>OZ024827.1:89799339-90406920 GCA_964016985.1 Anodontia alba | reverse complement strand
ATGAGGCAATATACGCCGTTCACCATTTAATCACATGGACTAAGTTTTAATGGGAATCGTTAATAGTGCTGTTAAAAAGAGGGGCAAAGACTGTAACATGGAAACAATAAGTGCTGCTCCACATCATGGTCTAACTATATATCAAGCTTGATCAGATGTAAACTGTAGGAGGAGTTAGCCAGAAAGGAAATGTTCGCAAAAATTTTCAAAGGGGCATAACTCTGTTAATATTTGGTGGACTATAACCTTGAAACAATATGCACTGCTCCACATCATGGTTAAACTATGTATAAAGTTTTTGCTTGACTGGATGTAAACTGTAAGAGGACTTAGCTGGAAATGAAATGTTAACAAAAATTTTCTAAGGGACATAACTCTGTAAATATTTGGTGGACTGTAACCTCAAAACAATATATGCTGCTCAACATCATGGTCTAACTATATATCAAGTTTCAGCTTGATCGGATGTAAACTATAGGAGGAGATATCTGGAAAAGAAAAGTTTTTACAGACCGACGTACAAACAGATGGACACTGAGGGGCATAACATAATATGACAGTTTTTCAAACAAGCATATAAAAACTGGTTTCAAATAAAAAATTTCCCAAAACCCAACTTGCTATAGAAATAGTATAGGTCAGACCCATTTTTGGCCATAAAATTTATTTTACTGTAAATATTTGAAAACAAAGCAGACACAGAAAAGACAAATGGTTTCCCTTAAAACATTGCCAATCAGAAATCAATGCTTTCACTTAGAATAAAGCATCATGCGAAAAACGTCTTTTCCAGGGACGTGGAAAGCACAGTAGTCAGCAGATCTGTTTTATGTGCCCCAAGGGGCTGAGACCATCTAAGTCAGGCAATTGTAGCCTCATGTAATAGTGGTATCCGTCTAAAAGTTAAGGCTGGCTAATCAAAGCTGAAAACATAATCGATTATCAGTCATGCTACTGTGATCGATAATCAATTAGTAATCACTGAAGATTTGTCATAAATTTACCTGTTTGAGCATGACTCTTACCAAATGTTGTACTTTATTGTATGTATTTGGTCAGGCAGGCCCAAGCAAACAGTGTAGACCCAGATGAGATGCTGCAAATGCAGCGTCTCATCAGGGTCTACGCTGTTTGCCACTCATCTAGCTGTTTGAGACAGAACAGTAGGTAGTAAATTATACTTGTTCAAATTTTAGATAAAGTATGGTAAGGAGTTGAGTTGCCTGAATACTAAGGGTAAATACTGCAAAGTAACAGACACAGATATCAAATGATCAATTATTAGCAAAGCTGTAATCATAATCATTTTTGTGTGATTATGCAATTAATTGAGCCAGCCTTACTACGAGTAAAAGTTGTCTTATTTTGCCATGAAACCACATGTTGGATACTCAATAGAAGCACCTTGGCAAGGCACTTCTTATGAGTTTTTGTGGAGTAAGTATTTTTCGGTTGGAAAAAAAGTGCCTTTTCTGGAGCTATGCAAGGTAAACTACATAGTAAACTTACAAAATGCAAACTGGAGCTATGCAAGGCAAGCTACATAGTAAACTTACTAAAGCTATGCAAGGCAAGCTACACAGTAAACTTACTAAATGCAAACTGTTCTTCATATTCCTCCTGTTTCTTCTGTTTCTGTTCCTCCAACTTGTCATATAAACACCGGTTGTCTACAGGCTCTTCAGGACACTCTAAAAATACACATACCATATATACCCTAGGTATTGGGATACTGCAACTCCTTACCACACTTGTCCTCAAATTTGACCAAGTCCATTCAACTATCTGTTGCTGTTTAAGAATTGCTAGATGAGTGGCAGTGTAGACTCTGATAAGATGCCAAAGAATGCAGTATCTGATCTGGGTCCACACTGCTTGCTCAGGTATGACAGTCCCAACACTTAGAGTATCATACACATTATACGGTATTTACATCCATTGCGAAAACACGCCTATACAAATATATATAAAATTTCACCTCCAAAAACTGAAAATTTTCACATAAAAAAACTCTGATATTTTTCATATTTCTGTTCAAAACAGATTGTGCGTACTTGTTAGAACCGCCTCGGTGAGGTGGTTCTAACGAGTACCCACAATCTGTTTTTGAGCAGAAATAAGAAAAATAATGTATACCCCTGTAAACCCCAGTTTTACTATATAAAAATGCGGTTTAAGGGGGTCAAAATTATATAGGCGTGTTTTCGTGATGATTGCTGTTCTACCAACATGTTAAAGTATAAACATGGGTTGTCTACTGGCTATTCAGGACACTCTAAAAATAGGTTTATACATTACACGTTACATGTATTATATTTGAGCCAGCACATGACAAAACCTATAAAATGGCATGTGTGCCCAGTGAAGACTCAGATCAACCTGAACATCCACCCATAACCCTTAAAGCGCCAATCACAACTGCAGCAGACGACATTTTGAAATATTTCTTTTTTAATTTTTCAAAGAAAACAAGTCTTGATATTTCATGTGCATCGTCTGCTTGGCAGACAATTCACATGAAATATCAAGACTTGTTTTCTTTGAAAAATTAAAAAAAATAAAAATGAATGTCGTCTGCTACAAATTTTGCTTGGCGCTTTAAGGGTTAAGTCCCAGTCTGATCAGTCTTCGCTGTCAGCATGAAGAAAGCTTGAGTTCTTAGCTACCCATTGAGCGCTCAGCAAAGACTCTTATCAGACTGGGCAGTTGCCCAGGCTGACCTGAGTCTTTGCTGGGTTCACATGCTATCTTGTAGGTTTTGTCATGTGCTGGCTCATGTATCCTTAGTACTCAGACACACAGGCCTGAACAAGCTGGGCAGGTTCAACTCAGAGGCTGCGGAATTTAAAATGGACTTGTTCAAATTTTAGGACATGTAATGAGGTATGGTAAAGAGTTAAAATGTTTGAATTTTTAGGGTGAATACTGGTTTCAATCACAGACTGATGATGATGATGATGATGATGATGATGATGATTTGGTGTTTTATGTCTCTTCAACAGTTATTTAAGTGATATAGAGATGATATGAAAAAAGGGTGACAATGAACAGCTCAGTGTAATGAAAGGCCTTACACTTACAGTAATGAACAAAATTCTACCTCTAAATTCTAATGGGATTCAAATTCAAATAGGATTTAAATCTTCGTGATCTGAAGTCAGGTGTGATAACTACTTGGCAATACATAAATTTACAGAGACTGATGTACCCTAAACTCATGAACAGGTATGGCTTGGTCAAGCTTGTACGCTGATTTGACCTGTCACTGTCTGCAAATGCCCCAAAATACACCTTTTATACACTTGATGTTTCATAAGCATTCTTACAACTACTTTACATTTTATTAGACATGCCTTTCAGGATCTAATCACAGGGCTGATAATTAACCCTTGTCCTGCTGAACCCAGATATACCCTGCCTTTCCAAACAGTGAAGCCAACTGATTTGGATCTGCACTGTTTGCCATTAAGTATATGAATTTATATTAACAATTCGGTTCAAGAAATCTGATTGGCTAAAATCAGAAGGGGGTTTGGCATCTTAATTTATTCAGCAGGACAAGAGTTAAAGGCTCTGTGCAATGGAGCACTAGTAGTGACTACAGTCATGAGCTCATACATTGCTAGAGGAAATCAACACCAAAACCTAATGATCTGAAGTCAGGAAAGCTAATGGTTTGGACATGTGGATGCAACATTGCAAAATAAGTCTAAATCTTAAAACTAGGACTGTCACTGACACTCAAATTTTGTATCAAAATATTGATATAAAATATTGCAGTTATGCACTAGTAGGTTGTGTAAACCTGATATAAAAATTATTTTTTATGGGCTTATTGCAGTATCTTAGATATGGTTTTTACCAATACGGTATTTTGGCTATCTTTACCCACCCATTCCTCATCAAACTGGGTATCAGGATTTTTTTCTTTCTGGTACCCTATTGTAAATGGGTACAAGAATTAGTATTATTACTGATATTTAAGTATTTTACACTCATACATTGTTTTTTCAGCAAATTTAATCAGGTAAACACAACAAAAAGCAGCTTATCTAAGCACTGCTTATTGCCCTTGTATTGAGTTTTCTTGTAATATTTGTTAAATACATGATATAATATGAAAATTGTGTGAAGCATCGTTTGGTATAAAGCATTCACTTGTAACAAAATAATCCCAAACAACATGTTATACACATTTTTCTGGACTGATGACTATTTTTCATGTGTATCAATATCTCAAAATTGTGTATCGATAACTAACTGAAGGCCAAATGTCGTCAATATATTGACAACACCATAGACAATGATGGTCCTACTTACTGCTTTGAACTTTGTGGTGATAGGTATTCCCGAAATTACCACTAAAAATCATGATACCATAAACTGGAAGAATGCATACATACCAAGGGGCTCGTGAGGTTTCCGCACCTTCTCCCATTCTTCTTGTCTTTTTCGTTTCTTATCTTCTACTTCTTCTTCTGTCTCAAATTTCTTCAGACTGAAACTCATGCTGACTCTAGAATACATGAAAAAATATCTATAAATATGGGAACTGTGGAGGATCTAGCAGTCTGCACATCCAACAGTCTGACTACCGGTAATTTGTTTGTTTGTGTTGAGGTTTTACGGCCTAGTCAACCCAGTGGGGTCATGTCGAGCACGGTCAGTTTACTTAACAACACGTTTACCGAGCAGGCTTAGTCCTCTAAGCCGTTGACCAGTATTGTGCACATTCTTTCACCAGAAATTGACAACTGCCCTTCTTGAATCAGCGGAAGGGAGAGAATGACCATAATTTTGTGTTTGTGTTGAGGTTTTACGACCAAGTCAACACAATGGGGCCATGTCGAGCGCGGTCAGTTTACCTAACCACATTTTTACTGGGCAGGCTTAGTCCTCTAAGCGATTAACCAGTATTGTGCACGTTCTTTCACCAGAAACTGACAACTGCCTTCCTTGAATCAACAGGAGAAAATGATCGTAGAAAACATTTCATGATCAATCTCCATGAAAGAATTTTGCTAACCCAATGGAGGTTGAACCCACAACCTCGAACCTGATCACCAGTCTGACGCCCATCCAACATTCATTGAGGCTGCCAGTTACTCATTAACAAAACATGCCTATTCAAATATATTGAAAATTTCACCACCAAAAACGGAAAGTTTTCAGATAAAAATTCTGATATTTTTCATATTTCTGCTCAAAACATAGATTGTGGGTACTTGTTTGAACTGCCTCGCCGAGGCAGTTCTAACGAGTACCCACAATCTATGTTTTTGAGCAGAAATAAGAAAAATAATGCATACCTCTGTAAACCACAGTTTTACTATTTAAAAGTGGGAATTAAGGGAGTCAAAATTATATGGATATGTTTTCGTGATGGGCAATTAGGACCTTTGCTGTTCACTCAAAGAATCTTAGAACTAGGACTAGCTAATCGAAGCTAAAATGATAACTGATTATCACTCCTGTCACTGTGATCGATCACTGATTAGTAATCACTGAAGATTTGGTTATTAGCCTACCTTTCTGGTTTTCTGTCTGAGCATGAAACTTAGTACATGTATATTTTATGCTTAAATCATTATTGTGAGGCTCAAAACCATCAATTGTCCAGCCTTTTCAGTTTTGTATGATTTGTTTGTGTTGAGGTTTTACGGCCCAGTCAACCCAATGGGGTCATGTCGAGCGCGGTCAGTTTACCTAACCACACGTTTACTGGGCAGGCTTAGTCCTCTAAGCGGTTAACCAGTATTGTGCACATTCTTTCGCCAGAAACTGACAACTGCCCTATTGAATCAGTGGATGGGAGAGAATGACCGTAGAAAATATTTCATGATCAATCTCCACGAAAGAATGTTGCTGACCTCGGCGGGGGTTGAACCCGCGACCTCATGGTCTCCATGGCGCATCCAACTGAGCCACCGAGGCCTCAGTTTTGTATGATTTACTTTAATAAAACGACAAATCAAAATGCAAAAGACAGAAAGAATATGTCTGATTGGATATGAAAATGATGCAATAAACACAAAAATCAAATAATAGATTAACTCTTAAACTGCCAATCACAACAATTGTTGTCTGCTTTGTCATCTGCTTGTGATTTTAAAAGGCATTTCTGCAAATAGTGTGGACCCAGATCAGACTGCTCCTTTAGGAGCAGTCTGATCTGGGTCCACACTGTTTGCCTGTATGCAAAAATAGATTTAAAAAGTTTGCAAGAATATTCAGCAGACGACATTTTCAGATGCAGGTTTTCTTAGTGCTTTAAGGGTTAATAGGCAAGCAGTATTGATAATCACTTTTCTGCTACTAATTGATTGACTAAATGATCTGATTAAGTGTGGCAGCCCTACTTAGAACATAGTAGAATGTACCTATAACTAGAATTCCGAGAATCGGATACGTCGCCTGCTTAAAGCACCAATCATTTGATATGAAAAAGGAAAAATAACACTGGTTCTTATAATTGCTCCTATCCCTAAGGGCGACTAAGTCGAAAAAAGGCCATAACTTGCCTAAAATTTTGCAAATGATTACCAGTATCAAATTTGACCTGTATTTTACAATAATATATCAATCTGCAAACTTTCAATAAAATCAATGCATCCCTGCAAAAGTTATTGAGTGGAAACCAATATCAACACAACAACAAAAACTAAGTCGAAAAAGGGCCATAGCTCAGCCAAAATTTTGCGGATGATTAGTAATATCGAACCTAACCTGTATTTTACAATGATATATCCTTCTGCAAACTTTCAATAAAATCAATGCATCCCTGCAAAAGTTATTGATCAGAAACCAATATCAACACACCAACAAAAACTAAGTTAAAAAAAGGGCCATAACTCAGCCAAAATTTGGCGGATGATTACCAATATCGAACTTGACCTGTATTTCATAGTGATATAAAGTTCTGCAAAATTTGAATGAAATCAATACATCCCTTCAAAAGTTATTGGAAACTAAATGTATGACGATGACACCGGACGTCAACAACAAAGACACTGGATGAAGACGACGCGGACGGACAATATGATCCTTATGTGTCTGCCATGCTACGCAGGCAACACAAAAACGAAGTCTTGATTAGACTGCATCAAGGTGCAGACTGCATACATTACATGCCAACTTTCAGAAATTTGCATGGGGAGACAGCTACACTGACTATTATTTTCAGGGTTCTTTTTTTTTTTTTCCTGATTCGCATATGGGCAAAATCTCTGAAAATTGCCATGCTGCGGAAGACAGCAACCATTCCAGAGCAAAATTTTTAGCAAATACTTTTTTGTTTTAATCTTCATGCCTTTAAATTGAAAATGCTACAAGTGTCAAAATTACATGAAGGGAATAGTAAAGGGAACTGCTATCAATATGTTTGTACTATTGAAAAGCTCAAACTATTAGGGTCTCACTAGCCATTTTGATTTGGAGCCAGCATATCACGTTAACAGTCTGGGCCCAGTTGTTCAAAGCTAACGATGTCGTTAGTTAACGATTCGTTAAAATTTAGATCGAGTGATACGCGTATATGCTGAAATTTTTTGCTGAAAAAATGTGAGTAGCTTTTGCAATGCAAAAGCTACTCACATTTTTTCAGCAAAAAATATCAGAATACTGTGTATTGAATCTGCTAAAACAGTTAACGAAATGACTCTTAACGAGTTCGTTAAGCTAACGACGCTTTGAACAACCAGGCCCTGATGTTGCTTTTTTATTTGAGAGTTTTACAGCCCAGTCAACTCTGTTAAGGTCATGTCCAGCCTACCAGTTAACCTAGCTGCACTATTCCTGGACAGACTTAGTCCTCTAAGTGGTTATTTTGTGTAATGTACATACTTTACTTTACAACTGCCCTTTTTGAAACAGAAGTTTATAAATACATTTCTTGTGGATATAAGTTGGTTATAACCTGGAAAATACTGGTAATGCCAAAACAGAATCTACAGTGGTTCATTGAAAAAGAACATAGAAGCAGAGTATTAGTTGATCATCAGTCCCTTTTGCAAAAGTGATGATTGATTATGAACATGATGAAATTCTGGCTGATTCCCACCACTACTAGCATGTCCTATATAAGGCTGAATAGGGATCTGCTACCGTATGATGATTTGGTGTTTTATGTTCCTTTCAAAATAATTTAACCCTTAAACTGCCAATCACAACAATTGTCATCTGCTATGTCGTCTGCTTGTGATTTTAAAAGTCATTTTTGCAAACAGTGTGGACCCAGATCCGACTGCTCCTCTAGCAGTCTGATCTGGGTCCACACTGTTTGCCTATATGCAAAAATAGGTTTGAAAAGTTTGCAAGAATATTCAGCAGACAACATAAACAGACGACATTTTCAGATGCAGGTTTTCTTGGCGTTTAAAGCGTCATATTGATGCAAAGGAAGTGTGATAATGAAAGGCTCTGTGCAATAAAGCCCTGTACAGTCATAAATTGAATTCCTCCTTCAGCAGGTTCTGGACCTGGGTTCTTGAATTCCAAAGCCAGAAGCACTAATCACTTGGCCACACAGATGCATCAGATCCACTATAGGACCTCTAGACTCCCATACCAGATTCCTAACAGACATGCCACAAGGTCTGGACCAGAGGACCTTAGAACAGAGGTGTGTTGACTCCAGACTTTGCTTTACAAAATTAGTAACCATCTGGCAGCTATAAAAGGATTTCTCACCAATATCGCCACTTAAGGGCTGACAAAGATTACACCTGACTATCTTTCCTAGAACCATTTATCCAGTGCAGTGGAACCAACTTCCAAGTCAGATTTGTATGGCAGCAGGCCCATATGCAGGTGGGGGTTGTGTGTGTGTGTGTGTGTGTGTGTGTGTGTGTGTGTGTGTGTGTGTGTGTGTGTGTGTGTGTGTGTGTGTGTGTGTGTGTGTGTGTTGTGTGTAGGGGAAAAGTGGGAGGGAGGGAGGAGGGAAAATTAATTAAAAATCATGCAGTTTTTTACCCTATACACGCCTAATTTTAGTTCCCAAATTGGCATTTTCTTAGCATTTGCACCCCGCTTTTCAGAATAGCTACAATTTCGCACCCTGCATTTCAAAAGTCTGTGTATGGGCCTGGGCAGTTGCTCAATGGCTTCATGACTCAGGCTGCAAAGGTACAGCACTTGGCTCAAATAAATTTTTTAACATCGATCTCTATCCCTTTTTATTTTCTTTTTTCTTCTATCTACCTTTCCTATGTACTATAAACTAGCCTTCTAGCCGATGGATACATAGCCTCATTTTCACGATTCAGGGGTATGCCATTGTTCTATCACATCTTTTTTTTTGTATTTTTTCTCCTTCATTTCCTTCTTGCACTCCACTAGTGATAATCTTCAAAGTTGAGTGCATACCAGCATATTGGCAAAAGGGGGAAAATAGCCTCAGAGGCCAGATATGGAGTTGCAGAATTAAACTATGAAAGGGCAGAGGAACTAATTGGTCAATTCAATGATGCGTTCAATAAAACTGAGTACAATGAGGTTCCATAAACAAGAAGATCGGCCCCGTTCATGGATAGTATTGTGGTGTCCACAGAAGGAGTGATTAAGTTACTCAAAGGCTTGAAGCCTCAAAAGCCTTAGGACCTGAATCAACTGATGAGCTTCATCCTAAAGTTCTAAAGGAGCTAGCAAATGAACTAGGTCCAGCATTTGCACATTTGTTCCAACAATCAAATCCCCAAGGAATGGCTTCTTGCAAACATTTGTCTCCTCTTTAAGAAAGGGTACAGGGCTCTTGCATATAATTATTGCCCCATGTCCTTGACATGCATGCCATGTAAGTTGTTTGAACATATATTATGCTCAAATATCATGGCTCACTTGGATGAATATCAGTTCTCGTCCAACAGGCAACAGGCATTTAGGAAAAGGCACAGTTGTGAAACTCAGTTGACCACTGTTATAAATAATTGTGTAAAAATCTTGGACAAAGGAGGACAGGTTGACACATTTATTCTGGACTTCAAGAAGGCTTTTGACACCCCGCTTCATGAACTTCTTAAAAGCAAATTATTTGGTTATGGCATTGGCGGAAAGACACTCAGGTGGACAGATTCCTTTCTTTGCTATAGAACACAACGAGCTGTTGTAAACGGTGAAACTTCGGAGTGGGCTCCAGTTTTGTCAGGTGTCCCACAAGGGACCGTTCTTGGGCCATTATTGTTCTCTCTGTACATAAATGATATTTCCACAGACATAGACTCGGAAATAAGACTTTTCACAGATGACTACATTTGCTATCATGAAATAAGAGGCACAGGTGACTCATTGAAACTACAGAAGGATATAGATAGATTAGGATGTTGGGCCAGAAAATGTTGTATGAGATTTCAACCAGTCAAATACAATATAATGCAGATAACTAGGAAAAGAACAAATAAGATTGAGGCTTCTTACACTTTTGAGGATACATTCCTTGAAAATGTGGATTCCATTAAATACCTAGGAATAAAAAATCACACATGACTCGAGATGGAATACACATATCAGCAACATGTGTACTAAGGCAAACAGAACTCTTGGTTTCCTGAGATGAAATCTTTATAAGTGTCCTCAGGATGTAAAAGAGGCAGCATATCGGGGACTTGTTTGCCCCATTTTGGAATATGGCAGCTGTGTTTGGGATCCCCAAGGCGTGGTTCTTCAATAAGAAATTGAAAAAGTTCCGAATAGGGCTGCTAGGTTTGTTACTAGCAACTACTGCTTTAAAACTGGGAGTATGACTGGAATACTGGAATTAGGTAGTTCAGAAGATTTTTAAAATACATATATTTTGAATTTATTTTGCTACACCCATAAAGTTCAATTCTTTACAAAAACAATGATGTTTGAATTATTAAAATTGGTCCAGAAGTAAAAACGTTATGCTATGTTAAACAAAACTGCCCTTCACAATCCTCTCTGCCAAAATACTGATTCTGACAAACTGATATCAGTGTATCAAAAAAACTCCTTTACTTTTGAATACCTCGGACTTTTCCACAGTGGCCTATGCTAACAGTGGTATTTTTCCTTTGCTTGCGGTACAATGCGCTAATAAATACACAGTTATAATTAGATTCACACGAAAGAAAAAGCCCTCTGTCCCATTTGGGTGGTTTAAACAGGGGTGACGAATACATTACGGAGAGAAATGGTGCCAAAGTTGACCAATCTTTGAGCTTCATTTTGACCATGTGACCGGTGGAAATTTTCCGATTCTTTATAATGACTGAGAGAGAGACTGAGAGAAAGGACTGAGAGTAACTGCAGGAAAGACAAAGATCATGATCTGCGGTACAGACCTGGACCTCCTGCAGAGTTCTGGCAAGTTTCCATGCGCTGTCTTTAGAACAGAAGTGGGCAGCAACAGCATCTTCTGCAATGGCTGCAAGCACTGGGTGCACAAGAAATACAGTGGGCTCAAGCGCTTGACAAAGGCCGCTGATTACAGATGTACAAGGTGCCACTATGAGGACTTCATGAGCTAGTTAATGATGCTTATGCAATGTTATTTTCTGTTTTCTTTATAGAATCATATGTTGTGGATACTCGTTTGAATTGCCTCGACTTGTCGAGGCAATTCAAATGAGTACCTACAACATATGTCTTTTTCATAAAGAAGTAGATAAAAGTACACTGGTTGTAATCTTTTAGATTACTAAACTGTTTGACTGTGCGCTTATAGGAGCATGTGCGGTAATTGGGTCGAATACGGTAATATAGGTGTTCTGCTATCCGGTCATTATGGCAGATACAGCCTTAATATTTGGACACAGCCAGGGGAGGTATGTTCAAATTTATTTATTTATTTATTCCTTCATTCATCACATTTACAAATCCATGCAGTGGTTATGGTTATCCCGGAATTTACGGCTTTATATTTGAAGAGGAATTAACCAGTTTATCAAGTTATTATTATTATTGTTGTTATTATTATTACTTTTATTATCAATAGTATTTACTACTTCTCCAGTTAATTCTATACATCATGTTAACAAGTCAATGAAATGTACACCCTGGCAAACTGAAAAGGTAGCTATTATTTTCTTCATATTTCTCAAAAACATAGAAATAAGTACTTGTTTTGGATAACCTCAGCGATATATTTTATGTAGAACAATCATCCCAATGAGACAAATTCTTACGAATATGCAAGTTTTTGTTGAGCAGAATTAAAATTTCACAAATCATCCACCAATAAATTCATTGTCAAGTGCCTTGCCTTTTCATGGTATTATGTAGGCATGTTATCAGCAATATGTAAGAAGAAACCATGTATTATTCATTCATTTGTTTGTTCATTCACTCACTCACACACTCATTCATCCACGCACGCATGCATTCAACCATTTTTCGGTCTGTTCGTCCATTCACTCTTAATATTTTTTTAGATAATTGTTTTGGTATTTTCCAAATTGTTTCCTTAGGAGACACTTGGCATGAAATGTCAAAACCTTTTTTTCTAGGAAAAAAAAAAAAAAAAATGAAAATTTAAACATCACGCTTTGGCGTGTTGTGTCAGGAGAAACTGGCCCTTATTGAATATGTTATCAACAAAGGCCAGGTCAAAATGTGCATCCACACAATCTGATCAGGGCTACTTTGTCGCCTTAGATTTACTTTGGTGTTATAGACTATAAGAATGAAACCTAAAAGGCCCTAATCAGACTGCACAGGTGCACAGACTGATCTGGGTTATCACTGTTCACACATCACCCAGCGATCATTTCTTTCTATAACATTTTAAACTGCGATTACAAATGAGTCTCAGCTCATATTGTCTTCTGTGTTTACATTGACGTAAGCAAAAGTATCTCATGATGTCATAGCCATCTTTTTCTTTGAGCTCATAACTTTTCTTTCTTGTTCTCATACTAATGTATAATACCTATATTGTAGTTGTTTGTGTTGCTGTTGCATCAAAATAATAATAATAAAAAATCAAAATGTTGTTTTCCTTCATCATAAATACAATGGTATATGGCAAGCGGACGAAAATGTTTTAATAATTTGCTACTGTAAAAAAAAAAAAAAAAAAAAAAAGACAGAGAAGAAGATGAAAAAGGAGAAATAATATTCATACAGATATTAATATATGTTACAAGAGGGCAGTTGAAGAGGCCCACGGGCCACAGCTCGCTCATCTGAGTGACACAGCCATTGCAGATATGCAGATGTTATGTAACATTTTTCCAATCCTATCAGTATCATTGCATCGAAAGAAAGGATCATCATTAAGCAGTTCTTAGTTTTGAAGAAGAATATATGGGCAGGACAGTCAATGGAGCATGATGATTTGAACAAACTCTCAAATCACATTTAAACAGTACTAGTAGGAACAATGTGAAATTTGGTGGAAATTAGCTAAGTGCTTTCTGAATTGTTTAACAATATCATGATTTTATACATGTAAACAGCACAGGGACAGGGAAATATAATAAAAATAAAAAAAAGATTGCCTTGAGAAACAACAGATTAGAAAATGGGAGTCTCGGTTTTATTGATTCTTCATAAGCAGTAATTGCAATTTGCAACACTGCTTACTGTGGTTTTGGTGGAGCTGTCATTTAATTTTTTTTTTTTTTTAAATTTAATGTTGCCATGGCAATCAAACAAAATTGCCACTGGTCATAAAACACATAAACTGGGTAGAAAATCATCCAACGATCATAAACGCCAAATATGGTTCACATCACGTCACTAGTTATGGAGAAAATGCAATTTAACTTTTTCTCATTAAAAGTCTATGGAAGTTTTCTGTTGCCATGGCAACCAAACCAAAGGGCAGATTGGCAGACTTACAGCTATTTTCACCTGCCCTTACTCATTTAACATTTGTACCAAATTAGAGTCCTACTGCTTCAGTGGTTTTGGAGAGTAGTCATTAAAAAAATCCCCCCTTTTTTAAATTTAATGTTGCCATGGAAACCAAACAAAATGGCCATGAAATGCACAAACTGGGAAGAAAATCATCAAATGATCATAACTGCCAAATATGACTCACATCACTTCACTGGTTATGAAGAAAATGCAATTTATCCTTTTTTTCCATTATAAGTCTATGGGAGCTTTCTGTTGCCATGGCAACCAAACCAAGCAGTGATATTTTTACCTGCGAGTCTTGCTTCATATACTCACAACCTTGTCTCTGGGACTCACAAAATTTATACAGGCGAGTCCTGAGACTCACAAAATACAATAGAAAACTGCTAGAAAATATGTAAAGGACTCTTGATTTTATCCTGGATTAAATATCAATCATGTGAGTCCCTTGGGCTCAGTCAAACCAAAAGATAAATAAATCACTGACCAAGAGGCAGATCATCAAAGTTTTAGCTATTCTGAATTGTCCTTACCAAAACAACATTTGTACAAAATTAGAGTCATTCTGCTTCAGTGATTATGGACGAGATGTCATTTAAAAGAGCCCTTTTTTAAAATCTAAAGTTGCCATGGCAATCAAACAAAATGGCCACTGGTCATAAACACATGAACTGGGTAGACAATCATCCAATGATCTTAACTGCCAAATATGGTTCACATCACTTCATTGGTTATGGAGAAAATGCAATTTAACCATTTTCCCATTATAAGTCTATGGGAACTTTTTGTTGCCATGGCAACCAAACCAAAAGGCAGATCACCATAATTTTAGCTATTTTGAATAGTCCTTACCTAAGCAACATTTGTACAAAATTAGAGTCATGCTGCTTCAGTGGTTTTGGAGGAGATGTCATTTAAAAATTTCCTTTTTCAAAATTTAATGTTGCCATGGTAACCAAACAAAGTGATTACTGGTCATAAAACATGAACTGGGTAGACAACCATCCAATGATCATACCTGCCAAATATGGCTTATATCACTTCACTGGTTATGGAGAAAATGCAATTTAACCATTTTCCCATTATAAGTCTATGGGAGCTTTCTGTTGCCATGGCAACCAAACCAAAAGGCAGATCACCATAATTTTAGCTATTTTTAAAGGGCCCTACCCAAGCAACATTCCTACCAAATTAGGAACAAATTGCTTCAATGGCTTTGAAAGTGTTAACGGATGGACAGACAGATGGACAACGGACAAAAAGTGATCACTACAGCTCATCCTGAGCATAGCTCAGGTGAGCTAATGTAATTGATATCACTTCTACAGCCTCGCTGTGGAAGCCGGCTTTTATGGCGATACTGGTAGAGTGATTGGCTCTTTTACGAAGTTACGCAACGGAGACCCCGGTTAGTACCTGGATGGGTGACTGCGGTGCTTGACTTTGTAGAAGTCCCGGTTTCACGCTACATTGGTGGCAGCGATGGGATGGAAGACAGTGTCCTTAGTGCGTTGCATAGGTTCTGCCCTCGGATTTGCATAGTGAGGCGTGTGTGACTTCGGGATGAAGTCAAGAGAGAGGGGGAAAAATGTAACGGATAAGTATATATATCACTTCTACAGCCTCGCTGTGGAAGCCGCCTTTTATGACGACACTGGTAGAGTGATTGGCTTTTTTACGAAGTTAAGCAACGGAGACCCCGGTTAGTACCTGGATGGGTGACTGCGGTGCTTGACTTTGTAGAAGACCCGGTTTCACGCTACACTAATAATATATATAAGATATTCTTCAAACACATTCTTCCGCGGTCAGAAAATTCCCCCTTTCGTCTCATTTCAGGATGTTGTTGTCAGTAACATCATTGTTTACAGGTCCATTTATAGATGTGTCTAATTGGTAAACAAACGGGGAAAAAAACTGATTTTATTGAAACATATAGCAGGAGAGGGGGTGAGCAGAGTAGGTATATGGGGCTGCGGATCGAGCCATGGAGGCTCCCACGTACATAAACAATTGGTAATTGTGTGTGTACGTCGGGGCGCTCCCACGTACATAAACAATTGGTAATTATGTGTGTACGTCGGGGCATCCTCGGAGGGGGGGGGAGCATACCAGCTAATGGGGGGCGCGGATCGGGGCGCGGAGGCTCCCAGTAGGGGGGCCTACATAAACAAGAGGCCCACGGGCCACGGTTCGCTCACCTGAGTGACATAGCCACTGCAGACATGCAGATGTTATGCAACATTTTTCCAATCCTATCATCGCAACTAATGAAAATATCATCATTTGAGCAGTTCTTAGTTTTGAAGAAGAATATATGGGCCTGACAGTCAATGGAGCATGATCATTTCAATAAACTATCTGATCAATCATATTTCAACAGAAGGATCAATGTGAAATTTGGTGGAAATTGGCTAAGTGGTATATGAAGAATCATGATTTTATACATGTAAACAGCACAGTGGCAGGGAAATATTATAAATATAAACCAGATGATGGCCATGTTAGATTTCCAATCAGAACAATTTTAACTACTGTTGATCTACAAGTCATTTCGATACTTTCAATTATAAATGTATATGGCCCATACAAATGGGGAAGCAAATTTGACCTTGGAGGTAAAAAGGTCAAATGTCAACACAGAACTATCATTTTAGCAATTTTGGTAGATCTCCTGTCCCCCATAATTTGTGCAAAGATTAGGACCCAGGGCTTATTTGGTTATGGAGAAGAAGATTTTTAAAGGTTTTTACCATATATGGGCATGGTAGCCATTTTGATCAATGGACCATACCCATTTTAGCAATCTTTTATTCTCCTGCCCACGGAGGCTCCGCATGAAATTTGAGCAACACTGGCCTGGAGGCTTCAGAGGAAAAGCCATTTGAAATTATCAACATTTTTTCCATACAAATGTATGGGGCCCATACAAATGCATACACATCCAAACTTGACCTCGCCGTAAAAAGGTTAAATGTCAATGTATGTTTGTGTTGAGGTTTTACGGCCCAGTCAACCCAATGGGGTCATGTCGAGCGTGGTCAGTTTACCTAACCACATGTTTACTGGGCAGGCTTTGTCCTCTAAGCGGTTAACCAGTATTGTGCACATTCTTTTGCCAGAAACTGACAATTGCCCTTCTTGAATCAGCTGAAGGGAGAGAATGACCGTAGAAAATATTTCATGATCAATCTCCACGAAAGAATGTTGCCGACCTCGGCGGGGGTCGAACCCGCGACCTCCTGGTCTCCAGTCGGACGCGCATCCAACTGAGCCACCGAGGCCGGCCTAAATGTCAATGTATGACAATTATTTTAGCAACTTTGGTAGACCGCCCGTTCAAGATGATATATGCAAAAATTCAGCCACAAGCCATCCTCGGTTTTGGAGAATAAGATTTTTAAATGTTTTTTCCCATACAAATGCATAAGGAAGCAAACTTGACCTTGCCCTAAAAAGCTCAAATGTCAATGTATGACCATTATTTTAGCAACTTTGGTAGACCCCCCGTCCCCGATGATTTATGCAAAGATTCAGCCCCAAAGCATCCTCGTTTCTAGAGAAGAAGATTTTTAAAGATTTTTACCATATATGGGCATGGCGGCCATCTTGGTCAACGAACCGTGACCATTTTAGCAATCTTTTGTTCCCCCTATCTAAGGAGGCTCCATATGAAATTTGAGCAAAATTGGCCCAGAAGCTCCAGAGGAGAAGTTGTTTGAAATTCTGAACATTTTTCCCATACAAATGCATACGGAAGCAAAATTGACCTTACCGTAAAAAGGTCAAATGTCAATGTACGACCATTATTTTAGAAATTTTGGTAGCCCTCTGGTTCCCGATGATATATGCAAAGATTCAGCCATAAAGCATGCTTGGTTTTGGAGAAGAAGATTTTTAAAGGTTTTTTCCATACAAATGCATAGGGAAGCAAACTTGACCTTGCCGTAAAAAGGTCAAACGTCAAAGTACGATAATTCTTTTAGCAATTTTGGTAGACCTCCCATCCCCGATGATTCCTGCAAAGATTCAGCCCCAAGGCATTCTCGGTTCTGGAGAAGAAGATTTTTAAAGGTTTTTACCATATTTGGGCGTGGCGGCCATCTTGGTCAACGGACCACGACTATTTTAGCAATTTTTCGTTCCCCCACCCTAAGGAGGCTCCAAATGAAATTTGAGCAAAATTGGCTCAGCGGCTTCAGAGGAGAAGTCGTTTGAAAATGTTAACGGACGGACGCATGGACTGACCCACGAATGGGTACATACGTGGCTATGCACTTTGTGGCAAAAATCATTAAGTGGCTACTGATTTTAAGTGCCTATTACTGTCCATCATTATGTGTCTACAAATTACATTTAGCCACATTAGGTATGGATTACCTGTCCATAGCTATTATTCACTTGTGTGGGTAGCCATTTAACCGCATTAGGTATGGATTACCTGTCAGTAGCTACCATTCTCTTATGTGGCTAGCCATTTAGCCACGTTAGGTATAGATTAACTGTCCATAAGGGGCTACTGATTTTAAGTGGCTTTGGATTACCTGTCCATAGCTATTATTCTCTTGTGTGGGTAGCCATTTAACCACATTAGGTATGGATTACCTGTCAGTAGCTACCATTCTCTTATGTGGCTAGCCATTTAGCCACGTTAGGTATAGATTAACTGTTCATAACGGGCTACTGATTTTAAGTGGCTTTCAAAAGATGTATTACTGCGCAGGCGCATAAAAAAAGATGGTACCCGAGGGTACTTGGACGTCCTTAGGAATGGATGGATTTCTGACCATTATTATGTGCCTACAAATTAAAATAACTTTATTTAGCCAGATTAAGTATGGATTACCTGTCCATATCTCTCTCTTATGTGGCTAGCCTGGTATGACCATTTTGCCACTTAAGTATCTAAAATGCTGATGGTAAGCCACGCAAGTACCCGCTCGTGGGAACGGACGGACAACTGACGATAAGTGATCACAATAGCTCATCCTGGGCAGAGCTCAGGTGAACTAATAATTGGCAATTGTGTGTGTACGTGAAGACGGCCCGACCTACACAAATAATTGGCAACGGCCGGCCTGCCGCCCGAGCCCCTGGGGACAGCCCCCGCCCCTGCCTGCCCGAGGTTCTGCACGAAAAAAAAAGGCTAGAATCCCAGTCAAACTTTAAATTAGACAAACGTTCGCACTGGGTATATGTATATGCATCCAGTGTCGATATGATAGGATACAACACGTGCCAGTGGCAGGTCGTGGGGAGCACTGGGCTATGCAGGAAGCAGTGTGTATATGATTTGTGCAGTATCCACCGGGCTCAACTGCGAAAAACGCCGGGAACAGAGCCACATCCCTGTCAACGATGTGGCAAAGGGACAAAATCGGAGTCTTGGCTCTGTTCGAAAATTTGCAGTTCTGACCGAGCGCAAAAAGCTCTAGCTCGGGCAGAAGCTAGAGCAAAGCGTCTCCACATCGCATGCATGTGGGAACTGACCTCCGTATGGCGGAAAGGCAACGAACCCTGCCTTTCATTGGCCTCAAATAAGCGCTAGTATCACGGCTTTACTTATTATACAACAGTCAAATTCCCAATTAGACAGATGTTCACGTATGGTATACCCATCTGACACCATTGCTACAATGGATGACCTGATGGAAGAAATGCTCGCAGAGTACGAGCCAAGGTTCATCCTCGACCAGCCATTCCAGAAGCTGAGGAAAGATTCCTCCCCCGGCCACCGACCTCAGTGGCCATTTAACGACCTGGATGATTGTGTCCCTCACCCGGTAAGACTCCCGGCTGGGTTGTGGGTCGAGATACTAAACGGCGCTTTAGACGAATTCGAGGTAGATGGCGCCGCCGCTGTCTTGTCTGCATGGAGGGTTGAGGGAGAAGACCCGCTGGATATCCGTGATGTCGAAATCGCCGACGGCATGCATGCCAGAGCTGGCAGATTGGCAGTGAACGCTCCGATGACCAACGTCAGGGCTACCCAACTTCTCGCAGCTCTCCCTGTGGGCGACTTTATTCTGAAGCTCAAGTTTCTGCGTGAGAAAGCTGAAGGTGATTGGGTCCTAGAAGACAAGTTTGATCCCGTCCGGGTTGGACGAGAGAAGGGCCAGGGGGTCATCGAGCTCTCTCGGGACACAAAGCCTGGGGCAATGATTGGAACTGACAGTGTGTTCTACCAAAACGCCTACCCTGTCACCGCAGTTGCCTACAGCCTCTACCCCATCAGAGACCCAGACCCTGCCAACCTAGCACTGTTAAGAGATGGTGACCTCAAATATGTGGCTCAGAGAGTTGTGGAGCACTTTGCGGGCACTTTGAGAGGCCAGGGACTTACACCCAAACGGCGACAAAAGATCCAGGAGTGGGAAGAGAGGCCCCTACAGGACACAAGAGGCCCACAAAAGTGACTCAAAGCAATCTGCGCCAGATTAGGCAACCCCGAGCTCGCCAACAGAACCTTCGGCGAAAACCACGCGGCCAGCATTATGGCAAAAGAAAAGAACGGCTGGAAGCCAACCCCAGCAAGCCTCCTCCTGGACATTGAGAAGGCTTGTGTGGAGCATGGCCATGGTAGACTCTGGAACTCAATGGGTTATGACACGAGGGAAGTCACTTCTATCGACATGAAGGCCTGCTACCCGGCCTCCTTCAAGGGCATGGGTGAAGCGAAACCCTATTTCGAGCGGTTTGGATATCCGACTAACCGCATGACCCATGTGGCAATCAATGGCCCTCTTCCAAAAGACATTGGCACTGGATTTGCAAAGGTTCAAGACTGGGAGTTTGAGGCTACCTGCCATCCCGTCATCCCTGCCTGGTTTGGAAGGCATTTCGCATCTTCTTGCCTTCCTGACAGAGTCTGGCCTGCTGAGGTCTCTCAAAGTCAGGGAGGTGATCATCTCCTTCGAGAATCAGACTGAGGTCTGGTTGCCTGAAAGTAGGGACCAGGGCTGCTCAGTCATCGGCAAATTCACCCAGGGCAGCAAGGCAGATGGAAAAAGGCTAACAAGACGACTGGTGACCGACCGAGGCGAGCTCGACTACCTTGTCCGGGACACCTGTCTCTCAGGCACTTTGGTCGGAGCGCCAATGAAGTGAGAGCTGGGTCACATCCTCACTTACTACAATGGATCCCAGCCCCAGTTCACCCACCTGAGGGCGAGCATGCTGGCCTACGCCCACATCAACAGAGGTTCGAACCAGATGAGGCGGTCCGAGTGGCCACTGACAGCAGCTATGTCCGGAAATCTGCGCTTCCCAAGCTTGAGGGTGTCGGGACGTATGTGGCTCCCAAAAGATGTGACTGTGGGGAGGTCATGTGCGTGCTCTGTTTGCTCAAGGAAGAATACCTCTCTCCGGTCACCCCTGGCCAATGGCAGGACAAAGGCGAGCAGATCTTCATGCCCCAGGAGCATGCGGTCTACCTCGCCAAGCCTGACTACAAACCAACAAAAAAGGACCTCACTCCCAGCACCGCGCCGTGCCACGATGACCCGCTGTCGAGGCACCGCTTGAGCTACCTAAATGGCGGCGGGGGCAGCGGGAAAACCACGCGAGCGATCGAGCTCTTCCGTACCAGAAACCCCCTCGTCTTCACCCCGACCCATCGCCTGGCCAAAGAGATGCGGGCCAGGAGCGTCCAGGCCCAGACCTAATACAGCTTCTTCCGCTGGAGCCGCCAAATCGACTGGACGCCCGAGAGGATGGGACAGAAATTCGTTTCCCGTGTCACCATCTGGGACGAGGTCTGCACAGTGCCCAGCCCCACTCTGGAAACCTTCCTCGACTGGCTCGAGCAAGTCATCTGCTGTGGCGATCAGGGGCAGCTGCCCCCAATCGCCGGAGAAATGCCACACGACTGGTTCCGCGAGCATGCCGCCTATTACGAAGAGGTCGAGGTAGACCACAGAGCCAAAGACCCCCTTCTCAAGACCCTCAAGAAGTAAATCCGTCTGCAGCCAGACAAGACCCAGTGCCGAGAGGTGCGAAAGGCGCTTCCTGGTTGCCTCGAGTGGGAGGCCTGGAAGCCATGTGATCTCATCTTGACCTCGAGGCAGAAGGTTCACGACCGGGCCCAGAGGCTGCTGTTCGAGCGCCATGAGAAGTGTTTCATGGACATCCCCGTACCTCTATTATATCGTCCCAAGGATACTCGGCGGCAAAACATCATGGTCACCATCCCAGGGCCCTTGCTGGATGGCAGACCAGACCAGCAGGAGCTCGTCCTGATTTTTTTTTTTTTTTTTTTTTTTTTTGATTTGGGTTTTACGGCCCTTTCAAGAATATTTCACTTATATCGAGCCGGTCGTTCATCAAAGGTGGGCGAAAACCGGAGAACCCGGAGAAAAACCACCTGACCATCCGTAAGCAGAACTTGGCTTTCCAACATGTGACCCGAGCTAGGCTCGAACCACAGCAGTGAGAAACCTAATGGATTAAGAGTCAACTCTCTTATCCACTAGGCTACGGGGGCCCGTGGAGCTCATCCTGAACGATGTTGTCGAGGTGCCCTTGAAATATGCCTGTGAGGTCCTCGAAGGCAAGTGGGGCCAGGACCGGGCCCTCGGATACGCCCTGACAGTCCACTCAAGCCAAGGTCTCACTGTCGCAGACCTCCAAAAGGTCTGGATTATCGATCACTATCTTCAGTGGTCCAATCTTGCCTACCTGGCCGTATCAAGAGTGGAGTATCTCAGCCAGCTCGAGCGGGTAGTATGCCCCCCCTAGGAGGGCTCTGAGGGTGGGCCGCTCACAGAGCCTGATGAGTCATCGCTCCGCAAGACCATCATAAAAAACCTGGTCGGCTACAAGCGACAGGACCAAGCCAAGGGGCTCAGGTTTAGCCTGAAGGCTGATCAGATCCTGGCCCTGAAGGAGGCCCAGGGCAATCGCTGTGCCGCATGCAATATCGAGCTCCTATGGGCTTGGGAGCCGAAGGACACCCAGCAGTTCAGCGTTGACCGATTGGACAACACCATGGGCCACATCTGCGATAACGTCCAGCTGACCTGTCTCGAGTGCAACCAAAAAAGAGGAGCCGCTGTGCTCAGCGCTTGAGAACCCCATCCAGCGGAAGCTGAGTGTCGGGCAGCACTACGAGGAGTTCCTCCCTGACAAAGCCCCGCTGAGGCCCATCCTGCAAGTAGTCGACCACAGGCTCACCGGGCTTGGTCACCGAGCGTCCCAGTTGGTACACCTCAAGACACCACACGGGGTCTGTAGCGTGTCAACAGCCACCTTCCAGCTCGCCAGGCTGGTACAGATAGAAAACGCCTAGGGGACTTTCTGCTCCTCGAGACCAACTGGGCGACCAGGAACTACAGAGGAGGGCTTTTGTGTGCCTCGGTGCAGCATCTTGGCCTTGATGGCATCAGAGGGCATTTTGCCGGTCAACCTGGTCACTTCACCGTTCAGAGCTGCTACGACACCAGGTAGCTGAGCCACCCACTCTGTTGACCTCTGACCCGAAGGGAGGCGCATCTCTTGGGAGTACTGTTGCCCAAATAAGCGCTCAGCCAGGGTCCTGTTCCAGCGCTCCACGACGCCTTGGTCCCTGTGAATATCAACCCGACCCCACCAGACCTGGACAGAGTGCTTTGCCAGCAGCTGGCTCATCGCACCCATGAACTCACGCCCAGGGTCAACCTCAAGGAGCTTCGGCCACTTCAATGGCCCCCGTCTGTAGATCCGAGACAGAGCATCGGCGACCTCTGCTGCGGTCTTGCTAGTCAGAGGCTCAGCCTCTTCATAGCGTGAGGCTACATCAACAACCGTGAGAGCGTAGGGGAAGGTTTTCCGCCCTACAGGGTCATGTGGCAGAAAGAGCAGATCCACCTGGTGGACCTTGTTGGGCACCGCTACGTCAAACTTGCCGCGGTACGCGCCGTGGGGCAGGCAGAAAGATCTGCCGGATGGCCTGCCTTTAGAGCCAGTCCTTGGCCTGCTGTTCAGTCACCTTGACTGCAGACGCCAGCTTCTCGATGGCTGTGAGCCCCTTCCAGTAGCCTCGGGGGGGCTGTAGTATAGGGTAGAGAGCTTACTGTCGGCCATTGCTACTAAGGTATTCCAGCAGCCCGATGAGCCTCCAACATGCGGATGCCACAGGCTCAGGAAGCTGTCCAGTTGTTGCCCAGAGGTTGGTCGGGCCAGCCAGCATCCCCGCGGCGAAATGCACTGCGGTCTTCTCATCATGCCGCCAGAGCTCAAGCCACTTTTGCGCGATATCGATCATGGTGTGGGCCAGAGGGCCGGGGATTTTGTGGCGGCAGGTGCAGCCCTCAAGCATTGCGCAGTAAAGCTCTTCGGGAAGACCCATGATATAAGGTCGCAGAAAACAGGCTTTAAATTAAAACTCGCCTTACTTCTTAGCGAGTTGGTAGGCCACAAAGCCGGTCGCGGCCATCCCCAGGATGACAAAGGCAATCTTGCGGTCTTTTTGGCCACCACTCGGATGATAAAAGTCGGCGAGCTGGGGCTTGGGCCCCAGGGGGCCGAGGTTGTGCCCGGTGACCTGTGCATATTCCTGCATTGCAGCATCAACATCCCCGAACGTCTTAACAGCATGACCTTGCCGGCGAAGTTCCTCATTGATAAAGTCCAGGCGCTCGGTCCACTTCCGGGACCATGATGCCTGTGCGGCATGCAGCTGCTTGATTGCTTTATCGTGACACTTGCGCTCTTCGTCAACGCCAGAGCTCCTCAGCATCGTGAATAAGTAGTTCGATCCCGAGAACGCAAGGGCGTTCACCAGGGTGCCCCCAACAAGCATTGCAACGCTTGCCATTTTACTTCATGATGTTTGTTTGTTTGTGTTGAGGTTTTACGGCCCAGTCAACCCAATGGGGTCATGTCCTAGAAGACAAGTTTGATCCCGTCCTTTACCTAACCACACGTTTACTGGGCAGGCTTAGTCCTCTAAGCGGTTAACCAGTATTGTGCACATTCTTTCGCCAGAAACTGACAACTGCCCTTCTTGAATCAGCGGAAGAGAGAGAATGACCGTAGAAAATATTTCAAGATATCAGGTGGCAACACCCCCTGTTTAATTAGCAGATCCTTTGTCGCCATGGCAAGAGCGATGTCTAGCACCACCATGCCAACGTCACGGGGTGTGAAGTCAAGCTTCGGGGGGCTACCCCCCCCCCCCATCGCCATCTTGCCAAATCAGCGTATCCCATGGCCAAGCCCGACACTACGGCGCTGTGGTAGAGCGCGTTCACGATCATCTTCCCGTCGGTTGCTGGAGTCATCATGGTTGCTCATTCCATATAAAAAGGGATCTCGAGTTTTTAATTGCTTCGCACTGGGGGCAGGCTGCTTTGGCATGGAGTCAACAGGGCCTGCCGCCACCGACGTGCGGGACTTCTCGTTTGCGTGTTTCGAAGAAACATGAGCGCCCCGCCCGTAAGACAAGCCTCAACGATCCATGGGGTCCAGTTTGTTAGTCCTTCATGGCGTTCCAGCCGGGAAACCGCTTGATACTGGTCCACTTCCTTCGGAGGAATATTGGCAAGCGTGCCGTCGCCGGTGGGGGGGGGGGATGAAATGATTCCTTGGCTCCCCGAAGCTGTTCGAGCAGTCGTTCTTGCTTGGCCTTCCGGGCGGCAGGCACGCCCGGCTGCCACTTTTTTTGGATCCTTAACTTTCTCCGTAACTCTTTCCACTGGACTCTGTGCTGGCTCCTCCGCCGTCTCCTGGTTCTCCTGCTTCGTCTCTGCCATCGTGTACTCTAACAGGGCAGCAGTGTCCAAATCGGGCATTCTTGAGGGTGGTCAGCACAGCGGTCAATGGGGCCAAGAACATGTCATAGCAGTGGTAGAGCTCACAGGTAGCACTGCTAAGTGCGTGTCCGACAAACGGGAGAAACAAGGATGCCAGCCCGGCATAAAGCTGGAGAGCCGCAGACCCCAACGTCTTCCTCATCACCGCCCCGAGCCTGGCTTCGTAGCGGGCGTACATCTTCTCGATTTCGGTATTGTCCAGAGCGTCAATTTTATCAGAGGTGAGTGCTTGCCCATGGACCACCAGTCCATACTGCCCAGCTTGGCCTCCCACCGCGATCGCAGCGAGCCGTTCGCGGTGTCTTTGCACCCGTTCTTCCTCTGGTGGCGCGTCTGGCCTGTGGAGTCCCCTCGGCTAGACCAGCGCCAGCGCCCTGCCGTTGCTCTGCAACCAACATCAGCTCATCGATGAGTTCGTCACAGTCCATTCCTGCAATTGCCATTACAAGCCTGCGGACCCGTCTAATATACTGGCCGAAGTGGAGGATTTGCCAGGCAATGAAAAACAGCAGTGCCAAATGCGCGCCAAGCACGGCGATCAGCAGTCCTTCTGTTACTTCATGCATGTGAGCACTATGTAGGCAGCAGGCTGATCAGTTTTCAACAGAAGCTTCGCATGTTTTCTCTCGGCCAGCTGCTGCCGCACTCACGCCCGCTGTTCCCTTGTCGGTATCACATCGTTCTCCCGCAGACGGTCTTCAAAGCTGTCGTGATCCTTGCAGTGGAACAAACAGACCCAGCGTGTTTGCTCACTGAGGTCCTTGAGGACTGCGTTGTACTTCTGGGTGAGGACCCAAACGCTTTGGTCGGCGTGGCGGCCCGAGAACACTAGCTCTGATAGCATGTCTTTCTTCTTCGTCAGGGCCACGGAGGCCGAGCAGTCGTCAATTATAAAAAGTGTTGGCTCGCCCTGAAACACCTGGTAAAACGCTTGCAGGTAATCGTGAAGGCGCTCACCGGGGTCTAGCACAAAGACCTCCAGAGCCAGGGGCACTGCTTGTAGGTTTTGTTGTGCTCTATGGTCGGGCAGAGGACAACGATATGCCGAAAGACCGGTAGGGGCCTTCAAGGAGGGCCAGGATGAAGGCCGTTTTTCTGCATCCTGTCTGCCCGCAAACAATAGCCGAATGGGGGCTCGTGGGCAGGAGATGATTAATAGACCGCAGAGACAAACCTGCCATCTTCAAGGTTCAGCTGGGTGTCCATGAGGATGTAGAGATAGATGTTTAACTGCCCGGCCGCCTCAGCCTTTTTCGAGATCTGGATGGTGACCCCTTCGCTGGCATTCTCTATGCGGCTGCCACTACCATGAAGCTGGTCATCATCTGTTGTCCTGAGGTCAAGCCACAGAGTGAACTTGCTTGTCAGAAATTCTCCCAGACAGACGTCTGCCAGGGCCAGGTCTTTTGCCACCACTGACACACTGGAGTGACGCTTTCTGCCGGGTGATGCTGCAAATAACTTCCTTGCCTCGTCCCACATCTGCCACATTGCAGACGAGCCTCATTGTCTGACCATCCATGGGGAGATCTGCATGCATCTTGCCGAGGTCAGCACTTCAGAAAATCTGCACAACGGTCGCCCCTCCACACTGCTAAGATCGGTCCCCATCGAGAACGAGAGGTGTGGGGGTGGTTGGACAGAGAAATTCCCCTGCTTGCAGTACAAACGGCTGGCTTCGGGGCCTCTTTCTCAGCTGACCCTCACGATATTAGACGTAAAGGACAAAGAGATAGACTTTGACCACGTAAGGGCAGACCTACACATAAGAAATGGCTGACGCGGGTGGCCCTGGGAGCGCCAGAAAATGCCCCGGGCTGGCTTTAGCCGATCTGGGGGATACAGAAGGATTCAAAAAGGATGGGGAGAGGGACAGCTGTATGGCCTTCAGCTGTCCGACGGGGTGTACAAAGGAAAAAAGGTCGTCAGCCAAGAGGGAGGTGGGGTGCAGAAGCTTGGAGAGTTGAGCGATGTGGATCTTTTATATGCCGCCCCCGGCGGCTTCACACGCTGGCGTTTACTGGGAGCAGGTGGGTCGCCTTTGCGGACCCCGTTCAAGAAACAGGCTGGCTTGTGGACGTCAAAGTTTCATCTCCTTATGTGGTGACGGGCCAGCAGCACAAGATTCAGAAGGTGATAAATGCCGGTACCCGGCTGTGGTTCCAACGTCCCCAGGACCAAGAACATGGTCGTTTCCAAGCTCTATACCCTGAAGACGAGCAATAGCCGGCCGGGCATTCTCAGAATGGTTTCTGAGTTCGCCCCGGCTGGGATCATCGGCGTGGGATTGCCTACTTCCACGATCCTTCTCGAGCTTGTCCTGGGAGATCGGCCCGACGACTTTGTTGATGTCTTACCCGGGTTCACGCTCAAGTGGACCCAAGCGCACGCGAATAAAGAGGTGGGGGCCTATATCAGAGTACAGGAGCCTCCTCAAGTGCGTTTTACACTTGCGGGGATCGGGTTCCAGGTGGTCTACTGCTTGCTGGATATAAGCAAGATGCATGTTGGTCCTGCAGTGGAGCTCAAAAGGCTGCGATTTACGCCCGTTGACCTCTCCTCAGATCAAAGCTCTGTGAGCGGGACTCCAGAGCCTCGCTGTATAAGAAATACTGGTGGGGAGCTAATGTTGTAGACGGACTCGACACAGCGCTTTCAGTGGCCAGCGTGGGCTTGGCTGCATCTGGTGTCGGAGTACTGACAACGATAATCGCGGCGCCAGTCGCCATTGGCCTCTAAGCTTGGGCGATTGCTTGTGGGTTGCTGGGAGCTGGCTGGAGATTCATTTGTTGGAGGCTTGAAGCAAAAGCTAGGAAACACGACCAAATCCATGTCTTAGCTCAGTCAAAAATAAACACAATCGCAGACAGGATCTCGACCGAGCTGACCGACGATAAGATCTCCGAGGAGGAGTTTCGCCTGATTCTCTCTGAGGTTGACAAGTACAACCACATGAAAGCTGAGATTCGTCGTGGGTGTCAGAAACAGGGCGGTCTATCCAAGACTGAAAAAAAAACAGCTCCTACACCTCAAGAGAGACGAGGCGATGCTAATGGCCCGTACCAAGCTCTTGGAAGAGCGCCAAGCTGCTGGAAACAGTGGCACCTCTCAATCATGAATTCGGGAGTTAAAAAAGAGCGCAGGTCCAACCCTCCTTTGAGCAGCTGACCCTGAGGGTGCATTAAAAAAGGCGCAGGCTGGTCCAACCCGCCTTTGAGCAGCTGACCCTGCAGGTCAGTTTATTAAGTGGCAGCAGACAAGTTTATTAAGTAGTAGCATTTTTAAAAAAAAACAAAAAAAACAGGGCGCAGGCTGGTACAACCTGCCTTTGAGCAGCTAACCCTGCGGGTCAGTTTAAGCATTAAAAAAAAAAAAAAATCTGTCGCCGGGGTTCGATCTTACGCACAAAAATTCAGCAAAAGCCCCCCCCCCCCCCTCACCCGAGGTCCTGGTCATTTTTTTTCGTTTTTTAAATCTTATCTCTGGGGGGCTTTTTCTTGAGCAGGACCTTTCATACTACATTGTACTTCCAAAGCTCGGCCACTCCTTCCTTCAGTACCTAACTATGATTGGGGTAAAAGTCATTAGGGGCTTATTAGAAGTGCCGGCATGGGTATGGGATGGGAATGGGTCGTAGCGCTACGTTTAAACCTGTACAGTGCCCTGTAGGGCGATAAATATCTGTAAATTTAACATATAAAAGCTTGGAGTGTTGTTGTGCAATAACCGAAACAGAAAACCAGCGGTATTCAATAGAAATTCTATGCCGAAGCAGGAAACCAGCGGTATTCAATAGAGAATCGATACAGGTAATCCGTTACACAAATTTTATAAGAACCCTTACCATGCTTATGGGCAGATTCTGCAGATGTCGGTCCACGGTACTTTAAACCCCGAGAGCTGGTAGAATTCTTTACACCCACATCCCAGTCCTGGGGGTGAACCACCTGTCTGTGTCAAATCCTGTTTTTCTGAGAAAAATATATCAATATGTCATCTGCTGAAATTTTTACTCAGGGCGTTTAAATATTCACTCAGGGATGAATTTGTAAATACCTCAAGTTGATGTGCACCAGATAAATCGGATAGTTTTTTTTCGTGTTAGAGAGACAAACACACAATGTACATGGCATGAGGGAAATTATCACCAGTTACATTGACTCTCGTCTGGGGAGGAGTGGATATCCGGAACTAATAATATGCAAGGACCATTCTCCCACTGACAGGGACATTTTCGAAGGTGTCTTGAGGATCTGTGCTGAACTCCAAAGTGATCTCCGGTTCTCTAACACTTTGGATTATTTTAGAAAGTGGCGTCAGCAGAGACACGTTTCAGGTTGTTTTGGACCAGTTATTGATTGTGGAATTAAACTGGGCACACGTCCTCTCCATTGTGGCTCTTTCAGGGAGTTTGGTGGTCCAGTGTGCTGAAAAAGGGGAAGAAAAAAAGATAGACATTATCGAAGACTGGGCTGCATCGTTTGCTGAAGTGAAGCTGGCTCCTTGGATCGAAGCCAATCATGGCATTGAAGGACTACGAGAATACCTCCACCCCCAGGAATCACACGACAGTCACTGGGAAAGGAACAAACTTCTTGCTGCGGGGACTTGTGCTGCGGTTGGCGTCATTATTATAGGTCTCTTTGCCTCAGTGAACCAGGCGTGACACAGGTAAGTGCCTCCTTTTTTGTGTTCAGAGCCCCGGGCCGGCGGGGGCAGGGGGCTGTCCCTACGGTCTCGGGCAGCAGGCTGGCTGTTGCCAATTACTTGTGTGGGTCGGGCTGTCTTCACGTACACACACAATTGCCAATTATTTATGTAGGCCCCCCTGCTGGGAGCCTCCACGCCCTGATCCGTGCCCCCATTAGCTGGTATGCTCTCCACCCCACCCCCCCATTAGGACGCCCCGACTTACACACATAATTACCAATTGTTTATGTAGGTGGGAGCGCCCCGACATACACACACAATTATCAATTGTTTATGTACGTGAGAGCCTCCGTGGCCCGACCCGCGGCCCCATATACCTATCTGCTCATCCCCCATCCCCCCCCACCCCCAAGGACGCCCTGACGTATACACATAATTACTGTTTATGTACGTGGGAATGCTCCGACTTACAAACACGATTACCAATTGTTTATATACGTGGGAGCCTCCGTGGCCAGATCCGCGGCCCCATATACCTACTCTGCTCACCCCCCATGCTGCTCATATGCATATAGTTGCTGAATCACAATGCACATGAACTAAAATTTCAGCATTTATATAGTTGTCTATTCTATAAAAGGACAAAATAGAGACAAAAAAATCAAGAAATGTTCTCTCAGTTATTTTTCTTCCGAGATGGGTTTAAATACCCCTGAAATGAGAAAAATCATTGTCAATCAAAAACTAGAACAATGATTTTAATATCATTGCTGTAAAATTACAATTATATATTATGATCATAAAAATCTCATATACTCAGCATTTGAATCGTAGTTTAGATATAATGACAAAAAATAAAATTTATGATCGCCAGAAAAATGATCGGCGGATCAGACGGCTTTTAGACCGGACTAAAAAAAGTAAGATTTGTGACATGGTCAGCGCTAGAGACTAATGTTCATGTTGGTAAAAGAATGTCATTCTATATACCACCATAAATGATTCTGTTCGTTGTTATCTTATTGTCGACAACTAGCACTCACCGCTGACTAGCACTCTTTAATCTTACCCCACCCACAGGCTTCAAGCAAATCTGACGGACAATGTCACAAAAAAAGTTCTTGTAAAAGGCAAAAATCTATTGATACTAGTTGAGAGCAGTGGAAGTAAAATCAATTTACTTCTAATGATATAGGCTGATGAAAGAAGCTGCGATTTTATTAAAGGTGATCGAGTCTGACTTGAAAAGTCGCTATTTTTTTCAGCAGACGCTTACAAGAAGAATAGCATAGAATAGAATTTTATTTACTATACCCTATAAGGGGGCAAGCAAATATAAACATGACATAATACATTATACAATATGAAAGAAATTTTATCATCATTTGATTGAAAAAAGAGAGAGAAAAAAATGTACATACATATACATATACATATATATATCCCTGAGTCATAAGAGCCATGACATGCTATGATATATTGCACAGTCTGTGTCTTCCAGCCTTTGCCCTGAATATCTTCCCCTTTCAATTTTGAGATGATGTGCGCCTATTCTAAAGGCAGTTAAAGCTTTCCGCTGTTTTCTACCGGGAAGAGTATCCAAATAATTTTCGAATTCAAATTTTCTCTTAAATAATTTATATGCTCTTAACTTATCCATTCCGACTTTATAATTAAGATTTTTCTTTCAAAATGAAATAAACCTTTCTTTTAACTTGGTTTTTATACTTGCAAGTAAAGCAAACATATTAAATGTACAATGATTATCCCATACATGTGAAAATCATAAATCATTTAATACAGTTTTAATAGCAACCAACCAACGAGTTGTTGCCGCGAAGCGGCAACAACGAGAGTTGGTTGCTTTATGGTAGTATTCTGTTCTATTCAAAAATTGCTATACTAAGACTGATTTTTTTGTGGAGCACACTAATGTCCGGGATGTTTGGGATGTAATGTCCGGGATGTATGGGGTAGTGGTGCGTTGCACTCAATATCTCTGCTGGTAGTGGTCAGAATTTAATAAACTTGGTATCACTGGAAAATTTAAGCTCCATTCTCAATGATAAATAAAAAATATTTTCCAATTTTTATCTTTTTAATGCAGATTTTGGACTTTGAAATGTCCGGGATGTTCTGGATGCAATGTCCGGGATGTATGGGTAGTGGTGCATTATCTATAATATCTCAATTAATAATTAACAGAATTTAATGAAATATGTATCATTTCAATTTTAAAGCTCTAATCTAAAAGAAAACTAAAAAAACATTATTTATTTTTTACCCTCTTGCAGTCCGTTTTTGACGTCGAAATGTCCGGGATGATCCGCGAGCGCTGGTGGGAATGATGTTCAAGATGCAATGTACGGGATGTATGGGGAGTGGTGTATTGCCTTTAATATCTCAACTAATAATAACCAGAATGTAATGAAATATGTATCATTTCAATTTTAAAGCTCTAATATAAAAAAAAAAAGTTATAAAACTTTTTTTTTTTTTTTTTTACCCTCTTGCAGTCCGTTGCTGACGTCGAAATGTCCGGGATGATCCGCGAGCGCTGGTGGGATGTATTGGAACGGTAATATTGTATCTTTTGCCTGTCGTAATTCATATAAATGGTACCAATTACTACTTTTTAATAAACGCAAACTGGTTTTAAAGTAAAAAAAAAATGTTACTTTATGGGGTTTCAAATTAAAATACGAGATATTTAAGACATCCAGACGGATTCAGTTACTGTAGTCTACAGGTTAGAGTATAATACTTAGCGTTTTATATATATATAAAAAAAATCAAACTAAAAAAATCGAATACTAAAATCAGCAAATAAAACTTGTACATATGTTGCGAAAAGATAACAGAAACAATCTGAAATAGATGCTGCTACTTGTACATGTATTACACATGCTGCTGTTCACAAGAGGGGCATCGCCACTCGTTTGTTGTGGAACCTAAAGCTACACATTTTCTATGAAACCAAGTCTTGCACTTACGATTATCACAGTAAATCATGTCATCAATACATTCGGGCATTCTGCAATAGCACCAGACTGGAATTTTTATGTTTTTGCAAGTGACTGAATTAAGTTTACCTCTGCTCTTTTCTTTTTCTTTGGGAAACGCTGACATTTTTCCATTTTCCAAACATTCAATCAAATGCTGTCTCATTTTCGATACGTCGTATATTATTCTGGGATTAAAAAAATCAGGAGAAAAACAAAACTCTACCACATTCGCTATTGCAAAAAACCCGCAATCATAAGAATTCGGCTGTTGTTGAACGCGCGGAATTTTGACCTGCAATGCCTTACATCACGAAAACATGCCTATATAATTTTAACCTCCTTAAACCCCACTTTTATATAGTAAAACTGGGGTTTACAGGGGTATACATTAGTTTTCATATTTCTGCTCAAAACATAGATTGTGGGTTCTCGTTAGAACCGCCTCGCCGAGGCGGTCCTAACGAGTACCCATAATCTATGTTTTGAGCAGAAATATGAAAAAAAATATCAGAAATTTTATCTGAAAATTTTCATCTTTTTGGTGGTAAAATTTTCAATATATTTGAATAGGCGTGTTTTCGTAATGGATGCGTCATTTTTATAAATTTGCGACAACTGGATTAACCCCTTCAATTGCAGAATCATTCAACGGTTGTTGTAAAATAGAAATTTAATGTTCCAGAGTGTTTTTTGTTGGATTTGGAATTTATACATATATAAATCAATGACTGCTTTCTGAATATTACGTAGCTTGGAATTCCCATGAGAGAGAGAGAGAGAGAGAGAGAGAGAGACGAGAGAGAGAGAGAGAGAGAGAGAGAGAAAAAAAAAAGAGAGATCCGCTAGTTGCAACACTGTCAATGTTGTTATTTATACAAAAGGATGGACGGAATGACGTATGGACGGACTACGGAAACGGTGAAAACTCGGAAAACTCGACATAATAATAAAAAATTTGCCACGGATAAAAATGATCAGCGGCAATTTGTTCCCATACACGTTTTTACTTGGTGCTTAATGACTGCATTTATTGATCTATGTATAGAAGGGATATAACTCGATTACCTATTGAATTATTTATCTTCACGTATACCTGCCCTTGTATCAAGACCACATTTTAGAAGAAAATCGAACATTGTAAATATATTTATCATGTTTATCGATAAGATCATTTGGAATGAGCATCAGTTAAACACATCAATCAACACATAACTCGATTGCGGCACGCGTCCAATTAATTAAGAGTTAATGCAATTAGCAAACAAGTCGTTAAAGCTTCACAAGTCGTTAAACACCGTCATTAAGTTAATGACCCGTAAAATTACTCAGCCTAACCTGTGTAAACAAAAAAAAAAATACAACATCTATGCTCTAAAACCAAGATTTTGGGTAAAGTATCCACAATCTATGCTTTGAGCAGAAATAAGAAAAAAAAAAAAAAAAAAACAATTCTGAAAACTTTATTTACTTTTTTGGGTGAAGTTTTTGAGACTGTCCGCACACTCAAGAAAAAAGAAAAAAAACTACTCGTACCCACAATCTATGTTTTAGAGAATAAATAAATAAATAAATAAATAAATAAATAAATATCCAATTTTTCTAATTGAACATACCATATAGCATTTTATATCACTTTTTTTGTTTTACTTCTGCAACATTATTGTGATCCTGAATGATCCCGGACATATACCAAACGCTTGAAATCATCATATATGTTCAAATTTTTGTTTTACAAATTTAACATTTTTATAAGTCTGTAGTTACAAGTTAATGTTGATACATAAAAGACTACATTTACGAATGTTATTAAAGAAAAATGTCAATCCCACTTAACACCTGGCATCATTTTTTAAAGTAAAAAACGGACTGCAAGAGGGTATAAAATAATTTTTTTTTTATTTTCTTTTAGAATAGAGCTTTAACATTCAAATAATACATATTTCATTAAATTCTGCTTATTATTAGTTGAGATATTAAGGACAATGCACCACTACCCATACATCCCGGACATTGCATCTGGAACATCCCGGACATTTCAAAGTCCAAAATCGGCTTTAAGGGGATTAAAATTGAAAAATATTTTTTAATTATCATTTAGAATGGAGCTTAAATTTTCCAATGATACCAACTTTAATTCTGACCACTACCAGCAGAGATATTGAGTGCAACACACCACCACCCCATACATCCCGGACATTACATCCCGAACATCCCGGACATTAGTGTGAGCCTTTTTTTATTGTGTAACCGGAAATTGTGAATATGAACCTTTAAATACGTCACTTCCGTTTTCAGCGTTTGTTTACAATCACCCGACGACAGCAACTGTTAAACCTAACAGATATCACATTTCCATGCTAAAATCAAATAAAAATCAGGCATAGGCGAGATTTTAAGGTAAGAATAAAACTCACATTAGTTTTGTCAGTATTTTCGGTGGTATTCCAGAAGAACGTATACCTTGCGCGCGCGCAACGTGACATCGGTAACAAGACGTTTCGCCCCCAAGACGTTTCCCCCCTGGTCGTTTCCCCCCTAGTCGTTTCGCCCCCTTTTTGGTCCCCTAGTCGTTTCGCCCCCCAACCCTAGTCGTTTCGCCCCCAAACCATTTCCCCCTATTTTTTTTATATAAAAGATTTATTAACTTCATGTGAGACAGAGAGAAAGGGAGAGAGAGAGCAGAGAATGTACTTTGAATGAAAATGTTAATTAGGAACTATGATAAGTATTACCTGTTTTTATCAATACCGTTAATCACATTGTTTATTTGGTTTGACTCATTAATCACACAATTAATGCGATTAATGATGAGGTGTGAAAAAACGCGCTCTTTGCAAAGTTAAACACCTTTAATTATCGCTTCAGCACCTTTACCAGTTTTGTTTTAAATTGACTGACGACACCAGAGATGTTCGTGTGAACAGTCATGATTAAGTTACGAGACTTTAGAACAGAAAGTTAATTGTCATTTGCTGTTATTAAAATATGTAACAAAAATAAAACTAATGAATAAAAAAGATATATGACAAAAAAAAAATGAAAGAAAGAAAAAAATAATATGCAAAACAAGTGATTAAACGTAATAAAAAATAAAAGATAATAAAATAAAATACATAAAAAAAATTCATAAATAAGATTAAAAAAAAAAAAAAAAAAAAAGGAAAAAAGAAAAAAAAATGGTCGGTAAATAGTTGCACTAAAATTTTTGAAGAAAACAGCCTCACACCTCTCCGAGTGGCGACTTTTAAGCTCTTGAGGGGGGTGGGGGTTGGGGGGGGGGGGCGGTAACTTAGAGGTAATTTTGGTACGGGTGTGCGAGCCAGTATTTCAAAACCTACCCCATTCATGTACCTGGCCTTTGAAAAAACGGACCCATTCATATACTTGATCATCCAAAATGTTGACCTATTCATAAACTGCCCTTTGATTTTTTTTGTACCCATTTTTGCTGGTTGTTACACAAATATCACAGTCAATTCATGTAATACCAAGAGGATAAGCAGCCTCGAAAAATCTCTGAGCGAAAAATATGTGCATATACCAGGATGTCAGAAAAATGGGGCCCTCATAGGGAATCCAGAAAAACTGGGCCATTCATATACTTTTTGTTGGAAAAAAGGGGACCAATCATATACCTGGCAGTGCTGAAAAAGGGGGCTATTCGGCACGCACGTCCGTAATATACCATATATAGGAAGTTACCCCCCCCACCCCCCACCCCCCCCCCCCCCAACTTTTAAGGCCCGGTGCCGGCCGGTAACAGGATGAGTTATCCTTAGGCTGACGTGACAGGGCGATGATGCTACTTAAATATTTGCCTCTTCTCACCTCTTATAAAAGTTCAACAGTGAAAATTAGTTTTACAATGAAAAGTGGGCGAAACGACTAGGGGGGCGAAACGACTAGGGGGGCGAAATGACTAGGGGGGAAAGACCAGGGAGGAAACGTCTTGGGGGCGAAACGACTAGGGGAGGAAATGGTTTGGGGGCGAAACGTCTCGGATTCCGTGACATCCGGTTGAAACGAAAGTAGTAAAAGCTCCACTGATATCTAAGCATGAAAATAATAGACTTTCCAAACAGTTCTCAACGGTAATTTGAGGGGGATTTGGGTTTTACGACCCTTACAGGAATATTTCACTTAAATCGAGCTGATCGTTCATCAAAAGTGGGCGAAAACCGGAGATTCAGAAAAAAAAGACAGCTGACCATCCATAATCAGAACTTGGCTTTCCCACATATGACCCAAGGGAGGCTTGAACCGCAGCGGTGAGAAACCTAATGGATTAAGAGTCGGTTCTCTTATCCACTAAGCTACGGGGGCCCGCAGGGGGGAGGGTGATGGGGGGGTGGGGGGGGGCATTCCAGCTGTCATTCAACATTATCTCAGTAGACCTTGATCTTACTCAATCCAAGTACTTTTTCTGGCCAAAGAATGTACACAATACTGGTTAACCGCTTAGAGGACTAAGCCTGCCCAGTAAACATGTGGTTAGGTAAACTGACCGCGCTTGACATGACCCCATTGGGTTGACTGGGCCGTAAAACCTCAACACAAATAAACCAAGTACTTTTAACTAACACACAGATTTACTTTTTTTTAAACAATCATCACTTAACATGACTTTCCACAATAATGTTTCAGGCCATACTTATAAATATGTTGATACCCTAGCATAAACTCCAGACCTTCCATACCCTACATCACTGACTAATTCACTGAATGATACTCCAAATATTTAGCATTTTGTGACAAATTTTGATTTTTATGCTTAAAATTGTAAGTGAAAACTGATTTTCTTCAAAATCAGCTGTAATGTAAGTCATTTCTTATTAATTTTAATGTGGCATAAATTTAAGAAAGCTTTGTTTTCATATTATTCTAAGAAGGTGAACGGAATTATGAGAACATGCCATAGGTCTGGGTTTACTCTGTCGCTGACCAATATTCCGGTATACTCTCCATGTGACAGACCACTATACTCAAGGTTACTGACTGATACGCCTGCAGGGATCAATTTTAGCACTTGCTAACTTGCTAAATGCTGGTTAATTTGATCAAAAAGCAAGCTGCAATTTCCATCACTTGCTGACTCTAGCAAGTTGGAGAATTTTTCTTTAATTGGCTGAACCTGAAGCATTGTTGCAGAAGTTTTGCAATTTCTTTTCCAAAGGCAATAACAATATTTTTCTTACTTTTCCCATAAAGCAGGTTTTGACATTACATGCAAACTGTCTAAACCTGTTTTCTGGGAAAATAAGAAAAATATTTTAAAATGTCTGCTGTAATTTTACCCAGAGTGCTAAGATTTAAAGCCACATTTAACAGTATTTACAAGTGTGAAAAAGCAAGTTGGGACAAATAAATATCATTTGATTTCGGTTTCTGTTACATTACAGTATTTACCCATAGTATTCAGACACCTCCACTCCTTACCATACTTAACTAAAATTTGAACAAGTACAACTTCCTACCCAATGTTGTATGGCTGTAACGATACAGTCAGCTCACGATACGATATGTATCGCGATACTTGCCTAACGATTCGATACATATCACGATACTACTTTCATGCATAAGTCCAGGAGGTCGCGGGTTCAACCCCCGCCGAGGTCGGCAACATTCTTTCATGGAGATTGATCATGAAATATTTTCTACGGTCATTCTCTCCCTTCCGCTGATTCAAGAAGGGCAGTTGTCAGTTTCTGGCGAAAGAATGTGCACAATACTGGTTAACCGCTTAGAGGACTAAGCCTGTCCTGTAAACGTGTGATTAGGTAAACTTACCACGCTCAACATGACCCCATTGGGTTGACTGGGCCGTAAAACCTCAACACAAACAAAATTCATGCATAAGTCAGAGGTTGAAAGTTTTGATACTCTTGGAAAACAGGTTCAAAACCATCTCAGAGGTTCATTATTGTGTAAAAATGCCTGTGTAAGATAACCCATTTTGTCATATAAGTGATCAGTGTATTTCAGTAACAGTTTAGATCTTTGTAATTTGTTATAAAAATGGTCTTGAAATATGTTAAAGCTACTATTTTCTTTGGAAATTGTACTTTTGGGCGTATCGTCAGGTATTGCGATACTAGCCCCATGATACAATACTCGTATCGTGAGAAAAAGTATCGTGATACGATACAATTTTAATGAATCGTTACGCCTCTACAATGTTGTATCTAATAATACCTGAATGAGTGGCAAACAGTGTATACCCTGATGAGACACCACATTTTCATCTGGGTCTACACTGTTTGCTCAGGCCTGTCAGGGCAAGGTAAAGTGCAGTAAAGTATAACATATGGTAAGAGTCATGCTGAGACGACAGGTAAAATTATGACCAAATCTTCAGTGATTACTAATAGATTATCGATCACAATGGCAGGACTGATTATCATGTTAATCATCTTTTCAACTCTGATTAGCCAGTCCTATGCACAGCACATAAATTATAACAAAATATGTGCAAAGCATTCCAGAATATGTGCACAGCACATACTAGAATATATTGCTCAACACATACCAAAGTATGTGCATAGTACATAACTTATGCAAATAGTACCATATGCGAAAGGTCAGTATAGGTCTGTTGGCATTAGCATTGCAATACAGTTGATCGTTATCTGGACCTTGCTTATCTCGAATAACCGCTTATCTCGAAGTGAAAATCTTGTCCCTGGCTAAACATGAAAATCTTACAACAGGTTAAAAAATATTGTTGAAAAGAGGAGAAATTGGTCCACAATATCCACAATATTTTCAATATATCTCTAAACTAAAAAGTCCAGTTACATATAAATTTGCTAAATGTGGTTGTTGGAATTATGTTTTCCTCACTTCTGCAAATCTGATATGTCGAGCTATGGATATCTCAAAGTATTTCAAAGAGTCCCTTGGAATTCGAGATAACGAGAGTCAACTGTACATATAATTAACAACACAGTTTAAGTATCTTAATATGTTAAGCAAAATTTAGCTTCAAGCCACCATGTTTATTATGTTAAAAGGATTTAACTGACATAAGGTGACATTTAATTTATGTGTGGTGATATTTTTCAGGAATTCTATTCGGCCTACAGTGAGCCACTGAAGACCTTCAAGACACTGGAACTGAAAGGGGATATGCCAGAAAAGACCATCACATAGATCATTGATGACATGCTCAGTTTTGTTCAGGAATGGTAAGCAGAAATATCTTATATGTAAATCCCTTTTCACTTTATGATTTTATAAAATGAACCATGCATCACTTTTTAGACCCCGCCACACGATAATGGCGGGGTTTTATGGTTTCACGTTGGACGTCAGTGTGTCTGCATCCGTCTGTCACACGTCTGTCCGTCCATCCATATTTAGTGTCCATATGATTTCTTTAGTAAACATCAGTGGATTTTCACAAAACTTGGTATGTGTATTGATATTGTAGAGCTCTGGTTTGGAATTGCTAATGCGCAAATTTCATCAAACTTCGACTGAGTTATCTGCCCGAGACACGCCCATATTTTCGTTTCCTGACAATAACATGTAAATGTCAGGGGATTTAACAAACTTGGTTCATGTATTGATATTAAGGAGCCCTGGTTTGGGATTGCTAATGGGCAAATTTTGTCAGTGTTTGACGGTTATCTGCCTGCGGCACGATTATGGTGGGGTATTATAGTTTAACATTATGCATATAATAGTGAAAAACCTGAAGCTTTGCTGTTTTATCCCTATAGGTGAATGGATACATCCAAAAGACATCACCCTGCCATTGAAGTGTTTCCTCCCCTTTCAATGGGGGATTACTCTTAAAGGAAAGAAATTGCTTTTACCTACTGGAGCAATTTTTTTTTCCTTTAACAGTACACCCCTTCTTTGAAAGGTCTCACCCTATATGAACAACAGACTAATAAGAAAAACATATCCTTTTTAATTGCAGGTTTTCCATCTTCAAAGTGGAGCCCCAGAGGTGTTTTTTCTGCTTTCCAGTACCAGCTATTAGTCGGTGATAAAACCAGCCTCTCTAGATATGGGAATTGGATTTGTGCACTCTGCACCAACATCTAAAAGACATTTTACATGCGGACCAGGATGAGTTAATCCAACAGCAGTATAATTATTACTATATTGATAAAATGAACAGAATTACAAATAATGAGCAGAACTGTCTTTGTGCATGTTAATGAACTTGGCTACAACTGGACCGGACCTGATGAGTTCAATCCAAATACAGGGTGCCCACTGGTCAGGGAAATCTTACTTTTTCTTCCAAGGTCAGGGAATTTTGCGAAATGATCAGGGAAATTTTAAATGCTAAGAAAGTCAGGAAAATTCCTAATTTTGGCCCAAACTTGTTAGGCTGTGGCAGGTATTTTATCCATTTTGAGTGACTGAAAGTCTTGTATTTTTTTTTTCGCTCACTCCGCATTGCTACAAATTAATGCTCATTCTAGAAAATGAATGCCCAAAATTTTGACAATATTTTATTTTTTTTACTGAACAATTAGGGCGGTATATTTATATGTGTTAAAATAGAATGAATCATTTATTTTCTGCAAGATGAGAAAAAGCCCATTAAATTTTCAGCATTTTTGTCAGGGAAAAATAGAATTGGGTCAGGGAAAAGTCAGTGAAATGTCGGGGAATTTTAATTCTGACTGAGGGTGGCCACTCTGAAAGAGCTCAATAAGCCATTGGCTTAACTCTGATGCAGGGTTTCAACATATTAATGGACCTACTTCAAAGACATTGTAGATGAACTACCATTGTCAAAACTATATTCACTGAAGTGAGACTGCTAACTTATGACATTCTTTTGTCAAATGAAAGAACTGTTTATATGAAATCTTTTCATTGCAGAAAGTGTCATTGTTACATGTAATAACTAGGTCTTGAAATTTGCACTTGTCAGCTCATATTTATGAGTAGATGTTCTTTAAGGGCAAGTGAAAAAAAATCAAACGGCTTGCCCAACAGGACAGGTATGTTTTTTTGCAGTAAGGGTAAATAGTGAAAAATTTGGATTACCTAGCATAATTACAAAGTTCTAAAAGTCACTCCAAAATGTCACAAAAAGATGTCAAAATCTGCTGACAAGTTAAAATTTCAATTCTGGAAGGTGTCTGTTAGAGTTTACTATCCTGCAGCAAAACAGCAACAGTAAACCCCGCTTCAATACACGAACTAAATTCCATGACTTTATGGACAGGTTTGTTTTTAGTTCCAAATATAAGACTAAGGATGAGTACAGCTTAAGGGCAAGTAACAATTTGAGGCCACTTGCCCTACAGGAGGAGTTAGTTCAAGAAAAACTTTTGAGCCCTGAATAATATAACACGAGATAGTCCAGTGATGAAACTTTGTAGAACTGCAGATTTTTTTTTTTTTTTTTTTTTTTTTTTTTTTTGTTTTTTAGCTCACCTGCACTGAAGGCTCATGGGGAGCTTATAGGGTGGTAGTCCATTCTTCATCCATCAGTCATCCGTCAGTACCTTTAATCAGTTATACATGTATCTGCAGTCTGCAGGCTGATCTAAATCATTTCTCATCTATAGCATGCCTTTGGTGGAGCTTCACTTTTCATGGTAACCCAATGAAAACCTTGGATGCTATAGCAACCAAAAAGTTCCATACACATATTGTGGTGAAAATGTTGTCGAAGCAGCATGCAACAGCGACTTTGTTTTATGATCAGATCTATATCAAACTTGCTATTAATGAAGCTGGACATAAATCTTGCACAAGTTTTCAACCAGATCAGACTACTTGCATGAGTTACCTGCTCTTTCAGACTCCCAGAGATGTAATATGGCAAAAATATAGTCTGGCTGATAGAGACTTCATTAAACTACATGTATCTCAAAAACTATTGAAGCTAGAGCTTTGAAACTTGATGAATAGACTGGTAGTGATGAGTAGACGATCTGATTAACTTTTGAAATAATTTTAAAAAATTACTTCATGAGTTATGGTCCTTTGTAATTTTGGACTTTTTTACCTTGTCAGCAGAATATTTAAAAAATTGTTGGAGCTAGAGCATTGAAACTTATTAAATTGATTGATAATGATGAGTAGATAACCTGATTCTTTTGAATAAATTCTAAAAATATTTCATGAGTAATGGCCCTTTGTAACTTTGGGCATTTTTTCCTTGCCAGCAAAATATCTCTCAAACTTTTTCCCTTGCCAGCAAAAGATCTCAAAAACTATTGAAGCTAGCGCCTCATAACGTGATGAATAGATTCGTAGTGATTAGAAGTTGACCTCATTAACTTTTAAAAACGGTTAAGGAATTACGACCCTGTGTAGATTGGGCCATTTTTACCTTGTATTATCTTTAGAGGCAAGCATATGGTTGGTGGGGGGGGGGGGGTGGGGGGGGGGGGCATAGTGTCTTTTTTTAAACACAATTTCTAGTTATCAAATTATTCATCAGACGGGCAGGTAATGAGGACGGTCATAAAACCTTGGATGAGTTTGAGTTTGTCTAGTGGATTTGCACCAAGATTATTCAATTTATAAGCCTGGGGGTTGTTTGTTTAGAACCATCATGTGTCTTTTTAAAATAAAATTTATAGAAAAATCTTGAACAGTCTACTTTTGTGAAACTTCGAAATTACATGCAAGTATGTAAAGCTCAGGTGAACACTACAGACCATTATTGTTCTCTTTTTTTTTTTTTTTTGTTTCAGAGAATGAATCAACTGTTCTGTTGATAATTCTTGTAAGAATCACCATTCAACAGTTTCATTTCTTTAATTTGTATCAGGTTTCATCACTGAGTTATTACTGTGTGTTAAAAGGCACTAACTGCAACGAAAAGACTTCTATAAACGGTTCTTTCATATGGCAAAAGAATTATATAATCCTACCCATAACGACAAAAAACCTGCTACTTTGTAGCAGCTCCAATCTTTCTGAGCTGAAGAATTGGATCTGACAGCATGGTAAGAGACAAGCAGTTATGAGGTCCAAAACAAACAGAAATACTAGCAAGTTAATAAAGTGGAGTGTATCATATTTCATGCCACATTTACATGCAGCTAGGCTACTACAGACTTACATAATGCTCAGCACTCTGGTACAAAGTTTTCAGCAGATGACATTTTGAAATATTTTTTTTTATTTTCCAAATAAACAGGATTTGACATTTCATGCACATTGTCTCCCCTTGGAGACAATACGCATGAAAAAGTAAGAAAAAAAAAATATATATCATCAATTTTTTGTCTGCTGAATTAGCCAAGAAAGCGGTAAAGGTTGTTGTAGGTAAAATGTTGAAATGTTTATCAGTTTGTTTATTTGCAGGAGAAAAAGTTTTGATAATCTGAATTATATTTTATTACCTTTCATCTGTTTTCCTGAAATTTGCAATGTATGTGAACAAGCAGTCTAGTTAAGTTCATATAATAAATATATACAATGAGTTTTGAAAATCATTTTCATTTAATGAATTCTTTAGAGTTATGTGAAGACCCATTCCCAAGGCACTGATTATATAGACAGCGCGCATTTAATCGCAACTCATTCATAAGATTATGCAGTCTTTCAATAAATGAAATGGCCAACATGAAGTGAAAAGACGTCTTATGCATGCAGCCTGGTCAGAGATTAGCATGCAGATCCGCACACCTGATCAGGGGTTTTGTTGTGCAGATATGTAAAAAGTAATAAGGAACCTTATTACTTTTCCGTAGGCAATTATAGCATTTTGCTAAGTTCTGACTCTCACAATATTCACTGACTTCCGAATTGGTCCCAAATGAAGGTTTATCAGCATGTTTTGGTACTTTTCTGCCCTTGAACACATGTACCCTCAGTTTATAATAATAATAATAATAATAATCATAATAGTAATAATAATAATAATAATTATAAATAGTAATAAAAATAATGATACTACTACTAATAGTAATAATAATAATGATAATAATACTGCTGCTACTACTCCAACTAATAATAATAATATTAATAATGATAAAAATAATTAAAGCCAGATCATATATCAGTTTGCCTGAGGTGTTTTTTTCTGTTATCTTTAAAAGTTTTTCTTTTTTTTTTCTTTCGCGTTGACCGAAAAATGAGTCAGCGTTGACCAAAATGTGAGTGACTTAAGTACAAATTGATTTAAGTACGTATTGACTTCGTACCCTTCTCCTACAGCCCTGGGTCAATTTCAATCAAACTTCTTAGGAATCTTGTCTAGGTGACTCTCTAATGAAATAAATAAAACAGTTCTGCTCCAATGAACAAGATGGCCAGTATAGCTGCGATCTTGAAAATCTATTTTGACCTTCTCCTGGAACGAAACGCCAACTGCCTTGAGCTTCATTGGAAGTATCGAGATTACTTGTTCAAACTAGAGTTTGTTTATCTACAAAAACATAGATGTCCACCCCCATCCCCCCCCCCCCCCAACCCCCCCACCCCCCACCCCCACACACACTTTTTGGTGCCATACTGTATTGTGCATTCAGCAAACATTTATATTAACTAATGAGATTCCAAGGGAAATAACTCAAAAAGTATAAATGCAAGAATTATGGTTCTTGTGCTTTGCTCGTTGTCTGATGTTGATTGATATTCATATAAAGTTTCAAAAAGATATCTTGAATCGTTTACAAGTTATAGAGTGGACACATTTTTTTTTATGACAGAAAAAATTCCTAGGGAAATAATTAAATAAGAGCTGTCGCATGACAGCATAGCTCGCCTGTTTGCCCTTGTCTACGCATGTTTTCACATTAACACGTCAAAAAAGGTGTATTTAGTATTTTATATGATTCCCAAATGCAATAAGTTTTTTGAGTCTGAATATAAATCACACACCTCTCTATAAATTTTAATGCAAATCTATGTGTTACATGGAACACTGACCTAGATAATTATATTTTGAGGTTGATCATGGCATCAAGGTATAACATTTCTCTAGTAAGTAGTCATCTAGATGTATGGCATAATCACTGAACCATGAAATATGAGTCACATTGACCTACATATATTTTGTGGTAACTCTTCATGTCAGTTGGAACTAATATCCAAGGTATGATATTTCTCTATCAAATAGTCCGAGATATAAGCATAATCACTGGACCACGAAATATAGGTAAAATTTACCTACATATACTTAGAGGTCATTCTTAGTGTCTCATGTAACTAACAGCCAAGGTATGACAATTCTCTATCAAATAGTCTTCGACATATGAAACATAATCACTGGACCATGAAATATAGGTCCTAATTATATTTTGAGGTCACTCTCCCTGTCACATAAAACTAATATCCAAGTATGACATTTCTCCATCAAATAGTCAACGAGGTATAAGGCGTAATCACTGGACCATGAACTATGGGTCACATTGATCTACATATATATTGAGATCACTCTTCATGTTACATGGATTCAAACAGTTTTCGAGTAAGGAGGCATAATAACTGGTCCATGAAATAAAGGTCACACTGACCTACATATATTTTAAGGTAACTCTTCATGTCACATGAAACTAATATCCAAGGTATGACATTTCTCTATCAAATAGTCTTCCAGATATAGGTCACTCGTAGTGTCACATGAAACTAATATCCAAGATATATAGTCTTCGAGATATGAGGCATAATCGCTGGACCATGAAATATAGGTCACACTGACCTAATTATATTTTGAGGTCACTCTCCCTGTCACATGAAACTAATATCCAAGTATGACATTTCTCCATCAAATAGTCAACGAGGTCCGGCCTCGGTGGCTCAGTTGGATGCGCCGTCCGACTAGAGACCAGGAGGTCGCGGGTTCAACCCCGCCGAGGTCAGCAACATTCTTTCGTGGAGATTGATCATGAAATATTTTCTACGGTCATTCTCTCCCTTCCGCTGATTCAAGAAGGGCAGTTGTCAGTTTCTGGCGATAGAATGTGCACAATACTGGTTAACCGCTTAGAGGACTAAGCCTTCCCAGTAAAAGTGTGGCTAGGTAAACTGACCACGCTCGACATGACCCCACTGGGTTGACTGGGCCGTAAAAGATCAACACAAACAATAGTCAACGAGGTGTAAGGCGTGTTCACTGGACCATGAACTATGGGTCACATTGATCTACATATTTATTGAGATCACTCTTCATGTTACATGGATTCAAACAGTCTTCGAGTAATGAGGCATAATCACTGGTCCATGAAATAAAGGTCACATTGACCTACATATATTTTAAGGTAACTCTTCATGTCACATGAAACTAATATCCAAGGTATGACATTTCTCTATCAAATAGTCTTCCAAATATGAGGCATAATCACTGAACCACAAAATATAGGTCAAATTGACCTACATATACTTAGAGATCATTCTTAGTGCCACATGTAACTAATAGCCAAGGTATGACAATTCTCTATCAAATAGTCTTCGACATTTGAGGCATAATCACTGGACCATGAAATACAGGTCACACTGGCCTAATTATATTGTGTGGTCGCTCTTCGTGTCACATGGAACATTTCTCTATCAAATAGTTTTTGAGTTTTAAGGCATTATCACTGATCCATGAAATATAGGTCACATTGACCTACATATATTTGAGGTCACTCTTCATGTCACATGAAACTTCTTGCGCTCTGCATGTCGCCTAATGTTGACTGATATTTATATGAAGTTTCATGAAGATAGCTTGAACGGTTTTCAAGTTACAGAGCAGACACGATTTTGTGACGGACAAAGTTCCAAGGGAAATAACTAAAAAAGTATAAATGCAAGAGTTATGGTTCTTGCGCTCTGCATGTCGTCTAATGTTGATTGATATTTATATGAAGTTTCATGAAGATAGTTTGAGTGGTTTTTAAGTTGCAGAGCGGACACGAGTTTGTGATTGACAAAGTTCCAAGGAAATAACTAAAAAAGTAAAAAAGCAAGAGTTATGGTTCTTGTGCTTTGCACGTCGTCAAATTTTGATTGATATTTATATGAAGTTTCCTTAGGATAGCTAGAACGGTTTCAAGATATAGAGCGGACACGATTTTGTGACGAACAATCGTCCCAGGGCAATAGCTCAAAAAATATAAAAGCAAGACTTATGCTTCTTGCACTCTGCATGTCGTCTAATGTTGATTGATATTTACATGAAGTTTCATGAAGATAGCTTGAACGTTTTCAAGTTACAGAACGGACACAATTTTGTGATGGACAAAGTTCCAAGAAAAATAAAGTATAAAAAAAAGTATAAATGCAAGAGTTATGGTTCTTGCGCTCTGCACGTCGTCTAATGTTGATGGATATTTATATGAAGTTTTCTTGAAGATAGCTCGAGCGTTTTCAAGTTACAGAGCGGCACGAGTTTGTGATGGACAAAGTTCCAAGGAAAATAATTTAAAAAGTATAAAAGCAAGAGTTATGGTTCTTATGTTTTGCACGTCGTCTAGTTTTGATTGATATTTATATGAAGTTTCTTTAAGATAGCTAGAATGGTTTTAAGATATAAAGCGGACACGATTTTGTGACGAAAAAACGTCCCAGGGTAATAGCTCAAAAAATATAAAAGCAAGACTTATGGTTCTTACACTCTGCGTGTCGTCTAATATTGATTGATATGTATATGAAGTTTCGTGAAGATAGCTTGAGCGGTTTTCCAGTTATAGAGCGGATACGATTTTGTGGCGGACAAAAGTTCAAGGGAAATAACTTAAAACGTATAAATGCAAGAGTTATTATTCTTGCGCTCTGCAAGTTGCCGAATGTTGATTGATATTTTTATGAAGTCTCGTGAAGATAGTTTGAATGGTTGTCAAGTGATAGAGCGGACACGATTTTGTGACGAACAAGCATCCAAGGGCAATAAGTTAAAAAATATAAATAAAGAGTTATGATTCTTGCTGTCTACACGTCGTCAAATGTTGATTGATATTTATATAAAGTTACGTGAAGATAGCTTGAACGGTTTTCAAGTTATACAGCGGACATGAGTGTGACAGACAGACAGACGGATGGATGGACGGACAGATAGACAGACAGACAGCCTGGTGGAAAAACAATATGTATCCCAACCTAATAACATAATTAGACATAATTACAGCCCCCAAAGGGTCATTTGTTATCTCACCTGAGCACCATGTGCTCATGGTGAGTTATTGTGATCGGTCGCCATCTGTTTTTGTCGTCCGTTCAGCCGGCCAATCGCAATTTCTTTATTGTTTGGATTTTGACCCGACTTGAATGGAATGATCCGGGGTGGTCTTCTTTGAAATTTGTTTTAAAAGCGGATAAAAAAATGGGGCACTGCTTGCCATATATATAGCACTGCTACTCCATTTTGTAGGAGCATTATGTCATTATGTCATTGACATGATCCTCTTGTTTTTCAGGAAAATAAGGTTTGATTAATTTCAAAAGAATTGTCTGCTTAATGCCAAGCCTTAGTTTCTCTTAGAATTAAAATAACAAGAGGACCATCATGGTCCTAGATTGCTCACCTTAGCAAACAGATTTGCATACTTACATTGAAGCTTCAGCCAAGTTCACTGCTCTAAGACTTCAGTATAAATTTTGTAGCACTGCCCCCTAGCTGCTATGTTTTTTGTAAGCATCATGATGGTTTTAATTGAATTTTGATAGAGGGTCACCAAATGAACATTTCTGCCAAGTTACACTGAAATATTTCCAATGGTTTCTGACAAGAAGATTTTTAAAGCCCCGCCTCCTAGCAGCCAGGTTTTTTGATGAATCATGATTGCTTGAACAATCTTGGTAGAGGGTCACCAAACGAATATTCCTGCCAGTTATATTGAAATCAGAGAAGTGGTTTCTGACAAGCAGATTTTTAAAGTTTTCTATATAGATATATAGGGAAAATAAGCCCCATCCCACAGCGGCCATGTTTTTTGACTAATCAAGAAGGCTTGATCAATCTTGGTGTAAGGTCACCAAAGGAACCTCGCCCCCCCCCCCCCACCCCGCTCCCCCTCCCCCTAGAAGCCATGTTTTTTGACTTATCATGACGGCTTGAACAATCTTGGTAGAGGGTCACCATAGAAACATTTCTGCCAAGTTAAACTGTAATCAGTCCAGTGGTTTCTGACGAAGATTTTTAAAGTTTTCCTTGTATGAAAATACCCAGTTGGAATCGGGGTGGAAATGACACGTACTTCTGTAGTATATTCCTGGCGTAATCTGTCTGAAGGTTTATTATTTTAAAGTACAGACGGAGTTTTATTTTTAGTAAAAGATCGAAGGAAATTGGCCGATTCCAGACGGAAAATGAGTGGGAATATTTAAATTAGTCCGCTCTGTATGCAAATTTTACTTTTCGGAATCCAGGTGTAATTCAGCCGTAATTGTGCAATGATCAGCCTCATGTATTGAAAAAATCCAGACGTAATAATGGAATAGTCCGCTTCATGTATTTATCAAAATTACGTCTTGACTATAAATCCTGGCGTAATTTTTACATAAAATCCAAGCGTACTAGAAGTCCGTCTCAGTCAAACTGAATATACATGTAAGAACAATTCCCAGCCAGTGTTGAAATTTATTAAAATCCTATTTTTAGAGCAGAAAGCATTTTTTTTTTTTTTTTTTTTTTGAAAATTATTTTTTAGGGAAAAATAGGCCTGATGCGAATCATCTGCTTGGTATGTGATTAACCTCTAATGTCAAGCCTTAATTAAATTCCTTGAAAAATAAGAAAAAAAATTGATACTTGATGACGTATGCACATGTCCTGACTGGCAGTTTGAGGGTTCAGGTACTCAATTCTACAGAAACAAGAGGACCATGATGGTCCTATATCGCTCACCTGAGCAAACAGATATGCATACTTACTGTTGAAGTTTCAGCCAAGTTCACTGCTTTAAGGTTTTTGTATAAATTTTATAGCCCTGCCCACCTACAACACCACCCCCCCCCCCCCCCCCCCCTTCCCCATGCACCCTCAGCGGTTATTTTTTTTTTTTTTTTGACACATCATAACGGCTTGAACTGAATCTTGAAAGAGGATCACCAAAGGAACATTTCTGCCAAGTGATATTGAAATTGGTCCAATGGTTTCTGACAAAAAGATTTTTAAAGTGTTTTATACAGCTAAATAGGGAAAATAAGCCCCGCCCCCTAACGACCATGTTTTTTGACAAATCATGACAGCTTAAACAAACTTAGTAGAGGGTTATCAAAGGAACATTCCTGCCAAGGTATATTGAAATCGGTTTCTGAAAAGATTTTTAAAGTTTTCTATTTAGATATATAGGGAAAATAAGCCCCACCCCTAGCAGCCATGTTTTTTGACGAATCAAGATTGCTTGAACAATCTTGGTAGAAAGTCACCAAAGCAACATTCCTGCCAAGTAATATTGAAATCGGTCAGGTGGTTTCTGACAAGAAGAATTTTAAAAATTTCCGAGTATACAGATATATACGGAAACTAAGCCCCGCCCCCTGGCGGTCATGTTTTTTGACGTATCATGAGGGCTTGAACAATCTTGGTAGAAAGTCACCAAAGCAACATTCTGCCAAGTTACATTGAACTCGGTCCAACGGTTTCTTACGGGGAAATTTTTAAAGTTTTCTCTATAGATATATGGGGAAAATAAACCCCACCCCTAGCAGCCATGTTTTTTGACGAATCATGATTGCTTGAACAATCTTGGTAGAGGGTCACCAAGGAAACATTTCTGCCAAGTTATAATGAAATCAGTCCAGTGGTTTCTGACAAGAAGCTTTTTAAAGTTTTCTATATGGATATACAGGGAAAATGAGCCCCTCCCCTGGCACCATGTGTTTTGACGAATCATGACAGCTTGAACAATCTTGGTAGAGGGTTACAAAATGAAACATTCCTGCAATGTTATATTGAAATCGGTCCAGTGGTTACTGACAAGAAGATCATAAACGTTTTCTATATTGATATAGAGAAAATAAGCCCCGCCCCCTAGCGACCAAATCATGACGGCTTGAACAATCTTTGTAGAGGATTACAAAGGAAACACACAAGTTATATTGAAATCGATCGAGTGGTTTCTGATAAGAAGATTTTTAAAGTTTTCTATATAGATATATAGGGAAAATAAGCCCCACCCCAACCCACCCCAACCCTACGGCAGCCATGTTTTTTGATGAATCATAACTGCTAGAACAATCTCGGTGAAGAGTTACAAAAGAAACATTCCTGCCATGTTATATTGAAATCGGTCGAGTGATTTCTGACAATATTTTTAAAGTTTTCTATATAGATATATAAGGAAAATAAGCCCCGTCCTGGGCGGCCATGGTTTTTGACAAATAAAATGGCTTGAACAATTTTGGTAGAGGATCACCAAAGGAACTTTTCTGCAAAATTATATTGAAATCGGTCCAGTGGTTTCTGGCAAGAAGATTTTTAAGTTTTTAGTTAAAAATCTATTTTTAGCTCCTGTGACCTAGATATGCAATGTCCCGGAACCATTTGAACAGCTTTGAAAGAGGACCAATCAAGGGTCATTCAGTGGTTTAGGAGATGTTGTTTAAAGATTGTGGACGGACGGACAGACGGACGACGACGACGGACGGTGGGTGATCACAATAGCTCACCTTTGGCTCAGGTGAGCTAAAAATCATCTGCTGCAGTTGTTATTGGCGCTTTGATTTAGGTTATCGCAATGAAATAATGAAATACACTCGGATGAATGAACAGCATACGACTTATGAACAGGCGGGTGGACACATGGGTTTCCAACGTGGAAACATGATACCCCGCCACTACAGTGTGACGATGTATAACAAATGATGTTTATCTGGGTCTTCACTGTTTACAGAAGCTACAGGCATTTTTTTAAACAAGGATCTAATACATAGCATAATATTCACCATGCAAATTCTGCACATTATGCCAGCATCCACAATGAACAAATCTGTCCAGATATGCCTATACAAAATCAGTTGGTAATAAACTCTTAAGCATGTATTATAAAATATCTCAGCTAGTTTGGAAACTGTGCTAGTTTATGTTTGCTTTAATAATAATATAACCATTAGCTGTCAAAATTTATTAGTTTTAAGAGGATGGAGCTCCAGTCAGCTGGTTTGTAAAAATCTACTGAAATTTGTCATTATGGATATGATTATATACATGTGTCATGTCTTATTATCTTATACTAGTCCTATAATCTTTTATGGAATAAAAAAAAAGAAAAAAAATATTTGTTCACTTTCTCTTGCTAAAATAATCTGTAGAAAAGAGAAGCATTTTATGATAATAATTCTGGAGTTTATCCAATTCTTAACTGTTGAAATTCTTATTAGCTCACCTGAGCACGAAGTGCTCATGGTGAGCTATTGTGGTCAGTCAATGTCCGTCGTCCGTCGTGCGTTGTGCGGCGTGCGGCGTCAACAATTGCTTTAAAAGCCTACTCCTCCTACACCCCTGGGCCAATTGACTTGATACTTGGTAGGAAGCATCGGGGTGACTTGTAGATCAAAAATAGCTAAAGTTGTTCCAATCGGAAATCCAAGATGGCCGCCATCTTGAAAATCTATTTTTCGCTTCTCCTGAACCGAAAGGCCAGTTGACTCCAAACTTGCTAGGAACTATCAGGGTGACTTGTAGATCAAAAATAGCTAAAATCGTGCCGATCGGAAATCCAAGATGGCCGCCATCTTGAAAATCTATTTTTCGCCTTCTCCTGAACCGAAAGGCCAGTTGACTCTAAACTTGCTAGGAAGCATCAGGGTGACTTGTGGATCAAAAATAGCTAAAATCGTGCCAATCGGAAATCCAAGATGGCTGCCATGGCCGCCATCTTGAAAATCTATTTTTCGCTTCTTCTCCTGAACCGAAAGGCCAATTGACTCCAAACTTGCTAGAAAGCATCAGGGTGACTTGTAGATCAAAAGTAGCTAAAATCGTGCCGATCGCAAATCCAAGATGGCCGCCATGGCGGCCATCTTGAAAATCTATTTTTTGCTTCTTCTCCTGAACCAAAAGGCCAATTGACTCCAAACTTGCTAGGAAGCATTAGGATGACTTGTAGATCATAGCTAAAATCGTGCCGATTGGAAATCCAAAATGGCCGCCATCTTGAAAATCTATTTTTCGCTTCTTCTCCTAAACCCAAAAGTCACTTGACTCGAAACTTAGTAGGTAGCATCAGGGTGACTTGTAGATCAAATGTAGCTAAAATCGTTCTGATCAGAAATCCTAGATGGCCACCATGACCGCCATCTTGAAAATCTATATTTAGCTTCTCCTGCACCGAAAGGCCAATTGACTCCAAACTTCTTAGGAGACATTGGGGTGACTTGTAGATCAAAAATAGCTAAAATTGTGCCAATCAGATATCCAAGATGGCCGCCATGGCAGCCATCTTGAAAATCTATTTTTCGCCTCTTCTCCTGAACTGAAAGGCCACTTGACTCGAAACTTGGTAGTAAGCATTGGGGTGACTCGCAGATCAAAAATAGCTAAAATTGTGCCGATCGTAAATCCAAGCTGGCTGCCATTTAGAGTTTGTTCAAATGATCACGCTCAATTGACTGGCATGCCATATATCTTCTTCTTCAAAATAAAGAACTGCTTAAATGATGAGCTTTTCATTAGTTGCGATGACAGGATTGGAAAAAATGTTGCATAACATCTGCATATCTGCAGTGGCTATGCCACTCAGGTGAGCGACCCATGGCCCGTGGGCCTCTTGTTTACAAAGAATTAGTTTATTCTCTTATAGATTACTTCTGTTATAAATGAGATACAGTAACCTTGCATGTGAATCCAGGAACTGTCAGTAACTGCTTCCCTCATATACAGATGAGTTTTATTTCAATGCAGCATAATGCTATCACTTAAGAACTGTCTGTTTTAACTTCATAATACATTAACCTATAGATAATGTGCTATTCTATTCTGTTTTCACACCTTCCACAGAAAAAACGACCTTTCAGTCGTTAATTAAAGTCTTAAACCAGAAGGTCCCTTAGGCAGTTACCTGTGTGACGTAACTCTTCCCGCTCAATTGACCACGTGTCAGTTTCTTTTCTGTGGACAAAGAAATTCAACAAGGATTATTTACCTGTGATAGAAATTTGGATTATTTCTTTCCTCACGGATAAATTTATGTATCCTTGTGTTTCTTTTGTTTATTTATCACTCCTTTCACTTTCTGTGTTATTATTTAAAATTTTCAATTTTCGATTTCATGTATTTTTGACTGGTCTTTTTCCACATGCGTTTTGGCGACTCTCGCTATTCGGCACAACGCTCGTGCGCGATCGGTTCGATAGTCGTGTTTATATATGCAGAATATTTTTGTTCTTTTCGTTCCAGGTTATTCAGCAATTACGATATGTTTTTCCTGGACTTTTGTTTGCAGAGATCTTCAGTTGGCTAAAGATTCTCATGGTGGAGAAGCTGATTGTAAAGAACTTGTCAACCCTTGATGGGTTATAAGACAATTCTTTACTGATGGGAGCCCCACCCCATATGGCTATACTGCCGGGGTAAGACCCATCAAGGTGGCATCTTTGGGTACTTAGTATCCTATAAAGTCTAAGTCCACCAGTCACCAGTCATCCAGTCACCAGTCAACCAGGCACCAGTCAATCAGCTTCACCAGTCACCAGTCAATCAGGTGCCAGTCAACCAGGCACCAGTCACCAGTCATCCAGGTGCCAGTCAACCAGGCACCAGTCACCCAGTCACCAGTCACCAGTCACCGATCAACCAGGCACCAGTCAACTAGTCTCCAGTCAATAATTTAATTATTTTCTGGAAAGACTTAGTTTCTGACATATTTCACCGGACAAAATAGTCACATATACTAACTTCCGGTCATTATGTCTAATTATTAAAAAAAAAAAAAAAAAAAAAAAAATTTTCACTGGGCAAAGTATCAGTAATATTTCTGATACTTATACCCGGTCATATTATTATATTATTTCTGATTTTTCACCAGGCAAACTTTTACAGAAAGTGTCTGGTCAATTTTTGCCTAATAATTAATTATCTTCGGGAAAAAGTTTCGAATACTTGTGCCCGCTCAGTTTTCATATATAATCTCCCTTTTTCATCGGACTGAGTTACGAATACTACTATCCGATCAATTTGTCAAATTACTTGTAACTTTACCGGGCAACAGTTACGAATATTAGTGTCCGGTCATTGTGTCGGGTAACTAGTGTCAAAATAATGATTACTAATTCCCGAACAATCTATTATCGTTCATAGAGCTCCATTCACGTTTAAGTCAATGGATATAGGTTATTAAGTGAAATACATTATAACTTTTTATACAAAAAAATTCTGTACAGTCTTTCCCAAATCAGACTAGAATTTTTAATATTCCATTGACTTATTATAGGTGTGTAATTCCATTAATATTTTAAATTAACTTATGTTTTATCTCTTTTATCCGCTAGAAAGAGTTAAACTTCCGACTATAACAAAATTCTTACCGGGCAGCAGTTCGTAGACTAGTGCCAGGTCATTCAAATGATGTTTTATCTCTTTAATTCGCTAGAAAGCGTTTAAATTCCGGCTCTAACGAAAATTTCATCGGGAGGCACTTCGTAGAGTAGTGCCAGGTCATTCTAACGAAATTCCACCGGGCAGTAGTTTCGTAGACTTTGTGTCGGATTACTAGTGTGCGAGTAGTAGTCACTAGTACTCGCTCAACATATATTCATATATAACCACTATAGACATGTATAGTCTTGGATTATAGGTTATTGAATGACAGCGATGGGTTCTAATACCTAGTAGCCATTTATATTGTTGAATTCTGTCCAGTCACTTTTGAACTTGACTTAAATTCTATATATATATTTATTATTGAAAATGAATTAAGAATTATCGGTTACGATCAAATTCGCAATTCATTCACTAAGTGTAGAAGATACTTCCAGCTATAATTATATCTCTTTTATTCGCTACAAAGAGATTAACTTCTTACATATTCACCTTATTCGGCTCTAGGGCAAAGGTGAACTATAAAACTATCGTTATTTATAAGAAGAAAAATATACACGAAATATAAAAAAATTTCTTCTTTCCTCCCCTGTTTTTCTTCTACATGCTCCGATATGTAATCAGCATGTAATCTAAGGAGTAAATTGACAAGAAAGTAGCAATCGATCTTTTCTACTTTCTATTAATTTTTCATTCTTAAGGTATCGGAAATTTACACCAACCAGATAAATAAATTAACAGTTTATTTATTTATTCGCTACCTCTCTAGATTACTACGATTTAAAATTCTAGTTGAGGTACATATTTTCCTTTTGCCTTTTCTACATGGAAAATAGTTGATCCGATAAGCTATTATTCTATTTTATACTATCTTTTGATTGATTATATTAGAGTCTAGGTCAGTCGTGCTCTGTCAAAACTCTGCTATAAAATAATAAATAAGAAAAAAATCTTATATTTAGGCATAGATATAATTCGATACGTTCTTTACTTTGCCTGTTTTATTTTTTCTTCTGGATCATTTAAGACTACGATAGCAATATACCAGATATTTTTGCCTCAGTAAGAATCTATTACGCTGAAGATTCTTCATATTGGAATAATAATTTTATTATGATTATAATTCTAGACCCAATTAATCCTCGTATATTATAGGTCTACTTTATCTTATTGAGGAATAGTTTTGCTTCGACTAGCTCTATACCTCTAATATTTTATTTATAACTAGAGTCCATGTCAATCAAAATTTTCTTGCACTTTGGTATTGACAATGGATACATATTTAGTAAAGGCATTAATTATTCAGTACGTGACAGATTATTATTGCCTAAATTAGATTTTATATACAATACTTTCCTTTTGATATTTTGTTTTATTGACTTTGTAACTATTCAGAAACTGCCAAAGTCAATCATTTCCTTCCTCTAAACTTACCGAAGCTCTAGATTATGTTGATATATATTTTTGATATATGCTTAGAGGTTAATTAACGAGAGTTTACCTCATAATAGCAGATATTATTATAATTATATTAATCTATAGTCTAGGCTTAGACAAAAGGGAAAACATCCTTAATTATTAGTATACGAGCCGGTAAAGAATTAAGACACTCTTAATTATCTCTTTACCCCTCCTTTATGTTTACATTCGTTAAAGGGATCATAGTAATTCTCGCTAAGAGTTCAAGTTCAGTTTGCGAATAATGCAAAGATTAATATCTTGATTTCCAGTCCGCATCAAAATTGGTCTATATATATATAGATAAATATCTTTCCGAAACTGGATATTTATTTATTTTTCCACACAATAAGTCATTTCAAGATGTCGATGATTTTGAAATGCACTGCTTCAATTTATAATATAAAATATGTTTATATTAACTTCACAACTTAGTAAGTGCTGCACCTACGTTCCTGGTCAGATCTTACTTTTGTGATACGTTTTTGAACATACTGAAAGTTTTCTCCGATTATACATTCGGTAAATAAACTTTCGAGTAGTATTTATGCCTTTAAACATTCAGATTATTTGATAATTGTTGGAGATAATATATTATTCCGATATTTATATATCTATCTTCATTATTTATCTTTCTCATCTTACTTTTAAATTAGATTGACATTCTCGCTACGTTCCAGGTTTAAATCTAGCTAACATTGTGGAACAGTCACTTTTTTATTTCCTAAACAATATTTTAACATTTTTCTCAGTATTCAGAGCATAACGACTTCATGAATACTTGAAAATAATTCAATTCTACGCTTGTTAAACTAAGCCTAAAACAAGCCCTAGTTTTTTAGAATGGATATTATCCTTCGATTCAGTTCATGGAGATACATCCTTTTAGATCCCATTATCTCTATTTCAATCATTCAAAATTCTAATGACTAAGTACTCCTTTTCTACGTACGAATACAGAATATCGAGTCACTGTTGCTGCATATTGGTTAAAGATTAAACAAATTTTATCTTAAACCTATATGACGTTAAATTAATTATTATCTCTTTCATATACATGTTTTTACCCTTCCGTCAGGGATCGCGGTAATAATATTATTACTCTCTATGGTTTACACATAGATCTCGAGAGTATATATATGTATTTTCTTCCTGAACTCATTTGCGAGTACGTAATTTGATATTTCAGGAATTACCAATTATGCAGACATAGATTTTATTCTATTAATATTCAATTCTAAAAAAATTTGATTGAATGTTTATCTATAAAATTTCCGGGCAGTAATTTTATAGAGAGTTATATGTTTAATAATTCCTTGCTTAAATAATAGTTACGCTTAACCTATGATTTATAGCGGGAATTTTGTTCAGTAGTATAATTTTTATTTAGTATTAATATATTTCTTACTATTCTTAAATATGCGTATAGAATAGTAATACTATCTCTTAACTTTTAAATTAAGTGTTTTTTGAGATTAATAATCAGTATTATTGTATAATCTTTCTTCAGAGATTATCACACTATTACTTTTTCTCTGAGTCCTTCTCTTTTTATGAACATTTTGATTCGTATCAAAGTGGATTTTTAAGATTTCTTGATTTCCATGATTATTTACTCAGGAGTACTTTTCATGGCAATCTTCTGGTATAGAAAGATTCTATCCAGCTTATTTATTATTGTTTAATCTTATCAATACGGTAAGATTTAGCCAAACTATGACCGTCATACAGTTTGCTGCGATCAACCTTATTCTTATCTCTCTTATTCTCTGTAAAACTCTTTAGTTATGATGTTGACAGTTTATTCTTTATTTTTTGTCAGGACATCAAACGCTTTTATATGTCTATGACAAAACTAATTATCAATGGTTTAGGTTGTTTTTTCTTCCCAGCAGTTATATGCAAACTCTGTATTATTTTATTGCTTGACTAAAAATTCGTCATACAATTAGTCTAGCAATAGTTTTAACCATTATGTTTGTCTATATTTTTTTTCTTCTGATGGATAACTTAGTTATAGTTAAGTTAACTCCATCTACTTTTATTATCTCCCCTTCTTTAATTTGATCAAGGGAAATAATTACACATTATGGTTATTTTAAGTCTGTGTCTGTTCATCGGAAACTGTCCTGTCGCTCCAATTAACAGAATTTAATTAGTTTATAATTCTAATAGCTTAGACTATTACAATTACATAGCTTCACATATCTAGAATTTTATCCAAAATATCTACATATGTCAGTTATCTATAGGAAACTCCACCGAGTAGACTTTTCCTTATTTATTCAAGATCCTACATAGACTACTTACAGTGTATGGTCTTGGCTTTTTGTTTTACAAATTTTGTTTTCAAAATTTTCTATATTCCTAGCTTACTTTGCGATGGAATATTTATGTTATGTCTCAATGACTCCCTTTTCTTTTTGAAGCCAATTGTTGTTTCCCAAAAAGAAAAAAAGAGGTGTGTGTGTGTGGGGGGGGGGGGGGGGGGGGGCAATGTTAGGTCTCTGAAACTTAAGAACTGGCTTCCTCTAGAGTCTACTAATATATATAAGGTTGTTAGATCATAACACCTTAAAGCTATTTTGTGAATCTAGACCATTCTTTCTATTAAATATAGAATTAGAATGTATCTGATTCCTTTGAGTTTCCTGAGTCTTAACCAGAAGTGGTGAGATATTATTGGTGTTAGAATTAGGAGAGCACCTCCCTCCTATTCTGCAAATTCTAGCACATTATCTATAGGTTAATGTATTATGAAGTTAAAATGAAGTTTTTTAAAAGTAAAACATATTTTAACGAGTAATACTTAACCTATAGATAATCAATTATCTCCCTCCGCCCACCCTCGCTTATCTCTCCTAATTGTGTCTATTGTTTTACACATAAAAGAAACTGACACGTGGTCAATTGAGCGGGAAGAGTTACGTCACACAGGTAACTGCCTAAGGGACCTTCTGGTTTAAGACTTTAATTAACGACTGAAAGGTCGTTTTTTTCTGTGGAAGGTGTGAAAACAGAATAGAATAGCACATTATCTATAGGTTAAGTATTACTCGTTAAAATATGTTTTACTTTTAAAAAACTTCATATTCGCAGAATGACAGATTGGTTTGCACATATTGCCATAATTTGTGACTAGTTTAAAATTCATTTGGACAAGTGTTTTTTATAGGTCATTTCATTGTTTTTTTATGGTGGCTCGTTTGGGTTAAAAGCAATTTAATACAGATATCTATATTTAAAATGCAGATATCTGCATTTAAACAAAGGTATCTGCATTTAATTACAGCTACCTACATTAAATGCACATATCTGTATTTCAAATACAGAGTATTTATACGTATTTGAAATGCAGATATCTCTTTTTTGGTTCTTTAATGGACATGTCTGAATTTGAATCATAGATATCTGCATTTTAATTACAGATGTCTGCGTTTCAAATGCAGATATTTCTATTTAAGTAAGATATAAGTACATTTTAGAAACTCGGGTAACTGTTTTTGAAATACAAATATCTTTATTTGAAATACAACTATCTCTAATTGAAATACGGATATCTATGATTTTTATTCAAATAAAATATATCTGCCGCTCAAATAGAGATGTCTGTATTTCTAATACAGATATCTGTATTTCAAATACAGAAATCTTTATTTATAGAAACTACAGATAATTGTAATTTTATATGCAAAGTTCTCTTAAGAACCTGATTATTTTCAACTTTTATTTTCAACAAAATTAATAGTCCCTTGCAGCCTACTAGGCTTCCCTTAAACTCGGACAACAGCAGGTAGCTCAGTGGTGAGTCCAATAGCCTCAAGTGCTGGAGGTACGTTCAATCTTGGCCATTGGCGAGAGAAAAAAAAACAACAAAACAATAATAAATGGAATCCGAACACGCCTTCCTTTGTGATTTGCAGGGATGACATAATAACTGTGCAGTCTTGCTGGGGCCCTCTCTGGCTTCTGCATGGAAAATCAAGTACCCATGTACAGGTTAAAGAACCATACATTCGGTTATCTAAATAATTACTTGTGGACCTTCATTCTGCAACCCAGAATGTATCATGTATACCTGCCCTTTATGTGAGAGAACTGTCCAAAAAACTGGTTCTCTTAAATACATGTACTGAAAAATCGCATGATTATAGAAACATACGGAAAATGAAAAGTTATCCAGGGTAAGATAAAAATTGAGATTTCTCACGCTTTTGATGTGCACTGGTTGTATAGGAATCAAGAGGTACACCATCGTTAAGGTTAACATCACTGAAGTTAATGCTGTCATTAAGCATCACAGAAATGTTATCAAAATATGGAAGAATCAAACAACAATCAAAGGGATTTGACTTCAGATATGATACAAAGTATGCAAGAAAAAGAATCTTTCGTGCGTGACAGGTAGATCGAAATATCCGTCCCTCGAGATCATAATCTTGCATCACTCGGCAAGCCTGAATTTTTCTGTCTACCCCTCACACCCATGATAGATTCCTAAAGTATATTTTACACATTCTCTTTCTCTCTTTTTTGTGCTCCTCTTAAAGGAGCGATGGATTTGACTGTAAAGACATAATGGTTTGAAATCTTGAGCATCTTTAATTAGTTTTTTTGTGGTCTGCAGAGGCGGGAAATGTGCTTCCCAACATGTAACCAGTGGAACAGTGCATGTGAAAATACGCGTAAGAGTAAATAAGGATATCTTTTTCAACCATAAATAATGATATCTGTAATGAAATGCAGATATCTGTACTTGAAATGCAGATATATGTATTTAATTTAGAAATAAAGATATCTGCATTTCAAATACAGGTATCTGCATTTGCATCAGGAAAACATGCCTATATAATTTTGACCCACTTAAACCCCAGTTTCATATAGTAAAACTGGGGTATACCAGGGTATACATTATTTTTGCTTAAAACCATAGATTGTGCGTATTTGCTAGGCGGTTCTAACGAGTGCCAACAATCTATGTTTTGAGTAGAAATATGAAAAATATCAAAGATTTTTATCTGAAGATTTTAAGTTTTTGGAGATAGAATTTTCTATATATTTGAATAGGCGTGTTTTCGTAATGGCATTAGCGATGTCTGTATTTTAAATGCAGATATCTGAATTTCAGCTACACAAGATGTATCTCTCATTGAAATGAAGATATCTGTATTTTTAAATGCAGATGTCTCTAATACAAATGCAGATTTCTATGTTATGATTGAAAAAAGAGATATCTGTATTTCTCAAGAACAGATATCTGCATTTCAATAAGAGCTATCTCAATTCAATTACATATAGCTGCATTTTAATTAGAGATATTTGTAATAACAATGAAATAAAGATATCTGTGTTTATTAGCAGGTATATCTGTATTTGAAATGCAGGTATCTAAATTAAATGGACAAAACCACAAACAGGTTGCCATAGATTTTGCCCTGCTTTGGCTCAGTTTAGTATTGGTGAATGTTGTGAGAAATTATGCTGGAACTGGAAGTAGTCACCCCCTAAACTTATACTGAGGTCACTCAGTGGGAACTTATTCATTGTACTTGGATGAAAATGCCTTTTCCCGCCTTTTAATACAGTCTTAAATCACTAAAAAAATGCATGCTTCTGTATTATTGAATTTAAAAAACCTGTTGAGGAATACTTGTAAATAAGATGCACCCGCATCCACCGGCATCCACCCTCACCACCACCCCGCAAATTGTTGAAACTTAAAAGTCCATTTTTATTTATTTATTACTTTATTTTTGGAAAGTCACAAATTGGTTGGTTGCTCATTAGGTTGCACCTATTTCATATTAAAACATAACCATAAGCTTTTCAATTCTGGGTTTTTACATTGTTCCCAATATGCTGCTGATATAAGTGACTGGCTATTTGATTGCATAGTATGTAGCCAAAAATTAATGCAGATGGCTATAATAGAGACTATTAAAGGAAGCTGACCTAGCTCGCTAAGAACAGCAAAATTGGAAGCTTTTGAATCATAAGTTTTGTAAGAAATCGTAGTTAAGTTGAAATCATTGTTTGTTTGTTGAAAAAATATGAAATGAACAATGAAAAAAAAAAAAAAAAAAAAAAAAAAAAAAAATATATATATATATATATATATATATATATATATATATATATATATATATATATATATATATATATATATATATATATATATATATATATATATATATATATATATATATACTGGGTATCAAATCATAAAAGATAACATGTTTAATAGCACATTTTTTTTATTACATGGCAAGTTTTGACACTTCATTTCATATTTTTTCAACAAACAAACAATGATTTCAACTTAACTACGATTTCTTACAAAACCTATGATGCAAATGACACCACAAAACTTATGATGCAAATGACATAACAATAAATCATCAAGTCAGAATCAAATTATCACGTTAGCATGTCTGTGAGATGAATACCCATGTAAAACCCACTCAACAGGCGGGGTTAACAAGGATATACATAATTTTGCACCATACATGGAGTATCGGTAGGCGTTAGAACCGCCTCGGTGAGAATGTTCTAACTAGCAAATGAAATCTATGTTTGATGCAGAAATGAGGAATATATGAAACATTTTCATCGAAGAAAAGACTCTTTCTATAGATATGTAAGACCCCATTATAGCACACGAGTGTGTTATTGTAATGATCAACAAGACCCTCACTATGAAATTCGTGATGACAATTGTTTAATCTCTCTCTCTCTCTCTCTCTCTCTCTCTCTCTCTCTCTCTCACACACACACACGCGCGCGCGCGCGCACACACACACAGACATGAATTTTTTTATAATCATATAATGTACATTCAAAATCAAAATACCAAAGTACGATTAAGAATGTATAAAAAAAACATATTTAAAATCGTAAAATATACATTTGTAAACGTAAATGTAAAAAAGTATTTCACTAAAAAACATTTTTGTACAGTAATCTTTTTTATATAAACTGACAAAGTTTTTTTTCACCTGTCCTTTAGGAGGAGTCTGATCAGGGTCTACACTGTTTTCCGTGAGCGTGTTTTTGGAACCGTTACTCTAGTTAAACTGTCTGTGCTGTAAGAATGTCAAAATCACAAATGAGCCAGAGCACAGCAAAACCTGCAATGTCCTATGAGCATCCAACAAAGACTCAGATCAGACTGCACAACTGCACAGTGTGATACGTGGCACATTTTGTTTTATAATGTTTTCGCCAGTCTTATGATAAATCGCTCTTAAATTTGTGTCTTAAGGAAACAGTGTTTACCCATATCAGACGCCGCGTTTTGCGGAGCCTGGTCTGTGTCCACACTGTTTTACTAGTTTCCCAGTATGTATTGGTCACGTGGACAATCGCAGGGAAGCTTCTGGAACTATTTATAAACAATCGACACAAAAATTAAGTTAGCCGTTTTTTTTTTTTTTTGGTTTTTTTTTTGTTGGTATTACTTTCAAACTTCTAGATTATTCTAATATTGGATCATTCATTCAACAAAACACGACCAACCGAAATATTTAGCATCACTTGTCGACATAGTTTTCTTCACTAATCTAAGTATTTAAATAAACATGTTTATTCACGCCGCCTTAGGATGTTAAAGGCATGAAGGCGTTGAAACAGTAGTCTTTATGTAATGCTCAAACAACATAGGTGCAAATCAGTCAACGCATCCGCGCACTGTGATCAGCACCTTGCAGTTCGCTTTACCTCTAGTTTCTCTGTCTAAAATTTCAGGTAAGGATCAAGTGAATGTGAAGTAAATGCATACTAGCCACGGTATGAGAAACCCTGCTTTGACTGCTTTACTATCTGCAAACAAAAGAGGCACAGATCAGCCTACGCATCCGCGCATTCTGATCAGCACCTTACAGTTCGCTATACTTCTAGTTTCTCTATGTAAAATGTCTTCTAAAGATCAACCGAATGTATTCTTCATATGAATCACGGTATGAGAAATCCCGGTTTACTGTCTGCAAACAACAATGGTGCAGATCAGCCTGCGCATCCGCACAATATCTAAATTTTACTGTAACGGTTTATACGTGCCACATATTAGAAAACCTGCTACAACAGAGGCGCGCGCGCACACATACACACACACACACACACATATATATATACACACACATATATATAGTAAGACACATATATATATATATAAGCCGGTGCACGACAAAACGCGCACTAAGACATCCCGGTTTACTGTCTGCAAACAACATTGGTGCAGATCGCCGCAAAATTATTGACAAACAGCATTTTCCCCATATTTTTAATAGTCCGTTACGGTATTTCGGAGGCGTCCGATTCTCGGGGGGGGGGGGGGGGGGGGGGGGGGGCGGCGGGGGGGGGGGGGGGGTTACGGGGGTAATTTTGGTACGGATGTGCGAGCCAGTATTTCGAAACCTACCCCATTCATATACCTGGCCTTTGAAAAAACGGACCCATTCATATACTAGATCATCTGAAATAATGACCCATTCATATACTACCCGTTGATTTTTTGTACCCATTTGTAGCTGGTAGTAAGACAAATAATGCAGTCAATTCATTGATTACCAAGAGAACAAGCAGCCTTAAAATCTCTGAGTGAAAAAGATGTGCATATACCGGAATGTCAGAAAAAATGGGGCCTTTCATATACAAAGCAAGAAAAATTGGGTCAGTCATATACTTTTTGTCGAAAAAAGGGGGCCAATCATAAACCTGGCAGTGCTGAAAAGCCGCCCCCCCCCCCCCGCCGCCCCCCCCCCCCCCCCCGCGCACCCACCCTAGTTTCCAATTGATGAGGCTTATTCATTTTTCTATTAATTTCCTCTTTAGTGTGGATTTTATATACGTGGCAAAAAAGTTAGGGATATTTGTATGTACGGTGAAATAAAAGGAAACCAAGACAAATCTATCCGTTGGAGTCTGTAGCACTAGATGCGAATGAGAAAATTTGTATGGAAGATCACTAGGGTCACCAATAAAACCTCACAAATCTGTCAATATTGGGTATGTCCACCTGTTGCATCTATGCAGGCCACACAACGACGACGCATACTCCTGATGAGTCTGGCAATCTGTAGCTGGGGTATCCTCCTCCACTCCTCCTGCAAGGCTGCGCCCAAAGCTTGGAGCGTTCTTGGTCGTGGAACTCTCTGTCGTACACGCTGGCCGAGAATGTACCAAACATGCTCGATTGGCGACAAGTCAGGGGATCGAGCAGGCCAATCGAGATTATCCACATTGTTCAATAGGGCATCCGAAAGTGACAATGAAATGATTTAGGAAAGCTTTCGCTGTCAATTCTGCATTTTGGGCAGGCAAAGGTGCTAGCTCTACCCATTTGGTGAATTGATCCACCATAACATGAACATACTGGTTTCCTGATCTATTGAGGTCCACAGTGACCAGGGCAGAAATTTCGATTTATTCCAGGCCTTCTGTAAACTAATGGAAATCACAAAAAAAAAAAAAAAAAAAAAAAAAAAAAAATAAATAAAAAATAAAACATAAAAGAAAAATAAACAAGACCTACACCTTATCATCCCTCTGGGAATGGTCAGGTTGCAGTTTTCAATAAAATCATTCTGCATATGATTAGATCCTATCTGTCTAGAGGTATTAAGATATGGGACGAGAATCTTCCCCTTATTTCGATGGCCCTACACTCAATGAAAAACAAATCCACTGGATTTTCAGCTAACATGATGATGCCGGGGAGAGAAACAATCCAACCTATAGACCTGCTTCTTGGCCTTCGAAGGCATACTCCGCAGGACCCACCAAACTGGGTTGCCACATTAAACCGTAATTTCGCTAATGTACACAGCCTGGCTAGAGAGACGATTGGCAAAACTCAAATGCGCAAAAAGAGGGATTACGATATCAGGGTATTCGAACACCCTTATCAAGTAGGTGACTTTGTCTATTTAAGGGACTCGTCAACCAAGATTGGGATTAGCAAAAAGCTAAGGCCACCCTATATTGGACCCTTTCTAGTAACTATTTCACGGCCCCCTCTCTATGTCCTCGAAGACAGAAAACGACGGTGATTGATTCACCAGGACAGACTAATGCCCTGTCATAATTCTAGTTTCCCGATATGGCTGCAGAGGAAGCGACATGAGTTGGTGATATTGGGATATGGACCAAAGGTCGGGCCCTGATGTCTTGGCTCCGGATAGTTTTCCAATCGCAGGGTCATTTGACCCAAATGACTCGTCTCAAATACGGGAAAACGATTAGGATGCTAATCTTCCCTACATGCTGGGGGATGACATAACTGATGACAGTGACTTGGGGGGCGGTTGCTGATATTGCATCACAGATTCCATCGGGCGAGCCAATATCTGTTTCTACATCGGACACTCAGTTTACGTCTAGGCAAACTCGGCAGGTCGGAAAATCAACACTCCTGCCCGCTTTAGAGACTAAATTTTTAAATGAATTCCATATTGGCTAATACTATGCTGTGTTGCCAGTGTGGGGATACTCCATTTTTTTTTTACTTTATTCCTATATTGGTTAATACTACGTAGTGTTGCCAGTATGGAGATATTCTTTTTTCTTACTCTTATTCCTATATTGGTTAATATTATGCTGTGTTGCCAAAATGGGGATATTCCATTTTTTACTCTTGTTCGCATATTGGTAAATACTATGCTATGTTGCCAATATGGGAATATTCAATCTTTTACTCTTGTTCGCATATTGGTTAATACGATGCTGTGTTGCCGATATGGAAATATTCCAGTTTTTACTTTTGTTCGCATATTGGTTGATACTATGCTGTGTTGCCAATATGGGAATGTTCCATTTTTACTCTTGTTCGCATATTGGTTGGTACTATGCTGTGTTGCCGATATGGGGATATTCCATTTTTTACTTTTGTTCGCATATTGGCTAATACTACGCTGTGTTGCTAATATGGGAGTAATCATCAAAGTGTTATCTTATACAGGTTAATACTATGTTGCTAGTGTGAGGATGATCAGTTTATTTCATCCAAATTTTGTCTTAATTGGTGTTTATGGCAGGTTGGCCATTCACTATGCTGTGGGTTTACTTGTCATGAATGATACCACAGTTAAATAAATGTGAAGGATGCGGGAACAGTAGGTTGTATTAGAACAATGGGTCATGACGCTGATCCGGCATACTTTACAAAAAATCTATACTGTGTATAGAATTTAACTGATTTTCTATTTGTATCCAGTACAATTACATGTATCACGGGAGGGTGCCAGCGTTCTATTAGTTTTGTTGGTATGGATTCCTCCTGTGATATATAGAAATCTAGCTAGGATCAGATACCACTAATTTACTAAGGCTAGGTTATTTTCTTTTCTTTTTTTTTTTTTTTTTTTTTTTTTTTCTAACAGATTCTGTCAATACAAGAAATCAACAAAATGCCTCCTAAAAGAGCTAGGCATCACATTTCATGTAGCGTCTGTGGAGTACAGACTCCAACATTTAAACGTCATTGCCTTAAGGCCCATTTACCTTGGTATCTGAACCCTATCACTGCATGCAGTGACTGCCTTAAATCTGAGAGGGTATGTGTATGGCCGTAATAGGTTTCATCTACGCTGCGGGCACAGGGGCATCATTGGAGAGTCACTATTACAGGCTTGGTTCCTGCTGATGAATGGGATATTCTTTTTCACCATGCGGGAGCTTGGTCTGGACTTTCGGTGATCTCCTGGGCTGTGCGGACCAACTTGGACTAACACCTTCTTGCCGCAGATTCTCTGAGGAAGAATGTGTATTCCTTAGATAGTACGACGTTAGAACTGGCACGGAGCCTCGCTTGGGGAAGAGAGAGCTAATCTTAGTGCTTTTCGTACGTTTGTTCGGTTTATGCCTGTTTGGATTTGTCGGTTTCCTCTTCCTCTTGGGGTCTGGGAAGGGCTGTGGTTTGTGATTGTGGCACTCCCTGGACTTTTCTCTTACCTTTTTTGTGATTGTGGCACTCCCTGGACTTTACTCTTACCTTTTTTTAAACTATAGACGGGTATTCAGCATTTCCACCATTGCCATGTCACACTACTTGATCATGATTCAACTATTGTCAAGACTAGGTGAGGAGGCAAAAGTTGCTTTTAAATCGCTGAACCGCTATCTTTTGATTGATGGATCCATGACACCGAAAGGACATCACATGTTTAAATTGGGAATCATTGATTCCCATTTTCATATGGATATAGGCTCTCTGGTAATTATCTCATTCCAGCTGGAAGCCTGAAGACCACTGTGACTGACTCAGCCCAATTAATATATGGCATAGCAAATTATGTGTATATAGACTCGTGGTGTGACATAAATAGACATATCCATTCAAATCCTTGTGTAAACACGCTTGGTATTCACCCACATAGAATATTGCCGAATTTGGCAAAATTCTTAATTAATAAACTAAAAATTAAACTCAGTCAACATCCTGATGTCCTGGGAATTGGTGAAGTTGGTCTGGATTGCACAACTTCCTGTCGTTGCACTACTATCCATAATTATAGTATGGACATATGCAGGGATAGGAAGGCCGAGGAGCAGAAGCAATTCCTGGGGCTTGTCTTTCAGTTGTTTAAGCAGCAGGAAGACAAGGTTTTAGTATTGCATGTTAGGGATAATGGTAATGGAAAGGCGGCCGAAAAGGTACTATCTCTCCCTAAGGAATACGGTCTTCAAAATGCCCGTATACACCGCCATTGTTTCGTTGGGAAGGAAGAGGAGTATCAAGATTGGAGAAAAACTCTTCCTAACTGTTACTTTAGCATCTCCAGGAAGTCTCTCCGTGATATAGGAACTGCAACTTGGTTACTGCTGTGAGAGAATAAGGATCGTTTGATCATAGAGACAGATGCCCCTTATTTTCATGATAAACAATCAGTAACAGTATATGTTGTTGTGGGGGCTGCTCGTAAGATTGGTATGACTGTTGACGAGCTGGTCAGGGTGTGCAACAGGAATGTTGCCAGACTGTATAACTTGGTCTTGTAATGTACCCCTGCTTAATGATCGATATGCAGAATGTCAATAAAACTATTACCTGACATACTGACTCAGGAGTGAGTGGGTGTATTTCGACGTGGATTCTGGAAAAGGTCCTATTTGTATTTATGTATACATGTATATAAGTGTGCGTGTGTACATGTGCGTATGTATACAGTACTGAAACTAAAAAATAGTTCATGAATGTGCGCTTCATTGTGCTGTAATACTTCATCTACGCAGATGCTTTGCAGCACTACGGTTTATATTCATGGTCTTTAGCAATTTCGGTAGGTGCTTGTTGCATTATTGAGTAAATAGTTAACATATTCTCATTTATTATGCAGAATCTTTGAAAAGTAGAAGAAAGGTAGAAGAAAAAAGTAAGTCAAAAAGAGAAAAATTAGCAGGTTTCTTACAAGTTCTGCTTAATTTCCCAGAGGTCACTAACTTGGAGGAGTAACTTTCAGATCACTCAGAACTTACAAAAATAGCCACTTAAAATATTGTTCTGCATTATTGAATGTAAGCTGTGTGTGTGTGTGTGTGTTTTTTTTTTTTTGTTTTTTTTTTTTTGTCCAATTAGTTCTGAGGGATCCATTCATTCTCATCAAATTTGTAAAACATTTAAGTCTGTGATACTCCTGTACATGATCATTATTAAGTTAATATTGACGTCGTATCTAGCCATACATAATCATCAAATTTGTATATAATCAATTAAAGTCTGTGATATTCATGTAAATTACCATTTAATAAATTAAAATACATTTTATATAGCTAAAATCATATTAGCATTAATTTCATCTATCGTTCATTTTTGTAAAACTCATGAATACATAGAAAAATTGTATATCTATATATATGAAAAAATAATAATACTAATATATGTATGAAAAAAAAAAAAATATATATATATATATATATATATATATATATATATATATATATATATATATATATATATATATATATATATATATATAAATATATATATATATGTTCGTCTGTCATTACTAACAATGACCAATCCTAATCAACTGTGTGATGTGTTATTATTTGTGAGTTCTAAGATCTAAGATGGCTGATCAGACCAATCTTAGCTCTAAACTGCCTGTTGCAGATAGAACAAGAGAGGTCTAAGGAAGAAAGTTCTGTTGGTGATGCCTTAGCTCTGGCTTTACGCTGTGCAAGTTCCTGCTCGGCTTCGCTGATTCTTTTTGTTTCGTATTCACCTGCTCCCCTTCTTATGAGGCCTCGCTACTTTATACGATCCTGAGCGATCTGTTCCCATGACTGTTGGTATGTTGAAGTCTTTAAGGGAGGCTTTGAGGGTGTCCTTGTATCGCTTCTTCTGACCACCATGGGAGCGTTTTCCAGCTTGTAGTCCTCCATGGAGGATTTTCTTTGGCAATCGTTCATCAGGCATTCTGGTAACATGGCCTGTCTATCTTAACTGTACCAATTTTAGAAGAGCATTTCAGGACTCCTGTGTCTGGAATCCTGTCTTGTCAATTGATCTTTAGAAGTTTTCTAAGACAGCTTGTATGGAAGTGGTTCAGTCTTTTGACATGCCGTTGGTAAACTGTTCAAGTTTCGCATGCGTATAATAGTGTTGGCAGCACCACCGATCTATATACTTTCAGCTTTGTGTCAAGTCTGATTCCACTTCGGTCCCAAATACTTCCACGTAGCCGGCCAAATGCTGCACTAACTTTGGCAATTCTAGCATTGACTTCATCATCAATGTGCACAACTCTAGACAATGTGCATCCAAGGTAGGTGAATTTGTCTACCACTTGTAGTCGTTGACCTTTCACTGTGATGGTAAGCTCCTTGTAAGGCCTTCCAGGTGCTGGCTGATATACTTCCTCAGTCTTTTTTATGCTGATTGGGAGATCATAGCTGTCACATGAATCAGATACTTGATCCATACCTTTTTGCATTTTCTCTTCTGTTGGAGCACCCTTTGCCATGTCATCAACAAAGAGGAACTCATCTAGCATCTCTGTCTGCACCTTGGATTTAGCTTGCAACCTTCTTAGGTTGAGACGTTTCTCATCAAAGCGATACCTAATAGGTATACCATTGTCACCATATTGGAAAGCATCTGTAAGCATGGTAGAGAAGGTGATACCCTTGACTATTGGCACTTGGAATGTGCGCACCCTAATGGACAGTTCTGTTCTGACAGACCTGAGCGAAGAATAGCTCTAGTTGGTAGAGAACTTGGCCGATACAAAGTCAAGTTTGCAGCTCTGAGTGAGACTCGCCTTGCAGAAGAAGGGCTTTTAAAAGAAGTTGATGCTGGCTACACTTTCTTCTGGAGTGGACGCAAGAAAGAAGAGCGACGTGAAGAAGGAGTAGGATTCGCCATCAAGTCACACCTCGTCAGCAAGCTCTCAGGACTTCTATAAGGCATAAATGACTGTCTGGTGACGCTGAGACTTCCCTTATCTGGCAAGAGTCATGCAACAATTGTAAGTGCCTATGCACCCACAATGACCAACTCAAATGAGGTTAAAGACAAGTTCTATGATGGTCTGGATTCTGTGATTTCTGCAGTACCCAGGACAGACAAACTCATCCTCCTCGGGGACTTCAACGCCAGAGTGGGCACACACCATCAGACCTGGGAAGGAATGATTGGATCTGAAGGTGAAGGGAAGTGTAACTTCAATGGACTCCTCCTTTTAAAGAAGTGTGCAGAGCATGAATTACTGATCACCAACACAATCTTCCGTCTACCAACTCGCAGAAAGACATCATGGATGCACCCTCGCTCCAAACACCGGCATCTCATTGAGTATGTCATAGTGCAAAGGAAGGACAGACAGGATGTCAGAGTGACTAAGACTATGTGTGGTGCAGACTGTTGGACAGATCACAGGCTTGTTGTCAACAAACTCAACCTACGCATTCAGCCTGTACGACGACCACAAGGCAAGAAGGTGCCAAAGAAATTAGATGTCTCCAAGCTGAAACAAGACAGCAAGAGGCAAGCATTCGTCAATGATCTCTGCAGCTATTTAGATGCACTGGAACACAGTTCAGAAGCTGTAGATGAGAGCTGGACAGCCTTCAGAGACAACATTCACTCTTCAGCAATGGACTCCCTAGGACCAGTATCTCAGTATCTCGCAAACACCAAGATTGATTTGATGAAAATGACAAGGAAATTCAGGGACTCCTTGAAGAGAAACACCAAAAACACAAGGCTTACCTCAGAAATACCAGCTCAGTATCTAGTAAGACTGCCTATTCAAACATATGCAAGATAGTACAGACTAGGCTCAGAGACATGCAAGACTCCTGGCTGAGCAAAAAGGCTGATAAAATCCATTCCTTTGCAGACAGAAAGAATATAAAAAAAAGTTCTTTGATGCACTCGACAAAATATGGTCCCCAGAGCTCAGGAACCACCTCACTCCTTTGTGCAGATGGAACTAGTCTTCTGACTGACAAAGAAGCTATCTTGAAAAGATGGGCTGAACACTTTGATGGTGTCCTTAATCAGCCATCATCTATCAATGATGAAGCTATCAACAGACTACCACAGGTGGAATGTAATCCCTGCTTGATGAGCTCCCAACCGTCTCTGAAACAGTGAAAGCTATAAAACTCCTGTCATCTGGCAAGGCTCCAGGATCAGATGCAATACCTGCAGAGATCTACAAAGCAGGAGGTCCTCCAATTGCAGAGAAACTGACAGAGTTATTTCACATTATGTGGAGAAAAGAAGCCATCCCTCAAAGATTCAAGGTGCAACAATTATCCACCTATTCAAAAGGAAAGGGAATCCTCGTCTGTGACAATTATCGAGGCATCTCTTTATCGTCAATTGCTGGGAAGATCCTTGCTAGGGTCCTACTGAATAGATTGAATGAATACCTTGAACAGTCAGGGCTTCTATCAGAAAGCCAGTGTGGATTCAGGAAAAAACAGAGGAACAATAGACATGATCTTTACAGCACGACAGCTTCAAGAAAAATGCCAGGAACAGAATGTGGACCTCTACATGACCTTTGTTGACCTTACCAAAGCATTTGACACAGTCAGTCATGAGGGACTTTGGAAAATTATGGCAAAGTTTGGCTGTCATGCCAAATTCATAGCAATGGTGCGGCAGTTCCATGATGGTATGCTTGCAAGGGTCCAAAATGATGGCGAGTTTTCTTATCCATTTCCTGTGACAAATGGAGTTAAGCAAGACTGTAAAAGAAGTACACAGATCGACAACTTCTTTGGTTAAATAAATAGATACAAGTAAATAAATGAAGACATTTGTCTTTATTTACCGTGAAACAAATATCTTTCGAAATTTATGATTTCCTGACATGGCGACATGTAAGTTGTGATCGAATGAGACGTATATGCTTCCGTATATTTGACATCACTAAATATTTCAAAAGAACATATTTGACATCACTATATACTTAGAAAGAGCATTTGACACAATATATATTTTAAAAGAACATACTTGACAACACTATATATTTTAAAAGAACATATTTGACTTCACTACATATTTTATAAGAACACAATTGACATCACATTATATTTAAAAGAACATATTTGACACCACTATATAATTTAAAAGAACATATTTGACACCACTATATATTTTAAAAGAACATATTTGACATCACAAAAGACGTAACGTCAGCTGTTCTACACATTAACGTAACGTCCTGAATGCGACAAATGACGCTAAGAATAATATGCAGTGTCACATGTAAACGTGCGAACAGAACAACCTGTTTAGATCAACCAGCACATCTGGTCAGGATGAGTGAATGGCTAGTGTCTCTACCCTTCGTCATCGTGAAAACATGCCTATATAATTTTGACCCCCTTAAACCCCACTTTTATATAGTAGGGATATATATTATTTTTCTTATTTCTGCACTAAAACATAGATTGTGTGTACTCGTTAGAACCGCCTCGCCGAGGCGGTTCTAACAAGTATCCACAATCTATGTTTCGAGCAGAAATATTAAAAACATCAGAGTTTCTTTATCTGAAAATTTTCAGTTTTTGGAGGTGAAATTTTCTATATATTTGAATAGACGTGTTTTCCTAATGTTATGATGAGTTATGAAAGTAGGCAGCAAAGGCTAAGTTTGCATGGATAAATACCGTATTTATCTGAGTGTTCGGACAAACAGATTTCATCAAATAGTGTAGACCCAGATCAGACGCCAAAGACAGAGATGTCTGATCAGACACATACATCTTGAACAGATAGTCAAATGTTCTTATTCTAACATAGGTAGGTATGGTATTTTTGTTTTGTCCGAAATTAAAGGTAAATAAACTGATATCATTTCGTAGAATCATTTTCTTATGAAAGTATAGAATTGTTATTGTTGTTGTTGCCAACTTGTTTTAATACTCGTATGAGGCGGAGTTTGTACAAAAAAAGTAAGAGAAAAGTCCAGGGAGTGCCACAATCACAAACCGCAGCCCTTCCCAGACCCCAAGAGGAAGAGGAAACCGACAAATCTAAACAAGCACAAACCGAACAAACGTACGAAAAGCACTAAGATTAGCTCTCTCTCTTCCCCAAGCGATGTAATCACAATACGAAAAGGACTGAAAAACACAAGAACAAAATGACACACGGAAAGACATACAACAAATCGCCTCGTAGAATAAACCACAAAGCAACAAGGAGTAAGACTAACACCGGGACCACCGCCTCAGAACGGTCGGTAGAGCAAACCACCGGGGGGTTTTAAGCACTTTTACAGCTAGCTAACTTCACCCTAGGTCCCGATGCTACTCTTAATATATAAATACTCTATAAATTCGGCTCGCATAAAGGATCCCAACTCAGTCAATGCATCAAAGCGAAAACATAAAAATCAAATTAATCATTATAATAAACAAAGACGAGTACTCATGGCTAATTCTACTGTATGCCAGAGTAAATGAAAACCAACAGTTGAACCACGGTGGGCCAAGCCAAAGACATATCGTCAAGCCCCAACCCACTGGTTAAAGTTTTAGAAGGGGCCGTCATTGAGTCTGAGGCCCGAACCGCCATCGTGCAATTAAAGAGTGAAGCATAGCCATCAACAATGATTGGGTTGACAACTAGGCATGCAGTCTGCCGCATAATATCCAGGCTATAGCCAATTCTTTTATAACTGTTAATAAGTTTTCTGAATTGCTCCGAAAAGTTAGATTTACCTACAATTTTTCTAAATCTGTACACTAAGTCACCGTAAAATTGGGGTTCCGATATACCTTGTTGCAGAAGTGTTTTCAGACTGACGCTATATTTTTCTAACAAGGCACTGTGTCTGCGATAAAATTTCGAAAATGCCTTACGAAGTTTAAAATAACGATAGCCCTGCCTAAGAAGTTTGGCAGTAAGGGCTTTATTACGGGAGTTAAAGATATTAAGATTTGAAGAAGCTCTGGCGAATCTTATAAGTTGAGATATGTATACCCCATATGAGGTACGCCGGGGGACATCGCCATCCAGAAAAGGGAAATTGACTATATCAAAATCAAAATCGTCCCGTTTATCATAAATTTTGGTGAAAACTGTACTATTAGATATACATAGATTAAAATCAAAAAAAGGTGCTTCGGTATCGGAAGAATTTGCTCTATTTAATTGGAGTTCTGTAGGGTATATCTGTTCCACCATTTGGTCAAAGTAAATATTGTTGATATTTAATAAATCGTCAAGGCATCTTGAAGTTGAATTAAAAGCCTCAATAATGTCAGCCTGATTTTCACGTGAGAGAGACTTCATGAAATCTCTCTCATAACAAAAAAGAAACAAATCTGCAACAAGAGGAGCACAATTAGTTCCCATCGGAATACCAGTAGTTTGTCTATAAAGTTTAGTTCCAAATCTAATAAAAATATTATCCAAAAGATAAACAAGGGCATCACAGACTTTTTGACATGACCATAAATTGTGATTATTACATACATCAGAAGTGAAAAAAGCACATTCTTCGTTGCAAGCCAAATATTGGGTATTCTCCCGAATAAACGTTCGGTTAATTAAATCAATACGTTTATCTTTTATAAGATGATGAGGTAACGTAGTATACAGTGTAGAAAAATCATATGTAGACAATTTAGAAGCCTGAAAGTTTTTAGATTTAAATTTATTGAGAACATCATTAGAATTTTTAATTGACCAAAAATAGTTAATTCCGTCCCTTTCGTAAACAGTATCATAGTATCTAATCCAATGTTTTTCTAACAGCAGTAAGGCATGAAGTTAGCAGTTTGGACAAAACAGTAGTCGTACAAGAACTAGAATTAGCAATGAAACGTGCTTTATAAGGTCGTTTATGAAGTTTCGGTAACCAATATAACGTAGGAAGTATGTCTTGCTTTTCTTTAATACTCACTGCAAACTTAGCAGTAATATCGATAGAATGGGTATTGACAATAGATCTCTCGTCAGTAGAAATCCGTTCATATGTTTTGGTACTACCAAGTTCTTGTTTTAGAGTATTGATATAATAAAGTCGTCACACAACAACAACTTTATCAGCTGGAGCCAAAACATACTTCCTATGAAATTCTTGGATACTTGTTTCAAATATCGAAAAGATAATTTAAGCTTAGGAGGGAGAAGATCAAGGTTATTAGAATAAAATAACACACGTTCATCAATGATCTTAAAAATCTTTAATTTCCAATTATTTAAAGCATTAGACTCAACATGCTCTCGTTTACACCAACGTGTACAATAATCATTTAAAGCACTGGCAATAGTTTCCCGACATTTATTGAAATCAATGTGGGCTGGGAATCTATATTTAGGTCCTTTTGAAATAATTGAACGGATTCGTGAATCAGTCATAATCTTCAAGTTACCTGTGACAATATGACCCGCTGGTTGATAACAAAATTTAGAATCTTTACAATTTATAACAAATAATAGAAGATTCCGTGTTTTCGAAACATGAAGGTATAGCTGATATAACAGTATTATCTCGAAATATGCTAGGTAAATCTATGAATTCAATACCTTTATTAATGAATGGAATTTTGATGAAGTGTCTAATTTCAGAATCAATGTAAGGACGAAGAGCATGTTGAATATAACATCTAGTAAGGAGAGCTGCTTCATACAAATAATGTTTTCTATCATAAAATTTATTCGCCTCATCATCTAACTTACGTAATGAAGAAACAGACAGTGAAGCTAGTTTAGAAAGCATTTGATGACGTCCAGAATTTAAGAAAATATTTAAATCAAAAACAGATAAAACAGTTTTATGTTTTCGTTTAAAATTGCCATTTTTGCGCTTACCATGGGATCATTTATTACGTTTTTTAATATCTAAAAGGGAAAAAGCATCGAAATCCGGCATTTTAGAAATATTTCCTTCATGGTAAATATTATCATTAAATCCAAGTGGAAAAGGGGTTTGTAAACGTTTAATCTATTTAAGTTCAAGTTCATGTCTTCAAATATGTTTGAATCTTTCGGTAGAATTGGACTTGTGTATAATTTTTTCAACAGGTTGAAGCAAAACTTTACTAGATGGTCATGAATGACCAGTACTCCGGAAATATTGATAAAGAAACGTATCAATTTTCTTTGCTTTTTTGGTTTTAAGCAAATGTTCCTTAAACCTTGTTTTGAGGGCCCGTTTGGTCTGTCCAATATACTGCATTCCTCAGCCTCCTTCGTTGCAAGTGAGAATATATATAACATCCTCTGATTTTCAGTCTAAATCAGAGTTGTTTACAACTGAAAATTGTCTATGATTAACTGAGGAAATTATAGCTGACCGACAAATTAAATGATTGCAGCAGTTGCAACTTTGCACTTAGAAATATTAAGGTATATACTGTTCCTTTTATACGGATTCTTATATTTTAGAAGGATAGGAGATTTAATTGAAGAAAGTCTAATTCTAAGGTGATTACTAAAAATATTATAATTGGAAGCGCCATATAAATTTATAGATGATACAGAGTGAAGTTTCAAAGGTGAAACGTTAAAAGTAGGTAACAGAGAGTTAAATCTAGCAGTAGAACGGGGAATCTGTAAAGAAGAAGCAGAATGTAGCCTAATAGGAGAAATAGTAATTTTTAATCTGTTAGTGAAACTCATATAGTTGTATAGGAAGTAATACCATTAGATAAAAAGCAGTATTCGTACCGGCTATTATAGGCATAAGTAGCGATGCAAACAGGCGGTAGGACCGATGCCTACAGAGTATAGCAACAACCGACAATACATAACTAAGTCTAATACAAGTCCAAAGAAACGTAAAGTAAGAAATTGTTATAAACGGGATACGAATACCGGTAAATATCTAACCTTCAATGGGGTGTAAATTAGAATCATGAGGGAGAGGAATACGAAAGGTGATTGTAAAGTGCAAACTCTGGCACTTGAAATAATAACACCATTAACTGAATGTACGGGGAAACTTTCTAGGGTCTCCACACGGCACAAACACAACAGGCGAGGTATGCAAAAAAAGTAAGAGAAAAGTCCAGGGAGTGCCACAATCACAAACCGCAGCCCTTCCCAGACCCCAAGAGGAAGAGGAAACCGACAAATCTAAACAAGCACAAACCGAACAAACGTACGAAAGGCATAAGATTAGCTCTCTCTTCCCCAAGCGAGGTAATCGCAATACTAAAAGGACTGAAAAACACAAGAACAAAATGACACACGGAAAGACATACAACAAATCGCCTCGTAGAATAAACCACAAAGCAACAAGGAGTAAGACTAACACCGGGACCACCGCCTTAGAACGGTCGGTAGAGCAAACCACCGGGGGGTTAAAGTCTCCTCCAAGCAGGCAAGAAACACCTCGCACAACAATTCAATTTCACCTACAGATATATAGATGATGTATTGTCTCTGAAAAACACAAAATTTGCAGAGTATTTAGAATTCATCTATCCACGTGAACTTGAAATAAAGGAAACAACGGAGGCTGCAGCCTCCTCCTTATACTTGGATTGTTATCTCTACATTGACAATGGAAAGCTTACTTCGAGGCTTTACGACAAACGGGATGATTTCAATTCTCCCATTGTTAACTTTCCATTCCTGAGCAGTAATATCCCTTCTGCACCAGCATACGGCGTTTACGTTTCACAGTTAATCCGTTATGCCGAACCTGTTCAAATTATCAGGACTTCATGGAGCGTGGGAAAGTGCTCACTACAAAGTTGTTGAGCCAAGGGTATCAAAAAACCAAATTGTTAGCAACACTAAAGAAGTTCTATGGGAGACATCATGATCTAGTCAATCCCTACAATGTGGCAGTTTCCAGAATTGTTTCTGATGTTTTTGCCAGTGACGCGCCATAAGTAGACTTCCCAAATCCGGACATACGCTTCTACCGATTTTTCTTTCGTTCAGGCCTATGGGCATGGTGGGCGAAGCTTGCTTACCAAGTAATGCTTACTATCCGTGGACGCCTGATTACACCCTTTGTTCTGGGGTCCATGTCTGTTGGTCTGAACATTCTGATTCGTCATTTGTTTATGGATTTATGAGTTTGGATTACGGCTTTGGTACCATGACCGCAACTACTTTCTTCTTTTTTCGTTTTTTTTTTTTTTTTTTTTTTTTTTTGTTTTTTTGTTGTTGTTTTTTTGTTTTAGTCGACCATATGCCGATGTTCCTGTAACTTTGTTCCGCATTCAGATTTGTTAAGATGAGCAAAGCTGGCTTAGTCTTTTCTTTATGCTACTTGTTGATTTGGCATACGTTCTGAAATTATTTCGCTAAAAAAGCTAAAGCCTTAAAAATGCACAGGAGGTATAGTAACGCATGTTAGACAGGTACTTTGCTGTGTATATCGACAGCAAAAATGTCCCTGAATCGAGTTACGTCGGTTTACGAGTTTTCTGTTTACCTTAAAATGACGTTTTGTGACAAATTCCCTAATCAAACAAAAACATTAATAACTTTATTTATAATGCATTTTCTTATAAAATAAAAACATTGCGGAAGATAACAGTCAAAATGTATTTTTAAAATGTATTTATTTATCGGATTGATTTTAACATTAAAGTTTTAATTTATACACAAAATTTTCATGAACATGCGTAAAAGGTTAAAAACTAAAAGTGTGACAAATTACCTAATCAAAGAAACAAATTGACGAACAGTTGTGTTATTTAACTTGACAACAAAAAATGCGCACTTTTATAATTTTGAGCAAAAAAAATGTATTTTTATTCACAATTAAAAACTTACCTAATATTATAACAGTTGCATATTTTCTGGTCAAATTTGACTATCTATTTATTTTAGGCAAGCGTTACAGAACGGCCTCAAAATTTTATGGTGTCATAATCAGGAAATGACGTCAATAATGTCACTTAGAATATAATCACATTATGTGGAATCACGAACGCATTTAGTATTTCGAATTTGAAGAATTTACCCAGTATATTCTGCAAAACAACTTATTTCAAGTTGAAATCATACTTGCAGTTTTTTACGCGTTACATTAGAAAAAAAGACGCACCATGGTTAGGTATTCAGTTTTAGTTATTTTTTTTTACTTAACGCTACTAAACTAAAACAGAAGGAAAATATTTAGCGATTTTTTTCTTATTTGAGCCCAAGATGTATTTTTCTCTCTATTATTTTCTTTGATACGTTTGTTTTGCTCTTTAGTATATTTACAGAAACGTGTAGAGCAGTTGACGTTACGTCTCATACTTCAAAAGAACATATTTGACCTACATATTTTAATAGGACATATTTGACATCACTACACATTTTAATTGAACATATTTGACTTCACTTCATATTTCATAAGAACATGCTTGACATCACTATATATTTTAAAGAACAAATTTGACATCACGATATATTTTAAAAGAGTATATTTGAAAACCCTACATATTTTAAAAGAACATATTTGACATCACTGTATAGTTTAAAAGAATATATTTGACACGATATATATTTCAAAAGAACATATTTGACATTACTATATATTTTAAAAGAGCATATTTGACATAAATATATACTTAAAGCCATCAGAAATGCAACTGGTATATATGTTTTTCATTTATTGCAATGTTTTATATGGATGCGTACTATTGGGTGTGGGTTATATAGAAATTATTGAAAGGGTACAACTAAAATTTTATTATAAACGGATTTTAAATCTTAAAATGAAACTCCATCATATATGATTTATTATGAACTTAGTGTGACCCTTCCCCGCCCCCACCCCAAACACACACACACACACACACACACACACACACACACACACACACACACACAACACCCCCTATCAATCGATATAAAAACGCGTATATTGTCATACTGAGCGAAATTGCTTGAAAGTAGAGAAATTAATAAGCTGAGTTCTACTGTTTACAATATACTATATGGAATGATTAAAGCCAAAACAATGAAGTCAGTATGGATAGAAAATGTTAAAACTATTTTATGTTCAGTGGGTTTTTCAGGATTCTGGGCTAATCATAGTTTTATAACCGCAACTTGGTTTACAAAAGAGTTAAAAGATCAATTCATACAAAAATGGACTTCAGATGTAGATATCACATCTCAATCAAACACACACAGAATTTTTAAAACGAGTTTCCAACAAAGCGCGCATAGTCTTCTTAATAAATTATGTCAAACGTAATTAAAATTTTGGACGAAAAATCACAGACTCCCAGTAGAAACAGGAAGGTGGAGGAGTGTTTCGATCAATGAAAGATTACGCCCCACAGGCTCTACGGAAATTGGTGACGAATTCCATTATCTATTTACTTGTCCATAATTTCAAAACGATTGGGTGAAATATTTGTTGCCATATTTCTATAAAAGGCCAAACGTATTAAAATTTGAACAATAAAAACAAACGTCAACTAAGAAATTTGTGTTATTTTATCCAAGTTATTACTAAGAAAAACAAATGATAAAGAGTGGTTTGACATGTGTTTGTGTGTGTGTGTGTGTGTGTGTGTGTGTGTGTGTGTGTGTGTGTGTGCAAAGATAAGATATAATTTTGCTGAAAAAGAATCGGGTGACTATTTTACTTGCCTAAATATTAAAACGGGCCACAGTTATACACCCAAAGCACCATAACAAGCTATACTTCTTTAAACACATTTAAACATTAATTTATTTCCGTATTTATTTGGTATGCTTCTATCGCATTTAGCGATGGAAGGGTGGGACAAAATATGTACTTGTTCGTCTTGTACTCGCCTTATAATCCAACAATATGCTTGGAAGAGGGATTGTTAAGTGTCCTCCGATGAACCCAGAAAACAAAACCAAATTTATCCTGAACCCTAAAGGGTCATTAAATTATGCACTTTGTGTATTCTACAACGTTATCACGTATGGTATATTGTTTAATGCATTCTCTGAATTTGCTTATAATTATACCCATCATCTGAAATCACTGTTTATAATTGATATATGTCTCTCTTGCTGTTTACCTTTTATAAACCTGAGATTATGTAATACAGCTTGAAAGTTTATAAGTTAATCATTTGTTTTGCTTAACTTGCTTTCATACAAAATCAGTCTAACAAAAGTTGCCCTCAAAAGCTCACTCATGCGTAAACTTTTGATGAAAATGGCAAAATCGTTGATTTTTTTTTTATTTTGATTTTTTTTGGTCCATTTTAAGAACGTAAAATACCACAAAATTTTCATGCGATTTGTATCATTATGTTCCCAACAAAAAAAATACGCAATAAACGATAAAGTTCCTTATGCCGATATAACTTCAACCCGTATCTCAAATTTCAGATTTTATGAAATTTGCATGGATTTTGTAAATCGTCCTGAATGCCATTTAAAACGAAAACTTTAACTTTAATCAAACACAATGACTGAACGGTCCTCATTTCTGTCGATTATTGCTTTCAAAAATGCCATATTACAGGTAACTTCCGGGTTTTTTATGCATACACTAAGTCGGTCATTTTAAAGCTGAAAATTCAATGAAAGCTGGTTTCCGGCATGTATCCCTAGACCGGAACACAATTCAAAATTACCAAAGTTTCAACCCAAAATAATCAATCATAAACCCGTTACGACATTTTGAGTAAAAGCGATATTTGCCCAGTTTTTTATACCAAAGTTGAGTAGTGTCCCTATATAAAAATGCAGCTCGACCAATCCAAATTGCAGTATCAGCTGCGGTAAACTGTTGTCTTGAAATCAGCTTCATCGATTGCTATATGTTTTCTTTCCTTCACACGATAAAAGGGCGTTAATTTAGTTAATATGGACAGTTGCGCTTTTACTGGCTTTAAGAATATATTTTTAATGAGCATAACATCACAATATATTTTGAAAGAGCATATTTGACTTCACCACATATTTAGAAAAAATTAGAATTTGCTCCCCGTGGGAGAAAATTCTTTCCTTTCAGAATACATTCCTTTTAAGAAGGGCTTGGAATGCAAAAGTTGTTTCCCTTGTAGAACCTGGCGGAAAATCTACCATTAAGCAGAAGGGATCGGATCACAAGTTTTAACAACATTAACGCTTACATTATGAAAACACACCTATTCAAATATATTGAAAATTTCATCATCAAAAACTGAAATTTTTCAGATAAAAATTCTGATATTTTTCATATTACTCTCAAAACATAAATTGTGGGTACTTGTTAGAAACCTCCACGCCGAGGCTGTTCTAATGAGTACCCAAAATCTATGTTTATGAGCAGAAATATGAAAAATAATGTATATCACTATAAACCCCAGTTTTACTATTAAAGTGGGGTTTAAGAGGGTCAAAATTATATAGATATATTTTCGTGAAGGAATTCTGGGTAACATTTTTAGCAGACGATATTTTCCTTTTTTTCAGAAAACAGGATTTGACATTTCATGCAAAAGGAAAACAGTATTTATTATTCCACGCAAATTGTCTCCAGGTCACAATTTGCATGAAATGCCAAATTCTGTTTTCTTGGAAAAATAAGAAAAATATTTCAATATGTCGTCTGCTGAAAATTTTTACCCAGAGTGCTAAGTATTAATCATGTTACGGTTTGTCAGTTAGCGGAAATAGCGTAGACAAATATTACACCATAAAGCACAACGAGTTCGGCCCTCTTTGAATAACCCTCTGACGCTGGAGTCGAAGGAACGGACATATAATCATCCACACAGATGCGTATCTCCCGAAAGGATGGCATATATTCGTAATTCTGCCCAATAGTCTGATTTGGGTTCACAGCTATAGTGATCTCTCCGCGGTCGTCGGTGAATTCGTCGGGAGAAAGCTCCACTTGCTTGCAGTAAAGCCGTTTTGAGGCATGTATTACGTATGGAATTATTATGTCAGTTTTGTATGTTGGTTGCAGAAAAGTTTGTGTGGAAATATCTCTCGCTCTGGGTACTGGGAACCACAATGGCCAGACTTTAACATCATTTGTTGCCACTATTTTAAACTTTTCTCCGTTGCTATAACTTTCAAACAATGGAGAGTCGTCAAAATTGTCAATGATATTTTTTAATTCTTCCTTTGTTTTGTATCCGAGGACCGCACTAACGTCTAGTATGTGGAGGTAGTATAGTCCGGTGTCCATTCTGTGTCTGAAAGTTGCGACAGTCTTAGCAATGAGGTTTTTGTACTTGGCTTTGAATGCTGTTTGAACATCGTTTCTTAGTCGCTTAAGTGCTGTTTTGTTTGTAAGTAAAATAGCGTTAATAGGTATTACCTTTAATTTCAACAGTACATTGAAAGTATCTACCAATGACTCACATATACAGCTCATGAAAACTTCTCCTGGTGCACAAAACAGTGGTCTACAGGCACCCTGGAAACAAATACACAAGGCGTTTGGAATTATTAAGCTTTATAACTTGTCCACGGACAAGTGAATGGCCACAATCCAATTATCCAACCAAGAGTTACTTGCCCGAAAATTGACAGTTTTCTTATTTCTCGAAGAAAATATATGTTGTTGGTACTCGTTAGAAGACCCTCGGTAAGGCGCTTCTAACGAGTATCCTTAACATATGTTTTCGTCGAGAAATAAGAAAATATATATCTTATAAACAAGATTCTCTTCTTAGCTAGAGCTATGAAGTCCTTATCTCAGGAAAAATAAATCGAAACGTCTTACATGTCCTGAGGGAAACTGGGCAAGTCCTCAGAGAAATCGGATAAGTTGTAAAAGTCGAGCATGTCTACACATACAACGGGACCTCGGACACAGTGGGACCCTTAGGTTGTACCGTTATGTCTGACGTACGTGAATGTATGTTTCATTTTATGGACTTTCATTAATTTCTGGTTTTCTTAATTTTTAATATATTTGATTATTTTACGTTTTTTTTTTTATGTTGATATAAAAATCTTTAACAATGGTCCTACTGAACCCGGATATACCCTGCCTTTGCAAATAGTGCACCTCTATCCAGATCAATTGGCTTCTGAAAAAGCCATCTGATCTGGATCTGCACTGTTTACCATTAAGTATGTGAATTAATATAAAAAATCTGGATCAAGTAATCTGATTGGCTGAAAATTATGTGGGTGTGGCATCGTTATTCATTCAGCAGGACAAGGGTTAAGGGGTATTATACACTTTCAAGGGAGACAACTAGGTCAAATTGGTTTGCCTCGTTTCTGAAAAGGGGTCTGCTCTAAAAAGAACGAAGAAAGAATTAGGGGGATTTTTTCCTTTTAGAGACCTCAGAAAGAAGCATGGCATACAGGAAAAGCCGGAAGTCACCAAAAGTTTTGTCCCTTGCAAAAAATAGAATGTCGAAGAGTCTGAATTTGAGGACGAGCGTAAAGCTAGCATCTGGTTCACGGTTCATTATCAACGGTTCAGGATTCAGCGTATGGTTCAGTATTCAGGATATAATTCAAAATACGACCTTCAGCGTCTGGTTCATTATTCAGGGTATTATTCAAAACACGACTTGCAGCGTCTGGTTCAGGATTCAGCGTTTTATTCAAAATACGAGCTGCAGCGTCTGGTTCATTATTCAGGGTATTATTAAAAAATGGTCAGGATATTATTCAGAGTATGGTTCAGTATTCAGGGTATTATTGAAAATAAGACCTGCAGCGTCTGGTTCAGGATTCAGGGTATTATTCAAAATACGAAGTGCAGCGTCTGGTTCATCATTCAGGATATTATTGAAAAGAGGCCAGGGTATTATTCAGCGTATGGTTCAGGATTCAGGGTATTATTCAAAACACGACCTGCAGCGTCTGGTTCAGGATTCAGCGTATTATTCAAAACAAGAGCTGCAGCGTCTGGTTCATCATTCAGGGAATTATTAAAAAGAGGCCAGGGTATTATTCAGCGTATGGTTCAGGATTCAGGGTATTATTCAAAACACGACCTGCAGCGTCTGGTTCAGGATTCAGCGTATTATTCAAATTGCGAGCTGCAGCGTCTGGTTCATTATTCAGGGTATTATTCCAAAATGGTCAGGATATTATTCAGCGTATTGTTCAGTATTCAGGGTAATATTGAAAATACGACCTGCAGCGTCTGGTTCAGGATTCAGGGTATTATTCAAAATACGAACTGCAGCGTCTGGTTCATCATTCAGGGTATTATTCAAAACAGGCCAGGGTATTATTCAGCGTATGGTTCAGGATTCAGGGTATTATTCAAAACACGACCTGCAGCGTCTGGTTCAGGAGTCAGCGTATTAGTCAAAATACGAGCTGCAGCGTCTGGTTTATTATTCAGGGTATTATTAAAAAATGGTCAGAATATTATTCAGCATATGCTTCAGTATTCAGGGTATTATTGAAAATACGACTTGCAGCGTCTGGTTCAGGATTCAGCGTATTATTCAAAATACTAGCTGCAGCGTCTGGTTCATTATTCAGGGTATTATTTAAAAAAGGCCAGGTTATTATTCAGCGTATGGTTCAGGATTCAGGGTATTATTCAAAACACGACCTGCAGCGTCTTGTTCAGGATTCAGCGTATTATTCAAAATACTAGCTGCAGCGTCTGGTTCTTTATTCAGGGTATTATTCAAAACACGACCTGCAGCGTCTGGTTCAGGATTCAGGGTATTATTATTGAAAAGAGGCCAGGGTATTATTCAGCGTATGGATCAGGATTCAGGGTACTATTCAAAACACGACCTCTAGCGTCTGGTTCAGGATTCAGCGTATTATTCAAAACACGAGCTGCAGCGTCTTGTTCATCATTCAGGGTATTATTCAAAAGAGGCCAGGGTATTCAGCGTATGGTTCAAGAATCGGGGTATTATTCAAAACACGACCTGCAGCGTCTGGTTCAGGATTCCGCGTATTATTCAAAATACGAGCTGCAGCGTCTGGTTCATTATTCAGGGCATTATTCAAAAACAGTCAGAATATTATTCAGCGTATGGTTCAGGATTCAGGGTATTATTGAAAATACGACCTGCAGCGTCTGGTTCAGGATTCAGCGTATTATTCAAAATACGAGCTACAGCGTCTGGTTCATTATTCAAGGTATTATTCAAAAACGGTCAGGATATTATTTCAGCGTATGGTTCAGTATTCAGGGTATTATTGACAATACGACCTGCAGCGTCTGGTTCAGGATTCAGGGTATTATTCAAAATACGAACTGCAGCGTCTGGTTCATCATTCAGGGTATTATTCAAAAGAGGCCAGGGTATTATTCAGCGTATGGTTCAGAATTCAGGGTATTATTCAAAACACGACCTGCAGCGTCTGGTTCAGGAGTAAGCGTATTATTCAAAATACGAGCTGCAGCGTCTGGTTTATTATTCAGGGTATTATTAAAAAATGGTCAGGATATTATTCAGCATATGGTTCAGTATTCAGGGTATTATTGAAAATACGACTTGCAGCGTCTGGTTCAGGAGTCAGCGTATTATTCAAAATACGAAGTGAAGCGTCTGGTTCATCATTCAGGGTATTTATGAAAAGAGGCCAGGGTATTATTCAAGGTATTATTCAAAAACGTTCAGGGTATTAATCAGCGTATGGTTCAGTATTCAGGGTATTATTGACAATACGACCTGCAGCGTCTGGTTCAGGATTCAGGGTATTATTGAAAATACAAACTGCAGTGTCTGGTTCATCATTCAGAGTATTATTCAAAAGAGGACATAGTATTATTCACTGTATGGTTCAGGATTCAGGGTATTATTCAAAACACGACCTGCAGCGTCTGGTTCAGGATTCAGCATATTCTTCAAAATACGAGCTGCAGCGTCTGGTTTATTATTCAGGGTATTATTAAAAAATGGTCAGGATATTATTCAGCATATGGTTCAGTATTCAGGGTATTATTGAAAATACGACTTGCAGCGTCTGGTTCAGGATTCAGCGTATTATTCAAAATACGAAGTGAAGCGTCTGGTTCATCATTCAGGGTATTTATGAAAAGAGGCCAGGGTATTATTCAAGGTATTATTCAAAAACGTTCAGGATATTATTCAGCGTATGGTTCAGTATTCAGGGTATTATTGACAATACGACCTGCAGTGTCTGGTTCATCATTCAGAGTATTATTCAAAAGAGGACATAGTATTATTCAGTGTATGGTTCAGGATTCAGGGTATTATTCAAAACACGACCTGCAGCGTCTGGTTCGGGATTCAGCGTATTACTCAAAATACGAGCTGCAGCGTCTTGTGCATTATTCCGGGTATTATTCAAAAATGGTCAGGATATTATTCAAAGTATGGTTCAGGATTCAGGGTATTATTGAAAATACGACCTGCAGCGTCTGGTTCAGGATTCAGTATATTATTCAAAATACGAAGTGCAGCGTCTGGTTCATCATTCAGGGTATTATTGAAAAGAGGTCAGGGTATTATTCAAAATCACGACCTATAGCGTCTGGTTCAGGATTCAGCGTATTATTCAAAATATAAGCTGCAGCGTCTGGTTCATTATTCAGGGTATTATTAAAAACACGATCTGCAGCGTCTGGTTCAGGATTCAGCGTATTATTCAAAATACGAGCTGCAACGTCTGGTTCATTATTCAGGGTATTATTCAAATATGGTCAGGATATTATTCAGCGTATGGTTCAGTATTCAGGGTATTATTGAAAATACGACCTGCAGTGGCTGGTTTAGGATTCAGGGTATTATTCAAAATACGAACTGTAGCGACCGGTTCATCATTCAGGGTATTATTGAAAAGAGGCCAGGGTATTATTCAGCTTATGGTTCAGGATTCAGGGTATTATTCAAAACACGACCTGCAGCGTCTGTTTCAGGATTCAGCGTATTATTCAAAATACGAGCTGCAGCGTCTGGTTCATTCAGGGTGTTATTCAAAAATGGTCAGGATATTATTCAGCGTATGGTTCAGTATTCTGGGTATTATTGATAATACGATCTGCCGCGTCTGGTTCAGGATTCAGGGTATTATTCAAAATACGAACTGCAGAGTCTGGTTCATCATTCAGGGTATTATTAAAAAAAGGCCAGGGTATTATTCAGCGTATGGTTCAGGATTCAGGGCATTATTCAAAACATGACCTGCAGCGTCTGGTTCAGAATTCTGCGTATTACTCAAATTACGAACTGCAGCGCCTAGTTCATTATTCAGGGTATTATTAAAAAATGGTCAGGATATTATTCAGCGTATGGATCTGTATTCAGGTTATTATTGAATATACGATCTGCAGCGTCTGGTTCAGTATTCAAGATATTATTCAAAATACGAACTGCAGCGTCTGGTTAATCATTCAGGGTATTATTGAAAGAGGCCAGGGTATTATTCAGCGTATGGTTCAGGATTCAGGGTATTATTCAAAATACGACCTGCAGCGTCTTGTTCCGGATTCAGCGTATTATTCAAAATACGAGCTGCAGCGTCTGGTTCATTATTCAGGATATTATTCAAAAATGGTCAGGATATTATTTAGCGTATGGTTTAGTATTCAGGGTATTATTGAAAATACGACCTGCAGCGTCTGGTTCATGATTCAGGGTTTTATTCAAAATACGAACTGCAGCGTCTGGTTCATTATTCAGGGTATTATTCAAAAAAGAGGCCAGGGTTTAGTCAGCGTATTGTTCAGGATTCAGGGTATTATTCAAAACACGACCTGCAACGTCTGGTTCTGGATTCAGCGTATTATTCAAAATACGAGCTGCAGCGTCTGGTTCATTATTCAGGGTCTTATTCAAAACACGACCTGCAGTGTCTGGTTCAGGATTCAGCCTATTATTCAAAATACGAGCTGAGCGTCTGGTTCATCATTCAGGGTATTATTCAAAAGAGGCCAGGGTATTATTCAGCGTATGGTACAGGATTCAGGGTATTATTCAAAACACGACCTGCAGCGTCTGGTTCAGGATTCAGCGTATTATTCAAAATACGAGCTGCAGCGTCTGGTTCATTATTCAGGGTATTATTCAAAACACGACCTGCATTGTATGGTTCAGGATTCGGCGTATTATTAAAAACACGAGCTGCAACGTCTGGTTCATCATTCAGGGTATTATTTAAAAGAGGCCAGGGTATTATTCAGCGTATGGTTCAGGTTTCAGGGTATTATTCAAAACACGACCTGCAGCGTCTCGTTCAGGATTCAGCGTATTATTCAAAATACGAGCTGCAGCGTCTGGTTCATTGTTCAAGGTATTATTCAAAAACGGTCAGGATATTATTCAGCGTATGGTTTAGTATTCAGAGTATTATTGAAAATACGACATTCAGCGTCTGGTTTAGGATTCAGGGTATTATTCAAAATACGAAGTGCAGCGTCTGGTTCATCATTCAGGGTATTATTGAAAAAAGGCCTGGGTATTATTCAGCGTATGCTTCAGGATTCAGGGTATTATTCAAAACACGACGTGTAGCGTCTGGTTCAGGATTCAGCGTATTATTCAAAATACGAGCTGCAGCGTGTGGTTCGTTATTCAGGGTATTATTCAAAACACGATCTGCAGCGTCTGGTTCAGGATTCAGCGTATTATTCAAAATACGAGCTGCAGCGTCTGGTTCATTATTCAGGGTATTATTTAAATATGGTCAGGGTATTATTCAGCGTATGGTTCAGTATTCAGGGTATTATTGAAAATACGACCTGCAGCGTCTGGTTCAGGATTCAGGGTATTATTCAGTATACGATCTGTAGCGTCCGGTTCATCATTTAGGGTATTATTGAAAAGAGGCCAGGGTATTATTCAGCGTGAGGTTTTAGGATTCAGGGTATTATTCAAAACACGACCTGCAGCGTCTGTTTCAGGATTCAGCGTATTGTTCAAAATACGAGCTGCAGCGTTAAGTTTATTATTCAGGATATTATTAAAAAATGGTCAGGATATTATTTAGCGTATGGTTTAGTATTTAGGGTAGTATTGAAAATACGATCTGCAGCGTATGGTTCGGGATTCAGGGTATTATTCAAAATACGAACTGCAGCGTCTGGTTCATCATTCAGGGTATTATTGAAAAAAAGGCCTGGGTATTATTCAGCGTATGGTTCAGGATTCAGGGCATTATTCAAAACACGACCTGCAGCGTCTGGTTCAGGGTTCAGCGTATTATTCAAAATACGAGCTGCAGCACCTATATCATTATTCAGGGTATTATTAAAAAATGGTCAGGATATTATTCAGCGTATGGTTCTGTATTCAGGGTATTATTGAATATACGATCTGCAGCGTCTGGTTCAGGATTCAAGGTATTATTCAAAATACGAACTGCAGCGTCTGTTTCAGCATTCAGGGTATTATTGAAAAGAGGCCAGGGTATTATTCAGCGTACGGTTCAGAATTCAGGGTATTATTCAAAATACGACCTGCAGCGTCTTGTTCAGGATTCAGCGTATTATTCAAAATTCGAGCTGCAGCGTCTGGTTCATTATTCAGGGTATTATTCAAAAATTGTCTGGATATTATTTAGCGTATGATTTAGTATTCAGGGTATTATTGAAAATACGACCTGCAGCGTCTGGTTCAGGATTCAGGGTATTATTAAAAATACGAACTGCAGCGTGTGGTTCATCATTCAGGGTATTATTCAAAAAAGAGGCCAGGGTGTTAGTCAGCGTATGGTTCAGGATTCAGGGTATTATTCAAAACACGACCTGCAGCGTCTGGTTCTGGATTCAGAGTATTATTCAAAATACGAGCTGCAGCGTCTGGTTCATTATTCAGGGTCTTATTCAAAACACGACCTACAGCGTCTGGTTCAGTATTCAGCGTATTATTCAAAATACGAGCTGCAGCGTCTGGTTCATCATTCAGGGTATTATTCAAAAGTGGCCAGGGTATTATTCAGCGTATTGTACAGGATTCAGGGTATTATTCAAAACACGACCTGCAGCGTCTGGTTCAGGATTCATCGTATTATTTAGAATACGAGCTGCAGCGTCTGGTTCATTATTCAGGGTATTATTAAAAAATGGTCAGGATAGTATTCAACGTATGGTTCAGTATTCAAGCTATTATTGAAAATACGACCTGCAGCGTCTGGTTCAGGATTCAGGGTATTATTGAAAATACGAACTGCAGCGTCTGTTTCATCATTCAGGGTGTTATTCAAAAGAGGCCAGCGTATTATTCAGCGTATGGTACAGGATTCAGGGTATTATTCAAAACACGATCTGCAGCGTCTGTTTCAGGATTCAGCGTATTATTCAGAATACGAGCTGCAGCGTCTGGTTTATTATTGAGGGTAATATTCAAAAATGGTCAAGATATTATTCAGCGTATAGTTCTGTATTCAGGGTATTATTGAAAATACGACCTGCAGCGTGCGGTTCAGGATTCAAGGTATTATTCAAAATACGAACTGCAGCGTCTGGTTGATCATTCAGGGTATTATTGAAAAGAGGCCTGGGTATTAGTCAGCGTATGATTCAGGGTATTATTCAAAACACGACCTGCAACGTCTGGTTCAGGAGTCAGCGTATTATTCAAAGTACGAACTGCAGCGTCCGGTTTATTATTAAGGGTATTATTAAAAAATGGTCAGGATATGATTCAGCGTATGGTTCAGCATTCAGGGTATTATTGAAAATACGACCTGCAGAGTCTGGTTCAGGATTCAGGATATTATTCAAAAGACGAACTGCAGCGTCTGGTTCATCATTCAGGGTATTATTGAAAAGCGGCCAGGGTATTATTCAGCGTATGGTTCAGGATTCAGATTATTATTCAAAACACGACCTGCAGCGTCTTTTTCAGGATTCAGCGTATAGTTCAAGATACGAGCTGCAGCGTCTGGTTCATTTTTTCAGGGTATTATTCAAAAATGGTGAGGATATTATTCAGCGTCTGGTTCAGTATTCAGGGTATTATTGAAAATACGACCTGCAGCGTCTGGTTCAGTATTCAGGGTATTAGTCAAAATACGAACTGCAGCGTCTGGTTGATCATTCAGGGTATTATTCAAAAGAGGCAGGGTATTCTTCAGCGTATGATTCAGGATTCAGGGTATTATTCTAAACTCGACCTGCAGCGTCTGGTTCAGGATTCAGCGTATTATTGAAAATACGAGCTGCAGCATCTGGTTCATTATTCAGGGTATTATTAAAAAATGGTCAGGATATTATTCAACGTATGGTTTAGTATTCTGGGTATTATTGAAAATAAGACCTGCAGCGTCTGGTTCAGGATTCAGAGTATTATATAAAAGAGCCCAGGTTATTATCCAGCATACAGTTCAGGATTCAGGGTATTATTCAAAACTCGACCTGCAGCGTCTGGTTCAGGATTAAGCGTATTATTCAAAATACGAGCTGCAGCGTCTGGTTCATTATTCAGGGTATTATTAAAAAATGGTCAGGATATTATTCAGCGTATGGTTCAGTATTCAGGGTATTATTGATAATACGATCTGCAGAGTATGGTTCAGGATTTGAGTATTATTCAAAATTCGAACTGCAGCGTCTGGTTCATCATTCAGGGTATTATTGAAAAAAGGCCAGGGTATTATCCAGCGTATGATTCAGGATTCAGGGCATTATTCAAACATGACCTGCATCGCGTGGTTCAAGATTCAGCGTATTATTCAAAATACGAGCTGCAGCGCCTAGTTCATTATTCATGGTATTATTAAAAAAAGGTCAAGATATTATTCAGCGTATGGTTCTGTATTCAGGGTATTATTGAATATACGATCTGCAGCGTCTGGTTCAGGATTCAAGGTATTATTCAAAATAAGAACTGCAGCGTCTGGTTCATCATTCAGGGTATTATTGAAAAGAGGCCAGGGTATTATTCAGCGTATGGTTCAGGATTCAGGGTATTATTCAAATTACGTCCATCTGCGTCTAGTTCAGGATTCAGCGTTTTATTCAAAATACGAGCTGCAGCGTCTGGTTCATTATTCAGGATATTATTCAAAAATGGTCAGGATATTATTTAGCGCATGGTTTAGTATTCAGGGTATTATTGAAAAAACGACCTGCAGCGTCTGGTTCAGGATTCAGGGTATTATTCAAAAGACGCACTGCAGCGTCTGGTTCATCATTCAGGGTATTATTCAAAAAAGAGGCCAGGGTGTTAGTCAGCGTAATGTTCAGGATTCAGGGTATTATTCAAAACACGACCTGCAGCGTCTGATTATGGATTCAGAGTATTATTCAAAATACGAGATGCAGCGTCTGGTTTATTATTCAGGGTCTTATTCAAAACACGACCTGTAGCGTCTGGTTCAGTATTCAGCGTATTATTCAAAATGCGAGCTGCAGCGTCTGGTTCATCATTCAGGGTACTACTCAAAAGAGGCCAGGGTATTATTCAGCGTATTGTACAGGATTTAGGGTATTATTCAAAACACGACATGCAGCGTCTGGTTCAGGATTCAGCGTATTATTCAAACTACGAGCTGCAGCGTCTGGTTCATTATTCAGGGTCTTATTCAAAACACGACCTGCAATGTCTGGTTCAGGATTCAGCCTATTATTCAAAATACGAGCTGCAGCGTCTGGTTCATCATTCAGGGTATTATTCAAAAGAGGCCAGGGTATTATTCAGCGTATTGTACAGGATTCAGGGTATTATTCAAAACACGACCTGCAGCGTCTGGTTCAGGATTCAGCGTATTATTCAAAATACGAGCTGCAGCGTCTGGTTCATTATTCAGGGTATTATTCAAAACACGACCTGCATTGTATGGTTCAGGATTCAGCGTATTATTAAAAACACGAGCTGCAACGTCTGGTTCATCATTCAGGGTATTATTTAAAAGAGGCCAGGGTATTATTCAGCGTATGGTTCAGGTTTCAGGGTATTATTCAAAACACGACCTGCAGCGTCTCGTTCAGGATTCAGCGTATTATTCAAAATACGAGCTGCAGCGTCTGGTTCATTATTCAAGGTATTATTCAGAAACGGTCAGGATATTATTCAGCGTATGGTTTAGTATTCAGAGTATTATTGAAAATACGACATTCAGCGTCTGGTTTAGGATTCAGGGTATTATTCAAAATACGAAGTGCAGCGTCTGGTTCATCATTCAGGGTATTATTGAAAAAAGGCCTGGGTATTATTCAGCGTATGCTTCAGGATTCAGGGTATTATTCAAAACACGACGTGTAGCGTCTGGTTCAGGATTCAGCGTATTATTCAAAATACGAGCTGCAGCGTGTGGTTCGTTATTCAGGGTATTATTCAAAACACGATCTGCAGCGTCTGGTTCAGGATTCAGCGTATTATTCAAAATACGAGCTGCAGCGTCTGGTTCATTATTCAGGGTATTATTTAAATATGGTCAGGGTATTATTCAGCGTATGGTTCAGTATTCAGGGTATTATTGAAAATACGACATGCAGCGTCTGGTTCAGGATTCAGGGTATTATTCAGTATACGATCTGTAGCGTCCGGTTCATCATTTAGGGTATTATTGAAAAGAGGCCAGGGTATTATTCAGCGTGAGGTTTTAGGATTCAGGGTATTATTCAAAACACGACCTGCAGCGTCTGTTTCAGGATTCAGCGTATTGTTCAAAATACGAGCTGCAGCGTTAAGTTTATTATTCAGGATATTATTAAAAAATGGTCAAGATATTATTTAGCGTATGGTTTAGTATTTAGGGTAGTATTGAAAATACGATCTGCAGCGTATGGTTCGGGATTCAGGGTATTATTCAAAATACGAACTGCAGCGTCTGGTTCATCATTCAGGGTATTATTGAAAAAAGGCCTGGGTATTATTCAGCGTATGGTTCAGGATTCAGGGCATTATTCAAAACACGACCTGCAGCGTCTGGTTCAGGGTTCAGCGTATTATTCAAAATACGAGCTGCAGCACCTATATCATTATTCAGGGTATTATTAAAAAAGTGTCAGGATATTATTCAGCGTATGGTTCTGTATTCAGGGTATTATTGAATATACGATCTGCAGCGTCTGGTTCAGGATTCAAGGTATTATTCAAAATACGAACTGCAGCGTCTGTTTCAGCATTCAGGGTATTATTGAAAAGAGGCCAGGGTATTATTCAGCGTATGGTTCAGGATTCAGGGTATTATTCAAAATACGACCTGCAGCGTCTTGTTCAGGATTCAGCGTGTTATTCAAAATTTGAGCTGCAGCGTCTGGTTCATTATTCAGGGTATTATTCAAAAATTGTCTGGATATTATTTAGCGTATGATTTAGTATTCAGGGTATTATTGAAAATACGACCTGCAGCGTCTGGTTCAGGATTCAGGGTATTATTAAAAATACGAACTGCAGCGTGTGGTTCATCATTCAGGGTATTATTCAAAAAAGAGGCCAGGGTGTTAGTCAGCGTATGGTTCAGGATTCAGGGTATTATTCAAAACACGACCTGCAGCGTCTGTTCCTGGATTCAGCGTATTATTCAAAATACGAGCTGCAGCGTCTGGTTCATTATTCAGGGTCTTATTCAAAACACGACCTACAGCGTCTGGTTCAGTATTCAGCGTATTATTCAAAATACGAGCTGCAGCGTCTGGTTCATCATTCAGGGTATTATTCAAAAGTGGCCAGGGTATTATTCAGCGTATTGTACAGGATTCAGGGTATTATTCAAAACACGACCTGCAGCGTCTGGTTCAGGATTCATCGTATTATTTAGAATACGAGCTGCAGCGTCTGGTTCATTATTCAGGGTATTATTAAAAAATGGTCAGGATAGTATTCAACGTATGGTTCAGTATTCAAGCTATTATTGAAAATACGACCTGCAGCGTCTGGTTCAGGATTCAGGGTATTATTGAAAATACGAACTGCAGCGTCTGTTTCATCATTCAGGGTGTTATTCAAAAGAGGCCAGCGTATTATTCAGCGTATGGTACAGGATTCAGGGTATTATTCAAAACACGATCTGCAGCGTCTGTTTCAGGATTCAGCGTATTATTCAGAATACGAGCTGCAGCGTCTGGTTTATTATTGAGGGTAATATTCAAAAATGGTCAAGATATTATTCAGCGTATAGTTCTGTATTCAGGGTATTATTGAAAATACGACCTGCAGCGTGCGGTTCAGGATTCAAGGTATTATTCAAAATACGAACTGCAGCGTCTGGGTTATCATTCAGGGTATTATTGAAAAGAGGCCAGGGTATTAGGCAGCGTATGGTTCAGGATTCAGGATATTATTCAAAACACGACCTGCAACGTCTGGTTCAGGAGTCAGCGTATTATTCAAAGTACGAACTGCAGCGTCCGGTTTATTATTAAGGGTATTATTAAAAAATGGTCAGGATATGATTCAGCGTATGGTTCAGCATTCAGGGTATTATTGAAAATACGACCTGCAGAGTCTGGTTCAGGATTCAGGATATTATTCAAAAGACGAACTGCAGCGTCTGGTTCATCATTCAGGGTATTATTGAAAAGCGGCCAGGGTATTATTCAGCGTATGGTTCAGGATTCAGATTATTATTCAAAACACGACCTGCAGCGTCTTTTTCAGGATTCAGCGTATAGTTCAAGATACGAGCTGCAGCGTCTGGTTCATTTTTCAGGGTATTATTCAAAAATGGTGAGGATGTTATTCAGCGTATGGTTCAGTATTCAGGGTATTATTGAAAATACGACCTGCAGCGTCTGGTTCAGTATTCAGGGTATTAGTCAAAATACGAACTGCAGCGTCTGGTTGATCATTCAGGGTATTATTCAAAAGAGGCAGGGTATTCTTCAGCGTATGATTCAGGATTCAGGGTATTATTCTAAACTCGACCTGCAGCGTCTGGTTCAGGATTCAGCGTATTATTGAAAATACGAGCTGCAGCATCTGGTTCATTATTCAGGGTATTATTAAAAAATGGTCAGGATATTATTCAACGTATGGTTTAGTATTCTGGGTATTATTGAAAATAAGACCTGCAGCGTCTGGTTCAGGATTCAGAGTATTATATAAAAGAGCCCAGGTTATTATCCAGCATACAGTTCAGGATTCAGGGTATTATTCAAAACTCGACCTGCAGCGTCTGGTTCAGGATTAAGCGTATTATTCAAAATACGAGCTGCAGCGTCTGGTTCATTATTCAGGGTATTATTAAAAAATGGTCAGGATATTATTCAGCGTATGGTTCAGTATTCAGGGTATTATTGATAATACGATCTGCAGAGTATGGTTCAGGATTTGAGTATTATTCAAAATTCGAACTGCAGCGTCTGGTTCATCATTCAGGGTATTATTGAAAAAAGGCCAGGGTATTATCCAGCGTATGATTCAGGATTCAGGGCATTATTCAAACATGACCTGCATCGCGTGGTTCAAGATTCAGCGTATTATTCAAAATACGAGCTGCAGCGCCTAGTTCATTATTCATGGTATTATTAAAAAAAGGTCAAGATATTATTCAGCGTATGGTTCTGTATTCAGGGTATTATTGAATATACGATCTGCAGCGTCTGGTTCAGGATTCAAGGTATTATTCAAAATAAGAACTGCAGCGTCTGGTTCATCATTCAGGGTATTATTGAAAAGAGGCCAGGGTATTATTCAGCGTATGGTTCAGGATTCAGGGTATTCAAATTACGTCCATCTGCGTCTAGTTCAGGATTCAGCGTTTTATTCAAAATACGAGCTGCAGCGTCTGGTTCATTATTCAGGATATTATTCAAAAATGGTCAGGATATTATTCAGCGTATGGTTTAGTATTCAGGGTATTATTGAAAATACGACCTGCAGCGTCTGGTTCAGGATTCAGGGTATTATTCAAAAGACGCACTGCAGCGTCTGGTTCATCATTCAGGGTATTATTCAAAAAAGAGGCCAGGGTGTTAGTCAGCGTATTGTTCAGGATTCAGGGTATTATTCAAAACACGACCTGCAGCGTCTGATTATGGATTCAGAGTATTATTCGAAATACGAGATGCAGCGTCTGGTTTATTATTCAGGGTCTTATTCAAAACACGACCTGTAGCGTCTGGTTCAGGATTCAGCGTATTATTCAAAAATGCGAGCTGCAGCGTCTGGTTCATCATTCAGGGTACTACTCAAAAGAGGCCAGGGTATTATTCAGCGTATTGTACAGGATTTAGGGTATTATTCAAAACACGACATGCAGCGTCTGGTTCAGGATTCAGCGTATTATTCAAAATACGAGCTGCAGCGTCTGGTTCATTATTCAGGGTATTATTGAAAATACGACCTGCATCGTCTGGTTCATTATTCAAGGTATTATTCACAAACGGTCTGGATATTATTCAGCGTATGGTTCAGTAATTCAGGGTATTATTGAAAATACGACCTGCAGCGTCTGGTTCAGGATTCAGCGTATTATTCAAAATAGGAACTGCAGCGTCTAGTTCATCATTAAGGGTATTATTCAAAAGAGGACAGAGTATTATTCAGTGTATGTTTCAGGATCCATGGTATTATTCAAAACACGACCTGCAGCGTCTGGTTCGGGATTCAGAGTATTACTCACAATACGAGCTCCAGCGTCTTGTTCATTATTCCGTGTATTATTCAAAAATGGTCAGGATATTATTCAGCGTATGGTTCAGTATTCAGGGTATTATTTAAAATACGACCTGAACCGCCGGATTCAGGATTCAGTGTATTATTCAAAATACGAAGTGCAGCGTCTGGTTCATTATTCAGGGGATTATTGAAAAGAGGCCAGGGTATTACTCATCGTATGGTTCAGGATTCAGGGTATTATTCAAAACACGACCTGTAGCGTCTGCTTCAGGATTTAGCGTATTATTCAAAATACGAGCTGCAGCGTCTGGTTCGTTATTCAGGGTATTATTCAAAACACGATCTGCAGCGTCTGGTTCAGGATTCAGCGTAATATTCAAAATACGAGCTGCAGCGTCTGGTTCATTATTCAGGGTATTATTTAAATATGGTCAGGCTATTATTCAGCGTATGGTTCAGTATTCAGGTTATTATTGAAAATACGACATGCAGCGTCTGGTTCAGGATTCAGGGTATTATTCAAAATACAAACTGTAGTGTCCGGTTCATCATTCAGGGTATTATTGAAAACCGGCCAGGGTATTATTCAGCGTATGGTACAGGATTCAGGGTATTATTCAAAACACGACCTGCAGCGTTTGTTTCAGGATACAGCGTATTATTCAAAATACGAGCTGCAGCGTCTGGTTCATTATTCAGGGTATTATTCAAAAATAGTCAGGATATTATTCAGCGATGGTTCAGTATTTAGGGTATTATTGATATTACGATCTGCAGCGTCTGGTTCAGGATTCAGAGTATTATTCAAAATATGAACTGCAGCGTCTGGTTCATCATTCAGGGTATTATTGAAAAAAGGCCAGGGTATTATGCAGCGTATGGTTCAGGATTCAGGGCATTATTCAAAACACAACCTGCAGCGTCTGGTTCAGGATTCAGCGTATTATTCAAAATACGAGCTGCAGCACCTAGTTCATTATTCAGGGTATTATTAAAAAATGGTCAGGATATTATTCAGCGTATGGTTCTGTATTCAGGGTATTATTGAATATACGATCTGCAGCGTCTGGTTCAGGATTCAAGGTTTTATTCAAAATACGAACTGCAGCGTCTGGGTCATCATTCAGGGTATTATTGAAAAGAGGCCAGCGTATTATTAAGCGTATGGTTTAGGATTCAGGGTATTATTCAAAATACGACCTGCAGCGTCTTGTTCAGTATTCAGCGTATTATTCATAATACGAGCTGCAGCGTCTGGTTCATTATTCCGTGTATTATTCAAAAATGGTCAGGATATTATTTAGCGTATGGTTTAGTATTCAGGGTATTATTGAAAATACGACCTGCAGCGTCTGGTTCATGATTCAGGGTATTATTCAAAATACGAACTGCAGCGTCTGGTTCATCATTCAGGGTATTATTCAAAAAAGAGGCCAGGGTGTTAGTCAGCGTATTGTTCAGGATTCAGTGTATTATTTAAAACACGACCTGCAGCGTCTGGTTCTGGATTCAGCGTATTATTCAAAATACGAGTTGCAGCGTCTGGTTCATTATTAAGGGTCTTATTCAAAACACGACCTGCAGCGTCTGGTTCAGGATTCAGCTTATTATTCAAAATACGAACTGCACCATCTGGTTCATCATTCAGAGTATTATTGGAAAGAGGCCAGGGTATTATTCAGCGTATTGTACAGGATTCAGGTTATTATTCAAAACACGACCTGCAGCGTCTGGTTTAGGATTCAGCGTATTATTCAAAATACGAGCTGCAGCGTCTGGTTCATTATTCATGGTATTATTAAAAAATGGTCAGGATAGTATTCAGCGTATGGTTCAGTATTCAAGGTATTATTCAAAATACGACCTGCTATGTCTGGTTCAGGATTCAGGGTATTATTAAAAATACGAACTGCAGCGTCTGGTTCATCATTCAAGGTATTTTTTCAAAACAGGCCAGGGTATTATTCAACGTATGGTACAGGATTCAGGGTATTATTCAAAACACGATCTGCAGCGTCTGCTTCAGGATTCAGCGTATTATTCAAAATACGAGCTGCAGCGTCTGGTTTATTATTCAGGGTAAGATTCAAAAATGGTCAAGATATTCTTCAGCGTATGGTTCTGTATTCAGGGTATTATTGAAAATACGACCTGCAGCTTCCGGTTCAGGATTCAAGGTATTATTCAAAATATGAACTGCAGCGTCTGGTTGAACATTCAGGGTATAATGAAAAGAGGCCAGAGTATTATTCAGCGTATGGTTCAGGATTCAGGGTATTAATTAAAACACGACCTGTAGCGTCTGGTTCAGGAGTCAGCGTATTATTCAAAATAGGAGCTGCAGCGTCTGGTTTATTATTAAGGGTATTATTAAAAAATGGTGAGGATATTATTCATCATATGGTTCAGTATTCAGGGTATTATCGAAAATACGGCCTGCAGATTCTGGTTCAGGATTCAGGGTAGTATTCAAAAGACGAACTGCAGCGTCTGGTTGATCATTCAGGGTATTATTGAAAAGCGGCCAGGGTATTATTCAGCGTATGGTTCAGGATTCAGGGTATTATTCAATACACGACCTGCAGCGTCTTGTTCAGGATTCAGCGTATTGTTCTAGATACGAGCTGCAGCGTCTGGTTCATTATTCAGGGTATTATTAAAAAATCTTCAGGATATTATTCAGCGTATGGTTCAGTATTCAGCGTATTATTCAAAATACTACCTGCAGCGTCTGGTTCAGGATTCGGGGTATTATTCAAAATACGAACTGCAGCGTCTGGTTCATCATTCAGGGTATTATTCAAAAGAGGCCAGGGTATTATTCAGAGTATGCTTCAGGATTCAGGGTATTATTCAAAACTCGACCTGCAGCGTCTGGTTCAGGATTCAGCGTATTATTCAAAATACGAGCTGCAGAATCTGGTTCATTATTATTCAGGGTATTATTAAAAAATGGTCAGGATATTATTCAGCATATGGTTTAGTATTCTGGATATTATTGAGAATAAGACCTGCAGCGTCTGGTTCAGGATTCAGAGTATTATTTAAAAGAAGCCAGGTTATTATTCAGCGTACGGTTCACGATTCAGGGTATTATTCAAAACACGACCTGCAGCGTCTGGTTCAGAATTCAGCGTATTATTCAAAATACGAGCTGCAGCGTCTGCTTCATTATTCAGGGTATTATTCAAAAATGGTCAGGATATTATTCAGCGTATGGTTCAGTATTCAGGGTGTTATTGATAATACGATCTGCAGCGTATGGTTCAGGATCAAGGGTATTATTCAAAATACGAACTGCAGCTTATGGTTCATCATTCAGGGTATTATTGAAAAAAGGCCTGCGTATTATTCAGCGTATGGTTCAGGATTCAGGGCATTATTCAATACACGATCTGCAGCTTCTGTTTCAGGATTCAGCGTATTATTCAAAATACGAGCCGCAGCGCCTAGTTCTTTATTTAGGGTATTATTAAAAAATGGTCAGGATATTATTCAGCGTATGGTTCTTATTCAGACTATTATTGAATATACAATCTGCAGAGTCTGGTTTAGGATTCAAGGTATTATTCAAACTACGAACTGCAGCGTCTGGTTCAGGATTCATCGTATTATTCAAAATACGAGCTGCAGCGTCTGGTTCATTATTCCGGGTATTATTAAAAAATGGTCAGGATATTATTTAGCGTATGGTTTAGTATTCAGGGTATTATTGAAAATACGACCTGCATCATCTGGTTCAGGATTCAGGGTATTATTCAAAATACGAACTGCAGCGTATGGTTCATCATTCAGGGTATTATTCAAAAAAGAGGCCAGGGTGTTATTCAGCGTATTGTTCAGGGATTCAGGGTATTATTGAAAACATGACCTGCAGCGTCTGGTTCTGGATTCAGCGTATTATTCAAAATACGAGCTGCAGCGTCTGGTTCATTATTCAGGGTCTTATTCAAAACACGACCTGCAGCGTCTGGTTCAGGATTCAGCGTATTATTCAAAATACGAGCTGCAGCGTCTGGTTCATCTTTCAGGGTATTATTCAAAAGAGGCCAGGGTATTATTCAGCGTATTGTACAGGATTCAGGGTATTATTCAAAACACGACCTGCAGCGTCTGTTTCAGGATTCAGCGTATTTTTCAAAATACGGGCTGCAGCGTCTGGTTCATTATTCAGGGTATTATTAAAAAATGGTCAGGATAGTATTCAGCGTATGGTTCAGTATTCAAGGTATTATTGAAAATACGACCTGCAGCGTCTTGTTCAGGATTCAGGGTATTTTTCAAAATACGAACTGCAGCGTCTGGTTCATCATTCAGGGTATTATTCAAAAGAGGCCAGCGTATTATTCAGCGTATGGTACAGGATTCAGGGTATTATTCAAAACACGATCTGCAGCGTCTGGTTCAGGATTCAGCGCATTATTCAAAATACGAGCTGCATCGTCTGGTTTATTATTCAGGGTAATATTCAAAAATGGTCAAGATATTATTCAGCGTATGGTTCTGTATTCAGGGTATAATTGAAATTTCGACCTGCAGCGTCCGGTTCAGGATTTAAGGTATTATTCAAAATACGAACTGAAGCCTCTGGTTGATCATTCAGTGTATTAATGAAAAGAGGCCAGGGTATTATTCAGCATAAGGTTCAGGATTCAGGGTATTATTTAAAACACTACCTGCAGCGTCTGGTTCAGGATTCAGCGTATTATTCAAAATACGAGCTGCAGCGTCTGGTTTATTATTCAGGGTAATATTAAAAAATGGTCAGGATATTATTCAGCATATGGTTCTGTATTCAGGGTATAATAGGAAACACGACCTGCAGCGTCTGGTTCAGGATTCAGGGTATTATTCAAAATACGAACTGCAGCGTCTGGTTGATCATTTTGCGTATTTTTGAAAAAGAGGCCAGCGTATTATTCAGCGTATGGTTCAGGATTCAGGGTATTATTCAAAACACGACCTGCAGCGTCTGGTTCAGGATTCAGCGTATTATTCGAAATACGAGCTGCAGCGTCTTGTTTATTATTAAGGGTATTATTAAAAAATGGTCAGGATATTATTTAGCGTATGTTTCAGTATTCAGGGTATTATTGAAAATATGACCTGCAGAGTCTGGTTTAGGATTCAGGGTATTATTCAAAAGACGAACTGCAGCGTCTGGTTCATCATTCAGGGTATTATTGAAAAGCGGCCAGGGTATTATTCAGCGTATGGTTCAGGATTGAGAGTATTATTCAAAACACGGCCTGCAGCGTCTGGATCAGGATTCAGCGTATTGTTCAAGAAACGAGCTGCAGCGTCTGGTTCATTATTCAGGGTATTACTCAAAAAAGGTCAAGATATTATTCAGGGTATGGTTCAGTATTCAGAGTATTATTGAAAATACGACCTGCAGAGTCTGGTTCAGGATTCAGGGTATTATTCAAAATACGAACTGCAGCGTCTGGTTCATCATTCAGGGTATTATTCAAAAGAGGCCAGGGTATTCTTCAGCGTATGCTTCAGGATTCAGGGTAATATTCAAAATTCGACCTGCAGTATGTGGTTCAGGATTCAGCGTATTATTCAAAATACGAGCTGCAGCATCTGGTTCATTATTCAGGGTATTATTAAAAAATGATCAGGATATTATTTAGCGTATGGTTTAGTATTCTGGGTATTATTGAAAATACGACCTGCAGCGTCTGGTTCAGGATTCAGAGTATTATTTAAAAGAGGCCAGGTTATTATTCTGCGTACGGTTCAGGATTCAGGGTATTATTCGAAACACGACCTGCAGCGTCTGATTCAGGATTCAGCGTATTATTCAAAATACTAGCTGCAGCGTCTAGTTCATTATCAAGGGTTTTATTCAAAACACGACCTGCAGCGTCTGGTTCAGGATTCAGCATATTATTTCAAATAGGAGCTGGAGGGTCTGCTTCATCATTCAGGTTATTATTCAAAAGAGTCCAGGGTATTATTCACTGTATGGTTCAGGATTCAGGGTATTATTCAAAACTTGACTTGCAGCGTCCGGTTCAGGATTCAGCGTATTATTAAACAAAAAAACGAGCTGCAGCGTCTGGTTCATTATTCAGTGTATTATTTAAAACTGGTCAGGATATTATTCAGCATATGGGTCAGTATTCAGGGTATTATTGAAAATACGCCAGTGTATTATTCAGCGTATGGTTCAGGATTCAGGGTATTATTCAAAACACGACCTGCAGCGTCTGATTCAGGATTCAGCGTATTATTCAAAATACCAGCTGCAGCGTCTGGTTCATCATTCAGGGTATTATTCAAAAGAGGCCAGGGTATTATTCAGCGTATGGTTCAGGATTCAGGGTATTATTCAAAACACGACCTGCAGCGTCTGGTTCAGGATTCAGCATATTATTCAAAATGCGAGCTGCAGCGTCTGGTTCATTATTCAGGGTATTATTAAAAAATGGTCAGGATAGTATTCAGCGGATGGTTCAGTATTCAGGGTATTATTGCAAAGAGGCCAGGGTATTGTTCAGCGTATGGTTCAGGATTCAGGGTATTTTTCAAAAAACGACCTGCAGCGTCTGGTTCAGGATTGAGCGTATTATTCAAAATACGAGCTGCAGCGCCTAGTTCATTATTCAGGGTATTATTAAAAATGGTCAGGATATTATTCAGCGTATGGTTCAGTATTCAGGGTATTATTGAAAATACGACGTGCAGCGTCTGGTTCAGGATTCAGGGTATTATTCAAAATACAAACTGCAGCGTCTGGTTCATCATTCAGGGTATTATTGAAAAGAGGCCAGGGTATTATTTAGCGTATGGTTCAGGATTCAGGGTATTATTCAAAACACGACCTGCAGCGTCTGGTTCAGGATTCAGCGTATTATTCAAAATACGAGCTGCAGCGTACGGTTCATTATTCATGATATTATTAAAAATGGTCAGGATATTATTCAGCGTATGGTTCAGTATTCAGGGTATTATTGAAAATACGACCTGCATCGTCTGGTTTAGGATTCAGAGTATTATTTAAAATTCGAACTGCAGCGTCTGGTTCAACATTCAGGGTATTACTGAAAAGAGGCCAGGGTATTATTCAGCGGATGGTTCAGGATTCAGGCTATTATTCAAAACACGACCTGCAGCGTCTGGTTCAGGATTCAACGTATAATTCAAAAATACGAGCTGCAGCGTCTGGTTCATTATTCAGGGTATTATTAAAAAATGGTCAGGATAGTATTCAGCGTATGGTTCAGTATTCAGGGTATTATTGAAAATACGACCTGCAGCTTCTGGTTCAGGATTCAGGGTATTATTCAAAATACGAACTGCAGCGTCTGGTTCATCATTCAGGGTATTAATCAAAAGAGGACAGAGTATTAATCAGCGTATGGTTCAGGATTCAGGGTATTGTTCAAAACACGACCTGCAGCGTCTGGTTCAGGATTCAGCGTATTATACAAAATACGAACTGCAGCCACTAGTTCCTTATTCAGGGTATTATTAAAAAATGGTCAGGATATTTTTCAGCGTATGGTTCAGTATTCAGGGTATTATTGAAAATACGAACTGCAGCGTCTGGTTCAGGATTCAGTGTATTATTCAAAATACGAACTGCAGCGTCTGGTTCATCATTCAGGGTATTATTGAAAAGAGGCCAGGGTATTATTCAGGGTATGGTTCAGGATTCAGGGTATTATTCAAAACACGACCTGTAGCGTCTGGTTCAGGATTCAGCGTATTATTCAAAATACGAGCTGCAGCGTCTAGTTCATTATTGAGGGTATTATTAAAAAATGGTCAGGATATTAGTCAGCCGCTACTTGATTATTATATAAATGTCCAGGGTATTTTTCAGCTTCTGGTTCAGTATTCAGGGTATTATTCATAATACGACCTGCAGCGTCTGGTTCAGGATTCAGCGTATTATTAAAGAATGTCCAGGGTATTATTCAGCGTCTAGTTCAGTATTCAGGGTATTATTCAAAATATGACCTGCAGCATCTGGTTCAGGATTCAGCGTATTATACAAAAATGTCCAGTGTGTTATTCAACATTTAGTTCCGTATTCAGGGTATTATTCAAAATACGACCTGCAGCATCTGGTTCAGGATTCAGCGTATTATTAAAACATGTCCAGGTATTATTCAGCGTCTGGTTCACGATTCAGGTTATTATTCAAAATAAGACCTGCAGCGTCTGGTTCAGGATTCAGCGTTTTATTAAAAAATGTCCAGGGTATTATTCAGCTCAGCTTCTGGTTCACTATTCAGGGTATTATTCAAAATACGACCGGCAGCGTCTGGTTCAGAATTCAGCGTATTATGAAAAAATGTCCAGGGTATTATTCAGCTTCTGGTTCAGGATTCAGCATATTGTTAAAATTGTCCAGGGTCTTATTCAGCGTCTGGTTCAGTATTCAGCATATTATTCAAAATTGCCCTAGTTATTATTCAGCGACTTGTTCAGGATTCAGCATATTCCTGGTCTCAACATCGCTCAAGAAACTGGGAAGCCCCGAGGATGTCCCAGCCAGGCCTGTCTGGGCTCAATGGCGCTCAAGCAGCAGGGAAGTCCCAGGAGTCCAAAATCGAACAGAAGTAACCACACCAAAACTGATTAAAATAGGTAAGAGAAAAGTCCAGGGAGTGCCACAATCACAAACCGCAGCCCTTCCCAGACCCTAAGTTTGCCATGAGTGCTCGTCTCTGTTTGTTATGGTGATTGGTTTGATTTTTATGTTTTCGCTTTGGTGCGTTGGCTGGGTTGGGGGCCTTTGTGCGGGCCGGGTTTTTGTGTATTTATGTATTGAGAGTGGCATCGGGACCCGGGGTGGGGTTGGCTGGCTGTGGGGTTGCTTTGGCCCCCACGCCCGGTGGTTTGCTCTGCCAGCCGTTCTGGGGCGGTGGTTCCGGTGTTGGTCTTGCTGCTTGTTGCTTTGTGGTTTGTTCTGCGAGGCGATTTGTTGTGTGTCTTTCCGTGTGTCGTTTTGTTCTTGTGTTTTTCAGTCCTTTTGGTGTTGCGGTTGCCTCGCTTGGAGGGGGGGGGGGGGAGGGGGCGGGCTGGTCTTGGTGCTTTTCCTGCGTTTGTTCGGTTTGTGCTTGTTTAGATTTGTCGGATTCCTCTTCCTCTTGGTGTCTGGGAAGGGCTGCGGTTTGTGAATGTGGCACTCCCAGGACTTTTCACTTACTTTTTTTTGCATTTTATTCCAAAATGAAGCAAGTCCAAAATTGCTCTGAGTTTTCGCTTTGGTGCGTTGGCTGGGTTGGGGGCCTTTGTGCGGTCCGGGTTTTTGTGTATTTATGTATTGCGGTTGATTTCAAAAGATCCAGTGCGCCCCGTCTCAACATCGCTCAAGTGGCGTGGTCGCCACCAGGCCTATAGGGGCTCAATAGCGCTAAAGTAGCGGAGAAGTTCCCGGAGTCCAAAATCGGCCCCGAAATTGGGTTGAAGACCCAACGTACCCGGTCTCAACATCGCTCAAGAAGCGGGGAAGCCCCGGGAGTGTCCCCCGCCTGGCCTGTCCGGGATCAGTGGCGCTGAAGCAGCTGGGAAGTCCCGGGAGTCCAAAATCGCCCAGAAGTAACCACACCAAAAAACGACTGTTCGAATTTTATTCCAAAATAAACCTAGTCCAAACTTGCTCTGAATTAACCACACACACCTATTTTTTTTTTTTTCAAAAGACCCAGTGCGCCCGCTCTCAACGTCGCTCAAGTAGCGGGGAAATCCCGAGCGTATCGCCATCAGGCCTGTACGGGCTCAATAGCGCTAAAGTAGCGGAGAAGTCCCTGGAGTCCAAAATCGCCCCGAATTAAGCACACAAACGAAAAAAAAAGACTAGGTTCGCATTTTCTTAAAAAAATAAATTGTCCGAAATTGGGTTGAAAAGACCCAGTATGCCCGCTCTCAACAACGCTCAAGAAGCGGGGAAGCCTCAGTTGTTACTTTTAATGTTTTGTACCTAGGGTTAGGGTTAGGGTTAGTGATAGGTTAGGGTTAGGGGTTTGGGCTATGGTAGTAGGGGCTTGACAGGGTAAGTGTTAGGGGCTGGGACTAGCGTTGGAGACTGTCTCTAAAGGTTGCGGTTAGTTTAGGGGTTGCGGTTAATTCTGATGTCTTGTAGCTAGGGTTAGGGTAACCCTAGGGTTAGGGTAGCCCTAACCCTGGGGCTATAAGGATGAGTGTTTTGGGCTGGGGCTAGCGTGAGATGGTGTGTCTAAGACGCGGTTAGTTTTGGGATTGCGGTTAATTCTAATGTTTCGTAGCTAGGATTAGTGTTAATGATGGGTTAGGGTGTAAGGGGCTAGGGCTAGGGTTGGAGGCTGCCGCTAAAAGGTTCGGCTAGTTTTGGGGATTGCGTTTAATTCTGATGCCTTGTAGCTAGGGTTGGGGTTAGGGTTAGGGTAGCCCTAACCCAGGGGCTATGTAGGATGAGTCTTTGGGGCTGGGGCTAGGATGAGAGGGTGCGACTGAAACCTGCGGTTAGTTTGAGGATTGCGGTTAATTCTGGTGTCATCTAGCTAGTGTTAGGGTTCGTGTAACCCTAGGCTTGCAGGGTGTGTGTTTAGGACTAAGGTTACGGTGAGAGTGTATGTCTCTTGGCGTTAGTTTTGGGGTTGCAGTTAATTCTAATGTTTTGCAGCTAGGGTTAGTGTTAGTGTTAGTGTTAATGATAGCTTAGGGTTAGGGTTTGGGGTTAGGGCAAGGGTAGTAGGGGCTTGACAGGGTTAGTGTTAGGGGCTGGGGCTAGGGTTGGAGGCTGCCACTAAAGGTTGCGGTTAGTTTTGGGGTTGTGGTTAATTCTGATGCCTTGCAGCTATGGTTAGGGTTACCCTAGGGTTAGGGTAGTCCCAACACTGTGGCTATGCAGGGAGAATCTTTGCGGCTAGGGCTAGGGCGAGAGGGTGTGTCTGAGTCATGCGGTTAGTTTTGGGATTGTGGTTTATTCTAATGTTTCATACCTAGGGCTGGGGTTAGGGTACGCGATAGGTTAGGGTTAGGGCTAGGGTAGTAAGGGCTTGACAGGGTGAGTGTTAGGGCTGGGGCTAGGGTTGGAGGCTTTAAGTTGCGGTTAGTTTGGGGGTCGCGGTTTATTCTGATGTCTTTTAACTAGGGTTAAGGTTAGGATAAACCTAGGGTTAGGGTAGCTCCAACCCAGGGGCTATGCAGGGTGAGTGTTTGGGGCAGGGGCTAGGTTGAGAGGCTGTGTCTAAGACTTGCGGTTCGTTTTGGGGTTAGTGCTAGGGTAGTAGGGGCTTGACAGGGTTAGTGGTATGGGGCTGGGGTTAGGGTTGAAGGCTGCTGCTAAAGGTTGCGGTTAGTTTAGGGGTTGCGGTTTATTCTGATGTCTTCTAGGATGGGTTAGGGTTAAGGTAACCCCAACCTTGGGGCTATGCAGGGTGAGTGTTTGGGGTTGGGGCTGGATTGTGAGTGTGTGTTTAAGACTTCCGGTTGGTTTGGGGGTTGTGGTTAATTCCAATGTTTTAAAGCTATGGTTAGGGTTAGGGCTGGGCAGGGTAAGTTGGGCTGGGACCACGGTTAGAGGCTGTGGCTAAGAGTTGCAGTTAGTTTAATGGTTGTGGTTTATTGAGTCTGCTAGCGACAGCTAGCAGGCTCTATGCAATCGCATGGGGTTTTTTACTACGTCACAAGCGGATTTTCATCACCGCTATATTCATACGCGCACTACTTCTTAATCAGACGCAATGCGGCACTATTACGGCGAACTGAATGTGAAGCAGGGGAATTTTTTTATAGCTTTTCTATTTCGCTAACATAACTGTAACTGAAATCGATTTAGATAGTGCAATTCGAAACATAGACTTCAAAATTCGGTGTAGTAATACACGCGCTACTTTTGTCAATCACCCCACGCCATCTTTGATGTTGTGCTTAGCAACGGAAGCTGAACGAAAAGAAAGTATCAGAATCTACATATTCGATATTGAATATAGCAAGACATCAGGCATTTAATTCATTCCTCCTACATGAAATTACTTTATTCACACCTCAGTGACACGGAGTTGTCTGACGACTGCTGGCCCATTTATACGTTATGACCCTTCTTTTATGGACATCGGAAAATCTCTTGAAAACAGAAAAGGGTAGGCATAGCTGGTCGGGCTAATCTGTTGATGCTTAGGTGAAGCACTATCAAATGACAATCAGTTATTAAAGCTAATCTGGATTGAACATAGCCATTTCAAATTTATTTAATCTGCTCGTCTTCATAATAAGTTGATAAAGATAAATTTATAAAATTGCACCAGAATAATCGTGGAGCTACATCAGGTGTTGAATATGTATGAACTGGAGCATATCTAGACTTGAACTTTGATAATTCTAGAAATTGGAAATTGCTGCTGGAGAAACACTCATTTGGAATAATCAGGTGGTAAACTTCATTGGAAAATAAAGAGGTTCATTACTCCAGTCACTGCATTGGCTTATATATGCAGATAATAAAATGGATTTTTTTTTGTGAAGAAAGAAACAAAACAGAAGAGAAATAATTGTATTTAGTTTTTCAGTACATGGTTAGATTATTTATGTATATCTGTTTTACACAGATGCCTCAGTAAAGACCCATTCTTATTTATACATTAAAAGAAGTAGAATGCATTTCCAGCTGACTGATTTTGAGAAATTAAATTGATAGTGAAAGCATGTAGTACAAAGTGTTCATGTTGGTTGTTTTTCAAGGAATAGTAAATTTTCTCACAAAGCCTTGTCTCTGAATGTAAATTTAATATTGGATGAAGCCACTGGTTGTAAGAAAGTGTGAAAATATAGATATAGAGCAAAATCCAGGTCCATCAAATCATATAAATCTAATTATGTAATTAAGTTAATGCCTTTTTTCGCGACACCGCCTTCTGAACAATTCAGAGTAACTACAGTTGCTATACTGGATGTACATTACTCTGTGGTGGTTCTGAATCTCTTTTAACTACACTTTTATTTAACTTTAACATGCGTAAAGTAACGTTATTATTTACCTGTATTATCAGTTAGATAACACACTTTTTGAATAAAAATTTCTGGCATGTTTCTTATTTTTCTTAAGGAATATATGTTGTGGATATTCATTAAAAGAGCCCTACCAATGAATGACCTTCTAATAAGTTCCAACATGTTTTTGTGTTGAAATTATAATGAACTAGAACATGTGTTTGAACAACACTATGACCCCAACTATATGGTTTCCCTTAAACATGCATTGTCCATAATACTGAAACACTAAAAATGGCTAACTTCAAAAGTAAGAATAGGATGGCCGAAACATTCCCATACAGAACTAGTATTTTTACCGCTGGGCGGCGAATAAATTCCAACCACAGTTTCGTCTGCCATCATAATGAGAGTAAAGCAAAATGCAATTGGCTATCAGTCAAGCGTCATCCAATCAAAATCGCGCTCTGAAAATGTCACTTTGTAGACCGGATTAAAGAATGTAACGAACACAAATAAGCGAATCTGAATAGAAGCGTTCATCATATCGATACTCCATCATGTGTATCGATACATGAAGCGTATCGGGATGCACCAATGCATCGATGAATCGTCCCACCACTAGGCGTAACTCAGCTAATATTTGGTGGACTGTAACCTCAAAACAATATGCCCTTCTCTACATCTTGGTCTAACTATAGCATAAATGAAGTTTCAGCTTGATCGGATATAAATTGTAGTAGGAATTAACCAAAAACTAGAAGTTTAAAGAAATTTTCAATGGGGCTTAACTCTGCTAATATTTAGTGGACTGTAACCTTGAAACAATATGTGCTGCTCCACATCATGGTCTAGCTATAAATGAAGTTTCAGCTTGATCGGATGTAAATTGTAGGAGTTAGCCGGAAACGAAAAGTTTAATGAAATTTTAAAAGGGACATAACTCTGCTAATATTTGGTGGACTGTGACCTAGAAACAATATGCACTGCCCCCACATCTTGGTCTAACTATAAATGAAGTTTCAGCTTGATCAGATGTAAATTGTAGGAGCAGTTATCCGGAAACGAAAAGTTTAAAGGAATTTTCAAAGGGCTATAACTCTGCTGATATTAAGTGGACTGTAACCTCAAAACAATATGCACTGTTCCGCATCATGGTCTAACTATAAATGAAGTTTCAGCTTGATCAGATGTTAAGTGTAGGAGTTAACCAGAAACGAAATGTTTTCTGAAATTTTCGAAGGGGCATAGCTCTGCTAATAATTGGTGGTCTGTAGCCCAAAAACAATATGTGCTGCTTCACATCATGGTCTAGCTATATACCAAGTTTCATTTTAATCGGATGTAAACTGTAGGAGGCGTTAGCCGGAAACGAAAAAGTTTTCTGACGGACGTCATACCCCGTAAAATAATATGTCCCGTTTTTCAAACAGGTGTATAATAATTCAAAAAAGTATAAATGCAAGAGTTATGGTTCTTGCGCGCTGCATGTTGTCTAATGCTGATTGATATTTACATGACCTTTCTTGAAGATATCTTGAACAGGTTTCAAGTTACAGAGCGGACACGATTTTGTGACGCATAAAGTTCCAAGTGAAATAACTCAAAAAGTATAAATGCAAGACGTATGGTTCTTGTGCTCTGCATGTAAGATAATGTTGATTGATATTTATATGAAGTTATGTGGAGACAGCTTGAACCATTTTCAAGTTACAGAGTGGACAAGCTTTTGTGACAGACGCCCGAGGGAAAAAACAATACACATCTCCCTACCCTAATGGGAGGAGACATAAATATCAGAATCCTAGCTCAAGCGAGAGGGGGTATATTGCTCTTGGTGCAGATCTTGTCAGCACTGGCGTCCCCATCCAAGGGTGTGTGTGTGTGTGGGGGGGGGGGGGGATATTTAGAACAGAATAGATTCAAAAACAGGCATAACTGGCATGCTAGGTCCAATGGGGGAAAAAAAAAAAAGCAAGAGGACCATGATGGTCCTATATCGCTCACCTGAGCAAACAGCTTTGCATACTTACTGTTGAAGTTTCAGCCAAGTTTACTGCTCTAAAATTTTTGTATAAATTTTATAACCCTGCACCCCAGTGGCCATGTTTTTTTCATCCATCATGATGGCTTGAACTGAATAGTGAAAGAGGATCACCAAAGGAACAATTCTGCTGTTATATTGAAATTGGTCCAGTGGTTTCTGACAAATAGATTTTTAAAATGTCTTATATAGATATATAGGGAAATTAAGCCCCACCCCCTAACGGCCATGTTTTTTGACAAATCATGACAGCTTGAACAAACTTGGTAGAGGGTCACCAAAGGAAAAATCCTGCCAAGTTATATTGAAATCGGTTCAGTGGTTTCTGACAAGAAGATTTTTAAAGTTTTCTATTTAGATATATAGGGAAAATAAGCCCCACCCCTAGCAACCATGTTTTTTGACGAATCATGATTGCTTGAACAATCTTGATAGGGGGTCACCAAAGCAACATTCCTGGCAAGTAATATTAAAATCAGTCAGGTGGTTTCTGACAAGATGAATTTTAAAGTTTTCTATACAGATATATACGGAAAATAAGCCCCGCCCCATGAAGGCCGTGTTTTTTGACGTATCATGAGGGCACAATCTTAGTAGAAGGTCACCAAAGCACATTCCTGTCAAGTTACATTGAACTCAATCCAACGGTTTCTTACGAGAAGATTTTTAAAGTTTTCTATATAGGGAAAATATGTTCCGCCCCCTAGCCGCCATGTTTTTTGATGAATCATAACGGCTTGAACAATCTTGGTAGAGGGTCACCAAAGAAACATTCCTGCCAAGTTATATTGAAATCGGTCCATTGGTTTCTGAGAAGAAGATTTTTAAACTTTTCTATATAGATATATTTGGAAAATAAGCCCCTCCCAGTGGCGGCCATTGTTTTTTGACGAATCATGATAACTTGAACAATCTTGGTAGAGGGTCAACAAGGAAAGATTTCTACCAAGTTATAATGAAATCGGTCCAGTGGTTTCTGACAAGAAGATTTTTAAAGTTTTCTATAGAGATATATAGGGAAAATAAGCCCCACCCCCTGGCAGAATTTTTTCTAGACGAATCATGACTGCTTGAACAATCTTGGTAGCAGGTCACCAAAGCAACATTCCTGCCAAGCTATATTGAAATTGGTCCATTGGTTTCTGACAAGAAGATTTTTAAACTTTTCTATATAGATATATAGGGAAATTAAGCCTCCCTCCCCACCCACCACCCGGCGGCAATGTTTTTTTGACAAATCATGATAACTTGAACAATCTTGGTTAAGGGTCAAAAGGAAAGATTTCTGCCAAGTATTAATGAAATCGGTCCAGTGGTTTCTGACAAGAAGATTTTTAAAGTTTTCTATATATATAGGGAAAATAAGCCCCGCCCCCTAGCTGCTATGTTTTTTGACAAATCATGACGGCTTGGACAATCTTGGTAGAGGATCACCAAGGAAACATTTTTGCCTAGTTATATAGAAATCGGTCCAGTGCTTTCTAACATGAAGATTTTTAAAGTTTTCTATATAGATATATAGGGAAACAAGAGGCCCACGGGCCACGGCTCGCTCACCTGAGTCACTGCAGACATGCAGATGTTATGCAACATTTTTCCAATCACTAATGAAAAGTTTTGAAGAAGAATATATGGGCCTGACAGTCAATGGAGCATGATCATTTGAATAAACCATCAATCACATTTCAACAGTAGGATCAATGTGAAATTTGGTGGAAATTGGCTAAGTGGATTATGAAGAATCATGATTTTATACATGTAAACAGCACAGTGGCAGAGAAATATATTATATATATTAAAGAGATGATGGCCATCTAAGATTTCCAATCAGAACAATTTTAACTACTGTTGATCTACAATTCACTTGAATACTTTCAATATAAATGTATATGGCCCATACAAATGCATGGGGAAGCAAATTTGACCTTGGAGGTAAAAAGGTCAAACGTCAACATAGAACCATCATTTTAGCAATTTTGGTAGCTCTCCTGTCCCCCATAATTTGTGCAAAGATAAGGGCCCAGGGCTTATTTGGTTATGGAGAAGAAGATTTGTAAATTTTTTTTTACCATTATATGGGCATGGCAGCCATTTTGATCAATGGACCATGCCCATTTTAGCAATCTTTCATTATCCTGCCCAAGGAGGCTCTGCATGAAATTTGAGCAACACTGGCCCGGAGGCTTCAGAGGAAAAGTCATTTGAAATTATCAACATTTTTTCCATACAAATGTATGGGGCCCATACAAATGCATACAGAAGCAAACTTGACCTCGCCGTAAAAAGGTTAAATGTCAATGTATGACAATTATTTTAGCAACCTTGGTAGACCGCCCGTTCCCGATGATATATGCAAACATTCAGCCACATGCCATCCTCGATTTTGGAGAATAACATTTTTAAATGTTTTTTTCCCATATAAATGCATAGGGAAGCAAACGACCTTGCCGTAAAAAGGTCAAATTTTAGCAACTTTGGTAGACCCTCCGTCCCCGATGAATTATGCAAAGATTCAGCCCCAAAGCATCCTCGGTTCTGGAGAAGAAGATTTTTAAATGTTTTTACCATATATGGGCATGGCGGCCATCTTGGTTAATGAACTGCGACCATTTTAGCAATCGTTTGTTCCCCCAACCTAAGGAGGCTCAATATGAAATTTGAGCAAATTTGGCCCAGAGGCTCCAGAGGAGATGTTATTTGAAATTCTGAACATTTTTCCCATATAAATGCATAAGGAAGCAAAATTGACCTTACCGCAAAAAGGTCAAATGTCAATGTACAACCATTATTTTAGCAACTTTGGTAGCCCTCCCATTCCCGATGATATGTGCAAAGATTCAGCCACAAGGCATGCTCGGTTTTGGAGAAGAAGATTTTTAAAGGTTTTTCCCATACAAAAGCATAGGGAAGCAAACTTGACCTTGCCGTAAAAAGGTCAAATGCCAATGTACGACAAATCTTATAACAACTTTGGTAGACCTCTTGTCCCTGATGATTCTTGCAAAGATTCAGCCCCAAGGCATTCTCGGTTATGGAGAAGATTTTTAAAGGTTTTTACCATATATGTGCATGGAGGCCATCTTGGGTCAACGGACCATGACCATTTTAGCAATCTTTCGTTCCCCCACCCTAAGGAGGCTCCACATGAAATCTGAGCAAAATTGGCTCAGCGGCTTCAGAGGAGAAGTCATTTGAAAATGTTAATGGACGGAGGAAAAGTGATCACTATAGCTCATCCTGAGCAGAGGTCAGGTGAGTTAAAAAAAAAAAGTCCCACCCCCCTGGCGGCCATGGTTTTTGACGTATCATGACGGCTTGAACAATCTTGGTAGAAAGTTACAAAAGAAACATTCCTGCCGTGTTATATTGAAATCGGTCCAGTGGTTTCTGACAAGAAGATTTTTAAACTTTTCTGTATAGATATATAGGGAAAATAAGCCCCGCCCTCTGGTGGCCATGTTTTTTGAGGAATCCAAATGGCTTGAACAATCTTGGTAGAGGATTACTAAAGGAACCTTTCTGTAAAATTATATTGAAATCGGCCCAGTGTTTCTGACAAGAAGCTTTTAAAAGTTTTCCATATAGATATATACATGTAGGAAAAATAAGCTCCGCCCCCTGGCAGCCATGTTTTTTGACGAATCCAGATGGCTTGAACAATCTTGGTACAGGTCACCAAACAAACATTCCTGCAAAATTATATTGAAATCGGTCCAGTGGTTTCTGACAAGAAGATTTTTAAAGTTTTCTATATAGATATAAAGGGAAAATAAGCCCCGCCCCCTGGCGGCCATGTTTTTTGACGAATCCAAATGGCTTGAACAATCTTGGTAGAGGATCATCAAAGTAACACTCCTGCAAAATTATATTGAAATTGGTCATACTTTACTGGATGTATTTGGCCAGACAGTCCCGAGCAAACATTGTAAACCCCAATGAGATGCTACAAAATGCGGTGTCACATCAGGGGCTAAACTGTTTGCCACCCATTGAGCTATTTTTAGACAAAACATTCGGTAGTAAATTGTACTTGTTAGCTCACATGAGCGCAAAGTGCTCATGGTGAACTATTGTGGTCAGTCAATGTCCGTCGTCCGTCATGCGACGTCAACAATTGATTTAAAAGCCTACTCCTACACCCCTGGGCAAATTGACTGGATACTTGGTAGGAAGCATCGGGGTGACTTGTACATCAAAAATAGCTAAAATCATGCCGATCGGAAATCCAAGATGGCCGCCATGGCCGCCATCTTGAAAATCTATTTTTCGCTTCTTCTCCTGAACCGAAAGGCCAATTGACTCCAAACTTTCTAGGAAGCACTGGGGTGACTTGTAGATCAAAAATAGTTAAAATCTTGCCAATTGAAAATCCAAGATGGCCGCCATGACAGCCATCTTAAATCTATTTTTAGCTTCTTCTCCTGAACCGAAAGGCCAATTGACTCCAAACTTGCTAGGAAGCATCAGGGTGACTTGTAGATCAAAACTAGCTAAATTCGTGTTGATCAGAAATCCAAGATGGCCACCATCTTGAAAATCTATTTTTCGCTTCTTCTCCTGAACGGAAAGGCCAATTGACTCCAAACTTGCTAAGAAGCATCGGGGTGACTTGTAGATCAAAAATAGCTAAAATCATGCTGATCGGAAATCCAAGATGGCCGCCATGGCAGCCATCTTGAAAATCTATTTTTCGCTTCTTCTCCTGAACCGAAAGGCCAATTGACTCCAAACTTGCTAGGAAGCATAGGGGTGACTTATAGATCAAAAGACGCTAAAATCATTCCAAACGGAAATCCAAGATGGCCACCATGGCGGCCATTTTGAAAATCTATTTTTCGCTTCTTCTCCTGAGCCGAAAGGCCAACTGAATCCAAACTTGGTAGGAAGCATCAGGGTGACTTGTAGATCAAAAATAGCTAAAACCATGCTGATCGGAAGTCCAAGAGGGCCACCCTGGTGGCCATCTTGAAAATCTTTTTTTCGCTTCTCAAATTTTAACAGCAAATGCACATTCTCTAATCTCAGCAGAAAAGAACAAACAAAAATCACGAGATGTAGACTTGGACACACTAGAATTACTCATTCTTATATTTTAAACAATGAACAAGCTCCATTCTGCATTCCTTGTAACGAACCTTTTACGGTCAAACATTTTCTTGTCACTTGTGCTGAATTTAATTATATTCGCACAAAGTATTTTAATGTAAAAAATATAAAGGAACTTTTTAATATGCCAACTAAAAAAATACTCGACTTTTTGAAAAAGATCGGACTTTTTAATAAAATATGATCTGTATTTTAATAACATAAAATCATTGATACTTTATCTTTTTAAAATAAACTCATCAATCCTAGATATTTTTAATTTCTCATTAAATAAAATCATCATATAATATACAACTTATTAGACGCTATATGCCCTTTTAGGGTTGAGCGTCTATAAACAAAATATCCATCCATCCATCCATCTTCTCCTAAACCCAAAAGTTAGTTGACTTGAAACTTGGTAGGAAGCATCGGGGTGACTTATAGATTAAAAATGGCTAAAATCGTTCTGATTGGAAATCCAAGATGGCTGCCATGGTGGCCATTTTGAAAATGTAGATTTTTCACTTCTTCTCCTGAATCAAAAGGCTTATTGGCTTTAAACTAGGTAGGAAGCATCAGGGTGACCTGTAGATCAAAAATAGATAAAATCATCCCTATCAGAAATCCAAGATGGCCGCTATGACAGCCATCTTTAAAATCTATTTTTCACTTCTTCTCCTGAATTGAAAGGCCATTTGACTCGAAACTTGGTAGGAAGCATTTAGGTGACTTGTAGATCTAAAATAGCTTAAATTGTTTGGATAGGAAATCCAAGATGGCTGTCATGGCGGCCATCTTGAAACTCTTTTCCTTTCACTTATTTTCCTGAACCAAAGGGGCCAGTTAATTTGAAAATTGGTAGGAAGCATCAGGATGACATGTTGATATGAAAATATTTAAAATCCTTCCGATTGGAAATCCAAGATGGCGGCCATCTTGAAAATCTATTTTTCTTTACTTCTTCTGAACTGAAAGACCATTTATTGACTCGAAACTTGGTAGGAAGCATCAGGGTGACTTGTAGATCAAAAATAGCTCAAATGGTTGCGATGATAAATCTCAAATTGCGGCTATGGTGGCCATCTTGAAAATCTGTTTTGAACTTTTTCCCCTGAACCGAAAGGGCAATTGACTTAAAGTTCATTGGAAGTATCGAAGTGACTTGTAGATCAACAGTAGCTAAAAGTCATTCTGATTGGAAATCCAAGATGGCTACCATCTTGTTTATGTTTATTATATTTCCCTGCCACTGTGCTGTTTACATGTATAAAATCATGATTCTTCAGAAAGAAACCACTTAGGCAATAGCAACCAAATTTCACATTGATCCTACTGTTGAAATGTGATTGAGAGTTTATTCAAATGATCACGCTCCATTGACTGTCTTGCCATATATAATATTCATCTTAAAAATTAAAAACTGCTTAAAGGATGATCTTTTCATTAGTTGCGATGACAGGATTGGAAAAATGTTACATAACATCTGCATATCTGCACTCACAATGCTACTCAGGTGAGTGGCCCGTGGGCCTCTTGTTCAATTTTAAATAAAGTATGGTAAGGAGTTGAGGTGAGTAACCGACCCAGAAATCAAATTTCGGGTAAGGTGTTCACATGCTGTGTTTAAAGGAGTGTAGATATTGATGTAGTGTATGTACAAGAATCTCAGACATGTGACAGACTATTGAAGCGATATATGAGCCTCTTCATGGGATAAAAATCTTATGCCATATGCGAACAACAAAGACACGTGGTTTTTGTTATGCGCAGTCTGATCAGCACCGTTGTTGTTCGCTGTCTAGACAGTAAACAACCTATCAAAACTTTCAAGACTAGCTAATCTGGCACAATGGCCGAGTTAGCCAGTCTACGGCTGAGTAAGCAGGTCTGAGTCTTATTTGGTCGAAAACCTCGAAGACAGGTTTTTCATGTCGTTGCTTATATATTATCTCTACTTTGACAAAGTGCAGGGAGACTTTGTAGCGGCATCACACAGTGCTAAACACAAGCTACAATTGGATTAATTAACGCATAATTTTACTGCAAGCATATTTTATTTTCGGGCTTCAGAAGGGGGAAAATAGGACCTTATGCACATACTCCTTTCAACTTCTTAAACCTCATTGAAATATATTTATATCGGAAAGATTATTAAATCCAGAAAATAGGAGCTAAATTTTGCAGTAAGGAGGGTGTACATGCCGAAAAATTGTTATGCCATGAATTATACGATTTTTGCTTAAAGGATCTGTTATAAGGTCTTTGTGAACATGTCGCTTTGTGACAAATGTCTTATATTGAATTAATTTTCTCCGTAACACATTATCCAAGTTGATAAAATAATATATAGAGGCTGTTGCATTATGTGAGGGATTTTTACAGATCCCTCATTTATTATTCGGAACTAGCGAAACTATTTGGAACTAGCCAAATCAGTGGAGAACTTCACATTCATCACAAGGGCAGATAACCTAAGGCGAAGGACAAAGTCTTTGGTGTGATATTTCAAGGAAGGCTAGTACTCTGTATCAGCCAATAAAGTCCAAATTTTGATCAGCCACTTATTTGGAAATTGTTATGAAGCGTAACTTTACCTGGTTCTAGCCAAATGACTGTATCTGATCAGTTGTGCCAGCTTTAGTGTTCAGACAACAAAATTCACTTGCCTACACCTATATGCTTATGTGTGTGCAGAGTTGGAGCATGGGCATGTCACTATGACTTTGAGGATTCAAAATGTTCTTGGTATTTTTGCAGCTAATAAAAATTGTCCAGATAATTGAGGAGTGTGGGTAAAAAATATTTCAGTCATTATAAATAAAGATAAAGAGCCTTAAATAAAAGGTTGCATATAAGAATTTAAGAAATAGACAACATAAGCTGTGTAGAGCTTTTAATGCTTATAAGTTCTTTCAACAGCTAGCCCTACTGGGATGTCCAACAGAACCATGATCAAAATCAAGATTTGTGATCTAGTTTGCTAAGTTTTTACTATACATATGTGTACAGTATAATAATTACTGTATTTTTTAAGTCTAGTCCCATATAATTCACATCTTAGAATTTTTTGCTGTTATTATTTAGCCCGGTTTCATGTATTTTCACGTTACTAATGGTAAAACGTTTCATCATAACTACTTACAGAGACAAATGCTGAAAATAATTCTGAAGTCATCTAAATTATTATCTGAGCATTTATTTTATGTACAAATAATGCAGTTCTTTGGATTTGATTTGTGAAAGCATTTGTGTAAACAAGCCAACCATGTTACCACCATTTTGAACCAAAAGCCATGTAACTTCGCGTTAATTAAATTTTTGGCAGAAAATCATCATGTAATTGTAATGTGATTTTTTGCAAATTTTGGCCATTTTCAAAATAAAGTACGGATACCGTATTAATCCGCCTATAAGACGATTTGTTTATTAGACGGGGGCTGTTTTTGGGCCCTTCCCAGGCAGGATTTTGCTTTTAATTAATTATAAGATGGGTTAAAAAAGTCGCCTGTCGGAGACATTCCCTGCCACTCAGAAATTCCTAAAGTACATGAAGACATCGGCGATGATTGGTCAGATTTGTAAGTGAATTTATCACAGAGCAGGAATTAAAAAAAAACTCCCAACACCACTTACAAGCATGCATACCGTATTTAACTGTGTATAACACGCACCTTATTTACCCAGAAAACGTTATTAAAAATCCGATGTGTATTATTTATAGGAACACCAAAATCGGGACAGAAATCACCAAGATAATCGGTCGCGAAAACTCATGACATTCACGATCGCCCGTTAAAAATGCGAAATAGAATGATTGCTATAAGAGATTCATGATTTTTTATACCTATCTCGCCCATACCAGGGTTCTGGCAGCTCAAAACAAGCAACTCGATCTGATTTGTAGTAATTTGATATCCTTTTCATGTCCATGCTTTTTTTGTTTACGCTTTTTTATTTTGCTGATCATGTGATCTCTTCAAAGGGAAACTACTCAAACAGGCATATGCATATGAATCTGTATTGATTACCGGACTTTGACAAGACTCAACCGTAACTTGAATAAATCAGCCTGCACAACTGATTTATTGTAGTTCAAAATAGGAAATAAATTTGGTAGAACATAAATATTGGCACGAACGATCATACATTGAAAAAATAAAAAAGTATTTAAGTTTATGCAATTATTAAAATTATTGATAATAAACAAAACTAACTGGGCTTTTGAGGTAGGTAGATCAGTCATTTGCATTTTATCTTTTATTTTCTTACCACCCAGCTAGCATTTTACGTAAATCTAAATCGGGCCGTCATCGGCCCGTCAGCTACCCTGACGGGCCGATGACGGCCCGATATAGATTTACGTAGAATGCTGACCGGGCATATGTTTATCTTTTTTTTTTTTTCTTTTTTTTTTTTTTTTTTTTCTTTTTTTTTTTTTTTTTTTTTTTTTTCTTTTTTTTTTTTTATGTAAACTTTTCTTCCAACTTACCAAAAAAATGTTTGAAATAAACAATGTTTATGATAAAGAAAATCAAACTACCAGCATACATCTGTGCACTTAATTGGTTAATTGGCAGTCAGAATGACAACTAGTCGACTTTAGTTGTTGTTTGCATTGCCCTGAGGCACTGAGTTGATAATTTCACGTCTCAGTTAAGAAAGTGACACAAAGAAGGTGTTAATTATGAGAACACAAAAGAAATAACTACATTTTTATTATCATAGCGTCTGCAGTGGGGAAGCAAAGAACTGCCTACACTACATCAAGTTGCCTGAGGCCCATGGTAACAGAGCTGCACAACGAAAATTCAGTTAGCATTATCGTAAATTCGGCCTGTTTCTACTCTAAACCTTCCGAGTTTGGCCATTTTCAACTCAATCCTAGTGAAATTTGACACTTAGTATCTGGTAACTTAGTAAATAACGCACAGATAAATTCTTCGTGTTTTACATAGAACATCTCTTTTTTTTATTTCAAAACTATTTAGCAAATATTCAGTGCGTGTTATACACGGGTGCGAGTAATACACAGAAAAATTCGGTACTTCACCTACAAAATTACCTTGCTGCTATTTCTGTCAAGGGACGAAGGTAAACATTATATCCTTCTACCGGTTTCGAAGATCGGCATTTTCCGTGACCACGTGGCACCACCGGACTTTGCCGAAAATACCGATATGGCAAAAGATCTTGATTATAAGATGGGTCTGGATTTTTGGGGGCTTTATTTTTTTTTTTGGAAAAATCCCCGTCTTATAGGCGGATTAATACGGTACCTTAGATTTGATATTTTCATAGAAAAAATAAGTTAGTCTTAGCTGTAAAAATTTATTTAATAGATATAGGTGTAAATGTCATTAAGGACTGTTATCACCACGGTCAATATATTTCTTTTCTAAGCGGAAATCACAAAACAACAGTGTATTTCTGAAAACAAACCTTGCCCACTAAAGCGTGACTTTGTATTTAAAACATCCAGCAGGTAGGTGGCGCTGCCGTTTATTTTCATTGAGAAATCAGTTTAACGCAATATTGAATTTAACGCGAAAATACATGGAGTATATTACTTTTATTCACACAGACTATTTAGGCTGACAAAATTAATCAGATAATTGATTAACTGATCTATAAATTCCACAAAAATGATTATCATTACAGATGTCTTATAATCAATGAGACGCCACATTTTGCGGCATCCCATCTGGGTCTACACTGTTTGCTCAGGCCTATTTGACCAAATACATACAGTAAAGTATAACATGGGAAGAGTCCTGCTCAGACAGACAAGTAAATTGACCAAATCTTTTGTGATAAATAATCGATCACAATGACAGGAGTGATAATCGACCAGATTAGCCAGCCTTAGAGTCTATTTATACATTGTATTTGCTGTATGATGATTCTAGCGAATAAAAAGAAAAGAAAAAAATGCAACAATGTATCCATTTAAAGATACTGCCTCCAGATTTGTGGGACTTTTACCCAACCCGATCACATGATGAACAGGCCCTGCCTAAGGCAACTCTGCCCTGGAGACTATAGGCAGCCCAACTACTTCGCTGGCCCCGATGGGCGGGGGCCGTGGTCTGTGGGTCGTGATTTCTGAATACCCGATAATCAGTGCACGCCGGTAATAGGTACCAAGTTACGCTACACTACCGGTCACAGGAGCTTGACATTGGATAATTTCTACTTATAGGGCCTGTCCTTCGAACCTTCGATTATTTCATAATCGTAGGGACAGGCCCTATAAGTAGAAATTAGCAAACGTCAAGCTCCTGTGCTACCGGTTGCCTACATGAAATGCACTTTACGGCATCAGGAATTTTGCTGAAGAACTGAACAAGTATCTGTTGTTGTTTTTCGCGTGCGACACACCATGAATTTCAAAAATGCAGGTAAAAGAAGCTTTCATGTCTGTAGCCTCGCGAAAAATAAACTGTTCGACAGCCGGTAGATTCTAGTAAACAAGCTGGTTGTCATACGACAACACACACAGTTTTCGCAACACCAGAAGGTCGGAAACCAGACACGATACGTATCGCTGAGCACTTTCATTGGCTGACTGACATCACATGTCTCAGTCGAAACACTCGGTGTTATTCGCTTTAATCATTGCGACTTTTCAGGCCACGGCAAGGGTCCGTACACACAATTCTGTTCTATTCCATATGTGTTATCATTTGACGCCACCGTCGTGGCTGCTTCTTCGCGGCTGCTTCTTCGCAGCCACGAGGCGGTGTCGCTACAAGAAAATGCATCTGTATTATTGCAAGGAAGTATCCATCAAAGAGATGGGATATTTAGTCCTGATTCAAGAGGGCGTCAATGCCTACCATGTTGTTTAGTATTATTGGTGAAAGCTGTACAGAAAAGGATCTGTACCAACAAGTTGAATGTCAACAACATGAATGAAATTCTGTTTGCAGGAGATAAATTATACAAGTATGCAAAAAAGAATGCCAAGACATATCATGACTATTTAGAGCCATGTGATTTGCCATCTTATTTTTCACTTGACAATCAGCATTATCCCTGGAAAGTGGAAAAAAAAAAAAAAAAAAAAAAAAAAAAAAAAAACATTTTCAGGAAATTTAAATATCTTATCCTTAGTGGAGTATCCTTTCCTTGATTTAGAGACAGGACTCGCTATGACTTTCTCATTCAACCCATATGCAGTCTTCATTTGCAAAGGCTTTTCTATTGCATTATTGGAACAAGGTGACTGTTTCTACCTTTTTGAGTCACATGCAAGAGCTTCAGATGGAATGCCAAATGTTAATGGCAAAAACATTTTGTTAAAGAAAACAAATATAACTGGCATTTTCCTTACATTTGCGTAGATTGTTTAGTTTTGATAATTCCTTTACTACAACAGCGGTGAGTCAGTTTGATTTGCATTCGCTCTGTATATCTCATGTTTGCAGGGAGACCATAAAATGATACCAATGAGCTGGGTTTCAAATTTGTGACATAACTACCTATCCTCCTTTACAAAAATGTATTTCATTTGAGTTGTGTCCATCACAGCCTTATGCTTCCTCCCAGCTTGCTGACAGCTTAAATGAACACGGTTCCGCATTACTTGATTCACCCCTTATATGTGAAGAATTGCAAACCTCCCTGAATAAGAAACTTAAGTTAAGTGACACATCAAAAGATAGTTTGAGCAGTAAGAAATTTAAAAAACAAAGAAAGTGCTATAGTCACACAGTTTCACAAGTTGGTATCTTGTGGTCCCCAGTACATATGTACAAGTTGTTGTCAAACATTTTTCAGACATTCTGATGTTAAATTTGATATTCAGGGTCTAAAGCCCGAGATGAAAAGACTGTACATTAGGACATAAAAGTGTGGAGGATAAGGAATGGATCTGTCAACAATGTGCTAATAGTTTGAAGAAAAATAACTTGAACAAATATCTTCCTTTTTGTCAAGCCCGTTTGCGCTGAGCAAGACATAGTCACCATAGCTGCATTTAAGTGTATATTAGTGAGTCCATCCGTATTTGTCCGTCCTAGCTAGAAATTTTGCATGCAGAATCATCTTTCAGTGTAGTTTGAAATTTCTCCAAGACTTGGCCTTGAGGTCAGATTTGTCAAGGACATGCATTTACCAGCAGAATTTAAGAGTTTTTAAAGAAAGTCTTCTATTCAGGAAGTGCAATGCCCACATGCTTGATATATTCCATAGAGCTCCATCTTATCGTATAGTATTGGTAGCATTTGAATGTCGTCTATCTTCTTTGTATGTATTGTGTAAAATTGCATAGAAGATACACAGCACTCCATTAGTACTTTACAAGCTAGCAGACTCTTAGGACTATCAGTCCTTTGATTTTAAATGGGTTAGAGCTAGGATTAGGGTTAGGGGTTAGATCTGGGGTTAGTAGGGGCTGGATAGGGGTAGTGTTAGATGCTGGGGCTAGGGCGTCTTTGGCTGAGCCTTGCGGTTACTTTTGGGGTTGCAGTTAATTCCAATGTTTTGTAGCTAGGGTTAGGGGCTAGGCAGGGTGAATGTTTTGGGCAGTGTTTTGGGCTGGGGCTAGGGTTAGACGCTGCTGCTGTTTTGCGGTCAGTTTAGGGCTTGCGGTTAATTCTAATGATTTTCAGCTATGGTTAGGGTTAGTGATAGATTAGGGTTAGGGTTAAGTGTTAGGGCTGGGGTGAGTAGGGGCTGGACATGGGTAGTGTTAGAGGCTGGAGCTAGGGTTAGGTGCTTCTGTTGAGCCTTGCGGTTATTTCTGGGGTTGCGGTTAATTCCAGTGTTTTTAGCTAGGGTTAGGGTTATACTGGGCACGGTGATGATTTTTGGCTGGGGACAGGGTGACTAAGCGTTGCGGTTAGTTTATGGGTTGCGGTTAATTCCAATGATTTTTACCTAGGGTTAGGGCTACTGATAGGTTAGGGTTAGGATAAGGGGTTAGGGCTGAGGTAAGTAGGGGCTGGACACGGGTAGTGTTAGAGGCTGGGGCTAGTGTTAGGGGTTAGGGTTAGAGGCGGTGGCTAAGAGTTGCGGCTAGTTTAGGGGTTGCGTGAATTATAATGATTTTCACCTAGGGTTAGCGATAGGTTAGGGTTAGCTTTAGGGGTTAGGGCTGGGGTGAGTAGGGGCTGGACAGGGGTAGTGTTGGAGGCTGGGGCTAGGGCTAGCAGCCTAGGCTGAGCCTTGGGGTTAATTCTGGGGTTGCGGTTAATTGCAGTGTTTTGTAGCTAGGGTTAGGGTTTGGGCTCGGCAGGGTGAGGGTTTTGGGCGTGGGCCAGGGTTAGAGGCCGTGGCTAAGTATTGCGGTTAGTTTAGGGATTGCGCCCTAATGATTTTCAGCTAGGGTCAGGGTTAGTGATAGGTTAGGGGTTAGGGGTGTGGTGAGTAGGGGCTGGACAGGGATTAGGGTAAGGGTTAGGGTAAGGGCCTTTTTCTTGGCTGTTCGCAGTAAGGAATTATTTCCTATTGTGGATCTTGATGTCAGCGACCATTTCATTCAAGTTGACTGGATGAATCTCCAAGGGAGTCCATGTGAGCCCACTTGCGAGAAAGTAATTACCTCTCTTCTCATACAGGGCTACTCTAAATGGAAGGAACATATTTTCTGATCAGAATAGCCCCCTTTTGAAGAGGGATTTATAAACCAGGAAAGGATCTGTTCCGCTGGAATGGTCTCCCTTTGAAAGGAAGGAGAGTGTTGAGATGTATCTCTGTTCACCATAACCTTTTCATCCCTGCAGATCAAAACAGATACTGTGCAAACAGTGTAGATCCAGATGAAAAAAATAAAAATTATTTTTTATTGCTGTTTAAGTGCAAAAAGGTATAAGGTTAAAATAACATTTTAACCTTCCTTTACCACTCTCTCTGGACTAATTTTAGCAGATGATAATTTGAGGACATATTTCTGATTTTTCATAGAAACAAGATTTGGCATTCCATGCAAATTTGCTGGACACAATTTGCATGAAATGCCAAAGCCTATTTTCTGGTGAATATAAAAAAAAATATTTCAAAACGTTATCTTCAAATTTTACTCAGCATGCTAAGCGTTTAAGTTAAACTACTCGACTGCAACCTATTTGGTAGACAATGGCAGCTATTTATTGAAATCCATTCGAGTTGCAACTTCAGGGCACTGACACAACCATGGAAACCAGGACAGAACACGATCTATGAAATATGCAGCAGTGATATTATCATAGATTATCTAATATTTGGACAGAAAAACAATTGTTAACCCTTGAGGCACTATCAGAATTGTTCTTTATATTTCTTGATATTTCATGTAAATTGTCTGCTTAATAGAGTTGAGCCTTGTTTTCTCTGAAAAAAAATCTTAGAATGTCATCTGTAGCCGTTGTGACAGGCTTTGCTAGTGTAAGGAAGTTACCAATTTTGCCAAGGTAGGCAATTTATCATAATTGCCTATCTTCCGTTACTGTATTTGTAACTTCCTGACATCAATAATTTTAAGTAAAGCTTGTGTCCCATACTTTTTTCAGTCCGAACTTATACTTATCTAGCCTTTACCACTCTATAGGCATATTCAGCAGATGACAAATTGATGATACTTTTATTTTTACCTGAAAAAAAAACAACATTAAGAATAAGTTAAGATGCCACACCCTTTTCAAATTTTTAGCCAATCAGATTACTTCATCCAGATTGTTCGTTCATCTGTCTGTTTTTACGTATGCCTGTTATGTACACCACAATAGTTTGTGGTTTGTCAAAAGAAATATATATAAATCATCAATAGTTCTTATTTTACTTAGATCCTTAGTATTTCCATGGTTGACAGACTCCACTAGCTGTCAAACAAGAGCAATATAAGCGTAACTGTACCAAATTTAGTGACACAGAGGCCCAAAAGTTTGTAACCGAAAATCATGATTGGCAAGACCCGGCAAGCGAAGCACATCCCCCTCCGAGCATACATCAATCTACGTGAATCATGAGAAAGTCCAACCGCAGACATCAGGTAAGAGACGCCTACCGGTCGATTAACGTGCGTCCCCCACCGTGCCACCTCAGTCAGCATGGCTCACGCACCACGGCAATCCCGGGCATCAGCAAGGAGAGTGTCCCAGGCAGCGAGACCTGCAACAGGTAAACTCAACCCCAAAAAATGGCGAACAAATCCGCTAAGATACAAGTCACTATGACAAATTGAGCTTAGTTTTAGAAGAATTTAGAATTTGTACTACTGCAAATGTTATGCTATAATATAGTAATTTAATTCAGTACTTACGTACTGACGTTAACACCGCAATATCAACATCAGCACTTAGGAACTGATTCTGAGCAGATGATATACTAGGGGACGAAGGAAACATCCACCAGCAGAGACACAGTGGTTTGCAATATATTTTTGAATAATACGATGAATCCTAAACAAGATGCTGCAGGTCGTATTTTGAATAATACCCTGAATACTGAACCATACGCTGAATAATACCCTGGACATTTTTTAATAATACCCTGAATCATGTACCAGACGCTGCAGGTCATATTTTGAATAATACCGTGAATAATGAACCAGACGCTGCAGGTCGTATTTTGAATAATACGCTGAATCCTGAACCAGAAGCTGCAGGTCGTATTTTGAATAATACCCTGAATAATGAACCAGACACTGCAGGTCGTATTTTGAATAATACCCTGAATCCTGAACCAGACGCTGCAGGTCTTATTTTGAATAATACCCTGAATAATGAATAAGACGCTGCAGGTCGTATTTTGAATACTATGCTGAATCCTGAACCAGACGCTGCAGGTCGTATTTTGAATAATACCATAAATCATGAACCAGACGCTGAATAATACCCTGGATATTTTTTAATAATACGCTGAATTCTGAACCAGACGCTGCAGATCGTATTTTGAATAATACGCTAAATACTGAACCATACGCTGACTAATACCCTGGACATTTTTTAATAATACCCTGAATCCTGATTCTGTTTGTGTTGAGGTTTTACGGCCCAGTAAACCCAATGGGGTCATGTCGAGCGCGGTCAGTTTACCTAACCACACGTTTACTGGGCAGGATTAGTCCTCTAAGCGGTTAACCAGTAGTGTGCACATTCTTTCGCCAGAAACTGACAACTGCCCTTTTTGAATCAGCGGAAGGGAGACAATGACCGTAGAAAAGATTTCATGATCAATCTCCACGAAAGAATGTTGCCGACCTCGGCGGGGGTTGAACCCGCGACCTCCTTGTCTCCAATCGGCTCCTTGAATCCTGAACCAGACGCTGCAGGTTGTATTTTTAATAATACCCTGAATCCTGAACCATCCGCTGAATAATACACTGGCCACTTTTGAATAATACCATGAATGATGAACCAGACGCTGCAGGTAGTATTTTGAATAATATCCTGAATCCTGAACCAGACGCTGCAGTTCGTATTTTGAATAATACACTGAATAATGAACCAGACGCTGCAGCTCGTACTTTGAATAATATGCTGAATCCTGAACCGGACGCTGCAGGTCGCATTTATGAATAATACTCTGAATACTGAATCATACGCTGAATAATACCCTGGCCATTTATGAATAATACCCTGAATCCTGAACCAGACGCTGCTGGTTGTATTTTGAAAAATACTCTGAATAATGAACCAGACGCTGCAGGTCGTATTTCGAATAATACGCTGAATCCTGAACCAGACGCTGCAGTTCGAATTTTGAATAATACCCTGAATAATGAACCAGACGCTGCAGCTCGTATTTTGAATCATATGCTGAATCCTGAACCAGACGTTGCAGGTCGTTTTTTGAATAATACCCTGAATACTGAATCACACGCTGAATAATACCCTTGCCATTTTTGAATAATACTCTGAATCCTGAACCAGAGGCTGCAGATTATATTTTGAATAATACCCTGAATAATGAACCAGACGCTGCAACTCGTATTTTGAATAATACACTGAATCCTGAACCAGACGCTGCAGGTCGTGTTTTGCATAATACTCTGAATCCTGAACCATACGCTGAATAATACGCTGGCCTCTTTTGAATAATACCCTGAATGATGAAGCAGACGCTGTAGCTCGTATTTTGAAAAATACGCTGAATCCTGAACCAGACGCTGCAGGTCGTGTTTTGAATTATACCCTGAATAATGAACAAGACACTGCAGCTCGTATTTTGAATAATACGCTGAATCCAGAACCAGTCGCTGCAGGTCGTGTTTTGAATAATACCCTGAATCCTGAACCATACGCTGAATAATACCCTGGCCTCTTTTGATTAATACCCTGAAAGATGACCAGACGCTGCAGCTCGTATTTTGAATAATACGCTGAATCCTGAACCAGACGCTGCAGGTCGTGTTTTGAATAATACCCTGAATCCTGAACCACACGCTGAATAATACCCTGGCCTCTTTTGAATACTACCCTGAATGATGAACCAGACGCTTCAGCTCGTGTTTTGAATAATACGCTGAATCCTGAACCAGACGCTGCAGGCCGTGTTTTGAATAATACCCTGAATAATGAACCAGACGCTGCAGCTAGTATTTTGAATAATACGCTGAATCCTGAACCAGACGCTACAGATCGTGTTTTGAATAATACCCCGAATCCTGAATCATACGCTGAATAATACCCTGACCTCGTTTCAATAATACCCTGAATGATGAATCAGACGCTACAGTTCGTATTTTGAATAATACCCTGAATCCTGAACCAGACGCTGCGGGTCGTATTTTCAATAATACCCTGAATACTGAACCATACGCTGAAAAATATCCTGACCATTTTTTAATAATACTCTGAATAATGATCCAGACGCTGCAGGTCGTATTTTGAATAATACCCTGAATCCTGAACCAGACGCTGCAGGTTTTATTTTGAATAATACCCTGAAAAATAAACCAGACGCTGCAGGTCGTATTTTGAATAATACCATAAATTATGAACCAGACGCTGAATAATACCCTGGATATTTTTTAATAATACGCTGAATTCTGAACCAGATGCTGCAGATCGTATTTTGAATAATACGCTGAATACTAAACCATACGTTGAATAATACACTGAACATTTTTTAATAATACTCTGAATCCTGATTTTGTTTGTGTTGAGGTTTTACGGCCCAGTAAACCTAATGGGGTCATGTCGAGCGCGGTCAATTTACCTAACCACACGTTTACTGGGCAGACTTAGTCCTCTAAGCGGTTAACCAGTATTGTGCACATTCTTTCGCCAGAAACTGACAACTGCCCTTCTAGAATCAGCGGAAGGGAGAGAATGACCGTAGAAAATATTTCATGATCAATCTCCACGAAAGAATGTTGCCGATCTCGGCGGGGGTTGAACCCGCGACCTCCTGCTCTCCAGCCGGACGGCGCATCCAACTGAGGCACCGAGGCCGGCTCCCTGAATCCTGAACCAGACGCTGCAGGTTTCATTTTGAATAATACCCTGAATCCTGAATCATCCGCTGAATAATACACTGGCCACTTTTGAAGAATACCATGAATGATGAACCAGACGCTGCAGGTAGTATTTTGAATAATACCCTGAATCCTGAACCAGACGCTGCAGTTCGTATTATGAATAATACCTTGAATAATGAACCAGACGCTGCAGCTCGTACTTTGAATAATACGCTGAAAATTGAACCAGACGCTGCAGGTCGCATTTTGAATAATACTCTGAATACTGAATCATACGCTGAATAATACCCTGGCCATTTATGAATAATACCCTGAATCCTGAACCAGACGCTGCTGGTTGTATTTTGAATAATACTCTGAATAATGAACCAGACGCTGCAGGTCGTATTTCGAAAAACACGCTGAATCCTGAACCAGACGCTTCAGTTTGTATTTTGAATAATACCCTGAATAATGAGCCAGACGCTGAAGCTCGTATTTTGAATAATACGCTGAATCCTGAACCAGACGTTGCAGGTCGTTTTTCGAATAATACCCTGAATACTGAATCATACGCTGAATAATACCCTTCCCATTTTTGAATAATACTCTAAATCCTGAACTAGACGCTGCAGGGTATATTTTGAATAATACCCTGAATAATGAAACAGATGCTGCAGCTTCTATTTTTAATTATACGCTGAATCCTGAACCAGATGCTGCAGGTCGTGTTTTGAATAATACCCTAAATCCTGAACCATACGCTAAATAATACCCTGGCAACTTTTGAATAATACCCTGTATGATGAACCAGACGCTGCTGGTCGTATTTTGAATAACACCCTGAATCCTGAACCAGATGCTGCAGCTCGTATTTTGAATAATGAAGCAGACGCTGCAGCTCGTATTTTGAATAATACGCTGAATCCTGAACCAGACGCTGCAGTTCGTACTTTGAATAATACCCTGAATACCGAATCATACGCTGAATAATACCCTGGCCATTTTTGAATAATACCCTGAATCCTGAACCAGACGCTGCAGGTTGCATTTTGAATAATACCCTGAATAATGAACCAGACGCTGCAGGTCGTATTTTGAATAATACGCTGAATCCTGAACCAGACGCTGCAGGTCTTATTTTGAATAATACCCTGAATCCCGAACCATACACTGAATAATACCCTGGCCTGTTTTTGAATAATACCCTGAATGATGAACCAGACGCAGCAGTTTGTATTTTAATGATACCCTGAATCCTGAACCAGATGATGCAGGTCGAATTTTCAATAATACACTGAATACTGAACCATTCGCTGAATAATACCCTGCCATTTTTGAATAATACCCTGAATAATAAACAAGACGCTGCAGGTCTTATTTTGAATAATACGCTGAATCCTGGACCAGACATTGCAGCTCGTTCTTTTGAATAATACGCTGAATCGTGAACCAGACGCTGCAGGTCGTGTTTTGAATAATACCCTGAATCCTGAACCATACGCTAAATAATACCCTGGCCTCTTTTGAATAATAACCCGAATGAAGAACCAGACGCTGCAGTTCGTATTTTGAATAATACGCTGAATCCTGAACCAGACGCTGCAGGTCGTGTTTTGAATAATACCCTGAAATATAAACCAGACGCTGCAGGTCGTATTTTCAACAATACCCTGAATCCTGAACCAGACGCTGCAGGTTGCATTTTGAATAATACCCTGAATAATGAACCAGACGCTGCAGGTCGTATTTTGAATAATACGCTGAATCCTGAACCAGACGCTGCAGGTCTTATTTTGAATAATACCCTGAATCCCGAACCATACACTGAATAATACCCTGGCCTGTTTTTGAATAATACCCTGAATGATGAACCAGACGCAGCAGTTTGTATTTTAATGATACCCTGAATCCTGAACCAGATGATGCAGGTCGAATTTTCAATAATACACTGAATACTGAACCATTCGCTGAATAATACCCTGCCATTTTTGAATAATACCCTGAATAATAAACAAGACGCTGCAGGTCTTATTTTGAATAATACGCTGAATCCTGGACCAGACATTGCAGCTCGTTCTTTTGAATAATACGCTGAATCGTGAACCAGACGCTGCAGGTCGTGTTTTGAATAATACCCTGAATCCTGAACCATACGCTAAATAATACCCTGGCCTCTTTTGAATAATACCCCGAATGAAGAACCAGACGCTGCAGTTCGTATTTTGAATAATACGCTGAATCCTAAACCAGACGCTGCAGGTCGTATTTTCAATAATACCCTGAATGCTGAACCGTACGCTGAAAAATATCCTGACCATTTTTGAATAATACCCTGAATAATGAACCAGACGCTGCAGCTCGTATTTTGAATAATAAGCTGAAACCTGAACCTGACGCTGCAGGTCGGGTTTTGAATAATACCCTGAATCCTGAACCATACGCTGAATAATACCCTGGCCTATTCTGAATAATACACTGAATGATGAACCAGACTCTGCAGTTCGTATTTTGAATAATACCCCGAATCCTGAACCAGACACTGCAGGTCGTATTTTCAATAATACTCTGTGTACTGAACCATACGCTGAATAATACCCTGACCATTTTTAGAATAATACCCTGAATGATGAACCAGACGCTGCAGCTCGTATTTTGAATATTTCGTTGAATCCTAAACCAGACGCTGCAGGTCGTGTTTTGAATAATACCCTGAATCCTTACCCTTAATAATGAACGAGACGCTGCAGCTAGTATTTTGAATAATACGCTGAATCCTGAACCAGACGCTACAGATCGTGTTTTGAATAATACCCTGAATCCTGAACCATACGCTGAATAATACCCTGGCCTCCTTTCAATAATACCCTGAATGATGAACCGGACGCTGCACTTCGTATTTTGAATAATACCCTGAATCCTGATCCATACGCAGAATAATACCCTGACCCCTTTTTAATAATATCCTGAATGACGAACCAGACGCTGCAGTTCGTATTTTGAATAACACCCTGAATCCTGAACCAGACGCTGCGGGTGGTGTTTTCAATATACCCTGAATACTGAACCATACGCTGAATAATATCTTGACCATTTCTTAATAATACCCTGAATAATGAACCAGACGCTGCATATCGTATTTTGAATAATACCCTGAGTTCTGAACCAGACGCTGCGGGTCTAATTTCCAGTAATACCCTGAATACTGAACCATACGCGGATTAATATCCTGACCGTTTTAGAATAATACCCTGAATCCTGAACCAGACGCTGCAGGTCGTATTTTCAATAATACCCTGTATACTAAACCATACGTTGAATAATATCCTGACTTTTTTTGTATAATACCCTGAATAATGAACCAGACGCTGCAGCTCGTATTTTGGAAAATACGCTGAATTCTGAACCAGACGCTGCAGGTCGTGTTTTGAATAATACCCTAAATCCTAAACCAGACGCTGCAGGTCGTATTTTCAATAATACCCTGAATGCTGAACCGTACGCTGTAAAATATCCTGACCATTTTTGAATAATACCCTGAATAATGAACCAGACGCTGCAGCTCGTATTTGGAATAATAAGCTGAATCCTGAACCTGACGCTGCAGGTCGGGTTTTGAATAATACCCTGAATCCTCAACCACACGCTGAAGGTCGTATTTTAAATCATACCCTGAATACTCAACCATACGCTGAAAAATATCCTGATCATTTTTGAATAATACCCTGAATCCAGAACCAGACGCAGCAGGCCGTGTTTTCAATAATACCCTGTATACTAAACCATACGCTGAATAATATCCTGACCATTTTTGTATAATACCCTGAATAATGAACCAGACGCTGCAGCTCGTATTTTGAATAATGCGCTGAATCCTGAACCAGACGCTGCAGGTCGTGTTTTGAATAATACCCTGAATCGTGAACCATACGCTGAATAAAATCCTGGCCTCTCTTCAATTATACCCTGAATGATGAACCAGACGCTGCAGCTCGTATTTTGAATAATACGCTGAATCCTGAACCAGACTCTGCAGGTCGTGTTTTGAATAATATTCTGAATCCTGAACCATACGCTGAATTATACCCTGGCTCCTTTAATAATAATACCTGAATGATGAACCGGACGCTGCAGTTCGTATTTTGAATAATACCCTGAATCCTGAACAATACGCTGAATAATACCCTGGCCACTATTCAGTAATACCCTGAATACTGAACCATACGCGGATTCTTATCCTGACCATTTTTGAATAATACCCTGAATAATGAACCAGACGCTGCAGTTCGTATTTTGAATAATACCCTGAATCCTGAACCAGACGCTGCAGGTCGTGTTTTGAATAATACCCTGAATCCTGAACCATACGCTGAATAATACCCTGGCCTCTTTTCCATAATACCCTGAATGATGAGGCAGACGCTGCAGCTTGTATTTTAAATAATACATTGAATCCTGAACCAGACACTGCAGGTCGTGTTTTGAATAATACTCTGAATCCTGAACCATACGCTGAATAATACCCTGGCCTCTTTTCAATAATACCCTGAATGATGAACCAGACGCTGCAGCTCGTGTTTTGAATAATATGCTGAATCCTGAACCAGACGCTGCAGATCGTGTTTTGAATAATACCCTGAATAATGAACCAGACGCTGCAGCTCGTATTTTGAAAAAATAAGCTGAATCATGAACCAGACGCTGCAGGTCGTGTTTTGAATAATACCCTGAATCCTGAACCGTACGCTGAATAATACCCTGGCCTCCTTTCAATAATACCCTGAATATTGAACCGGACGCTGCACTTCGTATTTTGAATAATACCCTGAATCCTGAACCAGATGCTGCAGGTCGTATTTTCTATTATACCCTGAATACTGAACCATACGCTGAATAATATCCTGACCATTTTTAAATAATACCCTGAATAATGATCCAGACGTTGCAGCTCGTATTTTGAATAATACGCTGAATCCTGAACCAGACGCTGCACGTCGTGTTTTGAATAATACCGTGAATCCTGAACCATACGCTGAATAATACCCTGTCCTCTTTTGAATAATACCCTGAATGATGAACCAGACGCTGCAGTTCGTATTTTGAATATTACCTTGAATGCTGAACCAGACGCTGCAGGTCGTATTTTCAATAATACCCTGAATATTGAAACATACGCTGAATAATATCCTGACCATTTTTGAATAATACCCTGAATAATGAACCAGACGCTGCAGCTCGTATTTTGAATATACGCTGAATCCTGAAACAGACGCTGCAGGTCGTGTTTTGAATAATACCCTGAATCCTGAACCATGCATTGAATAATACCCTGGCCTCTTTTCAATAATACCCTGAATGATGAGCCAGACGCTGCAGCTCGTGTTTTGAATAATACGCTGAATCCTGAATCAGACGTTGCAGGTCATGTTTTGAATAATACCTTGAATCCTGAACCATACGCTGAATTATACCCTGGCCTCTTTAGAATAATACCCTGCATGATGAACTAGACACTGCAGTTCGTATTTTGAATAATACCCTAATTCCTGAACCATACGCTGAATAATACCCTGACCTCTTTTCAATAATACCCTGAATGATGAACCAGACGCTGCAGTTCGTATTTTGAATAATACCCTGAATCCTGATCCAGACGCTGCAGGTCGTATTTTCAATAATACCCTGTATACTAAACCATACGCTGAATAATATCCTGACCATTTTTGTATAATACCCTGAATAATGAACCAGACGCTGCAGCTAGTATTTTGAATAATACGCTGAATCCTGAACCATACGCTGCAGGTCGTGTTTTGAATAATACCCTGAATCCTGAGCCATACGCTGAATAATACCCTGGCCTCTTTTCCATAATACCCTGAATGATGAACCAGACGCTGCAGCTGGTATTTTGAATAATACGCTGAATCCTGAACCAGACGCTGCAGGTCGTGTTTTGAATAATACCCTGAATCCTGAACCATACGCTGAATAATACCCTGGCCTCTTTTCCATAATACCCTGAATGATGAACCAGACGCTGCAGCTCGTATTTTAAATAATACGCTGGATCCTGAAACAGACACTGCAAGTCGTGTTTTTAATAATACTCTGAATCCTGAACCATACGCTGAATATTACCCCGGCCTTTTCTAAATAGTACCCTGAATCCTGAACCAGACGCAGCAGATCGTGTTTTGAATAATACTTGAATAATGAACCAGACGCTGCAGCTCGTATTTTGAAAAATACGCTGAATCCTGAACCAGACGCTGCAGGTCGTGTTTTGAATAATACCCTGAATCCTGAACCATACGCTGATTAATACCCTGGCCTCCTTTCAATAATAACCTGAATGATGAACCGGACGCTGCACTTCGTATTTTGAATAATACCCTGAATCCTGAACCAGACGCTGCAGGTCGTATTTTCTATAATACCCTGAATACTGAACCATACGCTGAATAATATCTTGACCATTTTTAAATAATACCGTGAATAATGATCCAGACGCTGCAGCTCGAATTTTGAATAATACGCTGAATCCTGAACCAGACGCTGCAGGTCGTGTTTTGAATAATACCGTGAAATCTGAAACATACGCTGAATAATACCCTGTCCTCTTTTGAATAATAACCTGAATGATGAACCAGACGCTGCAGTTCGTATTTTGAATATTACACTGAATGCTTAACCAGACGCTGCAGGTCGTATTTTCAATAATACCCTGAATATTGAACCATACGCTGAATAATATCCTGACCATTTTTGAATAATACCCTGAATAATGAACCAGACGTTGCAGCTCGTATTTTGAATAATACGCTGAATCCTGAACCAGACGCTGCAGGTCGTGTTTTGAATAATACCCTGAATCCTGAACCATACACTGAATAATACCCTGGCCTCTTTTCAATAATACCCTGAATGATGAACCAGACGCTGCAGCTCGTGTTTTGAATAATACGCTGAATCCTGAACCAGACGCTGCAAGTCGTGTTTTGAATAATACGCTGAATGCTGAACCAGACGCTGCAGGTCGTGTTTTGAATAACACCCTGAATATCGAACCAGACGCTGCAGCTCGTATTTTGAATAATACCCTGAATCCTGAATCAGACGTTGCAGGTCGGGTTTTGAATAATACCTTGAATCCTGAACCATACGCTGAATAATACCCTGGCCTCTTTTGAATAATACCCTGAATGATGAACTAGACGATGCAGTTCGTATTTTGAATAATACCCTGAATCCTGAACCAGACTCTGCAGGTCATATTTTCAATAATACCCTGAATACTGAACCATACGCTGAATAATATCCTGACCATTTTTGAATAATACCCTGAACAATGAACCAGACGCTGCAGCTCGTATTTTGAATAATACGCTGAATCCTGAACCATACGCTGCAGGTCGTGTTTTGAATAATACCCTGAATACTGAACCATACGCTGAATAATACCTTGAATACTGAACCATACGCTGAATAATATCCTGACCATTTTTTAATAATGCCCTGAATAATGAACCAGACGCTGCAGTTCGTATTTTGAATATTACCCTGAATGCTGAAACAGACGCTGCATGTCGTATTTTCAATAATACCCTGAATTTTGAACCATACGCTGAATAATATCCTTGCCATTTTTGAATAATACCCTGAATAATGAACCAGACGCTGCAGCTCGTATTTTGAATAATACCCTGAATCCTGAATCAGACGTTGCAGGTCGTGTTTTGAATAATACCTTGAATCCTGAACCATACGCTGAATAATACCCTGGCCTCTTTTGAATAATACCCTGAATGATGAACTAGACGATGCAGTTCGTATTTTGAATAATACCCTGAATCCTGAACCAGACGCTGCAGGTCGTATTTTCAATAATACCCTGAATACTGAACCATACGCTGAATAATATCCTGACCATTTTTGAATAATACCCTGAATAATGAACCAGACGCTGCAGCTCGTATTTTGAATAATACGCTGAATCCTGAACCAGACGCTGCAGGTCGTGCTTTGAATAATACCCTGAATACTGAACCATACGCTGAATAATACCCTGAATACTGAACCATACGCTGAATAATATCCTGACCATTTTTTAATAATGCCCTGAATAATGAACCAGACGCTGCAGTTCGTATTTTGAATAATACCCTGAATCCTGAACCAGACGCTGCATGTCGTATTTTCAATACTACCCTGTATACTTAACCATACGCTGAATAATACCCTGGCCTCTTTTGTGTAATACCCTGAATAATGAACCAGACGCTGCAGCTCGTATTTTGAATAATACGCTGAATCCTAAACCAGACGCTGCAGGTCGTGTTTTGAATAATACCCTGATTCCTGAACCATACGTTGAATAATACCCTGACCTCTTATCAATAATACCCTGAATGATGAACCAGACGCTGCAGCTCGTATTTTGAATACTCCGAATCCTGAACCATAAGCTGAATAATACCCTGGCCTCATTTCAATAATACCCTGAATACTGAACCGTACGCTGAATAATATCCTGACCATTTTTTAATAATAACCTGAATAATGAACCAGACGCTGCAGTTCGTATTTTGAATAATACCCAGAATCCTGAACCAGACGCTGCAGGTCGTGTTTTGAATAATACCCTGAATCCTGAAACATACGGTGAATAATACTCTGGCCTCTTTTCAATAATACCCTGAATGATGAACCAGACGCTGTAGTTCGTATTTTGAATAATACCCTGAATCCTGAACCATACGCTGAATAATACCCTGGCCTCTTTTCAATAATACCCTGAATACTGAACCGTACGCTGAATAATATCCTGACCATTTTTTAATAATACCCTGAATAATGAACCAGACGCTGCAGTTCGTATTTTGAATAATACCCAGAATCCTGAACCAGACGCTGCAGGTCGTATTTTCAATAATACCCTGTATACCAAACCATACGCTGAATAATACCCTAGCCTCTTTTCAATAATACCCTGAATGATGAACCAGACTATGCAGTTCGTATTTTGAATAATACTCTGAATCCTGAACCAGACGCTGCAGGTCGTATTTTCAATAATACCCTGAATACTGAACTATACGCTGAATAATATCGTGACCATTTTTGAATAATACCCTGAATAATGAACCGGACGCTGCAGTTCGTATTTTGAATAATACGCTGAATCCTGAACCAGACGCTGCAGGTCGTGTTTTGAATAATACCCTGAATCCTGAACCATACGCTGAATAATACCCTGGCCTCTTTTTTTAATAATACCCTGAATGATGAACCAGATGCTGCAGCTCGTGTTTTGAATAATACGCTGAATCCTGAACCAGACGCTGCATGTCGTGTTTTAAATAATACCCTGAATAATGAACCAGACACTGAGTAATACCCTGGACTATTTTGAATAATACCCTGAATGATGAACCAGACGCTGCACTTCGTATTTTGAATAATACCCTGAATCCTGAACCAGACGCTGCAGGTCGTATTTTCAATAATACCCTGAATACTGAACCATACGCTGAATAATATCCTGACCATTTTTGAAAAATACCCTGAATCCTGAACCAGACGCTGCAGCTCGTATTTTGAATAATACGCTAAATCCTGAACCAGACGCTGGAGGTCGTGTTTTGAATAATACCCTGAATAATGAACCAGACGCTGCAGGTCGTATTTTGAATAATATCCTGAATACTGAACCATACGCTGAATCCTGAACCGTGAATAATGAACCGTGAACCAGATGCTAACTTTACGTTCGTAATTTGAGGTGCGTTTCAGATGTACGCCTTTTTTTCAAACAACAGATAGTCTCAAACCAGTATTGTGTCATAGTCGCTTATTGCCGGGTATGATGCGACTGACGGCAGGCATAAAACTGAAATATGGTCTCTTTAACACATTTAAGCCTAGCGTCCCGGAAAAGGGACATTGGCAAACAGTGTAGACCCAGATCAAACGCCTAAGAACTCGACGTCTGTGCAGTGTCTACACTATTTGCATTAAATACAGGAATTCCCTTATACTGGAAATGGACAGGTCCGAAGAAAGACGGTAGAGGATCCCATTCGGTATAAATGGGCTAATTTGTTTGTTAGACCATTGTGGAAATCAAGCACAGTTCTGTATCATTGTCTATACAGGAGAGCTGTGTTAAAAGTTAGCTTAACATCCTCAAAACTATAAGTAAAGATATCCAGAAAATTCCACAATCACGAAGCACAGCCTTCCCGAGGCACCAGAGAAGAAGAAATGAGAAATAAATCATGACTAAACAAACGCCAAATATGAAAAAAAAAAAAAAAAAAAAAAAAAAAAAAAACGACAAAGGATCATGCTAGATGGGTGGGGTTGGGAGGAGGGGAGCGGGGTTGAGTCGAGGGCGCTTAAAATAATATTTCTCACTCGAAACCTTAGCTTGATTCTGACGCCACCCCAAATGGCAATTATATGTTCGGTCCGCATAGGTTCCTCCACCTCATCTATGGAAAAAGTATTTGTTTTCTTACCCGATAAATATCGAAACATTCAACACAGGGACAAACTGTCCCAAGGTTCCCATTTAATGTTATTTTAGGAAACATATGACCAGCATCAAACGCCTGTGACTCAGTACCGCCAGAATCAGTCCGTGTGTCCGCAAACTGCAGTAAAACGTTAAAATCTGAAGCTGGTATTGAGTTTTGTATTTTCTCAAAGTTGCACGCGCCCTTCTCGCCGCCCGATAATGTCACATCTTTCGCATTTGCGCAGAGGAAACAAAATGTATTCGCATATATGGCTGTTTTTGTCCGGACTGGCGAAAAGAAGCGATTGCATGCTTTTTGTAGATATGTATGATTAAAGCCATCGACAGTGGAACTGTTTTTATAACATCCTTGTGTATCCTGGTGTCGCATACAGCTTTTGACGGAGGTGTTTTTCGGGGGCATGAATATGACTTTTCCTATCCTAGACATTGTTCTGTTGAAATCTGATGTTTGTGGTGACATTTGTGAAATTGAAATTTTGGGCATATCAATTCTACGCCACCTTTCAAGTCTGTCCGCGTCCTTATTACAGATAGAACAAAACATGTTCCAGTAAGAGAGACCACTTGTCAATGATGTTACAGGATACACCTCATTAACGATGTTATGGTCCGGAGACTCACATTTATTCACAAGGCTCTCAATGGATCTGTCCAGGAAACATTGTGCCACCATCAGGTACGAAAATAATTTAAACGGGATCTGTTTATTGATATATGACTCACTGCTAGCCGCTATGCACTCTTGTATAATCCTTCCAGGTTTTGGTTTTGTTCCGTTCATTTCAGATTGTGATAAAGAATTGTTCGAATGTTTCTTGAGAAGTATGCTCAAACAGCAGTCTCCAGTTTCAAAGCATGATTCATCACAAGAGCAAGAGGTACAACAGATGTCTAAACGGGATAACGAATCAAGTCTTGTAGGCTTCCCGATCAGATCGTCAGTGTGCATTCTTTCCTCATCTACATACGAGTTATCGGTGCTATTTGCTTCAGATCTTAGAGATCCGTTATGTCGACACATGGTCTGGTTTGGACAAAAAGCCGACTGGATTGTTAGCATATTCTGCTCGAACGTTTCATTTTCGTCGTAAATTTTGCTGACATATTTAAGCAAGGAGCTCATGTTTAAAATCATCTTTTTGGGATTTGTGTCATCCATGCCCATGCGATTTTGCCACAAGGAAATACTTATCATCAGAATGTAAATGTGAGTGGCCATCCTTACACATGTATTTTTCAAGTCAAATAGTTTTACTTGAAGAGCTTTTGATAACGTTTAACACAATGAGTAAAATTTCAGCAGACGACATTTTGAAAAAAATTTCCTTATTTTTGCATAAAACAGTTTGACATTCATGCAAATTTTCTCCAATATGCATGAAAGTCAAATCCTGTTTTCTGGTAAAAATAAGAAAATATCAATTTGTCGTCTGCTTGATTAGCAGAGAGAGTGGAAAAGAATAATCTGCAACAGTGAGACTACCGTATCTAATCTAACATTCAGACTCCTCAATATATTTATCTAAAATTTCCAGGTGAGTGGCAAGGTAGTGTAGACCCGGCGATGTCTGACCAGAGTCTACACTGTTTTCTCAGTCTTGTATAACCAAACACTTATGGGGAATCGATACATTTTCTAGGGGGGGGGGGGGAGAACTCTGTCAAAGTTGTTTTGCCGCTCTTCTGAAAAGGGGTTTTCTCTAACAGGAAAGCATTTGCTCCTCTCTGGACCATTTGTTTTCCTTTAAGATGAGGCCCTTTTTCAGAGAAGGGGCTTAGTGTGCTGCAAAGCAAACAGAAAATCACAAAAGTTGTCTCTCTAATAAAATTGTCGAAAAATCTTATCAAGTGTATCCCACAGGCGTTGCGCTCACTACGCATATTACGCATGAAACCACCCTGTTAAATGTATAAAACGGTCGTAACGCATCATAAACGGTATTTTTCGAAGGATTTACACCACAAAAGGTAAGAAAATACATTCGTGTTGAAGTCTGAAGGTGCTTTGCAACACAAAACATAGCGCAGTTGGTGGAGAATAAACTACCTTTTCTAAGTATATATGAATGTTACCATAGTTTGTTCAGTGTTTCTCAAACATTCAAAAAGAAGTTCAGAAATATGTTCGACCATTACATCCGTTCCCATGACGGACCGTAAATTTCAAACTATGTCAAAATAATTAAAATGTTTGGTATTTTTCGAGCATTATTTAATTTTATTTGATCATTCAATAGAATTTAATGAAAATATATCGTGTAAAGATGTTAAAATAGAACTTTAGTCGAATATAATAACACAGGATAAAATGGTGTATGTCCAATAATGCATAAAGAATGCAGTTTGCTCATTCTGAAGGCTACTTATGGTACATATATTGATCTACGTCTTGTTGCATAATGCGCATACTTTTTTCTTATGCATAACCAATAACGATGCCAATAAAATGAAGCAACTTTGAGAACACCAGAGTGAAAATTTGGTAACAAGTCTTCTGACACACGAACTGGACGATCTCGTGTCAGTTCGTGTTAAGATGAAAGTTTCCTCTAGAAACACTCTTACCTGGATTGTTTCTACTTGAGGTTGCGTGTCAGAAGAGTTGTTACCAACTTTTCATTCCACATTCTTGACATCCTTATTGGTTATGCATCAGTATAAAAGTTTGCACATTATGCAACAAGATGTAGATTAGTATATGTGTCATAATTAGCCTTCAGAATAAGCAAATTTTATTTTTTTTTAGCATTTTTTGGACATACATCAAAAGCAAAACAGTACCATTTTATCCGGTGTTATTATAATTTTCGGTTAAAATTCTATTTTATTTTCTTTACATGATATGTTTTCATTACATTCTATTAAATGATCAAATAAAGAGTTTAATAATGCTCGAAAATACCGCGCACGTTCATTATTGTGACATAGTTTGAAATGTACAAATTTCTCAACTTCTTTTTTAATAATTGAGAAACACTCAACAAACTATGGTAACATTCATATATATTTAGAAAACGTGGTTTATTTCCAACATCTGCGCTATGTTTTGTGTTGCAAAGCGCCTTCAGACTTCAAAAAAAAATTAAAAAATAAAAACAAAACGAATGTATTTTCTTACCTGTCGTGGTGTAAATCCTTCGAAAAATACCGTTTATGATACGTTACAACCGTACGGCCGGCGTATACGTTTAACAGGGTTGTATATGTGTAAAATATGTTTATAATAAAATGGCGTTAACATAAAAGTTATTCGCTTCTTAACAATAAGGGCTGCTCTTGAAGGAAAGAATTTGCTCCCGCTCGGAGTAAATTCTTTCCTGTAAGAGTATATTTTGGAAGCGATTCTAGGCATAGTATCACCAAAACACGCCTATATAATTTTGACCCCCTTAAACCCAACTTCTATAAAGTAAAACTGGGGTTTACAAGGATATATATATATATATATATATATATATATATATATATATATATATATATATATATATATATATATATATATATATATATATATATCAAACTTTTCATCTGCAAATTGTTTTCCTTTTTTGGTTGAAAAAAATTCAATTTATTTGAATAGATGTGCTTTCGTAATGGTTTTAAAGATTTTTCCAGGGTATGCATAAAATAATTCCATTCTGGCTACGCCACTGTATCCAGTTTCCTAAAGTAAAAGTCTGCCTAAGAATTGCTCGTAAATTTCAGACTGAACCAAAGAAAGTTCTCACTGCCTTTTATATGTCACACAAGACGGAGTGGGCGCAGAGATACAAAAGATCAACTTACAGATTATATTTCATTTCCTTTGGGAACAATGGGCCCAATGTGGAATTTTTGAAGATGGAGTTCTGCTCATGTATACGCTAGAGGGCATAAGCAGTGTTGCAAACTTCATTACTGCTTATATAGAGTCTCAATAAAATCGAGACTCCCATTTTGATATCTGTAGTGTGTTCTTTGTTTCCAAGGAAAATCTTTTTGACGTTTATTTTACATGTATTAATCATAACAAAAGATATTGCAGTAAGGCTAGGCAGACGATTCACATGACATGTCAAGCATTATTTTATCTGAAGAAATGTATATAAATGCTGTCTGCTGCAGTTGTGATTGACGTTTTAAGAGTTAATGGATTGAATCTCTGTGCTTTTAGTAAGCTTATGAGGTAATTAGCAGACGGCCAACGGGTGATGTTTAAAAATAACTTAAAATAATTTTTTTTTCATTTCCAGGAAATGGAGCTCAGCATTTCCTGCCATTCGTCTTCGATCTACATAAAATGTCAAAATTTATTTACAGAGAAAGATACGAGTGGATAAGGCATTTTACAATGACCTCTGCAAGGATTTTAATATGTCCATCTGGACATTTTCATACCTCCAGATGGACGGCAACACATTTATCATACAATAGCAATTTATGCATAACCTGAGACATTGTTTTGATTGTCTTTTGTTCTTTTATAGTATTTATCGTTGTGATGCATAGGTTTCAATTGTACAAACATCATTTTTGTAACAATGTAAATTCCGTTGCGCATATAAGGAGCGCACCTTTTGCAAATATGCTTACAAGGTATTCTGTTGCAAGGTATTCTGTTGGTCTTATATGGACCTCACCATGCGAAAACGTGTCTTCGGTCATATGCGGACAGCGAAGACCCAGATCAGCCTTAGCTCTAAAATGCTCCCGTAGAGTTTCGGTAAATACTGGCAACAGGCTACTAGCGTCTTTACCATAAATTTTTACGGGGGTCCGTAGAACTTTTGAAGGAGTTACCTCGTAGGATAGGATAAGGATGTGCAAGCTTAAGATACGGTGCGTTAGCTCACATCCCTACTATGTCCTATACGTTATCTACCTTGCCCTCGACTGCCCTATGCCCTACTATGCGTAATAATTACTGCCCATATACGAGTATATAAACTTGAGAAAGTATAGTTAGCTGCCCTTGTTGGGTCTGAATTGAAAGTATAGTTAGCTGCCCATGTTGGGTCTGAATCCTCTAGGATTAGTGGCAGACAGTGCGGACCCTAATGAGGCACCGCGTTCTGCGGTGTCTCATCTTGGTTTGAACTGTCTGCTTAGGTCTATCTTTCTGAATGCATAGGGTATATTTTGTAATACCTCTTATTCTGAATTTTAAAATTGTATATGTATTTACTCATTGTATCTTCAACACGATTACTCAATTAACATGCATATGTTATGTGTCTGTTGAAGAAAGGGTCTACTATATTCTTCGTAGCTTATATGTATTTTAGTAACTGTTGAGTGGTTACAAATGTACAGTTTTCAACACGATTATTTAACTTGTATGCATATTTAACAATGTCTGCTAGAAAAGAGGTCTAGTAAAATCTCCGTAGCATATATGTACTTTACTCTCTGTTGAATTGCTATAGGGTTTTCAACACGATTACTCAGCTTACACACGCATTTTAAAAATGTCTATTCAAAAAGGAGTCAAGTGATTTTTTCGTAGCATATACGTATTTTACTCACTGTTGAATAGTTATAGAGTTTTCAAATGCTTTTTTACAATGTCTGCTCGAAAAGGTGTTTAGTAAATTCTTCGTAGCATCTTATATTAAGTATGTTACTCACTGTTGAATGATTAAAGGGTTTTCAGCACGATTACTCAACTTACATGCATGTTGTACAATATAACATCCCAAATATTCCTCTTCCGTATCATGCAATGTTATGAATCTTTTGTTTATAAATGCTTACATGTACTTTTGAATTGTTATTCGTCATATAAACCAATGCTTGCCTTGTTGCTTCACAGGGGAAACTATACGTGCTATTTATCTTGTTATGAAAGTACTACAAATCAACATACCCAATCCGCATCACTGAAACAATTCCTATTCCATTATTGACTGCATAACATAATTGAGATTCGTCGATAGGATGCGGATTGGACTGAATTATTGTCGTCAGGCTAGGGTGAAAGGTATTGATCATTTGAATTATTTTGAGATATATATTATTATGTTAGCATTACTAATTGGGTATAGGGCTAATTATACTTTGCGGAACGGAAAGGAAAAAATCTTCAGGGACACAAAATGGGGAATAAATATGAAATTATAACATTTCTTCTTGTCCACTATTTATTGAGAATATTTAGGCTTATTATCGATTACAAGTTTATCCTCTTGACCATCTAACTGTTTTAAGCTGTTTTTAAAATACTAATAGTTTGTGATGTACCGTTTATGAACTTTGTTTCATTCCGTTCCGCAAAATATAATTATCCGCATTGATAATTATATTCAATGGAACGGATCGGAACAAGAATATCCAGAAATACTTTCAGCTTCCGGCAAGTTAGAAAAATGAACCAAGTCAGCATGAAGATATACTCTATATGAAGATTGCCTTGCATTATAGCAATGAATGGTAGGGAACAAGAACAATAGTTTTAAAGAATACTTAGTTGTCGTATAAGGCTTATTATCGATAAAAAGTACTTTTCTGGTCACTTTCCTGCCCTTTAATGTTTTTTTTTTTTTTTTTTTTTTTTTTTTTTTAAATAAAAAAGTTGGTGTTTTGCCATTTCTAAACGTTGTTCCGTTCCGTTGCACAAAGTATAATTATCCACACAGATGATTATATTTAACGGAACGAAACGGAACAAGAATATTCAGTCATGCTTTTTGCTTCAAGCAAATTAGATAATGAACCATGGCAGCATGCAGATATACCAAAGACGCTACATGAAGATTGCTTTGCATTTTTTGGAATGAATGGAACAAGAACATAAGAGAACGCCTTTAATTATTTCTTCTTATCCAATGTTTTTAAGAATATGTAGTTGTCGATTAAGGCGTATTATTGATAAAAAATGATCCTCTTGAACAGTTTTCTGTCCTTTGGTTGTTATTTAATAAAAAAAATGTTTGTATTTTGACATTTATTAACCTTGTTCCGTTCCATTCCGCAAATTATAATTATCCACACTGAAAATTATATTTAACGGAGAGAACGGAACAAGAATATCCAGAACTGCTTTTAGCTTTCAGCAAGTTAGAAAATGAACTCTTGCAGCATGCAGATATGCTAAAGACTCTACATGAAATAGTAAGAAAGGGTTGCTCAGGAAAAGCCAAAATCAAAGACACAGCCATCCCAGCCTACTGAAGAAAGTAAGTAAGGGGAGATTACGGTACACACATAATCAAAATTTGAAGATTACTTTGCATTAAAGGATTGAATTGAAGGGGACAAGAATATGCAGAACTCCTTGTTACAAAAATGTTAAACTGGGTGTAATAGAATTGCGTAAGGACAGACAGATGGACGGACGGACGGACATAAAGACGGAAGTAAGTACGTACGTACGTACGACTCGAACACTATATGAAACAAGTATCGTGCCAATGGTGGGGGCGGCGGCGAAAAAGGTGCCCATGTGTATGTATGTAGGTATGTTTTATCTCCATTCGTCTGTTTGTCTGTCTGTGCCTGCCTCCATGCGTGTATGTATGTATATGTTCTGCGCAAAGTAAGAATCGGGACAATTCCGGAATTGTCCAGCGCAAAGTAAGAATTCTCACTTTGCCGGGCGAAGTAGAAATTCTTACTTTAAGCAAGACGATTCCGGAATTGCCTGCCTGCCTGCCTACATGCGTGTATGTATGTATGTATGTATGTATGCATATAAATTTCAATAAGCTACAATAAGAGAATTCTAAAAGTCCACCAGTTACAAAACTGTTAAACTGCGTGTAACAGAATTACGTAAGGACAATCAGACGGGCGGACAAACGGAAGTAAGTACGTATGGCCTGAACATTAAATGAAACAAGTATGATGCCAACGGTGGGAAGGAGGAGCGAAAAAGGTTCCCATGTGTATGTATGTAGGTAGGTATGGCTCCATCTATTTGTCTGTGTGCCTGACTGCCTACATGTATGTATGTATGTATGTATGTATTTTCTGTGTATCATATTGTACATGTACCTGTGTTTTTCCATTTGCTAAACTTTGTTCCTTTCCGTTGTGCAAAGTATAATTATTCACACTAATAATTATATTTACGGAGTGGCTATTTACAGACGTCTGGTAATAAATCGCTGTTTCCAAACTTAAAATAGCGATTTTACATTAACATTGCTATTGACGTTAAAATTGCTATTGACAGACGTCTGGTAATAGCGATTGTAAAATAAATTCGCTATTTCCAGATGGCTGAAAATCGCATATCCAGACATACAATATGGTTATAAGATTGACAAACCTAGATATTTGCTGCTGCTGCTGTTGCTCTCTCTCTCTCTCTCTCTCTCTCTCTCTCTCTCTCTCTCTCTCTGTTTGTTCCACATTCCGATATATAGGGTACTCAGAAACTGGTAGCATGTAAGGACTTTGCAGCCCAAGAGTCACGAGATATGCAGATTCATTCATTCATTCAACCTCTCTGCACAGATGCGCAGACTGAGCTATACCTTTCTATTGTATGGAATTTGCAAGTTTTCTTACGATGAGACTCGCTTTTATGATAAACGGTGTAATCAATTGCAACGAAAATAACCTAGGTTCTTTCACTCTTTTCATTTATCTGTTTCTGTGTGTTGTTTAAATAGCTACATGTATGTTAAGAAAAAGAACGACACAGTTTGATAACGATTTGGTTATCTTTACAAAGTCTCAAAAATTGAACCGTGATACGAGATAATTGTACTGTTAACGAGATCAAATGGCTGATTATTGTTCTAGTTCTGCTGGTTTTGTGTTTTGGTTTTGCGGTCCTTTCAGGATTATTTCACTTATTTTGCGCCGATAGTTTATCAGAGGTGGACGAAAATCGGAGTGCCTGGAGAAAAAAAACACCTGACCATCCGTTGAAGGACTTGGCGTCTCACATGTGGCCCAAGAGTTCTAGTTCTAAACTACACGAGTGCAAACAGTAAATGCTCTGGCGAGACTGCGCAGAAGCGCAGCCTCACCTCAGAATTCGCTGTTTGCATATGCCGTAAGGACCATTATAACCTGGACTGGTCTTATTATATAAATATGTTGGTAACTTAACGAAATAGCACAGTTCACAAGTTAACCAACTCATCCTCCCTCCAGAAGCAAGTAATAATGTAAACTGGTTATCATAAAAACACATAAAAGAATATGCTCCCCGAAGTGTGGCGAGCACACTGCTAGATAAAAGAGAACAGGCAAAAACGTGAATACACAAGAGACTATGGTTAACCGAGAGTCAGAACACCCTTAGAACGGTCAGGAATGATTTTCAGCCCCCTCCCTCCGCACCCCAGCAGTCTTAAAAATAAAGGTTTTTTTTATATACAGGCTATTTTCGGCCAAATAAAGGTTTTCAGGATAAATTTTGTAAAAAATAAAGAGCATTTAATGGTTAAATTTCTTGGCAGATCCCCAGCAAAAGAACTCCGCGTTATCGCCTCTCAAGCTAAATAGGGAGAAAAATTGCAGAGAAAATATGATATTTTCAACTTTATATGATAATGACAATATTAAATGGAAATGACAATATATACCTGCATTTCTGTTTAGAAACATATGAATCTAAGTAACAGAACTATAACTTGTTGTTACGAAATGTTACATATTTACTCCGTCCTTCTCTTGCATTTACAAATTACCAAATAGAAAGGTTTTTGCATCAAAATACTGGGTTTTACAGGTTTTTCAGCCAAATTAAAGGTTTTAAAGGAGTTCAACAAAATTAAAGGTTTTTAAAGTTTAAAAGGTTCCTCTAGGAGCCCTGGATTATTCATAGGGTGTTACAACTCTACCAAGTTTCAAAGCTGAGCAATGTTCAGGATTAAAATCAATCCGATCCCCAAACTCAAACCTAACGAAGGTTCTAGTGACGTCTGGAAATAGCAATTTGAAAGCAAAATCGCTAGTGACAGACATTTGTAAATAGCGATTCTAACGCAAAGTTGCTAATGACAGACATCTGGTAATAGCAATTTTAACGCAAAATCGCTATTGACAGACGTCTGTCATTAGCGATTTTAACGTGAAACCGCTATTGTCAGACGTGTGTCACTAGCACCTTCCTTATATTTAACGGAACGGAACGGAACAAGAAGTGTTAGGGAGTCAAACGTTCCTTGATTGTATGTATTTGTATGTATGTACGTATGGCTCTGCTTGTCCACAGATCCGTACGTATGTTTATCTCTGTGTGTGTCTGTCTATCTTCCTCCCTGACTGCATATATGTATGTATGTATGTATGTATATCTTCTTGAACAGGTACATGTCATTTAGTTATTTTTGAATAAAAATGGATTTGATTTGGCATTTATCAATCTTGTTCCGTTCCCTTCCGCAAAGTATAATTATCCACACCGATATTTATATTCAACGGAACGGAACAGAACAAGAATATCCAGAACGACGTGCTGTTCTCCACGATATCCACGGTACAGGTAAAGGTATACTGTAACTACATGTTCACCTGTCAACATAAGGACCAAAAGCGTATGTTCTCCCAGGTTATACTTTATGAACAACATTTTTTGTACTATCCTAATTTGGGAAGATACTGTACGGCTCAGGTAAAATAACCAAAATAACTCTTTACTCCAAATCCTGGCGTTTCGCGGACTCCCCAAAAACTCTCACAGTTAATCCGAGTAAACGTATATACTAGGAGGACGATCTTGAAATGCCCATATAAAGGCCCGCATAGAAGCGCATGCGAATAGCAAAGACTGATCAGACTGATCTGAGTCTTCACTGGTAACAGAGGTCTTATTGTCCTAAAAATATTTTCTAAATTTCCATGTTTCCTTTGCCCTCAAATTAGTTTTATTCCATTGTTCCCTGCGGCGTCTGATCCAGGTCTACACTGTTTGCATAGGCCTATTTGTCCCAATATTTAGGTTAAATTTTTAATACTAGCCAGTTTTGTATGCATTGCTGACGAGAAAAGGCTCTGTAATTTAACGAACATAACTTTGTTTTTTCTTAAAGCAGTCTTCAGGGTATTTTCACTTACATTACTATTTACTAGACTTTGTGCCAGCTTTAGACCCCATCCCCACCCCCCACCCCCACCACGGGAGAATTTGGTACACTATACTTTTCTAAAACTACATTATATAAGAAAAAAAATAACACATGTTAGACCTCTGGCGATGGGGTGTTTACGTGTAACAGCCATGTTACCAATGTTACTCTCAAAACAATAAAAATACTTTGGTGTAAATAGTAAACTATTCATATTCTTACTTACTAGCATGCTATTTTCTACCATTGCATGTAGTTTTATAGAGATAGGTATCTTGATATGTTGGACTATCAATTACTTGTGATATAACTGTTACATACGTTACTAAAAGTTAAAAAAAAAACAAAAAAAACAAAAAAAAAACAAAAAAAAAAACGTCATATATAAGTTATATAAGTTTTCTGATATACCGTTTTGCTTGATTATGACCAGTCAGTGACTAGAAATTGAACCTAATGCTGTTTTACAATAGATAAACACTATACTACGAGGGATGTTCGAAATGAATTGCTTATTTCTATCTGGAGACTTCAAATTTCAAATTAGCCCAAAAGTACTCATTTCATGCCCTCGAAGTACTCCCCGTGGCTAGAAATGCAAAGTTTCAGCCGATGTATCCACTTCTTGAAGGCGTCACGGTACGCTGATTTGGGCACAGTAATAAGGTACTGATGAATGGCAGATCCAAGTGCCTGTCAGGACTGGTATTTCCGCCCAGCAAGGAATGCTTTCAATTTCGGAAACAAAAAGAAATCACATGGGGCAAGGTCTGGGGAATACGGGGGGTGAGGCAAAACCGTTACTTTTTCTTTCTTCAAAAACGTCGTAACTATTGCGGAGGTATGAGCTGGGGCATTGTCATGTAGAAGACGGACATGTTTAAAACCAGTGGCAGGGCATCGTTTCTGATAATACTTTTTCAGTTTCTCCAGTACTACGTCTTTGTAGTACTTTCCGGTGATGCTTTTGCCCTTTTTCACTGGCACTTTTATTGCGACTCCTTCACCAGAGAAGAAGATTGCATACAAAACCTTCTTGTACTCAAAGAACGTTTGGCAATTATTGGGCGTTTGCTGTGTTTAGTGGCCCAGATCTTATTGCTAACCTTTCTGACGGGCTCAAAATAATGGACCCAGGTTTCATCACCTGTGACGACATTGGCAAACTGCTTTTTGTCATATTTTGGAAACATTTGAAGCAGCTTTTTGGCCACTTTAACCCGTTACCTCTTTTGCTCATCAGTCAACAGATGTGGCACCCACCTAGCAGAAATCTTTTTTTTTTTTTTTTTTTTTTGAAGTGAAAAAGATATATTCTTTTTTTTTTTTTTTTTTTTTTTTTAATTTCCAATACATATCAATACAATCAAATACATACAGTTGAATAACAAATATCAAAATCTCTCATACTATCTCCCATCCTTCTTAATATATATGTTTATAATGAGATATAAGATATGCACTGGCTTTTTTGTTAAACCTGGCAACAAAAGGGAAGGGGTGGGGAGTGTGTGTGTGGGGGGGGGGGGAGCGGGGAGGAGGAGGGTGGTCCTGCCCAGCACAGAAAAAAAAATATTAATTGAAATATCAATTTATTCAAGTAGCATGGATTGGCTCTAACATAATATCATACATTTATTTTCAGTTTACTGAAATACTATTTATATCGTTCAATAGCAGTTGGTATGGATTCCATTCCTCTAGGAAAGTTTCCAAGTTATTATTTTCACGCGCTATTTGCAAATGAATTTTGTACATAAAATGTAATCTTTTTTTATATACGGTAACAATTGGTGGCTGTTTATTACATCTACAGCAATAAATGTAGTATTTGGTATATAGTAACAAAAACTTCATGATACTTGTTAATCTTTGTTCTTTTTCTAAGCCAAATAAAAACAGTTCTTCAGACAATTCAATATAAATGTTAAAACTCTGCAACCAAGTTGTGACAAAATTCAAAAACTCTTTAGTTACATTACATTGCCATAATAGGTGTGTAATTGTTTCTTCTTCTTGTGTACAAAAGGTACAAATAGAGTCTTCTTTAATTTTCATATAGTGTAGCAATTTATTCGTAACTAATATGTTATGATTTAGACTTACCTGGAACCAACGCAAAAGAGAGTATGTTGTTGTTTTGAAGGGAAACATATATATGGTTTTCCCGTCTTTCTCTTCAAAGTTATATTTTTTATTCCATGACTGTTTTCCAGTTGGTATTTCATCATTTGTATTTAAGATGTCATACATTTTCCTAGTTCCCTGCTTGTTTTGTTTTATAGGCAATATATGGCTAGGTATAAATGGATTCAGACTTTTTTTAGTTAATGCTATCTTCTCTTTTCTTAGGTAGGTTTTAATTGCATTCAGTGTTCCCCAGTATTGTAGATAGTTTATTTTGATCCCATATATTTCTGAAAATTCTCCAATATTGTAAAATTCGCCATTCTCCTTTAATAATAAGTCATTTACAAATCTCACTCCATTTCTGTACCAACTATCATAAAATATTGTGTTGCCATCAATCTGGATATGTTTGTTATGAAATATTGGGCTTTTTATGACAGATTCCTCATCTGTTATTTTCAACTTATCATTGAATTTCAAGAAGCTATTTAAAACATCAACCCAGAATGACTTTTTGATATTGTCTATCCCTTTCTTCATGTACTGTGCACTACAACCTATTAATTTTTGACATTCGATATGTAATTTAATAAAGTCCTGCCATTTGCTGTCTGTATTGAAATTTCTTCTTATCCATGTTAACTTCAAAGCATCAATGAATGCATTTAAATTAACCATTTTTAGCCCTCCTTCCAGATACTGCTTAATAACTATATTTCTCTTTATTTTCACTTTATTATTCCACAAAAATCGAAAAAGTTTCTCATTAATGTTGTCTATTATACCTTGTTCTGGATTTGGTAGAGTAATAAATAAATGATTGAAAGCAGGTATCATTAAAACTTTTATGGCTGTTATTTTTCCTAAGGGAGTTAATCTTCGTTTTTCCCATTGCTTTATTTGCTTTTCTAAGGTTTGAATTTTTGGCATATAGTTTTCTTTAGTCATTTTTGTAAGGTCTGTATTGAAATTAATGCCCAAAAGTTTAAAAGTTTGTTTACCCCATAATAGTTTCCATTTTGTTTTGATAGAGCTAGTGTCAAATGTTTTAACGCCAGTCCATACTAGTTGTGTCTTGTCAAAATTAACCTTAAGGCCTGATATAGCTGCAAAGAAGTCTAATTCTTTCAAAAGTTCATTCAATGAATTATCTGAGCCATCAAGAAATATGGATGTGTCATCGGCATATTGCGAAATCTTATGTTCTGAATTTCCAATCTTGATTCCTTTAATAGCTTTATTGAGTCTTATTTTATTAGCTAAAAATTCAGCACATATTATGAAAATGTATGGAGAAAGAGGATCACCCTGGCGACAGCCTCGACCTATTTGGAAAAAAGATGACAAATGACCATTTTGTATGACTGATGATGTTATGTCAGAGTAGAAAACTTCAACCCACCTTCTTATTGATTCTCCAAAATTGAAAAATTTCAGAGCTTTATGAATAAAGGACCAGGACAAGGAGTCAAAAGCTTTTTCAAAATCTATAAGCATTAACAATCCTGTTATGTTGTTTTGTTCTGTATACTGTAACATATCATACACTAAGCGAGTATTCTCCCCTATAAATCTGCCTTTTAAAAACCCTGTTTGATCGCGTGAAATAATGTTATCAAGTACCTGTTTTACCCTGTTTGCTATTGTTCCTGATGCTATTTTGTAGACAGTGTCAAGGAGTGTCAGGGGTCGCCAATTTTTCAAAAATTGTTTTGGTTTATTTTCTTTTGGTATGCATGTTATTACGCCCTGTCTTTGGGATTCTGAAAGTTTTCCTATCGCATAACCATAGTTTTTTATCTCAAAACAAACTGACCTATATGCTTCCAAAAAACTTTAAAAAAAAAAATCTGCAGAAAAACCACTTAGACCTGGGCTTTTGTCATTTTTCATTTTCAACAAAGTTTCTGAAATTTCAGCCAAGCTAAGCAGACCTTCCAGTTTTTCAGATTCTACATTTGTTAGTTTGGTAACTGCATCACTGTCAATATAAGAATCTAATTCTATGTGCTCTGATTCATTATTTTTCTTAGAATATAGACATTTATAAAAAAGATTCTGTTTCCTTCAATATTTCTTTTTGATCTGTAACTAAGCTCCCATCTTCCTTTTCTATTTTACTAATTGTTTTAGAGATATAGTTATGCTGTTCCAGACCACAGAAGTATTTTGTTGGTTTTTCCCCTTGGTCAATATGTTTTGCCCTAGATCAAATAACATGTCCTTTCAATTTCTCATGCCGTATGTCATTAAGTTGCGTTTTCAAGTTTTCTAAATTTTCAATTTTATTTTCTTCCAGGTTATTTTCAATTGATCTTATATTTTCTATTAAAGTTTGTTCTACTTTGTTTCTTTCTTTATGTTTAAAGCTTGCATATGAAATGGATTGTCCGCGTAAATTCCATGAGTAAAACTTCTAAAAATAATTGATCATTTATAGTAAACTGGATTCCAGAATCTGGTATATTTTCAATTTGTTCAGAATTATAGACTGGGACTGCATATTGTTTCTTTATTGCTGCTATATGTTTATTTATTATATTTAAGTACTCTTTATCTGTAAGCAGTGAGTTATTGTGCTTCCAATAGGATTTTCCACATTCAATATCATTTAAGTTTATCACTAGGGTAATCATAGAATGGTCCGATCGGTATGCTATATCAATGAAACTATTTTTAACCCTCTGCATTACATTTTCTGAGATTAAGAAATAGTCTAACCTTGCTTGTTTAAGTGGGTTTTTCTTTCTCCATGTGAATCTTTTCAGATCAGGATACATTTCTCTGAATGGATCTATCATGTTTTTAGTATTTATCATTTCTATAACCTTATCTCTAGCTTTGGGATTATTAATGTGCTTATAATTATCACAATCAAGTATAGGGTCTAATATGCAGTTGAAGTCACCACACAGAATAAACATGTCATTATTTAATCTATCAATATGGTTATCTATAATTTGGAAGACGTTTGGACAGTCAGTGTTTGGTGCATAAATATTTATAAGTGTTAATCGTTGATTAAATATTGTGATATCTAATATTATATAATTTCCACCCTCATCTGTATGTTGTTGATGTATGGTAAATTCTACATCTTTACTTATCAAAATGGCCACGCCTCTGGAATTATAGTTGCTTAGAATATAATTTTCCCCCATTGGTCATTTAAATTCTCAATATCTTCTTGAGTGAAATGTGTATCCTGCAAGCAATACACATGACACTTTTTATCTTTCAAGTATTCAAACACATCTATTCTTTTATTAAGTCCTTGCAGGCCTTGTGTGTTGAAAGACAATACTTTCAGTTCAGACATTGAAGAAATGTATTGCTGGGTCAGATATTCTATACTGGGCAGAATAGGGGATGGGGTAATGGGTTGCCAGGTTTACACTTTCAAACAACATTAAATACATGAAAACAAAGCACAAAAAAAAAAAAAAAAAAAAAAAAAAAACACTGAAGAGAACATGACAACAAAACTAATACAGTTTGAATTTGGCTTACTATACACAAAGTGTGTCTCAGACACCTAAATGTGATTTTCACATATGCAGAATTTTAAAGCACTAACGCAGCCTAATACTTAACAAGTATTGGTATTGTCATTGCTTTCAGTTTTGCAGATTTCTCTTTAGAATAAGCAATGTTTTCACAATCCCTTTTCAATCTGTCATGTTCCTGCAAATAGACAGATGACAGGATTGTGTGCAACCTATTATACTTAAAAAGTATAATAAGACTTCGAGGCTTGTCAAAATAAACACATATTCCAAGCATGTCTTACCGAAACGAAACATAAGACATGTGGGATATGTATCTCTGCTGAACTATTTTACAGCCTTTTGTAATATTTAGGTGCAAACAACCAAAGAGTGAAATTCTACATTTTTGTTTTTCATCATATATTAAAAAAAGTTTTGAAAGCAACCTCGCTTTACATATACTTCAAATAATAGAAACTATCATGATGCATTTGAAGGTTCAAAAGTACTTCGTCAACTTCAAGGCTATTATGTATCTTTGACAGACAGGTAGCATTGTGGCTTGATGAACCGATAACTGTTCCACAATATCATGATTTGATATATATGTTGCATATGAGAAATCTTTCTGACTTTCAAATGCTTCTTCAAAATAAGGTGAACCGTTGATAGTGATATGCCTACCTTTCGTGCAATATCACGAACTGTAAATCTGTTATCTCCTTCAATGATTTCCTTTATTTTGGAAACGATTTCTTTACGAGATGCAGATTTTGGCCTACCTGATTTTGGTGCATTTTTGATGGACTCTACATCAGACTCAAATTTCTTTTTCCACCACCGAACTGTGTCATAAGACACACAAGAAGGTCCAAAAGCAGTAGAAATTTCAGTCATCAGCTTCTTCAAAGAATAACCAAGTTTTGAGCGAGCTTTGATGTAAGCCCGTATTTCATCTTTTTTGACGACGCTTCTACCAACCATTTTTACTGCAGTGGTCAATAACTGCGTGTATTCAAATGGCAAATTTTATGTCTTACACTTAGTCTAACATTTACATTTATACACCATTGTGTAGATATTGAATAGCCCTATACAGGTATGTGTTGGTTTTTAACATGCCCCACGTGGATATCGAGCTAGAGGACAATAAGCAATTCATTTCGAACATCCCTCGTATATATCCTCCTTTATCCATCAAGAACTGAAAACAAGCCAGCTTGACTAAGCGAATGACAGAAGGAATGAAAGTTTCTTTCAAACAGCCTAAACTTCTTATCTGAATAGTATCGATATTTCAAATTTCTTAACATTTAATTGGCTCTGGTTGCAATTAGTTCGATATATTTAATTATCATGATTGGAATTATGCATTATATACTTTGTATAAATGCTTTATACACTTCTTAATGTTATTTACGTTACCTTTTGAGTGATACTTTATCAAAATTGTACATAAAGGTGAAGGGATATCAGCACTAAAATTCTTTTAACACTACAAAGTAAATTATTTTTCAGATACATTTATACTTTTGTGAATAAAGGTAAATAAAAAATAAAACATTCGCCAATCCTCTGCTGATTGATAATTGTATCTTTAAAATATATAGTAAAATGTACCCTATAACAAATACAGAAATATTCACTTTTCATACATACTTACATGATAATAGCTCTTCACTGTTTATCTTCTATGCATGGAGCTGATATTCTAAAACTTAAATCTAATTATACTGCCAGAAATATTTCACACTTAATACTGTTATACATTATATGCCAGTTTAAGTGTTGTGATATCAGAACATTGTGTCCTATAGACAGTGTTTGAAGGAGAAAGCTTTCCATTAGTAAAAATACTGTATACTTTCCTGACTTCAACTCAAAAGCATAAATAAAGTGAAAACAAACATTCTGAGTGCATAAACTATTCAAGGAGAACTATTTAATAATTTAAGTTTACATAAAAACGCAGTGGTAATCACAATGATAAAACATCACACATATATCAACAATATACTGCATTTTAAGTCATCTCTAAGATGCAGCCAAATGCATAGCATACACACTTTGGCACTTCTATGTTGCCACAGTGTATAAAATAAAACATTTTATGCTGGCTAGAAGACAGTTTGCTCAACAAAATCTGCTTTATTATGAAATACCGTTTAAAATCCAACACATATAGGTCAGTCATACATTAGATAATAGTATGGCATTAAATATATGATTACCATATTTATCATTTATATAGGGTTAAGAATACCTTTATAGATAGATATAAAATTATACAAGAGTCTTTTTATTTTTATTAGTGATATTAGTAATGAGAATAATACACAACAACATTAATCTTAACGATTTCCATTCTCTTATTTACTTTATAATGGACCTCCAAACCGTGTAATTGATAATCAAAATGGTGATAGTATGAAATAACTGATAGGATTGGTGTTGTCTCTGAGCCTTATATAAATGGGGATAATATAACATAACTGAAAGGACTGGTTGTGTCTCTGGGCTTTATATGCCTTACGGCAGTCTGGACAAGAAACTAAAATGATATATATATATATATAAACCCTTCGATCCATACCTCTTATATACCATCTATAACTAGATTATTTTAATTCCAAAACAGATAAGGTATTTAATTTTCACCTTTTATTTCCATTGTAATTTCAGACATGAAAATGACCTAGTGCCTGCTGATTGTCAATGATTCTGTTAAGGTGGCTAGTTTATTACCAAATGTTTTAATTTACCTAACATGTCTGGTAACGTATCTTACACAACTGTGACTGTTTTTCTTAATCAGACTCCTTGTATATTTTTACTTTGACTGTTACAACTTTTATTCTTGTTCTAAGGATAGACCCTACCAAAATAAGACAAACAATGAATTTTCATTATTATTATTCAATTCCATGTTCTTGACTTAAAGGCCTTTTTCCTTCTGCCCAGACACTGATCATATCTGAGACATATTCTGGCGCTTAGACTACAACTTCTTCTGCTCAGAATGCATATTCTGACACTAAGAATAACTTTTCTAGGTCCTCTAATAGAGTTAAAACAAAGTCATATGTAAGTATGTAATGCTGACTATAGCTAATTATATCCAACAATATTGATTTGATTTTTATTCATAGGTTTCAGCTAAGAACCTGTAGTTATGTTATAATAGAAAATGAATAAATAAATGCATAAAGCAGATGAAAATCAGGTTGCATACCACTTTTGTTTTCAACATAAGAGTGGAGTTAATCTCAAAAGGTGCTAAAGTCACTGAATTGCTCTGGTATATACTTAATTTCATTGGGCTATGTATGTTTCTAAATTTTGCCTAATGTTACACATTTATCTTTAAGGATAGTTGTTTTCTGTATATGTAAACGATAAAGTAAACACTGTTTGTTTGGAGGAAAATCATATTACGGTAAGGCAAAGTGTTATATGATTTACTTTATATAATCTTAATGTATCAGCCTGGTTGAATGCTCAGTCTGATCAGTCTTAGCAGTCTGCTTGAAGAAAGCTGAGGTCCTTTGCTATTCATTGAACACACAGGGAATACATTAACCAGTATTCACTGTGTTCACAAGCCCTGTATGTCCTGCGGTAGTGAACATTGATAGTGAACGTTTTGTTTGAATGATAGTGAACATTTTGCTTTAATCAGGACTATATGTAAATGCTACTCTGGTATTAAATGCATGCATTTCTTGGCATGAGACTATGCTTGTAGCAATATGTTTTAATCAGAAATAATGTTTTATGTTACATACTTTAAACATGTAACAGAAAGACTTTGTGGTAAACTGCATAATGTGCAATGTTTAATATATAGATTTGAAGGTCATAAATAAACATCATAAACAGTAATCAGTGTAGCGAGTTATAATATGGATATTTTAATATACCAATAAAATTCTTGATTTGCATAGGTTAGTTAGATTGTAGATAGACAAATTACCTACGTAAACAGCTGATAATATAACAGAATAAATAAGGGGAAAGTGCCAGTTGTATCCTCTTATTCTGGAAATATGAAGTTACAGATATTTATTATTCTAAAACTGAGTATCAATTCAAGTGATAAAGGTGTAGGTTAAGACCTTCACAGAGACAAAAATCCTTTAAAATTAAGACATAAAGGTGTTACAGATGTTACCATTGATAAATTATTATGCAAAGTCATGTGACGGTCTGACATATAATTTATCTGTAGATATTTTATTTAGACATAAATGTGCAAAAGTGGCCATAATGCAGATAGCAACCTCTGCATTAAATTTGGAGTTTTGGAAATGCTGAAAAAAACTTCAAAAAGATACAAAACATAGGCTTAAAACTGATGCAGAATACCATACAGGAAATCACTAAAGCCCACAATATGTAGATATTTTTAGATGTTACCTACGTTACTATGGGCAGAATAAGGCAGAGGCAGGTTTTAATGCACCTATGTATCTCATATTACTAAAATATAATGCTAAAATAAGATTTCACTTTATTTGTACAGCTTTTAGGCTGCATTTGGTGTAATAATATGTCAAAAGTGATTCTTTGAATGTTACATTTCACAGTGGGGTGGCATTGCTTAACGCCCAATAACTGACAAAGTATACAAGCTAGAGAGATCATGTTTGTAGCTTTGGAAAGGAAATTTAAATATCTTGTACAAATTTTAAAGTTAAGGTCAAAGGGGCAATGTACAATCTACGAAAATGAACTGTACGAGTTAAAATACTCATTTCTAGAGGATACCGTAGAAAATGTAACATGTGTATCGCCATGTAAGGCCAAAAAGAATTTTCAAACATCACAGTTTGAAGTTAATGGACTGTTCTGTAACTTCATATATACAATTACTTTTGCTCCTATAGTGTTACTGGGTAACATGCTGCAAAATACTTGCAAGATAATAGGCTATAAGAAAAATATGGTCTACAATTTTCTTCGGTTGTGTGGGGGGGGGGGGGGGTGCGGGGCGGGGCGGGGGGGCGGAGGGGAGGTAGGACTTAGAAACATGAAAAGCCGTTTTGATGGGCAGACTGCTATCTCGCATATTTAGCACTAAGATACTATTTTGCCGCTGCTTGTCGCTTTTCAAAAGAAATCGGTTAACATTATCTGTCTATACCTATCTCTTCATACAGCTTACACTCTAAATTATGTATTATGTACCACAATATAACGGTGTGTTTGTGATTTTTGTCACAAAAATTCATTGAAAACCATTGAAATGCCCAGGCAGCATGCAGATATACTGAAGACTTTATATGAAGATTGCTTTGCATTCTAAAAAGGAATTGAAGGGAACAAGTACAGGAATATGCAAAACTCCTTTCATTATTTGTTCTTGTCCAATTTTTTTAAAGAACATTTAGTTGTCGTATAAGGCTTATTATCGATAAAAAAAATACCTTCTTGAACATTTACCTGTTCTTTTGTTTTATTTTTATTTATATATTTATTTTATTTTTTAACAAAAAAAAAGTTTATGTTTTGCCATTTCTAAACTTTGTTCCGTTCCGCAAAGTATAATTATCCACATGAATAATTATTTTTAATGGAACGAAACGGAACAAGAATATCCAGTCATGCTTTCAGCTTCAAGCAAATTAGATAATGAACCATGGCAGCGTGCAGATATACCGAAGACTCTACATGAAGATTGCTTTGCATTATAGGAATGAATGGAACAAGAATATGCAGAAGTCCTTTTATCATTTTTTCTTATCCAATGTTTTCTAAGACTATGCAGTTGTCGATTAAGGCGAATTATCGATCAAAAATGATCCTCTTTAACAGTTAACTTTCCTTTGGTTGTTTATGAATAAAAATGTTTGTGTTTCAGCATTTATTAACCTTGTTCCGTTCCGTTCCGCAAGGTATAATTAGCCACACATACTATGATATTTAACGAAACGGAACGGAACAAGAAAATCGAAAATAGCTTTCAGCGCCAAACAAGTTAGAAACATGATTTTTTGTAGCATGCAGATATACTAAAGACTCTACATGAAATAGGAAGAAAGGGTTACTCAGGAAAAGCCAAAATCAAAGACCACAGCCATCAGAAGCTACCATAGAAAGTAACATAAGGCGAGACGACGGTCCACACACAACCAAATTTGAAGATTTGCATTATAGGAACGAATGGGAGGGAACAAAAATATGCAGAACTACATGTTACAAAAATGTTAAACTGAGTGTAATAGAATCCCGTAAGGACAGACAGACGGAGGGACGGACGAAGAGACGTACGTACGATCCGAACACTAGTTGAAACAAGTAAAATGCCAAAGGTGGGGGCGGTGGGGGATGGGGAAGGGAGCGGCGAAAAAGGTGTCCGTGTGTATGTATACAGGTATGTTTAGCTCTGTTTGTCTATCTATGCCTGCCAGCCTACATGCATGTATGAATGTATGTATGTATGTATGTATGTATGTATGTATGTATGTATGTATGTATGTATGTATCAACTTACTACAATAAGAGGAATCTAAAATCTAGCAGTTACAAACCTGTTAAACTGAGTGTAACAGAATTACGTAAGGACAGACAGACGGACGGACAGACGTAAGTACGTACGTACAACCCGAATATTAAATGAAACGGGTAGGATGCCAGTGGGGTGGGGTGGCGGAAAAGGTACCCATGTGTATGTATGTAGGTATGCGTGGCTCCGTCTGTTTGTCTGTGTGCCTGTATGTATGTTTGTATGTATGTATTACCTTGTACACGTACCTGTCTTTTGAATGATTTTGGTTTTGCCATTAATAAACTTTGTTCCGTTCCGTTCCGCAATGTATAATTATGCACGCTAAGTTAGAAACAAAGTGTAAGGGAGTCAAACGTCCCCTAATGTATGTATGTATGTATGTATGTATGTAAACTCGTCCGCAGGTTTGTACATGTGTTTATCTCTCTGCGTGTGTCTGTCTTCCTCCCTAACTGTATGTATGTATGTATATATGTATGTGCCCTGATTATCCTCTTGAATATGATCAGGTTCATGTCATTTAGTTGTTTTGAATAAAAATGGATGTGTTTTGGCATTTATTAACCTTGTTCCGTTCCGCAAAGTTTAAATATAAAATAATCCACACCGATGATCATATTCAACGGAACGGAACAGAACAAGCATAATCCAGAACTACTTGCTGGTCTCCACAATCTACACGGTACAGGTAAAGGTATACAGTTACTGCATGTACACTTGTCCATATATGAACCAAAAGCGTATGTTCTCCCAGGTTATACTTAATGAACACCATTTTTGTACCCTCCTAATTTGGGTAGATACTTACGGCTCAGGTAAAAGACCACCACCCCCCCCCCCCGCCCCCCACTTACCCCCACCCCCTAAAAATGAATAAATAAAATAAAATAAATAAAAAAAAACTCTTTACTCCGAATCTCGGCGTTTTGCGGACTCCCAAAAATCTCTCCCAATTAATCCGTGTAAACGTAAATTCTCGGAGGACGATCTTGAAATGCCCATACGCCATAGCAGCTCATGCGAACAGCGAAGACTGATCAGACTGCGTGAATGCGCAGGCTGATCTGAGTCTTCATTAGTCGCAGAGGTGTTATTTTCATAAAAGTATTTTCCAAATTTCCATGTTCCCTGTTCCCCCAAAGCTCATTCCCTTGTTCTGCGGCGTCTGATCTGGGTCTACACTGTTTGCATAGGCATATCTATCCCAATACTTAGGATCTATTTTTACAATGAGCCAGTTTCGTAAGTATTTCTGACGAGAAAAGGCTCTATAATTTAACGAACATAAGTTTGTTATTTTCTCTAAGCAGTTCACGTGACGTTACCGTTACGAGCACGCAATTTCTTCATGCGGGCAAGGGAAATGTTACCATCACGAAAACATGCTTATATAGTTTTGACCCCCTTAAACCCCACTTTTATATAGTAAAATGGGTTTACAGGGGTATACATTATTTTTCTTATTTCTGCTCAAAACATAGATTGTGGGTACTCGTTAGAACCGCCTCGTCGAAGCCTGACAGCCTGTAAAATTTCAGTTCGTCTCTCGTTCTTGAAATGAAATGATTTTTTATCGTATCTCTGAATTACGTCAAGCGGTTCTAACGAGTACCCACAATCTATGTTTTGAGCAGAAATATGAAAAATATCAGAATTTTTTATCTGAAAATTTTCAAATTTTTTTGGTGTTAAAATTTTCAGTATATTTGAATAGGCTTGTTTTCGTAATGCTTTGTTAATTGCATCTTTTGGGTATCTTCACTTACATTTGGAAATGCGAACGGATTACTACATACGGATTACTAAATAGGTTCTGTAGGACTTAGAAACATGAATAGTCGTTTTGATGGGTAGACCTATCTCGCATAAGACACTACTTTGCTTGCCGTAGCTGCTTGTCGCTTTTCAAAAGTAAACGGTTTACATTATACAAATTATCTATACTTATCGCTACATACAGCTTTTTTATTCATTCATTTATTTATTTTTGATCTGGGTTTTACGGCCCTTTCAAGAATATTTCACTTATATCGAGCCGATCGTTCATCAAAGGTGGGCGAAAACCGGAGAACCCGGGGAAAAACCACCTGACCATCCGTAAGCAGTCTTCATACAACTTACACCCACATCTGTGTATTATGCACCACAATATAACGGTGTGTTTGTGATTTATTGTTTATTGTTGAAATCTCCGGTCTTGTAAATATTTTGTAATACTGTGTTAAATCAGTTTTAATATATTAACTTTTGCATTGAAAACCATGTTCGATCGCTATTATTGCATAAAAACTGAAAACATTTGCTACATTTTGCATTATTTTGTTTCGCCTTTTCACCGATGGCTCGCGAACGCAATTTCCACGATGCTCGTTCTAGGGCCGGGCAGTACACATCTCGTAACGGCAGCAAGTCTGTGGCCCCGGTACGATAATATTGAAAGTTGCGTAGCCGTGCATTAACAGCGCGTGAATTGCCTTGTTAATACACGGCTTTTCGCCGGCTAATGCACGGCTGTTAATTACGTGCGACACTGCTTTTTATGCAATAATGACTGATAATGTACATGTACTATATACCCTAAGTATCACCTCTAAGGCTCCATATTCATTAAAAATAGACAATTGTTATCCAAGAAAGGCTTATGGTATTAATGCAATCATAAAATGTAGCACCTGACAGCCTGTAAAATTGCAGTAAGTCTCTTGCGTTTTGGCAACATTAATTCAGAGATACGATAAAAAATCATTTCATTTCAAGAACGAGAGACGAACTGAAATTTTACAGGCTGTCAGACGCCACATTTAATGATTGTATTAATATCATATATCAATTTATTAAACCTTTCTTGGATAAGAAAATGCCTATTTTAGAGAAATATGGCGCCTTTAATGCCATTCAATCAACTCTCATTATCTCAACATCACGAAAACATGCCTATATAATTTTGACCCCCTTAAACCCCACTTTTATATAGTAAAACTGGGGTTTAGAGGGGTATACATTATTTTTCTTATTTCTGCGCAAAACATAGATTGTGGTACTCGTTAGAACCGCCTCGTAAAGGCGGTTCTAACGAGTACCCACAATCTATGTTTTGAGCAGAAATGTGAAAAATATCAGAGTTTTTCATCTGAAAATTTTCAGTTTTTGGAGGTGAAATTTTCTATATATTTGAATAGGCGTGTTTTCGTAATGAAAGTGTAAGGGGCCGTGTACTTTGCTTTGTGATAACAGAAATGGGATAAAATGAGTTAAAATTTAAAGAAAGTATAAAAATTCAGCCAACCTTATCACACCATTACGAAAACACGCCTATTCAAATACACTGAAAATTTTACCACCAAAAAAATGGCAATTTTTCAGATACGAGGCGGTTCTAACGAGAACCCACAATCTATGTTTTTTAGCAGAAATAACAAAAATAATGTATACCCTTGTAAACCCCAGTTTTACTATATAAAAGTGGGGTTTAAGGGGGTCAAAATTATATAGGTATGTTTTCGTGATGAAATTCACTTTAAAAACAGCTGGCACTTTGAGATATCAGAGTTTCAGATATAGAGAGTCAACTGTGCTTATTACAAAATTCAACCTGTTGAAGTATATAAAAACAGCTGAATAAGAGGAAACAGTATAGACCCTTATCAGACATCTCATTCTGGTGCATCTGACCTGGGTCTACAATGTTACTTCAGGCCTGTTTGTCCCAATACTTTGGGTAAATATGGTACGTTATAAAAAATATTTGCTTTAACTACTTCACTGATGCTTCAAATGAAAACTAAAGGGTAGAAAAAATGTTTTTGAGTTATCAAAAACAAATGAGCTGCAATGTGAGACACAGTATTTCTTAAACATGTATGCCCAGCAAAGACTTGCATCAGACTGCTTTGATTATTATGCACATCCGTGCAGACTGGTCAGTCTTTGCTATCCTTGCCGTGCTGGATAAATTAAGCTGCCACACCCACTTCTATTTTTCAGACAATCAGATTACTTGATCCAGATTGTTGATACAAATTAAGATTCTGAAAACAGTACTTCGTCACATGAAGAGTCAACATCAACCAACGAACAACCATGCTACCGATCGTATTGATGAATGCTTTAAAAGAATACATCTTCGTCGGTCCTCCACTATGGAGAATGTCAAACGGGAAAGACCTAGTTCTTGTGTAGCTAACCTTCCAAAAGGTTTTACCGACCAACAGATACAAAAAGAGGACTGAAAGCAGAAGGCAGCCTGCACCCTCTGCTGGCGAGTGGCCTCGCCAGTCCGCTCCAGCTTCTAGACTGACAAGAAGACAGACGCCAGTTTGCGGACCACCGCCCTGTCAGGAGAAGTAGAAGGAGACGTCACCACCATTAGCGTAGACTCTTCCAGACACTCCAAGACAACACATCACACATGACTGCACGCGGAAGACAACAATCATCCAGGCATCGCCAATCATAACCAGACCACCACCAGCAACCTCTACCTCTCTTGTCAGCCTGTTGAAGAAGAAGACACGGACACAATCGCCATCAGCGCCAGCCAGCAAGAAGAAAACCGTACCCGCTACGACTTTTCATACCCTATACATGAGAAGTAGGATCTCTAGGAAGTCTACGTACAACGTCAAGATTATGAATCCCGACGTCATGATCGTCAAGGCAAGCGTCTTCAACGTCCAGATGAGACGATCAACATAGATCTTCTAGCTTACTTCATGTACAAGCTCAACGTCAGCGACAAGATATAGGTCATGATAATAGGTCCCACCAGCAAGTTCTACGTTGAACACATCTATGAGCACATAGAGAAGAAACTGGAAATGGGCAAACAACAGGAAAACATCATCTAATGGTAAGACTACCTTGAACAAATCTGCAACGATCCTGGAGAACAGATACGGTTCTACCAGCTGGCTGCCAAGGACTAGACTGACGCGTCTGCTAAATAAAACATTCTTCGGCTCTGACCTACTTAGGGTGAGGACACCCTCTTGTTACCCGGGTGAGGACACCCCTTCGCACCCTTTCTGGCGACGACTGACACGTGGCTAGCGAAAGAATCTTATTCACGATTTCAGCTGAGTTCCGAAATGCATTCTGCACTCGAAATTAGCACACATTTATAGGTACGAGATTGAAAACTTAAACCTTTTCGACCAATAGTCTAAACTTTGAAACTTATACACTAGACGACTATTTACACGCACGGTGTCTCGGTGAGGTGACCTTGTTATGAATTATACATCTAGGCCCGTTTCAAGCCAACACAGTCATCCTGTAAAACTGACCCAGATTTTGCTGGCGTAGCTCTATATGACTCAGTAGCCGGGTTACGTTAAAAAATCTGGCTGACTGGCAAACAGTGCTAATCCAGGTTAGTTAATTGATCTGGATCTATAGTGTTTGCAAAGGCAGGGCATATCCGGGGTCAACAGGACCAGCGTTAAAAAGTAGCAATTGAAAATTGATCAAACAGCCCAGACGGGCAGCCTGACATACGTCTTCACTAGGCAGCCGTGTCCTGAGGTACATTACTCCACAGTTTGGCTCAAATACGGAACCTCCTGAGACACTGTGTACATTATGATCAGACATACGAGGATGGGTCAATAAGTAACCAACCTAACTTATTTCCGGTTGAGATCCAGCTCTTCTTTTTCGATGTAATTGCCCTCTAGTTTGATGCACTTAGACCAACGGTGTTCAAGTGCCATCAGCCCAGAACTGTAAAAGTCAGGGTCCTTTCCATTGACTCACTCCTCAACTCCAATCATGACTTCTTCATCAGACCGGAAATGAAGTCCACGGATATCCTTTTTCAAGTTTGGGAATAGGAAGAAGTCGCTAGGAGCTAGGTCAGGCGAATAGGCAGGATGTGGTATTAATTGATACCCGTTTCGCTCTACAGCATCCATTGCAACTTAGCAAGTGTGGACTCTCGCGTTGTCCTGTTGCAGCAAAACACCTTTAGAGAGTTTACCTCGGCGTTTTTCACGGAGGGCTGTTCTCAGCTGGTCTAACAAGTTTGCATAGTACACTCCAGTTATTGTACTTCTCTTGGGTAAAAAGTCCAACATAATAACGCCTTCTGCGTCCCAAAATACTGTGGCCATCACCTTGCCAGCAGATGGTTGCGTCTTGAACTTCTTTGGCTCAGGTCCTACCCACTAATGACTGAGCTTTATGAGCGGGCTCATAATAATGAACCCAAGTCTCATCTACAGTCACCAGACACAAAAGAAAATCATCTTTTGACCTAAAACGCTTCAACAAGCCGCTGCATACTGATGCTGTGGTTGCCATTTGCTCATCGCTAAGGGAATTGGGGACCCAACGAGCTGTTGGCTTGCGCACACCTAAACGATCATGTAATATTGTTGAAACGTTGAAACGCTACCATGTGAAATGCCTAATGCCAGCGCTATTTCTTCCACCTGAATTCGCCTATCGGAGTATACCAGATCCCGAACTTTCTTACACATTTCTTCGTCGGTGGCATCCAGTGAGTGTCCAGACCTGGCTTCATCTTCTAAAGACGTTCTACCGCGTTTGAATTCCCCTACCCAGAATTTAACCTGAGCATAAGATGGTGCAGAAGACCCATAAACATCGGCTAACTCGCCGTATATTTTCTTGCCTGTTTTACCTTTTTACTATAAGTACCGAATTACAGCACGGTACTCAACTTTAGATGAGAAGCATGCCTTTGCATCACTAGCCATGTTTGACATTCAATATCTTATTAAAGAATGACTCGATACGCGTGCAGTTTATACCCATGTATAAAACATATATTGAAACAAAGCATGAAAATTATGACCGTCTCATTCTATCGAAAATGGGATAGGCTGGTTACTTATTGACACATCCTCGTATTTCACCGCTTGGATAAATAGTTTTCTTATTTCTCTGTGAAAACATATGTTGTGTATGGCTCATCAAACAAGTACAGACAGATCAAACTGACCGCTCGCTTTGACCCTTTATATTTACCAGAATAACGAACAGTTTTGGCAAGTGGGGAAGTGAGAGGGGGTGGGGGTCATAAAATCCATCATTCCACGTGAAACAGGTGTTCACCCACCTATAAACCTATACAGATGATACCTGTTAACGTCGTAAACATATACCTATATAAAGCAACAAGGTCAGTTTGGTACGCCAATACCCACAATTTATTTTTTGTGGAGAAATAATATCAAGAGGCGCATGGGCCACAACGCTCACCTGAGTTAACTGCTTTGAGTTAATTAGGTCATTTACTCATCATTCCCTATTAGCCTGTCAAGTTTCAATGCAATGGGTTAAACAGTTTTCAAGAACAAGGGTTAATAACAAATTCTAATGTGTTACAAATTGAAGTTCACAAGTATTTTATCAAATAATATAACCAAGTGCTTTGCAGTGAATCATAATTCGGTTAATTCATGTCATCTTCCCATAATATCCCTCAAAATTTGTACTTTTTAAAGCCTGAAAAGAATATTTTCATATAAAAAAGTTAATACACCAAAAGGGCGTGGCTATGAGCATAACCAAATGTAATGTATAAGGTAATTAATACTCTATGTCTTTTACAGAAAAAATACAAGAAATCTCCAGATAAGATTTTTTCTCTTTTTTTTTCAACCAAAACTACTAATTTCTTTTTTCTTTCTTCACAAAACCCTAACTTATGGTTACACATTAGAAGCGCCTCGCCAAGGCGCTTCTAATGAGTAACCACAAATTATGTTTTCATGAAGAAATAAGAAAATTATCATGTGAAAGACCATCTTATCTGTACTATATAAAGAGTTAATACACTGAAAAGGCAAGGCTCTGAGCATAGTCACTGAGTTGGAGTTTTACTGCCCAGTCAACACTGTTAAGGCCATGTCAAGCTGGTCAGTTACCCTGCTCACACTTCTCCTTGGCCGGCTTAATCCTCTTAGTTGTCAACCAGGAATCATGCAAATACTTTTATCAGTAACTTTCAACTGCCTATCTTGAATCAGCAGAAGAGGGGAGAATGTCATGTGGCAGAGCTAAGGCATTCGAACTTGCAGTACCTGCAACGACAGTCAGGCACACAGCTGACTTCCCAACGAAGCCCAGCCGGAGGGTGTGTATTGGTAATTAATATCATATGAGAAATCAAATGTTCATTAAATCTTTATTTTAAATTGAAACATTTGTCTTTCCTTTAAATAAGATGTGTATGATACAAGGGACTAGCGGAACTTCTGCCTTTTTGTCAGACCACGTTAATTTTTGTGTATCAAACAATATTGTGTGTCAAACTTCTTTGAAGTTACATGTATCTATAATTCAGAAATCAAGCCAAAACTAGGAATTGTGTTTATAAAACACTATGCCCCCAATCATATGCTTGCCTCTAAAGATACATGTAATACACGGTAACAAGAGCTGTCGCTTGACAGCATAGCTCGACTGTTTGCGCCTTGTCTACCTATGTATTTTAGATTAACACGTCAAAAGGTGTATTTATAATTTTTAATTGATTCAATTCCAAATACAATAAGTTTTGTGAGTCTGAATATAAATCACACACCCTTCTATAAATTTGAATGCAAATCTGTGTGTTACACTGACCTAGATATATTTTGAGGTTGGACATTGCATCACATAGAACCACTGTTCCTATTATCAAATTTCCCCATCAAATAGTCTTCCAGTTAGTATTTAAAATCAATGAGCGATGAAATATAGGTCACATTAAGTCACACTGACCTGGATATATTTTATGTCAACCAATGGGTCACATGGAAGTTAAAATCTAGGTATGACATTTCTCTATCAAATAGTCTTCGAGATATACGGTAAAATCATTGGACTGCTGTAGGTCAATATGACCTACATATAATTTTAGGTTATTCTTAGTGTCACATTCATGGTATGATATTTCTCCATCAAATAGTTTTTGAAATATAATCACTGGAACATGAAATATAGGTCACATTGACATGCATATATTTTGAGGTCAGCCTTCGTGTCTCATGGATCTAATAACCAAGGTATGATATTTCGCTTATCAAAGCATTATCGAGATATAAGGCGTAATCGCAGGACCATGAAACGTGGTTCACATTGACCTACATTTATATTGAGATCACTCTTCGTGCCACATGGAACTAATATCAAAGGTATGACATTTCTCTATCAAATAGTCATCGAGATATAAGGCGTAATCACTGCACCGTGAAATATAGGTAAAATTGACCTACATATATATTGAGGTCACTATTCGTGTCACGTGGAACTAATATCCAATGTATGACATTTCTCTATCAAATAGTCTTCGAGATATGAGGCATAATCACTGGATATAGTCTTCGAGATATTAGGCATAATCACCGGACCATGAGATGTACAATGTAGGTCAAATATATATTTTGAGTCTACTCTTATTTGAGTGTCACATGAAACTAATATCAAACGTATGACATTTCTCTATCAAAGAGTCTTCGAAATATGAGGCGTAATCACTGGACTCTGAAATATATGTCATACTGGCCTAATTATGGTTTTGAGGTCACTCTTTGTGTCGCATGGAACTAATATCCAAGATATGACATTTCTCCATGATAGTCTAAGAGATATCATTGTCATTGGACTGTGAAATGTAGTTCACCATGACCTTCATTCAATGACACTTAAAGCAATGTCACAAGGTTAACTGATGTATTACCTAGAATGTGTTTACAATGCTAGCATGACAGAAATGCACTAAACACTTTACAAGAGGTGTCCTAGATTCTGAACCCTAGCCCCAACCCAGGGACCGACACCTATGGACATTTAGACGACCCTTCCAGGCTTCCATGTTCCGAATATGAATACCGGTTGACAACTGACTACTAAGATATAAGCATAAGAATTACTTAAACACAGCAACCGAGTATTTTACAAAGAAGTCCTAGATTTTGACCCCTAGTCCTACTAGGCTTGAACCCAGAGGTCTGTTCTTATGAAATCGCAGACGACCCTTCCAAGCACTCATGTTCCAAATATGAATGGTATGTAGTAAGTGGCTGTTGATTTATTAGCATTTGAAAAAAAAAACAACTTTAACACAGTATGACGGGAACGGGAACGCAAACGCACACGCGCACGCAGACTACCAGGGTTACTACAATAGCTCTCCTTGTACTTCGTACAGGCGAATAATTCGGATAAATAAAAAATTACGGGTCACTCATTTTTTCATGATGAATCCATATATGAAATTTCAAAACATTAGCATGCATGGTTCTAAAGTAATGCTATGCACATGAAAGCAACAAGATTATGTAGCCTAAAATTGCAAAGGCCCATAACTCCAACAACATTTCATTTAATTGAAAATTTAATCAGGTAATGTTCTATTCAGTCCCAATCAGTATATCAAATATCAAGGCTCTAGCTTAAATACTTTTAGAGATAATTTGCTAACAAGAGTTCAATGTTATTTTATCAATAGAAAAATAACTCTAAAATGGGAGATAATTCGGATAAGAAAATAATAAGGAACTGCAAAGGGCCATAACTCCAACAACAGTTGATTTAATTGGTTGAAAATTTGATCAGGCGATCACCTTATCAGTTCCAATCAGTATACCAAATATCAAGTCTCAAGCTCAAATACGTTTTTAAAATATCTTGCTTACGAGATTTCAACATTATTTTATTAAAAGGAAAATATCTCTAAAATGGGAGATAATTCGGATAAGAAAAAAATACGGGTCACCATTTTTTTTCATGAGAAATCCACATATGAAATTTCAAAACACAAGCATACATAGTTCTAAACTTATGCTATGACCATAAATGCTGCAAAATTAAATAGCCTAAAAATGCAAAGGGCCAGAACTCGAACAACATTTCATTTAATTAGCTGAACATTTAACCAGGTAATCTCCTCCTCAGTCCCAACCAGTATACAAAATATCAAGGCTCTAGCTTTAGTGCTTTTTGAGATATCTTGCTAACGAGATTTTAATGTTATTTTATTAAAAGGGAAATAACTCTAAAATGTGAGATAATTCGGATCAGAAAAAATACGGGTCACCTTTTTTTATGAGAAATCCATATATGAAATTTCAAAGCATTAGCATACATGGTTTTAAACTTATACTATGCACATGAAAGCAACAAGATGAAATAGCCTAAATTGCAAAATGCCATAACTCCAACAACCTTTCATTTAATTTGTTGAATATTTATTCAGGTGACCTCCTCCTCAGTCCCTATCAGTATGCTAAATATCAAGGCGCTAGCTTTAATGCTTTCTGAGATCTTGCTATCGAGATTTTAATGTTATTTTATTGAAGGGAAATGACTCTAAAATGAGAGATAATTCGGAGAAGAAACAAAAAACGGGTCACCTACTTTTTTTTTCATGAGAAATCCATATATGAAATTTCAAAACATTAGCATACATGGTTCTAAACTTATGCTATGACCATGAAAGCGACAAGATGAAATAGCCTAAAATTGCAAAATGCCATAACTCCAACAAAACTTCATTTAATATGTTGATTATTTAATTTGGTGATCTCCTCCTCAGTCCATATCAGTATACCAAATATCAAGGTTCTAGCTGAAATACTTTTTGAGACATCGTGCTAACAAGATTTTAATGTCATTTTATTAACAGGGAAATAATTCTAAAATGGGGGATAATTCGGATAAGAAATAAAATACGGGTGACCTATTTTTCATGATGACTCCATATATTAAATTCAAAACATTAGAATACGTTGTTCTAAAGTTATGCAATGCACATGAAAGCAACAAGATTAAATAGCTTAACATTGTAAATGGCCATAACTCCAACAACTTTTCATTTAATTAGTTGAAAAATTAATCAGATAATCTTCACCTCAGTCTCAATCAGTATACAAAATATCAAGGCTCTATGCTAACGAGATTTCAATGTTGTTTTATTGAAAGGAAAATAACTCTAAAATGGGAGATAATTTGGAAAAGAAAAAAAAAGTACAGTTCACCTATTTTTTCATGTGGAATCTAATATATAAAATTGAAAAACATTCGCATACATGGTTCTTAACGTATGCTATGCACAATAAAGCAACAATATTAAATAGCCTAAAATTGCAATGTGTCATAACTCCAACAACATTTCATTTAATTGGTTGAACATTTAATCAGGTGATCTTCTCAGTCCCAATCAGTATACCAAATATCAAGGCTCTAGCACAAATACTTTTTGAGACATCCAGCTAACGAGATTTCAATGTTATTTTATTAAAAAGGAAATAACTCTTAGCTGGGAGATGATTCGGATAATAAATAATAATGGTCACCTATTTTTTCATGAGGAATGCATATATGAAATTTGAAAATATAAACATACATGATACTAAACTTACATATATGTTATGCACAATAAAGCTATAACATTAACTGGCCTATATCACGAAAACATACCTATATAATTTTGTCCCCCTTAAACCCCACTTTTATATAGTAAAACTGGGGTTTACAGGGGTATACATTATTTTTCTTATTTCTGCTCAAAAACATAGATTGTGGGTACTCGTTAGAACCGCCTCGTCTAGGCGGTTCTAACGAGTACTAACAATCTATGTTTTGATCAGAAATGAAAAAATATCAGAATTTTTATCTCAAAATTTTCAGTTTTTAGTGGAAAAGTTTCAGTATATTTGAATAGGCATGGTTTCGTAATGAAAATTGTAAGGAGGGAAATGCAAATATGAAATTTCAAAACATTGAGATGCATGATTCTAAACTTATGCTGTGCACAATAAAGCAACAACATTAACTGGCCTCAAATTGTAAGGTGCCATAACTCCAACAATAGTTCTAGCTTTAATGCTAGATATTGTGCTAACGAGATTTTAATGTTATTCTATTAAAAGGGAAATAATTTTAAAATGGAAGATAATTCGGATAAGAAAGTTATGCGATGCACATGAAAGTTACGCGATGCACATGAAAGCAACAAGGATAAATAGCTTAAAATTGTAAAGGGCCATCACTCCAACAACATTTCATTTTATTAGCTGAAAATTTAACCAGGCGATTCCTCCTCAGTTCCAATCAGTATACCAAAATATCAAGGCTCTTGCTCAAATACTTTTTGAGATAGCCTGCTAACGAGATTTCAATTTTATTTTATTAAAAAGGAAACAACTCTAAAATGGAAGATAATTCGGATAAAAAAAATACGGGTCACTAATCTTTTTAATGAGAAATCCATATGTGAATTTTCAAAACATTAGCATATATGGTTTTAAAATTATGCTATGCACAAGAACGCGTGACAAACGAACGAACGAACAAACGAACGGACAGGTCAGAAGCAATATGCCCCCCCCCCCCCCCCCGCACCCTTTGTACTTTTTTTAAATTTCAGGGCATAGTTAAACTAGAGCTGTTTTTAATAATAAAAAAAAAGACATATGTCTGTGCCCACCATCGCCCCCAACACCCACCCACTCACCACCCCAACAAGCTGTCACTAATTGTTTATAAGCATTACAAGCCCATACGCAGAGGGGATGCAGAGGGTGCGAACGATTTTCTGCGAAAACTATTTCAAAATCATACATTTTCAACAGGTATTTACCCTAATTTTAGCTTCTAAATAAAAATGTTCTCCCTTCCAAAATGTATAGACAAGAGTTGCGGTTCTTATGTTGTGCACATTGTCTCATGATGCTTTATAGTTCTATGAAATTTTAAGTTATAGCGCGGACACACAATGACCATTGTCTAATTTCAAAAGGGAATAACTACAAAAGTACAGACAAGAGTTACGGTCTTAACTGTTTCTGTGACGTTTCATGAAAATATCTTTTCTGGGGAATAATTACAAAACTGTATAGACAAAAGTTACGGTTCTTATGTTCTGCATGTTGTCTGATGATGTTTAATATTTCTATGAAGTTTCATGAAAATATCTTGAAGGGTTTTTTAAGTTATAGAGAGGACATGAAATGATCACTTTCTTATTTCAAAGGGAAATAACTCGAAAAACATATAGACAAGAGTTATGGTTCTTGTGGTCTGCACGTCGTCTGATGATGCTTTATATTTCATTAAATTATCTTGAGCAGTTTTCAAGTTATAGAGCGACACGATTGCGTGACGGATGGACACAGACAGACAACTGAGGCAAAAAAAAAAAAAATACCCCTGGCATGGGGAGACATAAATAGCTTTGTTACCACCTACCTCATCCGCCAATTAAATTTAGCCCTACTCAAAATGCTTTTATTTTATTTTATTTTATTTTATTTTATTTTTTTTTTTTTTTTGAGGTGGGGGGGGGATGGGGGGGGGGGGGAAGGAGCGGGAGGGGAGACTAATTCACACATAATCCCAGCTGAACAGGGCCACCGATATCATTTCTTCAGGAAAAAAATAAATAAAAAATAAAAATAAATAAAACTTAGTAACTGTGTGCAGTACACACAAATAAAAAGGTTAAGATATATGGACATCAATACTTGTAACTTGCAAAGCTGTAAAACAGCAAATATTTCAGTCCTATAAAACAGATACCTACCGTTATAATCCTAAGTATCAGGACTGAACAAACAGTGTACACCCAGATCAGACGCCGCAGATTATGTGGTGTCTGATCAGGCTCTTCACTTATCTATTATTTTTTGAAACACACCAACAGGCAGTAATACTGGAAGTGTTCAAAGTTTAGGGCAAACATGGCAAGCAGTTAAATTGTCCCAATATTTAGTGTTAAATTTGATATATAGAAACAATATCTGGATAAAAAAAAATTTTGAGAAGTGAATAAAAAAAATGAAGTATCAACAAAATTGAGGCATCAGCTTTGAAATTAATGGTACGGATTTCGTTTCATCCAAATTAAATAAACAGCACTTGCGACCATCAGTACTGATAATATTCAAAATTATTCCCTAGGGAATAATTCTTTACTTAAATTTGATAATCAAGTCCAAATGAGAAGACATATATCCAATTCTGAATTAAGTATTATAAACCTGCAGAGAAATGTCAGAATTTATTAAGACTTTTGGCATTTTGGGTATTTTATTTGAGTTTGCTTTTACTCAGCTTATGAAAAAAAAAAACCTAATTAACATTTAACATATTAAGGGCGGACGACAAACTGGTTATATTTTCGTATTTTCCCCAGAAAACTGAATATAACATACACCACGAAAACATACCTATATAATTTTGACCCTCTTTAATAATTTTGACTTGTATATAGTAAAACTGGAGTTTAAGGGGTATACACTATCTTTCTTATTTCTGCTCAAAAACATAGATTGTTAGAACCGCCTCATCGAAGCGGTTCTAACGGGTACCCACAATCTATGTTTTCGAGCAGAAATATGAAAAACAATATCAGAATTTTTATCTGAAAATTTCATTTTTTTGGTGGTAAAATTTTCAGTATATTTGAATAGGCTTGTTTTCGTAATGTTGTGCAAATTGTCTCCTTAGAAGACAGTCTATGGAGACAATTTTCATGAAATAACAGAATCGTTTTTGGGGAAAAATAAGAAAACAAAAAAATCTTTCAAAATCTTGTCTAATGAAATTTTTACCCAGCATGCTAAACGTTAACTTTGTTGATATGACATATATTGTGTTCTCCAAGCATTTTGATATATTTCAATTTCGTCATCAGAACATGACACTGAATATAACAAAATGCAAAACTGAGATACGTCAACATTGCTGAAATAAAAAAAGGTTTATCCAGATAATTATTTTTCTTATTTCTCTGTGAAAACATATGTTGTGTTTACTCATTAGAAGCACCTAAGTGATGTGTTTTAATTGAGAAGTTAACAACCCAAATAGTATTTTTCATTGGGAAGAAAATGGCCTGTTGCACAGGAAAGTGTCCAATTCAGTTAAGCATCAGAGTCAAAAAAAAAAAAAAAAAAAAAAATTGACTCTGATGCTTAACTAAATTGGACACTTCAATGTGCAGTAGACCAAGTTCTTATTTCTACATAGTTTTAATGTTATTAGAAATATCATTTTTTCTTGCTTCAGAATCTGATAAAAGAAAGAGGCTAACTTTTACACTCAATAATGCAATAACTTTGCTTGAAAAAGGGTAGTCATAGGTCGGGATGGACGTTACACTTTAGAGAGTAAGTCTACTGTGACCACTACAATATGCTTTCAAAAGAGAGATCACTTTTAATTTTTGCTGATTTTACATTCTGTTATAGATAAAGAACTGAAAGCAACAATAACTAGAAATGTGTCCAAAGGACACGGATGCCCCCGCCTGAAAAACCCAAATGGCTAACGCCTGAAAAACTTAAAGGCAAATTGCCAACGCCTTCTCGAATTGAGACGGACGAACGGACAGGAGTAACACCATATGCCCTTTCTACCATTCTTCCAATTGCAGGGGCATAAACATATTTGAAACTGTTACCCATCTGCAAGGAATATCAGGCTTGAATACAGGCTATATATTCCCAGGCTATATATTCCGTGATTCTCTTAATTTCAGATACATTTTTTGTTAAACATTTAAACTGCCAATCACAACAACTGTCGTCTGCTTTGTCATCTGCTTGTGATTTTAAAAGTCATCTTTTACAACTGTGTGGACCCAGATCAGACTGCTCCTCTAGGAGCAGTCTGATCAGGGTCCACACTGTTTGCCTGTATGCAAAAAATAGGTTTAAATATTTTGCATGAATATTCAGCAGACAACATAAACAGACAACATTTTCAGATAGAGGTTTTCCTGGCGTTTTAATGGTTAAAGCACTAATCACAACTGCAGAAGACAACATTTTAATAGTTTTTATTATTTTTCGGAGAAAATTAGCTTTGTATTTCATGTGAATCAATTCACCTAAAATGCCAATTCTGATTTGCTCTAAATAATAATAATAGATCCAATAATAATAATAATAATAATAATAATAATAATAATAATAATAATAATAATAATAATGATTATTATTATTATTATTATTATTATTATTATTATCATTAATAATAATAATAATAATAATAATATTTTTTATTATTATTATTAATATTATTAACTTTTATTATTATTATTATTATTGTTATTATTATTATAAACAAAAAGGTCGTCTGCTACAATTTTACTTAGCGCAGTTAGGGTTAACAGCCAAACCTTTTATGTCTCAAATGCATACTGCTAAATCTGATCAGACTGCTTTTATTTTTTATCACGAAAACATGCCTATATAATTTTGACCCCTTTAAACCCCACTTTTATATAGTAAAACGAGGTTTACAGGGGTATACATTAGTTTTCTTATTTCTGCTCAAAAACATAGATTTTGGGTACTCGTTAGAACCATCTCGGCGAGGCGGTTCTAACGAGTACCCACAATCTATCTTCTGAGCAGAAATATGAAAAAATATCAGATTTTTTTTCTGAAAGTTTTCAGTTTTTAAAGGTGTAATTTTCTACATATTTGCATAGGCGTGTTTTCGTAATGTTATTACAAAAGCAGGGAATATCCGGGTTCAGCAGGACAAGGGTATTATTCTGGTTTTAAGGTTTTTTTGGAGGCGGTTCTAACGAGTACCCACAATCTATGCTTTTGAGTAGAAATAAAAAAAATAATGTATACCCTGTAAACCTCAGTTTTACTATATAAAAATGGGGTTTAAGGGGGTCGAAATTATATAGGCATGTTTTCGTGATGAATAGACTGAAAAATTTACCACCAAAAATGAAATATTTCGGATAAAAATATACATACATATTTCTTCTCAAAATATAAATTTTGTGGTTATTCATTAGAACCTCCTCAGCGAGGCGGTTCTAACTAGTACACACAATCTATTTTTAGCAAAAATAAAAAAATAATGTCTATCCCTGTAAACCCCAGTTTTAAAACATAAAAGTGGAGATTAAGAGGGTCAACATTATTTAGGCATGTTTTCATGATGTCTGCACTCTGATCTCAGCTGTTACGGAAAAAAAAATTAAAAAATTGTGTACATGTACACCAAATTTTCTGACAAAATGGCCTATGCAAACAGTGCAGACCCAGAACAGTCTGCTAAACGAATTGTCTGATCAGTGTTTACATTTCCATTCCCACTAGTTTTTTTTTTTTTTTTTTTTTTTTCAGAAACAACTGCAGTAAAAGCATAACTTAGGCTAAAAATTATGGAATACTCTACAACCTCTTGATAACACGGTTCGTTATAACACGGTTTTGGATATAACACGGTTCAAAGACGGATCCCAAAATGTATAGATTATATTGAAAAATGACCATAAGTGGTCTTTTTTTCAATATAATCTATATATTTTTGTTTTGATATAACACGGTTGTTTAACTAACACGGTTTATGCTTTGGACCCCAACAGTAGTGTTATAAAGAGGTTGTGGTGTATAGTGTTCGGAAATTTAGGACATTTCACCGTACTGTTTGTGCATTCGCTAAGTACCGTTTGCTGCACAGCATGGTTCAGTTCATGAACACCTGATGAGTTATTTAATAATGAACAGGTGTTTTATCTTTACAAACAAGTTTATTTCAACCAGATACCACCGCTGATTAGGTACCCAGGCACTAATATATATATTTTTTTCCATTCATTTCTGTCAAAAGATGCGTAATGATCGTCATTTTTATTGAAAATATTAGGAACTATGTAGCAATTAAATAACCAAGGATGATAACTGTCAGAGCAAAATGTTTCATTTCTGTCTGCGACAAGGCCCAAAAGCAGAAATATATCAAATAAGGACTAGAAATTGTATCTTACTCAATATAAGAATTTAAGTATTAACATTTCTATGGCCTGGGGTAAGATGTTAAACATACAGACCAGGGCCCAGTTGTTCAAAGCTAACGACGTCGTTAGTTAACGATTCGTTAAAATTTACATCGCGTTATACGCAAATATGCTGAAATTTTTTGCTGAAAAAATGTGAGTAGCTTTTGCAGTGCAAAAGCTACTCACATTTTTTCAGCAAAAAATATCAGAATATTGTATATTGAATCTGCTAAAACCGTTAACGAAATGACCCTTAACGAGCTCGTTAAGCTAACGACGCTTTGAACAACTGGGCCCTGAAGTGTAAAACCGATTCTTATAATCCTCAACAAACAACGCTATTGTGCCTTGGATTTCTTTTTGTAACTGATTCTTGTTTTCACAGTCAGCCAGGATTAAATTATAAACCAAGAAATATCGGTGGAAAACACCACCTGCCTGTTTTTGTGTGACCGTCACGAAAACAAGCCTATATAATTTTGAACTCCTTGAACCCCACTTTTATATAGTAAAACTGAGGTTTACAGGGGTATACATTATTTTTCATATTTCTGCTCAAAAACGTAGATTGTGGGTACTCGTTAGAACCGCCTCGCCGAGGCGGTTCTAACGATTACCCACGCGAGGCGGTTCTAACGTGTACCCACAATCTATGTTTTTGAGCAGAAATATAAAAAATAAGTTTCAGAGTTTTTACCTGATTTTGTTCAGTTTTTTGGAGGTGAAATTTTCTACACGTTTGAATAGGCGTGTTTTCGTAATATTTCACGCTTAGCAGGCTGGGTGAAAAGTTCAGTAGACGACATTTTTCCCCGAAGGAAAATGGGATTTCTCTAATGTAGACAACTGAAATGTCAAAAACGTATTTCTGGAAAAAATAAAAATATCATCAGTCCATCGTCTGGGGTCTCTAAAGGGGCAGAGCACGGGAGACAAAATCTTACGATCTTCTTATTTTCAATACCCTTATGTAAGAGTGAGCTATTCTACATCCATCAGAAGGTATGAATTCTTATTGTCTATGCCTTGTAGCAGCTCTTGTCTACGCCCATAGGCACAGACAATCTTAGAGTTTGTCATTGCTCTGGTAGTTCTCTGTGAAAGGTCATTGACTGATCCAATGCTAATTAATTTCCATGGACTGCTCAACCAAATATAACCAAGTATTTGCTTTCACAAAAACTGCCCAACCAAGTATTAGCATAAACATGGTGTAAACGTAGAGCAGACCAATCTTTTTGTGAAAGTTAATACTTGTGATAGTTTTGTGTCCCCAAAATGACGCCGGCCTCGGTGGCTCAGTTGGATGTGCGTCCGACTGGAGATCAGGAGGTCGCGGGTTCGACCCCGCCGAGGTCGGCAACATTCTTTCGTAGAGATTGATCATGAAATATTTTCTATGGTCATTCTCTGCCTTCCGCTGATTCAAGAAGGGCAGTTGTCAGTTTCTGGCGAAAGAATGTGCACTGTACTGGTTAACCGCTTAGAGGACTAAGCCTGCCCAGTAAACGTGTGGTTAGGTAAACTGACCGCGCTCGACATGACTCCATTGGTTTGACTGGGCCGTAAAATCTCAACAAAAACAAACAAAATCCTCAAAACGACAGATCAAGGGAGACAAATCTTATAAAATTATGGCAATTCTATATCCTCTTTTATAGAGCCATTTTTGCTCTTTTGGAATTTTTTTGACATGAGTCAACCATTATACCATTCCGACATCTTTTCGATCCTGTTATTATCTCCCTTGGTTACTTCCTATCTTTCGGCTCCATTTGGATGTGGAACAGAACTGGCTCTAGTCGTTTCTGCATTTTTTTTTTTTTTTTTTGTTATTCTTTATAACTTGCCGTAGCTGTATTTGTCTCTTTAATCCAATTTCACTGTTTTTTACTTTTTCTTGCTTTTTCCACTAAGGGACATAACTGATTAAATCAAACCTGTACTAGATTGTATACCTTTGAAAAGGAAAGAGAAAATAATAGAAAATATAGAGTCTGGAGACAGACTAAGCAGCATCCTGTGAGGTAAAAGTCGTATTTTACTAGACCTTGATGTCAGAGACCAACTGTTAGAGAATGGCTATACAAGGTAACACATTTTTGAATTAGTTTAATTTTTTTAATTCAATTGTAAATGTAGTAACGAGTGATAAAACAGGATATCAAGGTCAAGGAGCTAGTCTCGGTCGCTTATAATGGAATGTGTGCTAATTAGGTGGAATATGTTTTGTTTTTTTTTAAACAATATGAGATCAACTGAGAGAAATGATAAAAGATGAGCTCCTGTAAATTATAAACCACATTAACTTTCCAGGCTATGGACAAATTCAGCAGATGACAAACTGGTGATATTTTCCTTATTTTCCTAGATATCACACATCATACAAGCAGGCAATTTGCATGACATGTCACATCCTTTTCTGTAGGAAAAATCAGAAAAAAAATCAAATTGTCTGCTGAATTTTTTACTTAGCATGCAATAATAACAAAGCACCTTCAATGAATCTTGAAGCACCATTCAGTTTATCCTGTATCATGGTAACAGCTCTAAATAAGGTACTTATTTCAACCATAAAATATTGATACTTTTTTCTTATTTGTCCACAAAAACCTATGTTGTAGGTATTCATTAGAAAAGGCGCTTCTAATGAGTACCCACAATATATGTTTTTGTGGAGAAATAAGAATATATATATATAGACACCTTCTTACAGGAGCTATGCTGGTCCGATTACAGAACGTTCAATTTACTCTGGTCTTTCTTTGTGGAGAAACTAGGCCAGCCCGTATTTCTTCTGATATTCACCATACCAGCTTGTAAGGCACTGAAAGAAAGAAGATAACACTACAAAAGAAACCCCTTTATAACAGGATTCAGTATAGCAAAGTTTCAAATATACAGTATTTACTATAAATATTGGGACGCCATAACTGTTGATGTATTAAAAATGCTGAGATGGCAGGCAGATTAGCTCCTGAATTCTATGACATTGCTTGCTCAGACCAGTTTGTCAATAAAAAAAAAATGGGTAAATATAGTAAAAGCTTAAAGCTGATCCCATAAACCATGTATCCAAACAACTATATACACTATATACGGGGACCGTTTATAGTGATTTTTCTATATAATCTATGAATTTTTATTTGCATACAAGGGGCACTTCTGCAATAAGTCACGCATAAAAGGTTTTCAAGGAGAAACAAATACTATATTTATCAGGGAACTCTTGTTGTCTAGCCAGAGCTATGATTTGTTGCAGAAATCAAAACCTTTGCAGTTGGTTAATTTACAATAAATGTCCTAAAATTTGAATACTTTATTCTATACCTTTTCGGGCTAAGTTTTGCTTTTCATTCAATTGCTTCTTAAACTACTTAATAGAAAGGCAAACAGTGCAGACCCTGATCAGACTGCTCCGGAAGAAACAGTCTGATCTGAATCTGCACTGTTTGCATATGCCAATATGTGAGACACTGGTGTACGAAATTTTATGACATTTACTATACTTTTAGCACTCACTGGGCAAATCATAAATTGGTATTCTTGTTTTCCCCGAAACCAGGGACTGATATTTCATGCAAATTATTAGGAAACAATTTGCTTTAAATGTCAAACCCTAATGTCTGGACAAAAATTAAAGATGGCTGCTGAAATTGCTTCACAGCATATTAAGCATTAAATATAATGAATATTTATTGGTACTTAACAATTTTCATCAGGAGTATTGGACTAGAGTTCATCATCTCAGGTCTGTAAGTCCCACAAATCTGAAGGCAACATCTTAACATGACTGAAATATTGCTACCTGTGCTGTTAACTCAACTTTACAATTTATGTCCAAATAACTCTTACACTGAATGGATTTCAACCAGGTTTGCAGTAAATTTCCACAAATGGTTGCCATACATAATGTGCTCTGTTTGATTCAGCGTGTGTGCGTGTGTGTGTCTTTTGACGTACCTTTCAACGATGGATCAGTCTACTTCAGAAACTTTAAAACATCTCCCCATTCTCAAGAAAACATGCTTACATAACTTTGACCCCCTTAAACCCTATTTTTATATTGTAAAACTGGATTTACAGGGGTATACATTATTTTTCTTTTTTTCTGCTAAAAACATAGATTGTGGGTATTCGTTAGAACCGCTTCATCAAGGCTAACTATCTATGTTTTGAGCAGAAATATGAAAATATCAGCTTTTTTCTATCTGAAAATTTTCATGTTTTGATGGTAAAATTTTCAATATATCTAAATAGGCATGTTTTCGTAATGATTTTTCATAATTAAAGTTTTATTTCCTGGTCCTTTGTGATTGAGCCCATTCTGGAGTTTTTGAAAATTTATATGAGAGTCATTGAGGAGAACCAATTGGACAAAAACTAAATAGAATGACAGACATTTCAACACACAGCTGTTTCCATTCTGTGCATTTGTGTTCATTGCACTCAAGGGTCATTCCTTTTACAGTCTATCTAATAATCTTCACTACAGCAGGTGTTAGTGCTGTGTGGTGGTCGTAAAATCCTTTTACAGTCTATCTTATAATCTTCACTAAAGCAGGTGTTAGTGCTGTGTGGTGGTCGTAAAATCCTTTTACAGTCTATCTAATAATCTTCACTACAGCATGTGTTAGTGCTGTGTGGTGGTCGTAAAATCCTTTTACAGTCTATCTAATAATCTTCACTACAGCAGGTGTTAGTGCTGTGTGGTGGTCGTAAAATCCTTTTACAGTCTATCTTATAATCTTCATTACAGCAGGTGTTAGTGCTGTGTGGTGGTCGTAAAATCCTTTTACAGTCTATCTAATAATCTTCACTGCAGCAGGTGTTAGTACTGTGTGGTGGTCGTAAAATCCTTTTACAGTCTATCTTATAATCTTCACTGCAGCAGGTGTTAGTACTGTGTGGTGGTCGTAAAATCATTTTACAGTCTATCTAATAATCTTCACTAATGCAGCTGTTAGTGCTGTTTGGTGGTCGTAAAATGTCTTCCTGTATATTACTAAAATGCAGTTCATATTTTTTTCTTTTGTGATCATTGAGCCAAATTTAGGATTTTTTATAAATTTATACTAGGGTCACTGATGAGACTACCTACAGTATAAATCTCCTAAAATTTCGAACACTTTATCCCATACTGTTTTGGCCTAAATGTTCTTCTTATGCAGCTGTTTCTTAAAAATACTGAGTGGAAAGGCAAAGAGTGTAGACCTGATCAGACTGATCCTTCAGTTGCAGTCTAATCTGGGACTGCACTGTTTGCATATGTTATTTTTTCAGACACTTTATTGTTTGAAATTTTAGGACATTGCCGTAGTCTGACCTAGATAACTTTTGGCACTTCAGCTCTTTTCATTGTGTGTGTGTGTGTGTGTGTGTGTGTGTGTGTGTGTGTGTGTGTGTTCATTGCTCCCATGGGTCATTAAGATTTGTTTTAGAATCTGTTGATTTTATATACATAATAGCGACAATAATTATGCTACATATATGTTACATGTTATTTATACAAAAGGAATCCAGAGATAATCGGCATAAAGACTTTTCTGTTTCCTTATTATGTACCCTGGCGCTGCCTCTATGTGACTCAGTTGTCTGGTAGCGTTAAAAATCTGATCAGTCAGTATCATGTACCCTACTTAGAGCAATGCTAATTGGTCAAATGTAACTAGCCTGGCCTAAAAAACTTTTGCCACTTCAACTCTTTTCATTTTGTGTGTGCGTGTGTGTGTGTTCATAACTCTCAATACTCTACTTAGAGCAATGCTAATTGGTCAAAGGTAACTAGCCTGGCTCAGAAAACTTTTGCCACTTCAACTCTTTTCATTGTGTGTGTGTGTGTGTGTGTGTGTGTGTGTGTGTGTGTGTGTGTGTGTGTGTGTTCATAACTCTCATAGGGTAATTTCTTTCAGGATCAATTTCAAATTTCATTCAAATTATGAGATGCTGATTTTGGTGCTTTACATCCCTTTCAACATTATTTAAGTCATATGGGAACAAAGAAAGAATGACAATAAAAGGCTCTTTGCAATGAAGTACCGTAATGTTACGAGATTCGAAGAACCGAGTGCTAACTACTCGGCTAACCTGACTCTTCACAAATCATGAGATGATTGTAATGAAATAACAGGCACCTCAAATGACTCACTGAAAGATATGCAATGTGTGTGTGTGTGTGTGTGTGTGTGTGTGTGTGTGTGTGTGTGTGTGTGTGTGTGTGTGTGTGTGTGTGTGTGTGTGTGTGTATTTAAGTTACTCTTACCCTGGTCCTGCTGATCCCGGATATGCCCTACCTTTGCAAACAGTGTAGATCCAGATCATTAGGCTTCTGAAGAACCCAATTGATCTGGATCTGCACTCTTTGTCATTAAGAATGTGAACTTGTATCAACAATCTAGTTAAAGAAATCTGACTGGCTGAAAATTAGAAGTATAGGTATGGAATCTTTATTTATTCAGAACTCGAATGGGGTAATTCCTTTTAGAATCAGTTTGACATTTCATTAATTGATGATGATGATGATGATGACGATGGTGATGGTGATAATGATGATGATGATTTTGGTGTTTTACATCCCTTTCAACAATATTTAAGTCATACGGACCTAACAGAAGGATGAAATTATATATTATATTGCAAAAATGTTGTGCGGTCTACCTTTTTGCCGACAAGAACCGGTAAGAGATGACAAGAATCGACAAGAAGTGACAAGAAGTGACAAGAAGGTCTTAGACACATTTAATATGTAATATAATATAGGGATCAAACATGTTTTTCATGCATTAACATTCGCCAGGTCCCGTGGGAGGTGTTGAAAATTGAGGCCGGAGGCCGCGGTTTTCAACACCTCCCTAGGGACCTGGCGAATGTTAATGCATTGAAAAACCATGTTCGATCGCTATTATTGCAAAAAAAAACTGGAAACATTTGCTACATTTCGCGTTATTTCTTGCACTATTTTGTTTCGCCTTTTCATTGATGTCACGCGAACGCTATTTCCACGTACTATGCTTGTTCTAGGGCAGAGCAGTACACATCATGTGACAGCAGCAATTCTGTGGCCCCGGTACGAGCATATTGAAAGTTGCGTAGCCGTGCATTAACAGCGCGTGAAATGCCTTGTTAATACACGGCTTTTCGTCGGTTAATGCACGGCTGTTAATAACGTGCGGCACTGCTTTTTATGCAATAATATATTACATATTAATCTTTTTGCACCTATTTATTTTGATAGATCTGAAGAAAAGCCTTTGGCTAAGTCTAAAAAAACTTATCTGTCAAAACCCGTTTTTGAAAAATAAAACCAAAGAACAATTTATAAGAAGCTGTTTTCTGTTTTCAAAAGATGTAATTTTGCCAGACATTTCACTAGAACACAATTTGGAGTGTCTGGTCTGTTTAAGAAAATTTAATATAATAAAGATAATACAATGTAATATGAACTGTGACACGAGATAATGGTAATTTTCGTTCTCCGCAAACACATTCTTCAAATGCTCATTTGGCTTAAACATATTTTATTACATAATACAAGTACAACAAAGTAACAAATTTGACACACAAACGATATAGGATTAGAACGAAAGCATTAAATACTTATAGAGTTCTTCTCCTCAACGTTGTATATTGCGTTGTTTACTTGAAGGCAGATTGTTTCACAGATAAAGGCAAAATGTTGTGATTGTTATTTCATGTAAGAAGGTAAAATAAATAAGTTGAAAAAACACACACAAAAAATATAAATAAAAAAAAGAAATCAGAATAAAGAAAAATTTAAAAAAAAAAAAAAAAAAAAAAAAAAAGTAAAAATAAATAGATAAATAAATAATTCAATAAGTATTTGTATAAGAAAACAGTAGTAAGAATCAAATAGTGTATAACAAAGTATATGAAAATGGCATTCTGGGAGAGGAACAACTGAGCTTGCATCCACAGGCTGATAATGCAGATATTGTTCAGGACAAGTTGTACCTGCAACATGCATTTACCACAGATTTAAAACCGTTTAGTGTCCAATATAAATTTATGCACTTTATCAAAAATGGCTTTGTTTATGTCAACAGAGAGGTTAAGAGTAGCATCGGGACCCAGGGTGAAGTTAGCTAGCTGTAAAAGTGCTTTAAACCCCCCGGTGGTTTACTCTACTAACCGTTCTAAGGCGGTGGTCCCGATATTAGTCTTACTCTTTGTTGCTTTGTGGTTTATTCTACGAGGCGATTTGTTGTATGTCTTTCCGTGTGTCATTTTGTACTTGTGTTTTTCAGTCCTTTTAGTATTGCGATTACCTCGCTTGGGGAAGAGAGAGCTAATCTTAGTGCTTTTCGTACGTTTGTTCGATTTGTGCTTGCTTGGATTTGTCGGTTTCCTCTTCCTCTTGGGGTCTGGGAAGGGCTGAGATTTGTGATTGTGGCACTCCCTGGACTTTTCTCTTACCCTTTTTTGAGTTGCCGTATAGCAGCAGATTTAAAGTAGGTGTCTGAATTGTAGATATAGCATTCATTAAAGCTGTGCGTTGAGTTTGGTATTGTGAGCAATGGAAAAATAATGCTGCGAATCCTCGATACTACCACAACTACACAGTGGAGTTTCAGAGACTTTTTCAGGAACAGGTCCAGATTCAAAGCACTGCAATGAGTACGCAAACGAGTGTGTAAGATCTGGAGACGGCGACTGCAGGTATAATAGTATTTCGGTGTTTGTTCCTTGTCTTTAGTTAAGTTATATTTAAAAGAGCTAACAGAATTACTTTGCTGGAGTTCTAATGGCAGATTATTCCATTCTTTGATGGCCGTTGGCAGAAAAGATTGTTGAGACTGAGTGGTTCTAGCATTGATTCCTCGTAGGTTATTTGAATGCCTTAAATTATAATTAGAAACATTACTAATAGATTCAAGTACCAAAGAAGATGAATACTGTGGAGTTAAACTGTACCTCATTTTATAGAAAAGAGTTAGCCTGTGATTTTTGCGTCGCTGTTTGAGAGTTTCCCGTCGAATTTCAGAATAGAGTGTGACTAACTTTGTTGCTCCCGTAACTATTCTGGCGGCTTCATTTTGTATTTTGTCCAGTTCTCGTTTTTCGTACTGGGTACAGTTATCCCATATGATATCGCCATATTCAAGCAACGGTCTTATAAATACAATATAAATGGTTTCAAGAGATTTTCGGTCGAGTTGAAATTTAAGTTTTCTCATGATATTTATTCTTGTCCACGCTTTTTCAGATATGTAGTTTATATGTTTGTGCCATGAGCAGTCGTGTGAGAATACTATTCCTAAGTGTTTGTGAGAGTCAACTTCAGTTATTTGTACATTTTGCATAAATATTGTGTGTGTGTGTGGGGGGGGGGGGGGAAGTTTCTATTTAATTTACGCGAAATTAACATAGATTCAGTTTTTGGAGGGTTAAAAGTGACTAGCCACTTAGCAGCCCATTGTGTTATTCTTCCTAAGTCAGCGTTAATACAAGCAGCTGCAGTGACGGGGTGATCGACGACAATATTAACGCTTGTATCATCTGCAAAAAGTCGAATATTGGAACCTATATCAAGAACAATATCATTGATATACACAAGCAATAACAGGGGTCATAAGATCGAACCTTGAGGGACTCCAGCTTGTATAAAAATCCAATCTGAGACAGCACCAGGCAGAACAACTCTTTGCTTTCGATTAGTTAAATAACTCTTAAAACATTCTAGGACTTGTCCTGTGACACTAGCTGCTTCAAGTTGCGTTGTTTGCAAAGGTCTGTTGTGACATAATGGCTCTTTTCATCCGCTGCGCGTCAATTATCGTATCTATCTAAATAATCACACCCCCTTACTTTGATCGTCTTGAACTATCATTACCAGTTGTTGTGTCCAAAACCGATGGATGAGTGGTTAACAGTGTAGACTCAGTTCAGACTTACAGTGTATATATGTATCATTAGTATTGGGACATATTAACTTCTTACCATATTTGCCGTGAAGTTTGAAATAGTCCATTATATTATTTAGATGTATGTCTGCAATACTGCTGATCATATATAACGCAGGCGGTGTGGACCCTGATCGGAAGCTGCCTTTTGCGACGTCTCATCGGGGCCTACATCGCTTGCAAAGGTCTATCTGTGGCACAATGGACCTTTTCATCCGCTGTGCATCCACTCATCCATCAGTTTTAGACACAACAATAGGTAGAGAAATTTCAGGACGATCAAAGTAAAGGGGTGTGAATATTTAGGATGGATAAAATATTTGATGCGTAGCGGATGAAAAGGTCCATTATGCTACGGATAGATCTTTGCAAACGATGCAGACCTAGATGTGACGCCGCAAAAGGCAGCTTCCGATTAGGGTCCACACCGCCTGCCTTACATACAGTAGTATTGCAGACACACATCCAAGTGATTGATGGACCATTTCAAACTTCACGGCAAATATGGTAAGTAGATAATGTGTCCCAATACTAATGATAAATATACAGTCGACTCTCGTTATCTCGAATTCCAAGGGACTCATTGAAACACTTCGAGATATCCGTATCTCGACATATCAGAGTTGAGAGAGTGGGAAAACAATAAATTGAACAACCACATTTAACAATTGAATATGTAATTTGACTCCTGAAGTTAGAAATATATATATAAAATAATGTGGAAAAGAGGAGAAATTGCTCCTCAGGAGCAATTTCTCCTCTTTTCCACATTATTTTGTTACCTGTTGTCATAGTTTCATGTTAAAATAGGGATCAGATTTTCAGTTCGAGATAAGCGGTAATTCGAAATAAGCGAGTTCGAGATAACGAGGTTCGACTGTATACACTATAAGACTGAACTGAGTCTACACTGTTAACCACTCATCCATCGGTTTTGGACACAACAACTGGTAGTGGTAGTTCAAGACGATCAAAGTAAGGGGATGTGATTATTTAGATAGATACGATAACTGACGCGCAGCGGATGAAAAGGGCCACATTACGAAAACTCGCCTATTCAAATATATTGAAAATTTCACCACCAAAAAATGAAAATTTTCAGATAAAAATTCTGATATTTTTCATATTTCTGCTCAAAACATAGATTGTGGGTAATCGTTAGAACTGCCTCGGCGAGGCGGTTCTAACGAGTACCCACAATCTATGTTTTAGAGCAGAAATAAGGAAAATAATGTATACCCCTGTAAATATTTAGATAGATACGATAACTGACGCGCAGCGGATGAAAAGGGCCACATTACGAAAACACGCCTATTCAAATATATTGAAAATTTCACCACCAAAAAATGAAAATTTTCAGATAAAAATTCTGATATTTGTCATATTTCTGCTCAAAACATAGATTGTGGGTCATCGTTAGAACCGCCTCGGCGAGGCGGTTCTAACGAGTACCCACAGTCTATGTTTTAGAGCAGAAATAAGGAAAATAATGTATACCCCTGTAAATATTTAGATAGATACGATAACTGACGCGCAGCGGATGAAAAGGGCCACGTTACGAAAACACGCCTATTCAAATATATTGAAAATTTCACCACCAAAAAATGAAAATTTTCCGATAAAAATTCTGATATTTGTCATATTTCTGCTCAAAACATAGATTGTGGGTAATCGTTAGAACCGCCTCGGCGAGGCGGTTCTAACGAGTACCCACAATCTATGTTTTAGAGCAGAAATAAGGAAAATAATGTATACCCCTGTAAATATTTAGATAGATACGATAACTGACGCGCAGCGGATGAAAAGGGCCACGTTACGAAAACACGCCTATTCAAATATATTGAAAATTTCACCACCAAAAAATGAAAATTTTCAGATAAAAATTCTGATATTTTTCATATTTCTGCTCAAAACATAGATTGTGGGTAATCGTTAGAACCGCCTCGGCGAGGCGGTTCTAACGAGTACCCACAATCTATGTTTTAGAGCAGAAATAAGGAAAATAATGTATACCCCTGTAAACCCCAGTTTTACTATATAAAAGTGGGGTTTAAGGGGGTCATAATTATATAGGTATGTTTTCGTGATGATATGTCACAAACATGTCTTCAAGAAATAATAGCTACTATTTTTCTGTCTGCAGACTATTCTATTCGGTTCTGTTTCTTAACAGACATAACTCGTATGAATAAACTAGCATATTTGCGTAATAGTTACTCCCCTTAGAAAAAAGGTTTTTTATTTTCTTTGCAAGAGCATTGTAAACTCCTTCAAAACAAAATTTTATTTATTTTTTTTTTTTTTTTAATAATAAAATGAAAACATAAGAATTTTATTTAATTTAAGCTTTAAACACTGGGCAGCAAATATGATAACAAAAATCCCCTGTTTATGGAATAGAACTGAAAAAAGAAATTTGTACCGTTGGATCCACAACCTCAAGAAAATAAAATATTGATTCTGAAACGTTACTATTACATTTTACAAAGAGACAAAAAATGCAAAAACGCATTTCTTACTTTGAACACATCCTTGGAATGGCATCTTAAATTTATAAAACTGTTTTTGTGGCAGAATATTTGGGACATTTTCCTATTGAAGAGGTTTCTAAGCACGGAAATGCACGTAAACCAAATCAGGAATATATTAGATTCTCGCCGCAAACCAAAGAGAAATTATGGCAGTAAAATGCAGCTTTCCGGACGCCAAACTTATGTACCAGACATTTGGAAGAAAACTTGAAACGTCAACTGAAAAATAAAATTGGCATGCCTGAAAAAAAAAAAAAAAAAAAAAAAAAAAAAAAAAATATATATATATATATATATATATATATATATATATATATATATATATATATATATATATATATATATATTTATATATATATATATATATATACTGTGGTTTACAGGGTAGACATTGTTTTTCTTATTTCTGCTCTAAAACATAGATTGTGGGTACTCGTTAGAACCGCCTCGGCGAAGCGGTTCTAACGAGTACCTACAATCTATGTTTTGAGCAGAAAAAATGTAAAATATCAGGTTTTATCGGAAAATTTTCAGTTTTTTGGAGGTGAAATTTTCTATATATTTGAATAAGCGTGTTTTCGTAATGGCCCGATAACCAGGACAAAACTAGAAGAGGGTCTGCACGGACAAAACAATACCGATCCAAAAAGTAGAAAATTAGTCAGGGTCTGCACGGACAAAACAGTAACGAATCCAAAAAGTAGAAAATAAGTCAATTTTGAATGATTTTAAAACAATTTGCGCATATTTTGGCTAGTCTTTTGAATAATTTGAAATGAAAAAAAAAAAACAAAAAAAAAAAAACAAAAAAACTTTTCATTGAATGAATGTCAAAACAGTTAATCTTCGAAAAAGATCAAAATTAGTAAATTTTGAATGATTTTAAAACAATTTTCCGACGGATATTTTGATCATTCTTTTGGATACAAATAAAAAAGAACAAAAACATATCATTGAAAATTAATTTAATTTCAGTAAAAATAATAGTTTTATAGTCTCTATGAAATGGAAGACTTCAAAATATAGTGTTTAGTGATGCACACATCATCAAGCTATGTTTAAGCATTTCATATATGCTGCATCAGGCATATAAAGTCTCCATGTACCGATTAAAATATACAGCTTTATATCAGCTAAAATACCTGTGCAGTGAGATCAATACCTGTGTCTGATATACCATCACGAAACCATGCCTATACAATTTTGACCCTTTTAAACCCCACTTTTATATAGTAAAACTGGGGTTTACAGGGGTATACATTATTTTTCTTATTTCTGCATAAAACATAGATTGTGGGTACTCGTTAGAACCGCCTCGGCGAGGCGGTTCTAACGATTACCCACAATCTATGTTTTGAGCAGAAATAGGAAAAATATCAGAAATTTTTAACTGAAAATTTTCCTTTTTTGATTGTATAATTTTCAGTACATTTGAATAGGCATGTTTTCGTAATGATAATTAGTACATTGCACATCTATGTAAACCGAAACAATCTAAGTTCAAACTAAGGAGGCTGTATAGATGGTGCAGGCTGATTTAGAACTTCATTCTATCTCAGCTTACGCTTAGCACTCTGTCTAAAATTTTCAGAAAAAAAAGATACTGAAATATCTTTCTTACTTTTACCAGAACACAAGTTTTGACATTTGGAACAACTTTGCATGAAATGTCAACCCTTTTTCTGGGAAATAAGAAAAATATAACCAATATGTCGTCTGCTAAATTAGCTAAGTGAGTGGTAAAGGTTAGTATGATATTGCTCTATATTATTGACTATTGAGGTATTGCGTATGATGTGATATCCACCACAGAGTACCAATATTGACAGAGGCAATAGCCGAGGTCAGTATTGGTATTCATGGATAGCAACTTCATATCCAATACCTCAATAGCCAATAATTGTTTTATTATATAGTTTGTCTTTTCTCTTGATAACTATGGCAATAACAGTCAACATCAGACCCCATTAATATAACAAGAGTCCAATGGGCCACGATTCGCTCACCTGATAAAAAAACAGCTAGTGCATATCTGCAAATGCCATTTAACTTCCTCCAGTATTGCGACAGCGACTGGGACACAATTTTGACCATGTAAAGGTATGTCATCTTAGAATCATCATTTGAACAAATTTGATAGAGCTGGATCCTTGATGCTGTATACCAAGATGCAGACTCAAAGCTTTCTTAGTTCTGGAGAAGAAGATTTTTAAGTGTTTTACCATATATGGGCTTGGCAGCCATCTTGTTCAAATGGTGCGGAACCATTTGAACAAATTATCAACAACCTTTAGACAGAAGGCCCCATGTGAAATCTTGTGAACATTGTTCATGCGGTTTCAGAGAAGAAGATGTTGAAGATTTTATGATTTTATACATGTACAGAGCCCAGGGGCAAGGGCAGATAACACCCAAAATTTTAATTGTAGCTTAACAGTTTTACTTTTTTAATCATACGTTGTAATTTCAGCCATTAGTCTTTAATACATAGTGAGAAAATGACTTTTCAATATTTTCCCTATACAAATGGATGGGGTGCAAATTTGACCTTGTCGTAACAAAGTCAAATGTCAACCTTACACCATCAATATATCTAATTTGGTAGGCCTTGAGTCCCCGATGCTTTATATCAGCCGCAAAGATTTCTTCGTTCTGGAGAGTAAGATTTTAAGTGTATTTTACCAAATATGGGCATGTCAGCCATCTTCTTGAATGGCGCGGAATCCTTTGAACATATTGTCAAAACACTTTCGACAGAAGGCCCCATGGGAAATCTGATGACAGCTCCTCAAGCGGTTTCAGAGAAGAAGTCATATAAAGTTACATAATCGTATACATGTATGTAGCCTAGGGACAAAGTTTTGATTGTAACTAAAAAAAATAAACTACTTTAATCAAACATACATGTAGTAAGTTTCAGCCATAAGTCTTATATATATTTTGAGAAATTACTTTTCGACATGCCCCATACCAATGCATGGAGGCGCAAATTTGACCTTGCCGTAAAAAGGTCAAAGGTCACCCTACAACCATCATTTGAACAAATTCGGTAGGCTTTGAGTCCCCGATGCTATAGTGCCTGTCCTAGGACCACTTGTTCAAAGTTTCGTTAGCTTAACAAGCGCGTTGATGACATACTCGTTAACTGTTGTAGCTGAGGTATTCCCAAATTGATATTTTTGCTGCAAAAATGTGAGTAGCTTTTGCAATGCAAAAGATGCTCACATTTTTTCAGCAAGAAATATCAATGTATTTGCCTTATTCAAGATAGAAATTTTAAAGTCATGTTTGCTAACAACTTCGTTAAGTTTTGAAAAACTGGGTTCAAATATTTAGGGTAAGTGTGTTACAGCATTTACTCTAGCTATTCGGACAGACATGCCTGAGAGCAAGCAGCGCAGTTCCAGAATAAACTGCTCTCTAAAAGTTATGATCATGGTCTTCACTGTATGCCATTCATTCAGCATTTTAGACACTCCACTAAATAGTCAAATAAGCCTTATTCTAAATTTAGGATGAGACAGATTTTTAAAAGTGTTTCTTGTCCATAGGTACAAACTCCTACGACTCGTTTACCGTTTGACTGATTCAAACTTGTTTTTGAGTCCCTAGGAAATTCTTATGACAGCAAAAAAAACCAAAAACAAATATTTAGCGACATTTTAGGAATGTTTTCCTTTTTAGCTCACCTTAGCACGAAGTGCTCAAGGTGAGCTATTGTGATCTGTCAATGTCCGTCGTCGTGCGTCGTGAACAATTTGCTTTAAAAGCCTACTCCATCCAAGGTCGGGAAACAAACTCCGTGGTGGCTATCATTTGTGTATACGTCATCAGCTTGCGCACTTGTTCGACTAGGATATTTCTTCGGCAAACAGGTAAATGACTGAAATATTCAATTTTAAATAGCGATCGTTTTTGACACATATCATATCATATGCGGACTAAAGCCCTATTAATGACAATATTTTAATTTTCTACCAGCAACCTGTGGTTTGTGTGAACACTCGTGAAGTTTTTTTTCCGAAAACATGTGCGATCCCTTTCACGGATCGATGTGATTTTGTTCTTCAAATTCGTTTTCTGTCCAAAATACGAATTCTTCCAACCGATATCTCATATGTCGTAAATCAACATTTAAAATACACAGATATACATATTGTTTCCGTAAATCAATTGCTGCATTTGTGGTGAGACATAAAAGTTTTGAAAAACGATAGCAGTCACGGACAATTCATCAGGATGCAATTTCTGGTAGATTCCACGGTCAGAAAAAGCTATCAGCTAAAACTAAGATGATAATGCTGTTTTACCCGGCCGGGTGCTAGAATCTGCGACAACTTGGCATGCGGGCGATCGCCGTTTTGAACTATTGCCTGGCAAACATTCTTTCGTGGACATTTGGCATTTGGCCATTTTCTCCCCATAGAGATGGTCGCCATGACCGTTCGGGCAAAATAAATCCTGTGAAGCGGTTTTAACTCACTCCACACTTAAGTTTGTGCTGGTTTGCGAGGTCTTTGGTCTACTTTTAGTACCTGTTGATGTGTCTAGCGAGTGTTAAGCTCATGACAAACAGTGTGGACCAGGAATAGGAGTCGGGTGCGGACTCTGGTCTTGGTCTCAACTATTTTTGCATATCTGTCTGTCCGAATGCTAGGTGTAAGTACGGCTGACCAAACCAACTTACTGTTTAGGCTTACTTATCAGGTCTTGGATTCACATCTATTATCTGTTGATGTGTCTGGCGAAGTTTGGACGTGCTGAGTAGGCTTTCAACAGATGTCACGTGCGATGTCTGATCGGGGTCTTAACTGTTTGCACGGGTCTGTGCGTCCTAATACTTGATATAAACCCAGCTAATTAGCCTTAAGGCTTACTTGATAGGGCTTTGTCTACTTTTATTGGCTGATGGTGTGTCAGTAGTATAGGGTGCCACTATGGGGACTCCTTATGGGAATTTTGTATGGGGAGATTTTTCAGGCTAAAATGTATAGGTACCGAGAACTTAGTCATTTTTTCGTCGAAAAAATGACTACTTCTAAGTACCTATAAATTTAAGCCTGAAACATCTCCCCATACAAACTTCCCATAAGGAGTCCCCATAGATGGCACCCTGGGGCTAAACTTGAGTAAACTAGCTTGAAAATAACTTAGTCATTTTTCTGAGGCTAAAATAACTTAGTCATTTTTCTAAGGCTAAAATAACTTAGTCATTTTTTGAGTTGCTTGAAAATAACTTAGTCATTTTCTGAGGCTAAAATAACTTAGTCATTTTTATGGATGTAGTTAGCTAATTTGTGGTATTACAGTAGCTTGAATAAAATATCTCGAAATTTCGTCGAAAAAATGACTACTTCTCAGTACCTATAAATTTAAGCCTGAAACATCTCCCCATACAAACTTCCCATAAGGAGTCCCCATAGATGGCACCCTGGGGCTAAACTTGAGTAAACTAGCTTGAAAATAACTTAGTCATTTTTCTGAGGCTAAAATAACTTAGTCATTTTTCTGAGGCTAAAATAACTGTCATTTTTCTGAGGCTAAAATAACTTAGTCATTTTTTGAGTTGCTTGAAAATAACTTAGTCATTTTCTGAGGCTAAAATAACTTAGTCATTTTTATGGATGTAGTTAGCTAATTTGTGGTATTACAGTAGCTTGAATAAAATATCTTAGTCATTTTTTGTGTGTGTTTGCAGTTAGATGGTTAGAACTAATGGTCTTGTATCTCAAGACCCAGTCCAAATGGTCTTGTATCTCAAGACCCAGCACTAATGGCCTTGTATCTCAAGACCCAGTACTAATGGTCTTGTATCTCAAGACCCAGCATAATATATTTGTGTAGCTTAAATAAAATGGACTTAGATTTTTTGTAGTTGATGAATGTGCGTTAGAGTTGTTAGTGTGGTGTGTGTCTTGGCTGGTCCTATGCGTCTACTATAAGTCTCTTGGTCTTGTATCTCAAGACCTCAACTCTGTACCAGAGGCATATCTTTCAATGGATTCCTAGGGGCTGTAAAGTAATATGCGTTTACCATGAGTCTCTTGGCTCTTGGCTCTTGTATCTCAAGACCTCAACTCTAGTCAAAGGCATAACTTTATAGCGTCTACTTAATATATTGAGACTCTCCAGAGGCTTCTCTTCTAAGATCTTGTATCTCAAGACCTTGTTTGAGTAGACTGGAAAGTATCAGGGGACTTATTTTTGTTTGTTTGTTTGCTAGTCATCTCAAGTTCAGCTTACTACTACCTCCTATGAGGAGAAAATAAGGACACTAGACTGATAAACATTTCAACAATTTTATTTGCCCCGCAAACTAGGAACACGATAAGACAAAGGATTAGGGCCGTCCCTCTGCTATCGTTAACAATAACTTCCTTAACATAACATAGTATACATAGGAAACTTCTGTGACAAGCAATGTGTATATTTTAAGCATTTACAAAACTGAACTCTTGGTTTCCACAGAGGTATTATGCCTCTGTAAATGTCTTTGTATAATTGTCCATAGTTTAAACTGAACCACATTTCGACATCTCTGTCGTTCTGGTAGGGATCTTCTCCAGTACCATAGAGTTGTTCATGAATGGCTGTTTTCAAGTCCAGTCCTCTTCCGAGTTGATCCAGAATATTGATACAGTACATGCCACAGACTCTACTCCATGGACTCTGTAGCAATTCTTTGTTGTAGATCCAGTGTCTGGTATTCCTTTGAATGAATGGTAGAATATAGTCTTCTAGTGGTAGTAGTCCACAAGAATCAAAGTAGACAGCTTCGTTGTTGTTTCTGAAGTAAATGGCTACCCAATGCTCTCCTGGTTTGTCAGAAGTGTCCGTATTGATGATATAAGCTTTCACATCCAAAATGGTTTCTCTTCTGGTAGTAAGTCTTTAGCACACACTTGTCCATGTAAATGTTTAAGTTGTGGTGCTCTATTTAACAGAGATGTGAGTTCGTAGGTATTCATTGTAAAAGCTTCTGCTTCCAGAAGTCTCTCCACTCTTGGTTGGTACTAGGATCACTTCTGTAACTGTTTTGATTGTTTCTGAGAAACATCCAGTTTTTATAAGCTTCCACCGCTTCTCTTGGTGACAGATCTCTTAGTCCTCTTGTCTTTTCTAACCATAGAAGACTGTCCCATTCTTGAATGATTTCGTAGATATCAAGACAGCGCTGCCTCGTCGTAGCCATAGTCTACTATCCAATCAGTTGGTGAAGTCCATAGACACAGATCGTGGTATTTCTGACTGGGATGATCTATTCTACATCCAGTACATTCGTGTCGTGCATAGTCTGCTATGGCATCTTTCAGTTTTCCAACCACTGCTTGCTTTAGCGTGTCACAGATATATCGTCTTCTTTCGGGGGTTAATATGTCTTTTTCAGCATCAGACTCCTCCTTATCTTCTTTGTCTTGGTCTTGAAAGATAGGTTCTTCTGGTTCGTCTTCGTATTCGTTTTTCAGTAAGCCATATCCAGGAACATGTCCATAATATGAAGCGTAACTAATATCTCGAAGAATCAGTTCTTCTTCAAGGTAATATCCAGGATTCATTCTGTCTTTAGTAGTCTGTGATGACTTCTCTGATTCCGTTGATATCTATGCGATTATCAAACTCTGCATACACAATTACGTTGATGGTGCTGTCGAGTGCTCTTGCAAACTGAAGTTCCAGTCGTTAGTTTCCAGTTTTTATAGGATGTAGATGACCTTGATCTGCCCCCTGATCAGGTGTGAGATCGTATCCCCAGAAGCAGTATCCTGATTTGTAATCTTTGTAATCTATGTTGCAGTTCTGAAGTTGATTTCCCAAAGCTTGATAGATGGACATATAAGATCTGAGGTAATTGTCTGATTCGAATTTGGGTTCAAAGGGTTTTCCGTAAATGCTCTGTCCATCGCAGCTCACATCCAGTTTACTGAGATTGAAAGGTTGAAATAAGAAAGGATTTCTGTTATAAGCACCATTGAAAGTTTCATTGGTGACCATTCCAATGAAGATACGTTTTGGAAGTTGTCCCTGGAACAAATGATCTTCGACTTTTGATCGAAGTCCACTGCCAATCGTGAAACTTTTGACTTCCACTCTGCGAATGGGAAGCTTAGCATTATGATGTACAATAGACTGATTCAGCTCGTTACTGATTGCAGGAAGAAGTTGGATATGTCGAACCTCCAAAGCAGCTTCATCGATTTTTACTACACAAGGTTCATCTGATAGGATACAGAACCTGGGAGAAGCACGATTGAGTCGAATTTTGATTTCTATTCCGTTGGGCAGATATTTTTCTTGCATAGCCAAATCTAAATGCAAATGTCCCCAAAGTTCCACTGGTCTGCTTCTAGCTACAGCAACAATGCGTGCGTTTACGTTAGCATTACCAAGATCTTCAAATTTCCCAGCTGCATCTGGATACCAAAATTCACCAGCTTTCAGTTGATTAGATTTGACATCTGAACCATAGGAAAACAGATTTTCAATGTAAGCTCTGTATGGATAGGTGTCCATACTGCTGGTGACAAGTTTATTGTTCACAAACAGATCGATGCCACTGAACATACTGTGCAAGAAATTATTAACGGGACCTGCTTTCTGATCATCATCCAGATTAGACCCGTCTTCTTTTAAGATTCTGAATTTTAAGTAAAGATTTGATTGTGACAGGTCCGTGTAATATTCGGTCTGAGCAGGTACAACAAATTCGATAGGTGCATGATAACTATCGAGCGAAGCAATAGGATGATACATTTCCATTTTAGTTTGAATCATGGTTGTCATCGTAGGAGGCACGGTTTGCATTTCTAATTCAGACTTACTGCATTCGTCAGAATCTTGTTGAAACATGATTACATAAATATGTTTTGACCAGAAAATTTTTTCTCAATGTCTCTAATACTTAGTCTCTTGCTTTTGCCCGTCTTGTTTACTCTTTGGCGTTTAGCGAAAGAATGAGATGTGCGAGATGAGCGTTTCGATTTTATAGGCAAAAGTTGCTTCACAGCTGCTTGACCGCGATGCTGCAACACTTGTTTTACATTTTGTCCTGACACCATATCGCGAAGTGCTGATATACCTTGTTCTTTGACAACTTTTTTAGCCGATCGTAATCCAGCTTTAGCTACAGTTTTTAAAATGAGAACGATTGTTCGAATAGCAGTTTTGAAAATAGAACCTAAACCATGACCATATTGTCTCGGTATGCCACGACACACTGGGTACGATGCACTTGTCTTCATTTTTTTTTTTTTAATTTTCTTTGAGTCTGGTGTAACTTGATCAACGACTTTCCAGTAATAAATGGTACATCATAGCCTGCATCTCCTTTAATACTTATGTGAACTTGATCGATGTATGATTTAGCTACGGGAATGTAATGTAAGTTTAAAAATTCTTGGTGAAAAAGAGTTTCTGACTTTGTTTGTTGAAATGGCACAACTCTCAAAACTGGTGCAGTCACGTCTCCAATGTAAGTGTAACTTGCAATATCTGAGTACACGTACAATTGATGATACGACGTGTTTAAATCCACACCATATTTGAAAGCATGTCTTTCGTTACCAGTGGGTTTATCATGAAAATTTGGATTGACACCTAACTTTTCTGCAAGTGGAGTGGGAAAGAAAATTTTAACTTGATTTGGATCCTGTGAGTGTACTTCACGCGTCGACTATTTTTCGCATATGAAATGGTGATAGATGCATTGCTCTGTTTTAAATGTGTGCCATAACGTCTGTCGATTATATTTTGTATTTCTTCAACCAAATGGTACGGCGAATGATAGTTGCCTTTTGGAATTGTGAGATCAACTTCTGCACAACTACCATCATATGTGCAATTCACATCATCTATTTTCGCAGCTAAGCTCCTGTCGTAAAATCTTAAAAAGAAATAATTATTTTCTTCAAATATATTTAAAATTTGCGAAGGTGTGATCATTTCTACCAACGCAACTTCCCAAAGTTCTTTTTCGATTTGAATGGGGTGATCTAGTTTTACAGTAAAGAGTTTTGTTTATTGTCCGGATACATGTGTAAAGGACTGTCACTTAATAAAGTCAAATAAAAATCTTTCATGGTTTCAATTTTGAGTCGGGTTCGTCACCGGGTAAAGATTGTTTTCTGAATTTCAAACCTGTCGATGGTAAGATGTAACCGATAGAACTGTTGAGTAAGATTAACCACAATTCTTTATCCGGACTTCTCAGACTGATTTGAACTAACGATGTAATAATAATGATGTAAACTACAATGATCTGTGCAAGAAATGTAAAACGATTTTTAACTATTTTTCCTGTACTGTCTGTAGATTGTACTGAAGCGCTGTCACTACGCATAAATGAACTTTTAGGATCCATTTTCATGCTTTTATACTAGCTCAGATTCTAAAATCTAACTATCAAATTTAGACGGACAGCCTTTCCAATGAACTTTGATTTCTTTTACCCACTTTTTGCCAACTTTTCGCTTTCTGTGATTTAAAATAGATTCAATTTCGTAAATTTGATCTTTTTCTACACGTTGTAACTCTTGCGAGTAGAAAGTACCTCTGACTGATTCGTCATCGAGGTCTTTTATTTTATAGGTAACGGGAGACTGAGTTTTTATCACAGCAGAAATTTTGAATAATTCATGAGTCCAATTTGGTAAATACCCTTTCTCAAATGTGCGTTTTGTTTTGTTGATGCGCAGAAAATCTCCCACTTTGAATTAAGCATCAGAAGATTTTGAGTTCTTACAATTCGATTTCTTGTTTTCAAACAAAATTTCAGAAACCTTTGCTTCGTTTTGGACTGTTACAGAGACAGGTGCACGTTTTATGCTACGATGATACGAGTGATTGTAAGCGTTGACTAATTTTGAAAGTACATCGAGATATCTGAGAGTGCGATGATGTGTAAAATATTTCCACATGCGACTTTTCAAAGTTCTTTGAAAACGTTCAACGATACTGGCTTTAGTCTCAGGATTCTCTGTAGTGAAAAAATGAATCTTTTTCGATTTCAAGAAATTTTGGAAGTCTTTGTTTTTAAATTCGGTACCTTTATCAGTTTGCAAACTCTTAGGTTTTCGTCCACTTTTTAACACAGACTTCAATGCATGGACTAAAGTTTTACCTGTCTTGTCTTTGATTGGCACAACCCAAGCATATTTGGAAAATACGTCAATGATACAAAGTAAACATCTGTATTTGTCATTAAATTTTGAAGTACTCGACATGTCTGCCAAATCTGCCAGCCATTGATAATCGATTCCAGCTGTTACAGTTTTGCGACGATAAAATTTTCTACGAATAGGCTTATGCAAAGTATATGTTTGTTGTTTTCGCAACCAACGTTTCACATCATCTAACTTGATCTTTTTTGAAATTTTTTTGGCAGCTTTATACAACGGTAAAAAATACCCGTGTAGCCAACGGAATGATTTGGTTCGTAAAATAATTTGGAAAGCAATTTATTCATCGTAACTTGACCAAGCAACTGGATCTAATTGACGTTTTGCAGAGAACCTTTCCTTTTTTATACTACGTTTGGGAGTAATATGTAACCTCCTTTTCTTTGATTTTAAAGGTGTCTTAAACACATCCTTCTCCTCCTCCTCTTGAGGAGAAGATGATGGACGATCCAATTCTTTTGAACGATGCATCCATTCCCATCTTTTTTTATTACCCACAAAATCTTGAGAACGTTCATAGCTTTAAGTCCCTCGGCAAAGGGTTGCCATCCCGTAGGTTCTATTCCTTTTCTTTGTCTCAAAACATCATTGACCAAATCGATATTATTTGAACCTGGAATGGGCTGACCGTACATTTTGACTGTACCGTCCTCATCCCAAGACAAATTAGGATGTTCTTGTAACATGGACATTAATAATCTGGCTTTCTTTTTCATGGTAGTGGGTACACTGTCCATGATCCTTTGATTAATTTTAGACGAAATAGATTCTGGAAGTTGAAGTTTGTTAGTTTCTAAAGCTTTACGATGTGCCGTTTGAAACTGATGTAAAGTCTGACCATACAATTGAGATTTTTCGCCTTCGGAGAAATCATCGTTTGCCAATACAGAAGATAAATCTCTTTGAAGACTGGCAGTAGCATTGACATTAGGATCGGGCGGTAGTCTAGGTTTTTGAATTTGTTCTTCCTTCCAACGTTTCATATCTTCCCAAAGTTTGAAAGGAACGATTGCCATTTTACGACCTTCCATTTGCAAGTGCACCTGATAGAATGGACCCTATTACTGGACCTATGAGTGGTTTTAACAATAAACCTAACAGTGCACCACCTTTTTGATTAATGATTTTCTTTTTCTGTGCCACAGGAACCTTTTTAGAGGAGATTAATAATAGATGATTTTTCCTTGTCCTCAGTCTCTGTTTCTGAGCAGAACTTAATTTGACATTGCCTTTTATAATATTCAAGCAACATTCCCCAACACAATCGATGACTTCTTTTGGACGATGTTGAATCATTTTCTGACGATACTTTCCAGGAATTTGAGTCAGACCTTGCAAAAAATGTCCACATTTTTTAATCAAAATACGTTTTTGCCCTCGTCTTTTCTTATGCACAGCTATAACTAATCAAAGATGTTTGAGTTACAACCTTTTTATAGGTGTAACTTTCGTCTAGTAAATTTTAAGTTTGGCTGACCTGCCACTCTGAAAGGTTGATTGTAACCTAACTGTCTCATAGCGGCTTGGTAACCTATTTTCCAGCCTGACTCATGGGTTGCAAAGGTGAAAATCTTGAGATAGTAGGAGATGTCTTTTGTGGTGTCTTATGCATATCTTGCAAAATGCTATTGACAAGATTTCGAGTACTAGAAGGTGGACTAGGAAGAGATGATAATGGTGATGGAGTTGACGATGACGTAAATTGTTTTCTAGGAGGTGTACGTTTTCTGAAAGTGATAAAACGTTCATTTATTTTACGTTTCTGAGTCGTTTTCTTACTCGTTTTCTTAGACTTTTTAGATTTCTTAGATACTTGTTTTGATTTCTTGGAAGGTTTCTTAGTTTTCTGAGATGATTTCTTAGTTGATCTTTTTTTGCCAAATTTTCTCATGAGTTTATTTCCATCCCATCTAATGGGACTTCGAATAATAGTACCACTAAAAAATCCACCGCCTCCAGGTTTTAAAATAATACTGCGTTTAATTCCTGGATCCACCATAGCACTTGCCAATTTTTTGACATCATCTTTATGTCTATCCATGAATTTTTGAGTTTGTTTTGGTAAAGTTATTTTACCTTCCAAAATTTTGCGAGCTGCCAAAGAAAACCATTTGATCATTTCAACTAATCCTGCATTTAATAAATGTTGACGTTTCTGAGTATCGTGTTCTCTACTCAAATTGTACAGAGCACGAATCAAGTTAGCAGATGTTCTTTGTTGTGCAACAGCCATGATGACTTTTGATCAATTATAAACCAAACGTTTCTTTTTATACTACTGGAAAATAGACAACAGGACCCTGTTGATTTGATTTTGTAAACCAATTTTGAAAAAATATCTGTTCTGAATCTAAGATAACTTGGTGTGTTTGGTTTTAAATCGACCGATAAGTAACCATTAGGTTTGGATGTGGCATCATTAAAAGCGTGAACCATGTGAGGTGCTTGAAGTTGATTTGAAAGAACTTTGATTTGCATTTTATCTCTGGGACTTTGAAACAAAATCAGATAATGGGCATTCAAACTAATTGTGCGAGATGCTTTACTTTGCTGAAATAAATTTTGTGTGATGTACACCACAGTAGCATTTCTGTGATGACCTTTTCTAGTAAACCACAACTTAATTTTTTCTTCGTCTTTGTCACCTAACATATCGTCAAAGATGACCAAGTGTGGTGTACTGGTATCAGAGACGATTTCATCCTCATCATCGAGAATGCCATGAATAAATTTTATAGTTGATCCTTCGCGTTCTTGTAACACATTGTAAGCAGATTGCCATTCTTTGTAACACCACACGATATGTAGTGGTAAAATATCAAACAAGTCCTCTCGATACTCAATCATTTTTTTCACAAATTCAGTTTTTCCTGAACCACTAGGACCTGATATAAAGATATTAGAAGGATGTTTAAAAAACAAACTACTAATATCTTGTTGTAATACCTGTACGGATGCCATAACGCAATCTGAGTAAATATAAGTAGTTGCGGTCATGGTACCAAAGCCGTAATTCAAAATCATAAATCCATAAACGAATGACGAATCAGAATGTTCAGACCAACAGACATGGACCCCAGAACAAAGGGTGTAATCAGGCGTCCGCGGATAGTAAGCATTACTTGGTAAGCAAGCTTCGCCCACCATGCCCATGGGCCTGAACGAAGGAAATATCGGTAGAAGCGTATGTCCGGGATTTGGGAAGTCTACTTATGGCGCGTCACTGGCAAAAACATCAGAAACAATATAAGAAAGATACGTCTTTTTTATAACTTTTTTTTATTTTGAACAAATATTTTTTAACTATTTACATAACATCAACACGATGCAAAAAATATCTTGAAAAAAAGTACACTACCGATATTTTGTTGTAATACCTGTATGGATGCCATGATGCAAACTGAGAAAAAATAAGAAAGGCACGCCTTTTTATAACTTTTTTTTTTAACAAACAATATTATTTTTAACTACTAACATAATATCAACATGAAACAAAATATGTACACTATTTTTTTTTTTTTTTTTTTTTTTTTTTTTTTTATCTCCTAAAACAATCTGATATAACCACAATGTCACAGTTTTATGTTGTCTTAGATTTCAAATCCATAGGGTACAGTATAACCGTTTTTCAGAATCATACTTTTATTGTAAGTAAATCTATAAGTCTTTGATTGTTTCTCAGTAGTCGCTCGTCTATATTAATGTTTCCTAATTCTCTGATAGTCCACGGTTTCTTTAAAATCTCTGCACGTTGACTTGGCCCATTCCAACATTCAATGAAAGTGAATAAGTTGAGAAGTGTTGTAATCCAGTGTCAGTCCTTTGACTTTACACGTTGACTTGCGCTGACCATCTTTATCCATATATTCGTAACCATAGTTCTTTGTTCCCATTCCAACAAATTTCTTAATTTTTGCATTTGGTACTTCGTCCATCCATTCTCCAAGTCGATTATTGATGATAGTTGGATTCCATAGGTCTGGTTTGTGTACATAGATGATAGAATCTGTATTGAAGTAGAGGACACGTTCATTCAGTTTTTCCAGTACTCCATAAAGTTTCAATCTCGCTTGTGCAGTGACGAATGCTGCAATAACCACATTGCTGCACGCATGTACCTCGATGACCGAATCCATATCTTCCCAGTTGACGAGTAGAAACTGTTCACCATATACATCAACATTCTTTACCAATTTTGTTGGATTTGTCACCAGGTCAAAAAACTTGGACGGTTCAGATATATATTCTGTTCTTGTTAAGTTCTCACGTTATGCTAGCTTTCTCCAGAGACTGTTTAGCATAATCTTTGCAATAGCTCTCATCCCTTTATTCTTTTCCACATGTTCCAGTAAAATTCCCTCTGCCTGATGGTAATCTGACTTGAACTTTTCTTTATCTTTGTCCGTCTTACACCAGTCCGTATAACCCACTCGATTCTTGCTTGATCTTTAAGAAGACATCAATATACTTGGCAAAGATTCCACCAGTTCCCGTTGTTTTGTCATACTGAGTCGTCTCTGGAAAATGCCAGACCTCGTAAACATCTAGTAATCTGTAACCTCTCTCTAACGCTGCAAATAATTCGATGCTCACCCAGGTATATACTAAAGCTCTGTCTTCTTCATTCTCGTGAGTACATTTCTTCGAAGTATCACAATCTTCTGCACAGCTCCTACAGAGTGGAAACATCAACTTGCCATTTGACTTGTATGGTAACACGGGATGGTACAAATTTCTTGGTGGTAAAACTTTGCATTTGACCAGTCCACAGTATTGCTGAATATTGTCTTTGTCGATGTTCTCCTGAGACAAGATGGTTGGATGCCCCAATGGAAACAGTCCATACTTGCAAATGAATGGGTAGAGTGAGCAAACATCAATATACTTGATTTCATCTTGAGACCTTGGGTCAATTTCATGGTATAACCTCGTTGAAATGGTTCGGCCACCAAACAATGCATCTCTTGGTCTGAAAGGGTCCAAATTAGTAAATTCTGCGTCCACCATTTGTCGAAATTCCGAGTCTTCTTTGTACTCGATATCACTCGATATCCATAGCATTCCAGTGTCTTCTGTTGTCTGTCGATACAGTTGTTCCATAGTCATACAATTGTGTCGATTTCTAGCATTTCTGTCGGGAAAATGAGTTGGACAACCGTGCCAATAACAACCATGGAACTCGAAAATAGTTTTGGATTCAGGGTGGTATCCATCAACATAGTGACCATGAATCTTCTGTTCTCCACCATTCAAAGCATGTCGTATCTCTATACCATTCTTTTTAGCCAAACTCTGAATCCATCTGAGAGCTTTGATTGAGTAGTTCTTCTGGTTAGGATATCCTTCGGGCGGAACGATGGCAATACAGTATTCAGGCATATGATTCTTTCTCCAAACTTTGGAACATTCTTGAGCGATAGTGCATGCTTCAGCAAAAGGATCGAGGCCACTAACGTTCTTCAGTTCCCGTCTGAAGCATGCACATCCTCGTCTTAATATATCCACGTCACTCCGACAGTATTCTTCCATCTCTCGCCTGAAATCAAACACATCTCCAGATTCTACTTTAGCGTTATACCACTTGAAAAAACTCGTTTCTATCTTTCTCTGACATCTGTCCAGGGTTGTAAGTCTCGGCCGGAAAATATGACCCAACATATCTCTGGTTGGCCAATGTATTTGCCAGATGGGGAAAGTAACCTTTTTTTTTTATCTCTGTCAGTCCAAATGTGTCGGGAAAACTAGCTAATCTCATATGCAGGAATTGATAGGAATCTAGAAATAGAACTTTACCGACGGTCATTCTCAAAATCGTATTTCCATTCATGATCACATTTGGTTTAACTGTACCATTTTCCAATATATAGCGTAATATGAATTGCCCATCATATCCACCGAAATTATGAGCAATGCATGTCACGCCTTTAGTATTGTCTCCCAATATCCAGCCACAAAAAATTAGCTAAAGCATCAATTACTTCAAATATCATTTCTCTACCTCCAGGAAACTGACTACAAGTTGGACATGGCTGATCAATTGGGAGATCCATACATATGTCACATCCTCTTTGAGCTACACAGAAATTCACATGATGTTCACCAGTTTCTTGGGTCGATTCAAAGTCGAAGAAGATGAAGCGAAACGATTTCTCCGGTTTCATCTCTTCATATTCTTCGTCATCTGAATCTTCCGAACTATTATTCTTGCATTGATACCTCTGAATGAAACACTGGTGATCAGGTCCTACAATTGTCTTACAGAATTTACACTTTCTTTGTCCAGGACACACGTGATTCTTCTTATTACCAACAATCCTATTGTCACATTTTGCACAGTTATACACTAACTGACAAATAGATTTTTTCTGATTACTCTTGATATGTTTATGATTATTATAACAAGCTGGACTTTGAAAGATTCTTTTACAGTCTCTGCAGAATATCTTCCTCTCGTATGTGCAGGGAATATCATTATAACACCCATCGCATCCATCGGGGCATCTATGATCTCCTCGATTGGTATATCCGAAATCACAATATTCACAATAGTAATTACAACCTAGAAATCCCGTCACTTTGGAAATCGTGTCATAATGATTCTCTCCATTCCAGTAGATATGAATCACTTTGGTTTCACGTTGCTTTTTAAATTGTAAGGGAAACAGCAATCCATCTTTAGGATGTTGACTATGAACTTTAATCAGATAGTCAGGAGCCATGACAGCTTGAATCAGCTTATACTCCTAGAGGCCACAGGACTTGTCGTGAGGAATATTAGCTTGATCCAATAACTTCATGGCTTCTACTGTCTGCAACGACTTATTAGATCTCTTATTTGATCCCACTTCTGTTTTCACGAATCCGAATCTTCCTTCTCAGCATAACATTTTCCAACCACAATAGCTCTTGCCATACACATCACATCCTCGGTGATATCAATGCAAACGATACTTCTTTTATTTCTTCGCATATTCTCCGACTCAAAGTACAATCCATGATGAAGAGGCTTTCTTCCACTACCTTCAGGTACTCTAGTATGTGTGATATCTAAAGATAGTTGTCCATCGTTGATTCTGAAGTTTTCATTGGACTGTAATACTTTCTCAATTTCTTGAGTAATCAGTTCTCCTGACAAGTCTGAAGCATTCGTATAGGGTATGAAAATGGCTAACTTCAGCGAAGGATGATTTATACTCATACGAAGCTTGTCATTTCCTTGAGCTTCACAGTTCCTTTTGATATCGTCAGCCATCTGCTGAAATAATCTTGGTATAAATTCAACTGGTGATGTTTTGTCAGGAAACTTTTTCACATCCACCGAATACACTTTTGACTTTGTTTTAAACTTTCTTGATTCTATTTCACTTTTAGCTTTGATAGTATAAAATGAGTCAAAGCTATCTTCTTCCTCTTCCTCAGAATCGGAATAAATTACCATGATAGCCCTTTTCCTCTTACGTGGTGGTGGTCGAATCTGATCATCGTCATCATCCTCACTGTCAGAATAATCCACCAACCGCTTATTCGTAAAAATAATAGGCAAGCTCTCCTCCTCCCTCCTCCTCACGACTCTTACTTTTCCTAGCTCTTTTAGGCATGTTATCTCTTCAGTGATTCATCAATAAATGATGGTGTAGTCCCAGTTGAGCTCGGCTTTATACCCAAGTCAGGGAAACCTGAAGAACAGGCGATTGTGATAGAGTCGTTGGGCAGGCGAGACAACAGTTAAAGAACAAAATAATATTTTGACAGGCGAGACAACAGTTAAAGAACAAATAATATTTTTTGACAGGCGAGACAACAGTTAAGAACAAAATAATATTTTTTGGCAGGCGAGACAACAGTTAAGAACAAAATAATATTTTTTGACAGGCGAGACAACAGTTAAGAACAAATATTATTTTTGACAGGCGAGACAACAGTTAAAGAACAAATAATATTTTTTGACAGGTGAGACAATATGATAGAAGTTCAAATATATAAGCCATAACTTTTTGCCCAATATTCAGAAATTCTTTCTGCAGTTGAACGGTTACTATTCTTTTTTACATTCCAGTCATGGCTGAGTATTTACCATAAGAACTTCAACACGCGATACTGGACAATTTAATGTATAGTTGTGCAAAAGGATTAGCATTCAAGACAATAATTCAAGATTCCTGGTTTAAAATCAGCTTGAAACGGCTTGACAAAACTTTGAATACCAGATCGCAGGAAACCTTTAAAAGTGAAATGGTGCGACTATTTCTGACCTTAGATGAAATGCCAAATCTCACTGACGATATGCGATTGAAATTTCACAGAGAGATCATTAATTTTCATTGGCGCAGCAAAGATCAAATTGACAAAGCTCGTAGATGGATGATTGCCTATCGCAATATTACACTGAATAAACTTCGATATTTGAGTTTTGCACTTCAGAGACAGTGTCATTACATGACCGGATATATCTCTAGTGATGATCAGCTTTTCGCATACTTGTTACTCAAAGACGAATTACCTAAATATCAAGTCCAGGAGTTACTTTGTGCATATAAAACTCCAGACCTTCATTTCATACCTACTAGTCAGCTATATTTGGATGATAATAGTACCAGACACTATATAAATGATAAGGACTTGTACCAGATCATTTTGGGAGATCGACAGTTGTTCGAGCAAAAAAGATTGTGTTACAATTCCCAACTCAGTATTCTACTTGGCTTCTTTGTTAATCATGATTAAAATTACGAGAAGTCTACCCGTGTGTTTGGCGCAAATCTTACATTTCGATGTGTACAAGTCAGCATTAGAACAGACTTTGTCCTTAGAACCACCAATGGCTGATTTCTTAAAATCACGAGAAGGAATCAAGGTGTGGCTGAACAGATAAGAAACTTTCGAAACATTTAGATACTGGGTGAAAAAAATTGCATATGAGATGTTGAGACTTATTGATGACTCTCCGATAATATACATTGACTGGTTGACGTTTGTAGCAAGCAACGAAACCGTAACTAGTCACATCGATTCTGTATTGAAAGACATTCAACGAGCATCAGAAGAGGAAGCTATGGAATTTGAGGAACTCATTTCTGAAATCAATGCCTTAACAACACACAACTGACTGTAGTATATATAAATGTATGCGATCAGTGTGAAATCATTCTCTTACACAATGAATTCTGAAGAGAAGAAGTATTACGTAGTGTCTCTTGCCCGAGTGTTAAAATTCAGACCTTATAGGAAACTTCTATTTTGTATTTACCTATTGTTTTCATATGAGAATATAACTCAAGAAGAGATACAGCAAAACCTAAACAATTCTGAAACCTTTCAAGATTTCAAAAGACTTTGGCGTACAAGTATCAAACATCGGATGGAAAACGATTCGAGTATAATCACGTACGAAAACTGGAAAAGATGTGTTTCCAATAACCCCAAAGTGATAGAATTCCTCTACAACCATCGACGAAACGCTACTCCACCGGGGGTATAACGTCTGGAGCGGAGCCACTTGGATCATTTCACATCTGACTACCAAGGAGTAAACATGTCTAGTAACAAATCTACTGATCCAGGAATGACTAAGGTTGAGGACCCTAAAAGCATCTACTATCAGAATTCATCTTTGAAGAAACTCTTATCTGAAGAAGACATACAGTTGATGCAACCATTAGAAGATTCATTAAAACAGCAGGGTCAGCTGAAGCCACCATTTGGAAAGTGTTACTTCTGTAAGGACCCTACGCACTGGATTGGTGATTGTCCAGAAGCAAAGAAACCAAGAAGTCAACAGGCTACTGAACAGAAGAAACCACCGTTTGGACAATGTTATACTTGCGGCTCACCAAATCACTGGGCTCCAGATTGTCCACATAAAAATGAAATGGACTCTTCAAGTGTTTCTCCTTCGAGTACTCTTGAGAAACAACAACCTTCAACTTCTACTGAAAGTTCGACAGTGGCTACTGAAAAGTTGAAGAGACCATTTGGACAATATTATAATTGCAGATCACCAAATCACTGGACTCCAGATTGTCCACTTAAAAATGAAATGTGTTCTTCAAGTATTTTTCCGGGTACACTTGAGAAGCAACAACCGTCAACTTCTACTGAGATTTCGACATCAAGGAAACGCAAGCTTCCTGATACCGAATCTGAGGAAACTGTACCAAGCAAGAAACTGAAAACTCGTGCTGGATCAAGAAAGAAAACCTCTAGGAAACAACACTGTTTCGTATGTAAATCAGATTCTCACCGTGCTAAGGACTGTAGTGATATTGTTGTTGATCGTTCCGAGCAGGCTGCTACAGATGAAGAATAAAAAAAAATCAGAGACATTATTCACAGTGTACTAGTAACTTTTTTTAAGATAAGCGTTTTCTTACTTAGTTAGTTTGTGTTATTGTAGTTAACAATAAAAAATTTTAGTTAAACTATTCGTCTTTGTAATTTTATTATCATAGAGGCTATTCCTTAACGGAATCAGTAGGTAGCCCTGAAAAGGGCTGTTGATAAGAATTTCCTTCCTAAGCTTTATGAGGAAGATCGACGTGTAGGGCTAACGACAGCTACAGGTCTTGTAGGCTTTGATAACTCTACACCTCGTCGCCTCATGAAACTTTCGAAACCCTTCTTCCTCTGTTGATTCTCCACCTCCACCCAATCCTTACGGTGCAGGGCACTAATCAGTTTAGTTAAACAGAAAGGAATGTACTTTCCCATCTTGAAAAAATATTTTTTTCGAGTTGGAGAGCTAACAGAGCAATATATATAGATGCAAAGTGGACTGGCCTACTTTTCTTAACCAATCAAATCAGACTAACATTCAACCAACCAAAAGTCAAGGATACTATTACTATCATACATCTAACACAAAACAATATCAATAAGGTTATTTCAATCGGAATAAGTTGGTGGCCCTGAAAAGGGCCGTTTGTATATTTCAATAGTTCCGTCAATCACTGACAAGGACAGCGAGACGGACGTCCACCACAAGCTGGGCATCTGACTGCCCACTGCTCAAAAGAAATGGTAGCATTTGTCTGCAGATAAAACGGCGGACTATTCGCCTCGCTGTCCCAGTCCTCCTCTTGTTCCACCTTCACGGTAGGCTGCCTCTCCTCCTCCCTCTTCATCCTCAGGAGCTGAACAATTTCTCTCAAATTATCCAGCCCTCGCGCCAACAAATCAATCTGCCTCTCTAAATTATCCAGTGTCTTCTCCATATTTTCTTGAGAAATCTCAAAAAAAGTGTACAGAAGCAAACCAGCCTACTTATATACTACTCAGACGGATTGACCTACTTAGACAATGAACCAATCAGATACTGATTCATGGAACCAATCAAAAGCTCACATACACAATAAAACAACCAATCAAAAAATTATCCAATCACAAAACGATCAGTGATAAAACTAACCAATCAAAAAATTATTCAGTCACAGACTACCCTTACATACTGATTACATTTAGCTAAGTCGTTCACTGTGAGTATAGAAGTTAATGGAGTACAATCATACAGGCATGGAGGCAAATCAGATAAGCTTTGATGAGATGATGACCAATTAAGATACATTGTTGAGAGCATGCAGCGAAACGTTTGGGAACGATGGAAATATAACACAACCGTTCTTTCCATCACAATCGACTTTCCTAGCTCAGGCTCAACCACAGATAATGCAGCCGCAGCAGAAACAACAGCATACTAAGTCACAATTGATTGAGGTTATGGCAAAAGAAATTAGCGAACTGAAAAACAGAGTGAAGAGTTTAGAAGACAGCTTTCAAGCTCAACCACAGGAATACAGTTACCACCAATCAACATACCACTACGATTAGACGTCGTTGAACATGTAATACCTACAGGTCAAGGGATGTGAGCTGCAACTAAAAACGTAAGTATGACTAAGAGGAAGAAGACAAAATAATTACCAGGAATTCATTATTCCATAACAGCCCTTATCAGGGCTACAATTTTCCTAAGAAAGAAAACCACCTAATTGTTAGCACACTCATACAAAACAACTAAGTCCATTTTATTCAAGCTACACAAATATATCATGCTGGGTCTTGAGATACAAAACCATTAGTGCTGGGTCTTGAGATACAAGACCATTAGGACTGGGTCTTGAGATACAAGGCCATTAGTGCTGGGTCTTGAGACACAAGACCATTTGGACTGGGTCTTGAGATACAAGACCATTAGTTCTAACCATCTAACTGCAAACACACACAAAAAATGACTAAGATATTTTATTCAAGCTACTGTAATACCACAAATTAGCTAACTACATCCATAAAAATGACTAAGTTATTTTAGCCTCAGAAAATGACTAAGTTATTTTCAAGCAACTCAAAAAATGACTAAGTTATTTTAGCCTTAGAAAAATGACTAAGTTATTTTAGCCTCAGAAAAATGACTAAGTTATTTTCAAGCTAGTTTACTCAAGTTTAGCCCCAGGGTGCCATCTATGGGGACTCCTTATGGAAAGTTTGTATGGGGAGATGTTTCAGGCATAAATTTATAGGTACTGAGAAGTAGTCATTTTTTCGACGAAAAAATGACTAAGTTCTCAGTACCTATAAATTTTAGCCTGAAAAATCTCCCCATACAAAATTCCCATAAGGAGTCCCCATAGTGGCACCCTATACTACTTGTGTCCAACGACTGAAGGATGTGAGACAGACAGTGCAAAGTCTGAGCAGACGTCGCGTGCGGTGTCTGGTCTGGGTCTGGACTGTTTGCGCGGATCTGTTTATCCTAATTGATTGGTGTTCTTGACGAGGTACAGCAGTGTAGGCTCTGAACAGACGTCGCATGTGACGTTTGATCTGGCTCTGGACTGTTTGCGATGATCTTTCTGTCCGATATATGCATAGACAAAATGTTAACACGCTAAAGGTTACTCGCTGCGATTCCCCATTGAAACTCAAGTTCGCAACTAATGCTGGTGGTGATGCAGTCTTCTTGCATGTCCATTTAATTATTACCTGCCAAAGTAAAAAGACACCTACCTACTTGTAGATTTGGATTCATGAAAGCATGAAGGTAATTTTGTTTTACTGTAAACAAAATATACAAAAATAGCATTACTACTACTCTACTATTACTACTCCTGCTGTTGTTTATTACTGCTTGTATTACTTTTATTACTACTGCTGCTGTTGTTCATTACTGCTTTGACTGCTAATTTTGATGTAGTTGGGTTTTTCGTTGCTGTTTATACTAATACTACCACTGTGGTTGCTGCTGTTGCTTCTGTGTTCGCTGTCGTACTTTGCCGTTCTTTATCACTGTTATTGCTGCTTTAACAATTGGGACTACTACTACTAATACTACTGCTGCTGCTACCATTGCTGCTTATACTCCGTTACTACCATTCTTCCTCGTGCAAGTACTACTACTGCTATGGGTACTCCATGTTTTTACTTCATAGGTATTGACGTCGTCGTCATCATGTTAATCATCCTCATCATCATGCTTCTTTATTCATTATCATTACCACTGTACATGCAATCATCATCAACAGCATCAACAAGAAATTAGTAATAAATTACTAAAGAATAATGGTTATCATCATCATCATCATAATCAGCATCATATCAGCATGATATGTCATCGTCCATTATCATTTCCACAGTCATCATAATTAGCAGCATCATGGACTTATCAAGTTATAATAATAATATCTTATCAATCACGATACTAAAAATAATAATGAATGTTTATTTATTGATTAATCTATTTAGCGCTTTGAGGGTTCTTTCTTTCCTGTAATGTTGAAATTGACATTTCCTGTTTGGGCCACATCCTGGCTACACTTCCTGCTGGAATACACCTAAGACAGAGCCAAAACCGCACTTTAACCTAGTAAAGATCACAGGAAATTTAACCAGCCATACCACAAGAGGAAGTTCTAACTATTACCCACAATCTAAGATTTGATCCACTGAGGTGATTCTGACGAGCTGCTACAATCAATACTGTCAGCATGAACGCGGCTCTCTTGAGCACATAGTTTATGTTCTGAGCTACTGAGGTGGTTCTAACAGAAGGCCCACAATCTGACGTTATTTTGAACAGAAAACAGAAATCGTGGATGTTCGTTAAAACCACCCCACTAACGCCTCAGCGAGGTGGTTCCAACGAGAACTAGAAAAAAACTCAATATGGGGATCAAACATGGTTTTTCATGCATTAACATTCGCCAGGTCCCGTGGGGGGTGTTGAAAACCGAGGTCGAAGGCCGCGGTTTCGGCCTCGGTTTTCAACACCTCCCAAGGGACCTGGCGAATGTTAATGCATTGAAAAACCATGTTCGATCGCTATTATTGCATAAAAACTGAAAACATTTGCTACATTTAGCGTTATTTCTTGCACTATTTGATTTCGCCTTTTCACCGATGTCTCGCGAACGTAATTTCCACTGACTATGCCCGTTCTAGGGCCGGGCAGTACACATCTCGTAACGGCAGCAAATCTGTGGCCCCGGTACAATCATATTGAAAGTTGTGTAGCCGTGCATTAACAGCGCGTGAATTGCCTTGAAAATACACGGCTTTTCGCCGCTTAATGCACGGCTGTTAATAACGTGCGGCACTGCTTTTTATGCAATAATGTTGTATAAGGAATAAAAAAAAATGATGCTTATCCTTGAAAACTCCTTGCATAAAGCATGTTTTCGAGGGTGTTTACTACACGGACTTGTTAAGAGGAATGGATACACCTGGAAGATTTATCCGCTATTTTTACAAGGGAGACAACGCTTGTGACTTTCTGTTTGCTCTCCTGCATACAGAACCCTTCCCAAAAAACGGGTCTACTTTTGAAGGAAAAAATTTGCTCCCAGAGAGAACAAATTCTGTCCTGGGAGAAAATTCTTTCCGCTAAAAGTGCTTCCCTACTGAGAAGGAAGGTAAAACATGAGATAATAAAGTCCCCTGAATGTACAGTTGACTCTCGCTATCTCGACTTCGCTTATTTCGAATAACCGCTTATCTCGAAGTGAAAATCTGGTCCCTGCCTAAACATGAAAATCTAACAACATGTAAAAAATGTTGTGGAAAAGAGGAGAAATTGCTCCTAATTTCTCCTCTTTTCCACATTAGTTTCAATATATCTCTAACTTCAAGAGTCCAATTACACATATATTTGTTAAATGTGGTTAATCGAATTAGTTGTTCCTCAATTCTGCAAATCTGATATGTCGAAGAACGGATATCTCGAAGTATTTCAGAGAGTCCCTTGGAATTCGAGATAACGAGAGTAGACTGTATATCCATCCACCCGACGTGATGTATAGCAGAGGAGAAACAACATGAATGAACGGACAGGAAAATGAAATACTACTGTGCTCCTGGAAAATTTCTTGCTGGACAAAAAAAAAATAAAAAGACAAGTTTAGGGGCGGGGCGTCTAGGGAGGAAACGGTTTGAGGGCGAAACTACTAGGATTCTGATTCGCCCGGTCGAAATGACTCCGAATCGTTGTTAAGCTTTATTCTTGGTAACAAAAATCTGTTCATTCTGAGAGCCGTTTCCCAACCCACCCCCACCCCCAATAACATGTGACCATGATACTTAATACCTGTTAGTGAATGGTGAACAGATAAAAATACAGTAAATATCATCAGCCTGTGGTGAGTCAAGTTTGCTCCGCTGAAGAAACCTTTGCCACAACATCTGTAAGGGGCTTTGTCTATGTGCGTCCTCTCATGATAATTCAACTCGTTTCAGCCTTTGAATAGTTTGCCACGGTAACGGCAAACACCTGGCTGATCCATAACTGTAACCAGTATAACTTTATATAAGACCGACTATCGAAATGTAAAAAGTAAAACCCAAAATAAACGATTATGGAAAATCAGTCCGTGGAAATTGTCGTGTTTCCGAGTCCGATGGTTCTTCTGTGGCAGCAATCGTTTTGATAAAATATTGCATTATTAGCTCGCCTGAACAACGTTCACGGAGAGCTATTGTACTACCCCGGCGTCGGCGTAGGTGTCGGCGTCGGCGTTGGCGTTGGCGTCCACAAATGTTAAACATTTCGTTAAAGTTTTTAAGACCTCATTATTTCCTAACCTTACCACCGATTTGCTTATCTTTGGTATGATGATACATATTAGTCCAAAATGTTGCGCAGTACCATCCCCACCACTCTAGGTCATGTCAAGGTCAAGGTCACAGACTTATTAGAATTTTCATGTTAAAATTTTATGTCAGGTTCTTAGGTCAGGTTCGAGATAACAGACTTAGAATTTAAATGTTAAAGTTTTTGTTAAAGTTTTTAAGACCTCATTACTTTCTAACCTTACCACCGATTTGCTTCATCTTTGGTATGGTTATACATATTGGTATAAAATTTTGCGCAGTACCATCCCCACCACTCTAGGTCATGTCAAGGTCAAGGTCACAGACTTAGAATTTTCATATTAAAATTTTATGTCAAAGTTCTTAGGATCTCATTACTTCTACACTAAATGATGGAATTTGTTCCTATTTGGTATTATGATAGACACAGGTCAAAAGTTTTTATCAGCACCTTCAGCACTCATGACCGTGACATTGAGGTCGAGGTCACAGACTTAGAATTTAAATGTTTAAGTTTTTATTAAAGTTTTTAAGATCTCATTATTAGCTCACCTGAGAGGAAGGCTCAAGGTGAGCTATTGTGATCACTCACCGTCCGTCATCGTCCTCGTAGTCGTCCGTCCGTCAACAATCTTTAAACAACATCTCCTCCTAAACCACTGGTTGGATTTTCACCAAACTTTACAGGAATGATCTTTGGTTGGTCCTCTTTCAAAGTTGCTCAAATAATTCCGGTCCATTGCATATCTAGGTCACAGGAGCTAAAAAAATAATTTTTAACTAAAAACTTAAAAAAAATTTTCTTGTCAGAAACCGCTGGACGGATTTCAATATTATTTTGCAGAAATGTTCCTTTGGTGATCCTCTACCAAGATTATTCAAGCCATTTAGATTCGTCAAAAAAAAAATGGCCGCCAGGGGGCGGGGCTTATTTTCCCTATATATCTATATAGAAAATTTTAAAAAATCTTCTTGTCAGAAACCACTGGACCGATTTCAATATAATTTTGCAGAAATGTTCCTTTGGTGATCCTCTACCAAGATTATTCAAGCCATTTGGATTCGTCAAAAAACATGACCACCAGGGGGCGAGGTTTATTTTCTTTATATATCTGTATAGAAAACTTCAAAAATCTTCTTGTCAGAAACCACTGGACCGATTTCAATATAATTTTGCAAACATGTTCCTTTGGTCATCCTCTACCAAGATTGTTCAAGCCATTTAGATTCGTCAAAAAAAATGGCCGATAGAGGACGGGGCTTATTTTCCCTATATATCTATGTAGAAAACTAAAAAATCTTCATGTCAGAAACCACTGGACCGATTTCAATATAATTTTGCAGAAATGTTCTTTTGGTGATCCTCTACCAAGTTTGTTCAAGCCAGGATGCGGGGCTTATTTTCCCTATATATCTATATAGAAAACTTTAAAAATTTTCTTGTCAGAAACCACTGGACCGATTTCAATATAATTTTGCAGAAATATTCCTTTGGTGATCCTCTACCAAGATTGTTCAAGCCATATGGATTCGTCAAAAAAACATGGCCGCTAGGGTGCGGGGCTTATTTTCCCTATATATCTATATAGAAAATTTAAAAATCTTCTTGTCAGAAACCACTGGACCGATTTCAATATAATTTTGCAGAAATGTTCCTTTGGTGATCCTCTACCAAGATTGTTCAAGCCATGTAAATTTGACAAAAAACATGGCCGCCAGGGGGCGGGGCTATTTTCCCAATATCTATATAGAAAACTTTAAAAATCTTCTCGTCGGAAACCACTGGACCGATTTCAATATTATTTTGCAGAAATGTTCCTTTGGTCATCTTCTACCAAGATTGTTCAAGCCATTTGGATTCGTCAAAAAGCACGGCCGCTAGGGGCGGGGCTTATTTTCCCTATATATCTATATAGAAAAAATTAAAAATCTTCTTGTCAGAAACCACTGGACCGAGTTCAATATAATTTTGCAGAAATGTTCCTTTGGTGATTCTCTACCAAGATTGTTCAAGCCATATTGATTCGTCAAAAAAACCTGGCCGCCAGGGGGCGGGGCTTATTTTCCCAATATATCTATATAGAAAACTTTAAAAATCTTCTTGTCAGAAACCACTGGACGGATTTCAATATAATTTTGCAGAAATGTTCCTTTGGTGATCCTCTACCAAGATTGTTCAAGCCATTTGGATTCGTCAAAAAAAATGGCCACCAGGGGGCGGGGCTTTTTTCCCTATATATCTGTATAGAAAAATTTAAAAATCTTGTCAGAAACCACTGGACCGATTTCAATAATATTTTGCAGAAATGTTCTTTTGGTGATCCTCTACCAAATTTGTTCAAGCCATGTGGATTTGTCGAAAAACATGGCCGCTTGGTGGCGGGGCTTATTTGTCCAATATATCTATATAGAAAAATTTAAAAATCTTCTTGTCAGAAACCACTGGACCGATTTCAATATAATTTTGCAGAAATGTTTCTTTGATAATCCTCTACCAAGATTGTTCAAGCCATGTGGATTCGTCCAGAAACATGGCCACCAGGGGCGGGACATATTTTCCCTATATATCTGTATAGAAAACTTTAAACATTTTCTTGTCAGAAACCACTGGACCGATATCAATATAATTTTGCAGAAATGTTCATTTGGTGATCCTCTACCAAGATTGTTCAAGCTATATGGATTCGTCAAAAAATATGGCCGCCAGGTGGCGGGGCTTATTTTCCCTATATCCCTATATATCTATATAGAACACTTTAAAACTCTTCTTTTCAGAAACCAAACGACCGATTTCAATATAACTTGGCAGAAATGTTTCCTTGGTGACCCTCTACCAAGATTGTTCAAGCCGTCATGATTTGTCAAAAAACATGGCCGCTAGGGGGCGGGGCTTATTTTCCCTATATATCTATATGGAAACCTTAAAAATCTTCTTGTCAGAAACCACTGGACAGATTTCAATATGATTTGGCAGAAATGTTTCTTGGTGACCCTTTACCAAGATTGTTCAAGCCTTCATGTTTGTCAAAAAACATGGTCGCTGGGGGGGCGGGTCTTATTTTCCCTATATATCCATATAGAAACCTTTAATGATCTTCTTGCCAGAAACCACTAGACCTATTTCAAAATAACATTGCAGGAATGTTTCTTATGTAACTCTATATCAAGATTGTTCAAGCAGTCATGATTCGTCAAAAAAACATGGCCGCTATATATCTATATAGAAAACTTTAAAATTTTTCTTGTTAGAAACCACTGGACCGATTTCAAATATAACTTGGCAGAAATGTTTCTTTTGTGACCCTCTACCAAGATTATTCAAGTAATCGTGATTCATCAAAAAACATGGCTGCCAGGGGTGGGGCTTATTTTCCCTATATATCTATATAGAAAACTTAAAAAATCTTCTTGTCAGAAACCAATAGACCGATTTCAATATAACTTGGCAAGAATGTTTCTTTGGTGACCCTCTACTAAGATTGTTCAAGCCGTCATGATTCGTCAAAAAACCTGGCCGCTAGTGGGTGGGGCTTATTTTCTCTATATATCTATATAGAAAAATTTAAAAAACTTCTCGTCAGAAACAGTTGGACTGAGTTCAATATAACTTGGCAGGAATGTTGCTTTGGTGACCTTCTACCAAAATTGTTCAAGCTGTCATGATAATTAAAAAAAAATGGTCCCCAGGGGGCGGGGTTTATTTTCCATATATATCTGTATACAAAACTTTAAAATTCTTCTTGTCAAATATCCCCTGACACATTTCAATATTGCTTGGCTGGAATGTTGCTTGGTGACTCTCTACTAAGATTCTTCAAGCAATCATAATTCGTCAAAAAACATGGCTGCTAGGGGGCGGGGCTTATTTTCCCTATATATCTAAATAGAAAACTTTTAAAATCTTCTTGTCAGAAACCACTGGACAGATTTTATATAACTTGGCAGGAATGTTTCTTTGGTGACCCTCTATCAAGTTTGTTCATGCTGTCATGATTCGTCAAAAAACATGGCCGTTAGCGGGTAAGGCTCTATAGCTATATAAAACACTTTAAAAATCTTTTTGTCAGAAACCACTAGACCAATTTCAAGATAACTTGGCAGAAATGTTCCTTTGGTGACCCTCTTTCAAGATTCAGTTCAAGTCGCCATGATGCATTAAAAAACATGGCCGCTGAGGTGTAGGTGGGGGGAGGGTGGGGGCAGGGCTATAAAATTTATACAAAAATCTTAGAGCAGTGAACTTGGCTGAAACTTCAACAGTAAGTATGCAAATCTGTTTGCTCAGGTGAGCGATATAGGACCATCATAGTCCTCTTGTTTTCTAACCTTATCACCGATTTGATTCATCTTTGGTATGGTTATACATATTGGTCCAAAATTTTGCGCAGTACCATCCCCACCACCCGAGGTCATGTCAAGGTCAAGGTCAAAGAATTTTCATGTTAAAATTTTCTGTCGAAGTTTTAGCATCTCATTACTTCTAAACTACGCGATGGATTTAGTTCCAATTTGGTATCGTGATAGATACTGCTCAAAAGTTTTTATTAGCGCCATCAGAACTCATGACAGTGACCTTGGGGTCGAGGTCACACACTTTGAATTTTAAAAATGTTAAAGTTTTCGTTTACGTTTTTTAAGATCTTATTTCCTAACCTTATCACTGAATTGATTCATCTTTGGTTTGATGAATATTTTGCACATTGTAATCCCCCACCCCCACCCCACACCAGGTCATATCAAAATCAAGGTCACGGACTTAGAATTTTCCAGAAACAAAATGTGCTATATCAGGCGAGCTATCTTCTTGTCTGGCGACAGGTCTTGCATAATTAGCAGTGGATATATATCCAATTAAAAAAGCCTGTGTTTGAATAGAGTTAATACGGGGTGAGAACATAGTAGTCATTGATATCAAAACTACTTCTTTTGTTAATAAAAAGCGATTTTCAATGCAAACTTTTTGTCCGTCGTGGAAGGGACCTTGACCTTTTTCGGCAGAATTGCAGGAGTGTTTTAAAATACCACAGAAATCTGGGGAAAAGAAAATCAGCGGCATCATTCGGGCTGCAGTCTGCATATGATAGGATAAGTGCTATAAGTCTCCATTTGGTTATAACAAATAACGAAACCGATTCACCACTCTGCCGGAGAAATGGTATGCTCGAATTACGGGCCAAACTGATTACGTAGGCAAAAGTGGGGTCAAAATGATAGTCGCCACGGAGTATATTTCCCGACCGTGTCTTCCTACATCCCTGGGCCAATTGACCTGAAACTGGTAGGAAGCATTGGGGTTACTTGTAGATAAAATATAGCTAAAATAGTTCTGATCGGAAATCAGAAAGGGCCGCCATGGCGGCCATCTTAAAAGGCTATTTTTGCTTCTTCTCCCGAACCAAAAGGCCAATTGACTTAAAACTCGGTAGGATGCATCACGTTGACATGTAGATAAAAATAGCTAAAATCGTTCCGATCCGAAATCTAAGATTGCTGCCGTGACAAGATCTTTCTTTTGCTTCTTCTCCTGAACCGAAATGCCAATTGTCTTGTAGGAAGCATCGGGGTGACTTGTAGATTGAAAATAGCTAAAGCTTTTCCTATCAGAAAACCAAGATAGCCGCCATCTTTAAAATCTATTTTGGCTTCTTTCCCTGAACTGAAAGGCCAATAGACACCAGACTTGGTAGGAAGCATCGGGGTGACTTGTAGATAAAAAGTAGCTAAAATTGTTGTGATGGGAAATCCAAGATGGCCACCGCCTTGAAAATGTATTTTTTGCTTCTTCTCCTGAACCGAAAGGCTGATTGACTTGACACTTGATAGGAAGCATCGGGTTGGTTTGTACATCAAAAATAGCAAACATTATTGCGATCGGAAATCCAAGGTGGCCGCCATCTTTAAAATCTATCTTTAGCTTTTTCATCTGAACTGAAAGGCCAAATGACATGAAACTTGGTAGAAGCATAGGGGTGACTTGTAGATAAAAAAAATTAACTAAAACAGTTCCGATGGGAAATCCAAGATGGCCGCCATGGCCGCCATCTTGAAAATCTTTTTTTCGCTTCTTATCCTGAAACAAAAGGACGATTGTTTTGAAGTTGATAGGAAGCATTGGGATGATTAGTAGATCAAAATAGCTAAAATCATTCTAATCAGAAATCTAAGATGGTCGCCAAGGCTGTCATCGTAAAAATCTATTTTTCACTTCTTCTCCTGAACAGAAAGACCAATCGACTCCAAACTTGGTAGGAAGCATCAGGGTGACTTGTAGATAAAAAAAAGAGCTAAAATTGTTCTGACCAGAAATCCAGGATGGCGTCATGGCAGTTATCTTGGAAATCTATTTTGCACCTCTTCTTCTGAAACGAACGGCCAATTTATCTGGTAATCAGGTAAGCGATACAGGGCCATCTTGGCCTTGTTTTATCATGTAAATGTGTTTTCAGTATACTCAACAGAATCACCTCATTGACACAATTCTAATGAGTACACAACATATCAATATTTTATAGAAGATAAAAAAGACAGACATACAGTTGACTCTCGTTATCTCGACCTCGCTTATCTCGAATAACCGCTTATCTCGAAGTGAAAATCTGGTCCCTTCCTTTACATGAAAACCTAACAACAGATGGAAAATATTGTAGAAAAGAGGAGAAATTGCTCCTGAGGAGCAATTTCTCCTCTTTTCCACAATATTTTCAATATATCTCTATCTTCAAAAGTCCAGTTACCTATCAGTTTGTTTGTTAAATGTGGTTAATCAAATTATTTTTTCCTCAATTCTGCAAACCTGATATGTCGAACTACGGATATCTCGAAGTATTTCAGAGAGTCCCTTGGAGTTCGAGATAACGAGAGTCGACTGTATATTATTCCCATTTGTCTCCTGATCTGGCCATGAACCCTCAGTGGCTCGTATTACCCATATCAAGAACAAACTTCCATGGTCCCTAAGATGTTCGAACCATTGAGGTTCGACTCTACAATAAAGTGTATTTTAGCTAATGGAATAACCTTTAATATGTATACTGTTTTTATACTACAGTCGAACTTCAATGGCTCGAACATCTTTGGGACCATAGAAAATTGTTGGAGACATGGGTAGTTCGAGCCACTGAGGGTTAATCATGATGCCAGGTCAGGAAGCAAATAGCGATAATTTAGGGAATTTTTTCTCGATTTCCTACACAATAATTGCCGGCCTCGGTGGCTCAGTTGAATGCGCCGTCCGACTGGAGACCAGGAGGTCGCGGGTTCAACCCCCGCCGAGATCGGCAACATTCTTTCGTGGAGATTGATCATGAACTATTTTCTACGGTCATTCTCTCCCTTCCGCTGATTCAAGAAGGGCAGTTGTCAGTTTCTGGCGAAAGAATGTGCACAATACTGGTTAACCGCTTAGAGGACTAAGCCTGCCCAGTAAACGTGTGGTTAGGTAACCGCGCTCGACATGACCCCATTGGGTTGACTGGGCCGTAAAACCTCAACACAAACAATACACAATAATTGTATGTTGTGTGTACTCATTAGAATTGCCTCGATGAGGCGATTCTAATGAGTACACACAACATACAATTTCATGATAGAATAAGAAAATTTCCCTGAATATTTGTTTTGTTGAGCTATCGGAAGAATTTCGCAGGGACTCAAGAACGAGTTTGAATTAGCCATGGTAAACGAGCTATTGAGGTTTGACTTTACTTATACAGATAGGCATGAGCAAATAGAAGGGACCCAGATCAAATGCTGTAAGAAGCAGCATCTCATCTGGATTACTCTGTTTGCCGGTCTTCAAGTAGTTTGCTGTAGTTGGTTGCTTTTGGAATTAACTCTAGTCCTGCTAAACTCGGATATGCCCCGTCTTTGGAAACAGTGTAGATCCAGATCAGTTGGCTACTAAAGAAGCTAACTGATCTGGATCTACACTCGTTGTCATATAGTATGAATGTTTGCATCAACAACCTAGATCTAGTAATCTGATTGGCTGAAAATTGGAAGTGGGTGTGGCATCTTAATTTATTGAGCACGACAAGGGTTAAAGAACACATAAAATAATGATATGACAGGGCAAGAGATAAGGGGAGTATCCGAGTAAAATTCCCATATGTTTTGAGCAAATATTCATAGCTACAGATAAGAGGGGGTATCCACATAATATTTTTTTTATTTCTCGACGAAAACATATGTTGTGGGTACTCATTCGAAGCGCCTCGGTGAGGCGCTTCTAATGAGTACCCACAACATATGTTTTCGTCGAGAAATAAGAAAAATATCAGCATTTTTCAAATGGAAAAAGCGCCTTATCTGTTGCTATGAATACTCAATTATTTTCAAAAACTTGGTTATTGATACCCAATTGATTTGTCAGAGTACCCAATTATTTCCAAATTCAAGGGTGAAAATTTAAGTTTCAAGGCCAGAAAAGCACCTGATTACTATTTTATATTATGAATACTGCACATAATATGTGTTTTAGTCTTCATATGACAAACATGATCATAAAATTAATAGGGTATAATGAAACATCATGTTTTAAATACCTAAATCAGGCTTTTTTGTGCTCTTTCCCCTCAGTTTTTTTAAGGTTTACCCAATTGATTTTTATTTAGGGGGTCTCTTTACTCAAACCGAAAAATGAATATATGATTTTACCCAACTGATTAAATTTTGATGGGGTTAAATACCCGAATGCCCACAAAAATTATCTGTTGCTCTGATATGATACACAATACACAAACAAGGTCCTTTTGTCATTTGCTGACAAAGCAGTCACAGATTTGCTTGCATATTTCTGCAGGCAGTTCTGGGCCTTTGTTGTCTGCTGACAGAATCAATGAATACTGTATTTTATTTTATTGTTAGCGGTGAAATCAGTGTATATCTGATGAAAATAAAAGTAGTATAAATCACTTCACTTGTGACTGATACGATTTACATTTTCACTCCTCTCTTTGGATGACTTCGGTTTTCTGTATTGTTTCAAAAGCGGATGTTACCCCCACTTCAGATTTTTTTAACACCCCTAACTTCTTTGTTTTTGAGCTAAACTATCAAGTGTCGATATGCATTTTTTCTTAGTTAGATTGTAACGAACATTTTAGTAATAAGATTATTTTGATTTGACGAAACTTTTTGTTTTTGTCACTCCAGAGTTTCACATGCTAAGCATGAATGTCGCGCCATGACGTTTATGTTTTGTTTGGTGACCTTAGTTATTATGTCAGAAATAGGTATTGGTGTGTAAATAATAAAAATAAAAAGAAAATTTACTCTTTTTTAGTAAATACCACACAATTTTCATCTTGTGTAACGATAACATTCAAATTTTCACTCTTATTTCGCACTCGTGAAAATACTGATGGTTTCATTACACTGTATGACAATGTTTATGGTATTCACAATAAAAGAGTAAATATCTTCTACATATGTCAATAGAGAACACTATGATCGGACTGCATGGATGCACATTATGATCTAGACCTTGGAGGTGGTCGGGTGTGGCGAAGGTGTCGTGTATCTTACATCATCTAGGCGTCCAACTGATATTGTCTTATAGTTGGGCAAGGCCTGCTTTCCTTGTAGCAGATAAGGGTAACGGGGGGAATATTTTTATTTCTTCTGTTTCTTCACTTTCATTCATTTTCCTCTTTCTTCCCTGTCCCTCTCTGTCATCTCCCCTACTTTCACTTCTGTCTTCTTTCTCTCTAGAGGACACAAAATGACCCACAAGGGTTGATGTGCTGTTAAACCCCAACACAATCAATCAATGATCTGGATCTTCCAAGTTTACGTATGACATATGGGCCATTTTTACACTTTGCCTACCATATGAAAACCAAATTAATAAATTAAAACAAAGAAAAAGTGTAGTATAAGTCTTATTAACTATTTTCTCCACATGTTTAAATTATCATAATGTTCGTATGCTGACGTAAAACCATGCACAAACTTTATAACTTTACTCTACTGTAGCTGGTGTTGTGCCTTATGGCGGCCGTAAAAAGTGTCCCTGCACAGCATTATAGTGCCGTTTATATTTTATTTCCTTTGGGATCATTTAGCCCATCCTGGTTATTTTGAAAATCGAATACCACTTAAGCAAGCGCTAGTGGGGGTGTATGCAGCCTCGCAAACTACAGTCATCATGAAAACATACCTATATAATTTTGGCCCCTTTAAACCCCACTTTTATATAATAAAACTGGGGTTTACAGGGGTATACATTATTTTTCATATTTCTGCTCAAAAACATAGATTGTGGGTACTCGTTAGAACCGCCTCGCCGAGGCGGTTCTAACGAGTACCCACAATCTATATTTTGAACAGAAATATGAAAAATATCAGAAATTTTTATCTGAAAACTTTCAGTTTTTGGTGTTGAAATTTTCAATTTATTTGAATAGGGGTGTTTTCGTAATGGTTGCATATGAAGAGACTCAATCAAACCGAGTCCCCGATTTTCGTGATTTTGTGTGTTCTTTGTTTCCAAAGGCAATCCTTTTTTACTTTTATTTTATCAAAAATTTTTGGAGACAACATAATTGGTTAGGTAATTATATTTTGTTTTGGCTCTCAGTGGTGTTATAAAGGAATTGTGGTGCGATGTATTCAACCTAATTACCACGCTGTGTGATTAGGATTTTCAAAATTACTGGAAAAAAACTTGTAGTAAAACATCCACCTGATGCGGACTATAAAGAAAGGTAAGAAGATCATTATAAAAACATGCTTATTCAAATATACCAGAAATTTTACCACCAAAAAATGAAAATTTTCAGATAAAAACTCCTTATTTTCTTAATTTTTCTGCTAAAAACACAGTGTGGGTACTCTTTAGAACCTCCTCGCCGAGGCGGTTCTAACGAGTACCCAAAATCTATGTTTTGCGAGGCGGTTTTAACGAGTACCCACAATCTATGCTTTTAGAAAATCAAGAAAAATAATGCATACCCCTTTAAACCACAGTTTTACTATACAAAAGTGGGGTGTCAGGGCGTCAGACTTATATAGGCGTGTTTTCGTGATGATTACTTCATGAGATGATTATTTAATGATACCTATGCGATATTTTAGCTGATTTTCTTTATAAAAACATATGTTGTTGGTACTCATAAATAAAGAAGCAGATAAAAGTTCACAAGTTGTAATTTGTAGACAACGATATTGCTTGACTGTGCACTTATAAGGGTATGTGCGGTAATTAGGTCGAATATGGTAATTGATGGTGTTTCCCGTATGGGAGGTTGTAGGTTTGAACCCTGGGTCATAGACTGTTCAGAGGAATTTGTTAATTTTGCACCAAAGTATACCTTGTGTATACTCATTATAATTGCCTCAGCAAGATACCCATCAGATATGTTTTGGTGCAAACTAAATCAAACTTACCTAAATTACCTTCAAAATTAGTAACGTATCTAGACCTTTGCTCTGGTGAGTAATACCAAAAGCTTTAAATTGTAACTATGCTGCTCTTTTGCTTTTTTTTTTTATTTCACATAAATACGGCAAGCTAAAGGTTAACTTCATCACGAAAACATACCTACCTCTCAAACCCCGTTTTTATGTAGTAAAACTAGGGATTACAGGGGTATATATTATTTTTCTTATTACTGCTCGAAAACATAGATTGTGGGTGCTCGTTAGAATACCTCTCAAACCCCGTTTTTATGTAGTAAAACTAGGGATTACAGGGGTATATATTATTTTTCTTATTACTGCTCGAAAACATAGATTGTGGGTGCTCGTTAGAACCGCCTCATCGAGGCAGTTCTAACAAGCACCCAAAATCTTTGTTTTGAGCAGAAATATGAAAAATATCCTAATTTTTGTCTGAAAACTTACAGTTTTTGGTAGTGAAATTTTCAATATATTTGAATAGGCGTGTTTTGGTAATGAGGAATGAAGACCAGAGCTCCAAACAAGATGAGGCATCCAGCAGAGAAATTGTTAAAGACTCCATATTTCTCCAAAATAGACATTTTTTTTTTTTTTTAATCCAGGAAAGGTTTAATAAATTGATATACAATATAAATACGATCATAAAATTCCTGTAAAATTTCAGTTAGTCTCTCATTTTTGAACTGGATCAAAACTGAAATGATTTTTATCGTATCTCTGAATTAATATTGGCAACCTTTAGAGATACGATAAAAAATCATTTCTTTTCAAGAAGGAAAGGCTAACTGAAATTTTACAGTCTGTCAGGTGCCACATTTTATGATTGCATTAATAATATATATCAATTTATTAAACCTTTTATAGGATAATTAAATGTCTAGTTTTGAGAAATATGTTTTGGATAATTAAATGTCTAGTTTTGAGAAATATGGAGCCTTTAAGGAGGAACCACCTCACCGAGGTGCTTCTAATGAGTACCCACAACATATCTTTTATGCAGAAATAAGAAAAATTACCCCAGAATTATCACTGCTTCTAATGAATACCCACAGCATATGTTTTTATGCAGAAATACGAAAAATTATCCCATAATTACCACCAAATACTCGTCCTAAACAATTCCTCTGACCCACATAATATTTTTTCTTATGTCTCTACGAAAACATATGTTGTGGGTATTCATAAGAAGCGCCTCAGTCAGGCGCTTCTAATGAATACCACAACATATGTTTTCATGGAGAAATAAGAACAGCATCAGTACTTTTTGGTTGAAAACACACACCTTAGCTGGAGCAATGAAAACCATGCATATTTCAGGTGTTTCTATGTTGTAAAAGCTTGTTGAAGTCAGACAGTGATCCTGAGGTCAGGAAAGCAGCAGCTGTGGCCTTGACCATGTTGCTTCAGGGGTTAGGACATGATATTCTGAAGGTGAGGAAATTATGCATGCAATGAGAAATATATTGGCCACACGATAAGAAAAGGTCCTTTATATGTGGACAGCTAAGTCGAGATTATCCATGCGCACCTGACAGTCTGATTATGACCTGTATGTCAATATATCTTATAGTAAGCATTGATTCTTTAACCTTAACCCTACTTTGGGCTAATTCAGCAGGCGACAACGTGATGATATTTTTCTCAGAAAGCAGGATTTGACATTTCATGCAAGTTGTACAACTTGCATGAAATATCAAATCCTGTTTTCTGAGAAAACTAAGAAAAATTCTTTAACATGTCTTCTGCTGTAAATTTTACCCAACGTGCTAAGTGTTAAGGGTACCATGAAGACACTGATCAGCCTGCTCAAATTCAAGACCCTGATCTATGCACAGACTGGTATTGGCCTTCATTGCATGCATATGCAATAAGGACATTTCTGACATTGCATCGCATATATACCCTAAGCATTTGGACACGAAGGCCTGAGCAGACAGTGCAGACCCAGATCAGATGCTGTGTCATGCAGCATCTGACCTGAGTCAACACTGTCTGCCACTTATTCAGCAGTTTTTAGCGGGCCCCCGTAGTCTAGAGTTTAGGAGAGTTGACTCTTAATCAATTAGGTTTCTCACCGCTGTGGTTCGAGCCTCGCTAGGGTCACATGTGGGAAAGCCAAATTCTGCTTACGAATGGTTAGGTGATTTTTCCCCGGGTTCTCCTATTTTCGCCCACCTTTGATGAACAATCGCCCGCTATGAATGGAATATTCTTGAAAGGGCCGTATAACCTAAATAAAAAAAGCAGTTTTTACACACATCAACAGGTGGGCAATGTCCTGGACCAAGTTGTTCAAAACTAACGATGTCGTTAGTTAACGATTCGTTAAAATTTACATTGAGTGATACGCAAATGTGCTGAAATGTTTTGCTGAAAAAAAAATGTGAGTAGCTTTTGCAGTGCAAAGGCTATTCACATTTTTTAGCATAAAAATCGGAATATTGTACATTGAATCCGCTAAAACAGTTAACGAAATGACCCTTAACGAGCTCGTTAAGCTAACGACACTTTGAACAACTGGGCCCTGTTTTCAAATTTCAGGACAAGTATGGTGAGTTGTTAAGGTGTCCGAATATTAGGGTAAATATAGAATATTTACAGAATCTTGATTTTCTGTGATGTGTCTAGTAAACACATTGTACTATGCATCCCAGTCTCAAAAAATGGTTAATTTTCGGCTTTTTGCAAAGAATGTAAAGTGATGAAAAACGCTAAGCAAGGCTAACTTGTTTTTATTCTATTTTATTTTATTTTTGTTGTTGTTGTTGTTGTTTGTTTGTTTGTTTGCTTTTTGCTTTTTTTTTTTTTTTTTTTTTTTTTTTTTTGTTTTTGTTTTGCATCATTATGACAAGATGGCAGAAAAAACCTTGTACTCCTTTATCTGACATTTTTTTATGAATAATAGCAAACTCTCATTAGCTCGCCTGAATAATGTTCACGGAGAGCTATTGTACTACCCTCGGCGTCGACGGCGGCATCGGCGTCGGCGTCGGCGTTGGCGTCGGCGTCCACAAATGTTAAAGTTTTCGTTAATTTATTTTTTATTTTTATTTTTATTTATTTTTATTTAAACAATGTTTAAAGAGGATGACACAATTAGCTATAAATAACTATTCTACCTTGTGGTCCTCTAACTAAAATTTATATACATATATACAACAAGACTTAACTAACAGCTAAGAAATTCATGGGATAAAAGTAGCTTGTAGCGAAGTGAATGCTTGTATAAAGTTTTTATCAAATAAAAGTGCTAACAGGTATGTGCAAGTGATTTAAAACCAAACATGGCACTGAATTATATCAAAGACAAATCTGTATGTTATCACAGTTTTTGTAAGTGCTTTAAGATTTGACGAGCGCATAAAACCAATATCTAAAACAATTATGCTAGGTCATAAAAGCTCTCAATTCAGTTACAATAATGGTTTCAGCGATAATTTTACACATGGTATATCATTTTAAATCATAGTTAAAGTTTTAAAGACCTCATTATTTCCTAACCTTATAACTGATTTGATTCATCTTTGGTATGATGATACATATCGGTCCAAAATTTTGCACAGTACCATCCCCACCCCACTAGGTTAGGTCAAAGTCAAGGTCACGGACTTAGAATTTTTATGTTAAAATTTTACGCCAAAGTTTTTAGGATCTCATTATTTCTAAAACCAAACGGTGGATTTAGTTCCTATTTGGTGTCATTATAGACACTGGTCAAAAGTTTTATCAGCACCATCAGCACTCATGACCGTGACCTTGAGGTCGAAGTCACAGACTTAGAATTTAAATGTTAAAGTTTTCGTTAAAGATTTTAAGACCTCATTATTTCCTAACCTAATCACCGATTAGATTCATCTTTTGTATGATGATACATATTGGTCCAAAATTTTGCGCAGTACCATCCCACCCCGCTAGGTCGGGTCAAGGTTCAGGTCACAGACTGAAAATTTTCAAAGTTTTTAGGATCTCATTAAATTTAAACCAAATGATGCATTTAGTTCCTGTTTGGTATCATGATAGATACTGGTCAAATGTTTTTATCAGCACCATCAACACTCATGACTGTGACCTTGTGGTCGAGGTCACAGACTTAGAATGTAAATGTTAAAGTTTTCGTTTAAGTTTTTAAAACCTCATTATTTCCTAACCTTACCATCCATTTGATTCATCTTTGATATGATGATATATATTGGTCAAAAATTTTACCCAGTTCCATCCCAATCCCCTAGTACATGTTAAGGTCCAGGTCACGGTCATGTCAAAATTTTTCATGTTAAAATTTTATGTCAAAGTTTTTATGATGTCATTACTTCTAAACGAAATTATGGATTTGATTTATATTTGGTATCATAATATATACTGGTCCAAAGTTTTTATCAGCACCATCGGCTTTCATATCCTTGACTTTGAGGTCGAGGTCTCAGACTTGGAATTTAAAAGTTTTAGTTTAAGTTTTTAAGACCTCATTATTTCCTACCTTAACACCGATTTGATTCATCTTTGGTTTGACAAAAATTTTGCACAGTGCAATCCCCTTCCCCTGACCCCCTCCCCCTAACCCCCTCCCCTGCCTCCCTGCCGCCCCTGCCCCCCTTCCCCCCAAGGTCATGTCAAAATCAAGGACACGGACGTAGAATTTTCCACAAAATGTGCAATATCAGGCGAGCTTTCCTGTCTGGCGACAAGTGTTGTTTTTTTTTTTTTTGTTGTTTTGTTTTTTGTTTTTTTTTTGCAATATAAACTAAATACATTTTAGTGTCTTTAATAATGAAATTTAATCCATGTGCCATGACAATTTTAAAAGGGCTGAGCCACTATAAAATTGTATAACTGATTAATGATTATATTTTATTATTAAAGACACTAATGATGTATTCACTTTATCTGGAGCTCAGAAATTCATAATTCTTTTATTTCAGGTTAGACTGTTAAAACAAGTTATGGCTTCTGAAAAGGAGGAAGTGGTCAGTGTACATGCCAACCTTGCCTTGAATGAACTCGAAGACAATATGAAAGACCTTATCTTCTCAAAACAAAAACTAGAGAAGAAAATAAGAGTGCTTGATATGGAATGAACTCTAATGCTTAGCACTCTGGGTAAAATTTTCGGCAGACAACATTTTAAAATATTTTCTATTTTTCCCCAGAAAACAGGATTTGGCATTGGATGCAAATTGTACCCAATGGAGACAATTTGCATGAAATGTCTAATCCTGTTTTCTGGGAAAATATAATTTAAAACATCACCAAAATATCATCTGCTGAATAAGCCCGGATAGTGGTAAAGGTTAAAAAAATAAATAAAACAGTTAGACGTTGTTGTTGTTGTTTTGTTTCACACTTATGTCTGCTTATTTTATTTATCTGAATATTCAGTCAGATATATATGAGCAACCAGTGTAGCTGTTGGATAAAGTCTGTCTATATGTCATTCAGCCAGCCTTTTTAACCATTGTCATGCTGAATAATTTAAGATGACACGCCCACTTCTAATTTTCAGCCAATCAGATTACTTGATCCAGGTTGTTGATATAAATTCACATACATGAATCACAAACAGTGCAGATCTACACTGTTTGCAAAGACAGGGTAAATCTGGGTTCAGCAGGAAAAGTGTTAAAAGCAACAACAAGTTCAGCCTGTTGTGTTTAAACTTTAAAGCTTCGTGTAAAATTGTAGTAGTCTTACCGAAGATGAAGGGATGTTGTTTTGGCATTGTCCGTTTGCGCAGAGTATAACTGAACAGATTTTAGGTAAATGATTATAGCTATGATCATTCACCATCGGCACTAATTCATCCTCCTTAGGAGTTATTGCCCTTGACATAGTCTAAATAGGCATTTATAATGTAAAAGCTCTATGTCCATCTGGAAACGTCTCTTTAATCATTAGTCAGATTTTATTTCTACTAGAAGTAAAGGACTTTTGTATTGATGTGTCAACATCCTTGGCTCAGTTGTGAAAGCACCGTTAGCTTAACGAGCTTGTTAGTGGTCAAAGTGTTAACTGCCCTAGTAAGTACAATATCTGATTCACAGGTATTTTTTGTTGAAGAAATGTGAGTAGCTTTTGCAAATGCAAAAGCTACTCACATGTCATATTTAGTGATCAAAGTTTTAACGATACATGTACGTTAACTAACGACGTCGTTAGTTTTGAACAACTGGAACCTGATAGTTTCATCAGTATTGACATATTTATTTGTGAGTTATTGCCCTTGACATTGTCTTAATCGGAAATAACAGTGGAAAGGCTATTTTTCTGTCTGTCCAGTGCCATATCTTTGTAACCATTGGTCAGATGTGATTCATATTTAGGAGGAATGGCTATAGCATGGTTTCTCAGTATCCTGATAATATGGCCACAATATTTTGTTACCCGTTGTTAGATATTCATGTTTAAACAGGGACCAGATTTTCACTTCGAGATAAGCGGTATTTCGAGATAAGCGTAGTGAGAGTCTACTGTATTTTCAGCAATTTATTCTTTGCAGAAACGACGCACTTGACCTAACCATACGAGCCAAAATATGACAAAAGGACCTTACAATATTTACCCTAAATATTCAGGCATCTAAACTCCTTCCTGACTGTAATTGTGCAAAAAAGTGAAGAAACACGGGTTTACCACCTGTTGATGTGTCTGGATGAGTCATTATGAAAACATACCTATATAATTTTTACCCCTTTAACCCCACTTTTATATAGTAAAACTGGGGTTTACAGGGGTATACATTATTTTTCATATTTCTGCTTAAAACATAAATTGTGGGTACTCGTTAGAACCGCCTCGGCGAGGCGGTTCTAACGAGTACCCACAATCTATGTTTTTGATCAGAAATATGAAAAAATATCAGAACTTTTATCTGAAAACTTTCAGTTTTTGGTGGTGAATTTTTCAATATATTTGAATAGGCATGTTCTCATAATGGACAGTGTGTAAACCCAGACCAAACATTCTAGGGTGTCTGATCTGGGTCTATGCTGCTTGTTCTGGCCTAAATATGTGGACACTTTATCTCCTTTCCGTACTTGGCTAGAATATTACTGGGTAAGTGGAAAACAATGTAGACCCTGATCACATGCATTTTTCAGTGTCTGTTCTGTCTACAGTCTGCATAGGCCTATCTGTCCGAATACTTCAGGTAAATATGGCAACAAAAATCTTGTCATAAATAAACAAAAACCAGTTATGATAGATAGCTAATTATTTGCATTTTAAGTCGTAATTAATTGTATATTAGCTTAGCATGCTGGGTAAAAATTCAGCAGATGACATTATGAAATATTGTCTTATTTTTCCCCAGACAAGTAGGTTTTGGCTCTCTTAAGAGACTATTTCCATAAACTGTCAAAGCCTATTTTCTGGGAAAAATAAGAAAATACAGTTGACTCTCGTTATCTCGACGTCGCTTATCTCGAATAACCGCTTATCTCGAAGTGAAAATCTAGTCTCAGCCTAAACATGAAAATCTAACAAAAGGTAAAAAAATATTGTGGAAAAGAGGAGAAATTGCTCCTAAGGAGCAACTTCTCTTTTCCACAATATTTTCAATATATCTCTAACTTCAGAGTCAATTTACATATACATTTGTCAAATATGGCTGTTCGATTCATTTTTTTCCTAAATTCTGCAAATCTGATATGTCATGTACGGATATCTCGAAGTATTTCAGAGAGTCCTTTGGAATTCGAGATAACAAGAGTCGACTGTATCAGTTTTTTGTCTGCAGAGTGGTTCAAGATATTAATCTACTCGGAAAAATAAGATTTGTTTTGTTTACAAGGTTTGAGAGCATGAGAAAGTTATTTCTCTTAACAGAACTAACATTAGATAATTAGTCATCTGAAACAGAAGGTAAATACTCATTTCAGTGACAAGGATAAAAAATTAACCCATAAGGGTCAGCCCATTAAAGTGCAGATTTGCAGTATCATTCATTCTTTCTTGTTTCTTACTCATAATAAAATTTCCGGATTGGCTTATCCCAAGAAAATTTTGCTTATAAATTTTAAAGTCACCTTGATATGTTGATACTCTTCTTCAGTCTTGAGTCACTAATACTCAAATGGACGCCCTATTAAGCACTTTATTTACATGTACTCTCAGTATTGGGACAGACAGGCCTGAGCAAACAGTGAAGACCGAGATCAGACGGCGCAGAATGCGGCGTCTGATCAGAGTCTACACTCATGCAGTAGTTTTTAGACACATCAACATGTAGAAAAGTTGACTTGTTCAAATTTTAGAACAAGTAGGGTAAAAAGTCACAGTGTCTGAATACTTAGGGTAGATACGGCATATGACGTATATACAGATGTTAGTGGGGCAAGATGATCCATGCCAACTGTACCGATACTCAGAAACAAAGAATTGTCTATAAATGTCTGGGCGATAATTACATTAAGTACATCCACTATATCACAGTATAAGAGCGGCTTTGACTGACTATTAGCAATTGTAGGACACTTGCAATTGCATACAGTGGTTATTGGTAACTTTTTGATGAAGAAAAGTACACTTCTACGGCCTAATGTTTATATAGTCCAACCACAATAGCTCGAACGTCTTTGGGACCATGGGAATTTGTTCTAGTTATTGGTAGTTCGAGCCACTGAGGGTAAATCATAGCGCCAGGTTAGGACACAAATAGGAATAATGTATCGATATTTTTTGTGCTTTTTTTTTCATATATAAAATAATGGTATGTTGAATGTTCTCATTAAATCGCGTCTATGAGGTGATTCTAATGAGAACCCATAACATACATTTTCATAGTAAAATATGAAAAATACATCCTAAAAATATCCCTACATATTTTTCTTGAGCCTCTCAACGTTGAGTTTCACTGTGACCCAGACCACCTATCTTATCAACCATCAGTGGCAGGCCCGCCCATCCCAATCACCATTGATATGGTTAAGAAGGCTATCTCACAATTGAAGGCAGGCAAATCACCGGGCCCATCAGGCAAAGTGGTGGAGATGCCGGTGACATGGGCGCTTCTATGAGCCGTGACCTCCCAGCTGCAATCATCCGCGATGGCAAGGTACCCCATGACTGATAGCAGAGTTTCATTGTCTGCCCCTACAAGGGAAAGGGGAACGCATTGGAAAGGGACAACTGCCATGGTCTCAAGCTGACAAAGTAGGGCATGAAAGTCCTGGAGAGGATTGTGGACGGCGTTATCAGACAGTTGGTGTCAATCGACGATTCCTAGTTTGGCTTCGTCCCAGGCAGAGGCACAACAGACGCAATCTTTGTTGTCAGGCAGCTGCAAGAGAAGTATCTAGCTGCCAACAAGAGACTCTACATGGCTTTCGTAGACCTGAAGGTGTTTGATCGAGTACCATGGAAGGTCATCTGATGGGCGCTGAGAAAACTTGGTGTGGAGGAGTGGATTGTGCGACTGGTGCAGGGGGTATATGCAAATACGCGGAGCCGTGTCTGTGTTGGTGAGAGGTACAGTGAAGAGTTTGAAGTGAAGGTCGGTGTACAAAAAGGCTCAGTACTCAGCCTGCTACTCATTGTGCTTGAAACCATATCACAAGAATTCTGCTATTGATGAACTTGTTATCGCTGAATCACTCGAAGAATGTATCAGGAGGCTCTTGACTTGGAAAGAAGCAATGGAAAAGAAAGGAGTGAGAGTAAATGTAGGAAAGATGAAATTCATGATCTGCCGTACGGGCCTGGACCTTCTGCAGAGTTCAGGCGTGTTTCCACGCGCCGTCTATCGCACTGGAGTGGGCAGCAACAGCATCTTCTGGAATGGCTGCAAGCACCGGGTGCACAACAAATGCAGTGGGCTCAAGCGCTTGACAAAGCACCCTGACTACAGCTGTACACGGTGCCAGGGAACTGCACGCTCCTTGGACGGCAGCCCACAGAAGGAAGTCCAGGTCGGACATGACAAGCTGGAGGTGGTAGCTTCCTTTTGCTACTAGGAGACCTGCTCTCAGCAGCAGGTGGCTGTGAACTTTCAACCACAACACGTGTGAAAACTACCTGAAAGAAGTTCAAGGAGCTGCTACCACTCCTCTCTTCACACCACCTCTCTTTCAAGACACGTGGCCGTGTATTCAGATCTTGAGTGCGGAGCGCAACGCGCCATGTGCCAATGAGACTTGTCCATTGACAAAGCTAAATCTCCAGCGTCTGCAGCGGAATTACAGGGCAATGATCAGACAGAGAGGGATTGCAGAGAGTGGAAGCTCTCGGCTATCAACCCTCATGATAGACATACATCGAGGTCTGGTGTGAGATATGCCATGCGTGCAGCAAGCCAGCTATCTGGAAGGGGTCCCACTGTTTTGGATGTTCCCCTGTACCTGCACGTTAATTAATCCGAATATGATTGTGATATATGATGTCCAATGAATTTCCTACGGACTCTACATTAGTAGAGTCGAATTAGCCATGATAAATGAACCATCGGTGTTTTTTGAGTCATTGAGGTTCGACTGTAGTTTTATGCATGTAAGTGCTTCTACATTAGCAATTTCACCTGGAAGCTCTGAACTATAACAACACGATCATGACTTTTGCTTAAAAATACTCAAAACGGACTGTAGCTTATTTACATATAAAGTTACGTAATAAAACGTTGATGCTTCGGAATAAGCGTTTTGTTTAAACTTTTATCGAGGTCAATATCATTCTTGAATGAATAACGTGATTGTAAACAACGTACTAAATACGAGGATTCTTATGCTTTTTTCCTTTTTTTTCTTTTTTTTTTTTTTTTTTTTTTTTGTTTGTTTCTTTTGTTTGTTTTGTTCTTTTTGTTTTGTTTTTTTTCGATCTTTTCAATGAGACTTTTTAATAAAATCATACAAAATTGCAGGAACAAGCTATTCACATGTTTGTTTCATTGCATTAACATTTGTCGGGTTCGTCGGGAGATATTTGAACACGCAGCCTGCGGCCTTGTGTTCAGATAACTTCCCCTGCAAATGTTAATACAAGAAAAAAATGAAAAAACAAAAAGAAAAAAAAAATCTAATAAGTTTGGTCTCCCAATTGAAATAACGTTTCAACGTGTGCCGACTTAGAATTTTATACGTTATACGTGTGCATGTTCATATTTCTTCCATCAGCTGAATCCTGTTTTTTTTTTTTTTTTTGCTTTCCTTGTTTTCTTCACCACAGGCTACATCACCAAAGGCTATTTATTATAAAGACGTTTATTTCTTCATTTCAATTTATTTAATTACCTCTATCAACTCTTGGCAACTTCAGCAGTGGATATTTTAACTGCACAATACATTAACCTATAGATAATGCGCTATTATATTCTGTATTTCAATAAACGTCAAAAAGATTGCTTTTGGAAATAAACCTTCCACAAAAAAATGACGTTTCTGTCGTCTTAAAGGGTCTTAATCCAAGTCCCTTTAAGTGATACCTGTGTGAAGTCATTCTTCCCGAGTCTGAAGAAATTTGGACTTTGGCAGATAAGCGTAGGTGTTGGTCTTACCCTTTGTTGCTTTGTGGTTTATTCTACGAGGCGATTTGTTTTATGTCTTACCTTGTGTTATTTTGTTCTTGTGTTTTTCAGTCAGTTTAGCATTGCGATTGCCTCGCTTTGGGAAGACAGAGCTAATCTTAGTGCTTTTCGTGCGTTTGTTCGATTTGTGCTTGTTTTGTTTTGTTGGTTTCCTCTTCCTCTTGGTGTCTGGGAAGGGCTGCGGTTTATGATTGTGGCACTCCCTGGACTTTTCTCTTATCTTTTTTATGCTATGCTATAAGGAAGTCAGTGATGGGAAGAAAAAGACAGAACAAGAAGAGAAGAAAGACTGACCGTCATTCAGATTTATCTGATGACATATCTAATGATGGGAGCACAACCCCACAGGGCTATACTGCCAGGGGTAAGACCCGTCATGGTGCCAGCTTATTGGATGCCAAGTGCTCCAAAAGCCTAAGTCCACCAGGCACTGGACACCTGTCACCAGTCAACCAGGTACTGGTCAGCCAGTCACCCGTCAACCAGTCACAGGTCAGACAGTCACCGGTCAATCAGGCACTGGTCAACTAGGCACTGGGCAAGTTTCCACCAGTCAACCAGTCACCGGTCATCAGTCACAGGTCATCCTGTCACCGGTCATTTAGTGATTTACAGGCACTGGGTATCGGGCATTTAATCACTAGGCACCAGTCACCGGTCATCAAACCACCGGTCACCAGGTACCAGTCAATTTACCAGGCACCTGTCATCACACATCAGATGTCTGATAAGGATTACCCGGTAGCAGATAAACAAATAGGAGTTCTGAGCAATTGTTCCCGAGTGATCTTTAGAACTCCTCTATCGCAAAAAGAGTCTTACTGCCTCTAGAGCCAGACTTTAGTCAGATGTCTGACCTAAGCATAATCATAGCTCTACCGAGCAATACTTGGATACTTGGTTTTCAGACGAGAGGCGTACATCTTCTAGGCGCAGCAGAGGAGATTTGCCTAAAATAAACAAAAGACAAAGAAGAGGAGAAGACACAGATCATCATCTTCTTCCTCTTCTAGATTCTCTTCAGATTCTCATAAAAAAATAAAAACATCCAAGAGATCAAATCATTCACACAAGAGAAGAAGAAGGCGTTCGCCGTCTTCTTTTCTTCTTCTTCTTCTCCTTCTTCAGATCATCCTATCCATGATTATGGAAGATATAAAAGACAAATATTATCTCCACAGGTTGCCTCTAGAGGTTCCGAGTATTCTGCAACCTGTCATGATTATGGCTCAGATACAGATTATACATTCAGATAATGTGGTGCAACAACTAAAGGACTCAGGTTCGGAAACCTGGTCCTTTGATAGGGCTATTAATGAGGTCTTTAGACTGCTTCCTCAGGAGTTATGCCCTATACCGACAGAGGAAAATACTCCTACAAAGCCACTTTCGGGAACAGAGCACCTAATGGAGAATCGTGCTTCTCCATCACTTACGCTCCCGCAGTCTAAGTTACTAGAAAGTACCACCAAGGTCTTACAGAGCAAAGTAGACTCTGTTTAATAAAGATTGGCTATGTCCTCAGCATTTGGTTGCGTCCTTAGCGCCGACCAAATCCAATAAAAGCCAGAATGTGATATGTCTTTGGCTTGGCCCGCCGTGGTTCAACTATTGGTTTTCATTTACTCTGGCACACAGTAGAATTAGCCATGAGTACTCGTCTTTGTTTATTATAGTGATTAATTTGATTTTTATGTTTTCGCTTTGATGCATTGACTGAGTTGGGAGCCTTTATGCGGACCGAATTTTATGTGTTTCTGTATTAAGAGTAGCATCGGGACCCAAGGTGAAGTTAGCTAGCTGTAAAAGTGCTTTAAGCCCCCCGGTGGTTTGCTCTACTGACCGTTCTAAGGCGGTGGTCCCGGTGTTAGTCTTACTCTTTGTTGCTTTGTGGTTTATTCTACGAGGCGATTTGCTGTGTGTCTTTCCGTGTGTCATTTTGTTCTTGTGTCTTTCAGTCCTTTTAGTATTGCGATTACCTCGCTTGGGGAAGAGAGAGCTAATCTTAGTGCTTTTCGTACGTTTGTTCGGTTTGTGCTTGTTTAGATTTGTCGGTTTTCTCTTCCTCTTGGGGTCTGGGAAGGGCTGCGGTTTGCGATTGTGGCACTTCCTGGACTTTTATCTTACCTTATTTTAGTACTTTCCTACAGAGAACCTTCCCCTACTAGTACCTGACGCCTCGCTTTTGAATATTTCTACTAGGGGAAGATGTTCTATCCAAGTAAAAGCTCTAGAATACTGGGAAAAGCGAAGTGGCAAATTAGTGGCGATCAATTCGCACGCGGATTTGTTCTCTTCTGTAGCCTATTAATGCCTCCAACAAGAGTCTGTGTCAGTCGCAGCTCTGTCTAGACTCTTAGAGGCTGTAGCCAAATCCATCAGACATTCAGTAGCAATGTCAACCATTCTGGCTACTGAGCTGTTGCAGGCTAGACGCGACGCCGCCATAGCCACTTCAAAATTATTATTTGAGAACTCTGGTTACAAGTTACGGAATGCTCCAATAAACGCTAGGTCGGTTATTTGGTAATAAATAAAGGACGTCGCTAAGTCTAACTACGAAGCGCAACAACATAGATTCTTAGCCGCTTCCTCAGCAAATGCTAGCCAACAATAGAAACCGTCTTATTCGGCTCTAAAGTCATTTAAGATACCAAAACTGCCGAACAAGCAATCTAGACCTAAATAGTCCCAAACGTACAGGTCTAAAACTCATATACAGTTCTTTACGTCCGGTATTAGAAAGGACTTTAATAAGAGGAGCAGTAACTCCAAACAGTTTCCCTCCTCTAAACAAGCCTCATTCTCCACAAAGTTCTGAAAGCTAACCATTTCCACTGCCTATCTTACCACGCGCCCAGATATTCCAGTGAGAGGAAGGTTTGCCCACTTTTTGAAACAGTGAGGAGAATTAACAAACAACAAATGGGTCCTCTCTATCTGTCGACACGGTTTCAGGCTACATTCAGGTCCAATCCCAGCTCTATATCAATATTTTGGAAATGATGGTCATTCGTTTAGCACTGAAGAAAGCCATAAAATACATTCATTACTCTTGTGTTATGATCTCGACCGACAATACAACAGTGCTTTCTTATATCAACAAACAATGAGGAACACATTCTCTCAACCTATGCGTAGAGGTATGGAGAATCCTCCATTTGTGCCTGGAATAGATATAATCAGAGTATGTCATATCCCAGGCAAATTTAACATATTGGCAGACCGTCTATCAAGACTAGACAGGCCACTCAAAACAGAATGGGCTTTGAATCAGTCGGTAGCGAACTACATTTTCCAAATGCTAAATTACCCCAATGTGGATTTGTTTGCGATACGATTCAGTCACAAACTCCCATTGTATGTATCTCCAGTTCTGGACGATCATGCCTAAGTGACGGACGCATTGTAAATGGACTGGAATTGTCTTCATGCATATGCATTCCCACCGACAATTCTGAAACCATCTGTACTAGCCAAGATTCGACAATCACAGTGCAGAATAGTTCAGAACAGATCCTCCCTCTGTAGCATTAACGTCCGTGGTTCTCAGAGGTATTACAACTATTAGTATCAGCTCCAATTCATCTTCCGCTCTTTCTAAAACTGCTGACACAAGCAAAGGGAAAGTTTCAGAATCCAAATCTCCCTTTACTCGAGCTTCACACTTGAAAGTTATCAAACAATCAATTAGAAATAAAAAGTTTCCGCAAAGAGTTGCAGACTTTGTATCAAAATCAAGACGAACATCTACTCAGAAAGTCTATGATGCAAAATGGATTGTATACTTCAATTGGTGTCACAGAAAGAAGGTTAATCCGGTTTCGGCCCCTCTTACGGTGATAGCCGACTTCCTTATTTACCTTTTCTCTGAGAAAAAGTATCAAATACGTGCCATCAAAGATTATAGAGCTATGATCTCAAATACTCTCAAATTCAAGAACTGATAATAGAGCCGGATCTAACCCAGTCTTGTCTGAGTTAATTAGATCTTTTGAATTGCATCGTCCAGTACAAAGATCTCTTACACCAAAATGGGATTTATTTTGGGTCTTAGTTTCCCTACAGAAATCTCCCTTTGAACCTTTACGTAAGGCTTCTAAACTCCACGTTATGATTAAGACGGCCTTGCTATTAGCTCCGTACCGAAATTCATGCTTTTGCAATGGACCCAAACCATTTAATGTTCAATCAATCTGATGGTTCCGTATCATTGATAGTACAAACTGGGTTTTTTTGCAAAGAACCAGCTTCCCTCCGTTTGCCCAGATCCTATAGTTATCCCTTCGTAAGCTCGAACATATAGACAGACTAATGCCCAATAAGAGCATTAAAGTTTTATCTTAAAATGACCAGTTCTTATCGCCAGAACAGGACTAGATTATTTTTACCAATTAAAGGCAATCAAGATATGTCCAAGGCGTCGGTATCGAGATTGGTATCTTATACTTTTAAACTTGCCTATAGGACAGTCACCCGTAGAGACATTTCTTTCCTAAAAATCAAAGCTCATGAAGTAATGGCACTTTCGTGTTCTTGGGCATTCTTGATAAAGTTCCGCTAAGTGAAATTCGCTAAATTCTGCCTGAGGGATATGTCTCAACAAGCTGATAATCTTCACACTTTGGGCCCAATAATTGTTGCCTGAAAAGTGGTAATGGCCAGGAAAATAGAGCCTTTGTCGCCTAAAATAGACTGACAGCCTCCAAAGCTTATGTTCCATATATGAAGGTTATTACTATCTTACATATATGTTAAAAAGTTATATCATGCTTTAGATATCTATATCCTGAATGTCTCTTATTCCTAAGAGTATCCTGAGCCTTAATCCAGAAGCTAAGGATTCAACATATATTATTTGTGTTAGAACTAGGAGAGCTTCTCCCTCCTAATCTGCAAATTCTAGCACATTATCTAAGGTTAATATATTGTGTAGTTCAAATGAAGTTTTTTAAAAGTAAAACATATTTGAACTAGCAATACTTAGCCTATAGATAATAGACTCCCACCTCCCTTCCCGCGTAGCTCAGTTACATTGTTCTTATACTTCAAAGAAACTGACACTTGATCAAAAGAGCGGGAAGAGTGACGTCAACCAGGTAGCTCTTAAAGACTCTTTAAGACTACTGAACCGTCGTATTTTTCTGTGGAAGGTTTGAAATACAGAATAGAATAGCACATTATCTATAGGTTAAGTATTGCTAGTTAAAATATGTTTTACTTTCAAAAACTTCATTTTGATTTTTTTTTTCTCAGAAAACAGGCTTTGACATTTCATGCAAATTCTTTAGAGACATTTGCGCGAAATATAAAAGCCTATGTTCTGAGAAAAAGAAGAAAAATGTCATCAAATTTGATGAATTAGCGTGGAGAGTGGTAAATGTTTAGAGACAATTTGCGCGAAATTTCAATGCCTATTTTCTGAGCAAAATGAGAAAAATGTCATTAAATCTGATGAATTAGCATAGAGAGTGGTTAATAATGTTAAATTTACATAAAAAATTTACATTAAAAAAAACTGCATCCTCGTTCAGCATCGTACAGTTATAATCCCGACTAACGTAGATACGGACATAGCGAATGCTACAAGTCATGATCAGTCTGCGCATGCACGCAGTCTGATTAACTATTCGGACACTTCAACTACCATACTTGTCCTAAAAGCTGAACAAGTCCATTTTACTACCCAAAAATGTGTATAAACACAGCTTCATGAGTTTTGCGTCATCTGATCAAATTCTACACTGTTTGCCCAGGCATGTTTGTCCGAATACTTAGAATAAATGCAATAATATTTATTCAGGCCGAAGTGAATGTCCTGACCAGATCTGCTGATCGAAGTCTTATCGCTTAAAAACACTCTGGGTAAAAATTTCAACAGATATATTTTTGAAACATTTTTCTTATTTTTCCTAGAAAACAGGTTTTGACATTTCGTGAAAATTGTCTCCAATTTGCATGAAATGTCAGAACCTGTTTTCTGGAAAAAAAAAATAGAAAAATATCATCAAATTGTCGTCTACTGAATTAACCAAGAGAGAGAGAGAGTGATAAAGGTTAAAGAATAAATGTATCAAGGCTTATGGCAACAAGATAACTTAAAAAACTATTTAAGTTTTAGAATTATAACAATCAGTCGAAAAGTAAAAAAAAAAGTCAAAAACATAACTGGTAGGTGTAGGATGAACGTTATTATTCTCGCATCGGACACGCCTGTTTCGGCCAGCTAGGCCTGATCAGTGATGCTCAATACAAGCTGACAGAATAAGGTTAGAGGTGGAAGTAATCATGCTGTGTGGATATAAATCCCCAGGCTGATTTATGTGCGCAAGAATATTCATTTTTATGCCCCCAATGTTGAACTAGAAATAAGTTCGTAAAACACTTTGTCCCCTACAATACGCTTGTCGACACAAAATGCCAAGGTTGGGATAAGGCATAACTCTAGTAAAATTAATCATTTTTTTTTTTTTTTTTTTTTCAAATTTAAAGTTAATTAGGAGATCTGCCCATCATACCCAATTAGCGCAACAAGTTTCAAGGCCGTAACTCAAATTATTTTTGAGATAGGTAGCTCGTAAATTTCATTATGTCCCACCAGAGGCTTATAATTCTACTAACGGGACTATCAGCTCCCCGTTTTAGGTGTGCAACATGTAGTGTGCGGGTTCCTATCATCTGATTAGCTGCTGACTGAGAGGTCATCAGAAATACGATCTATTTCTCTTAGAGAACCTGGTGTGATAATAAACTTCACATTTAATCTTTACAGAACTAATAACTACACATACCAGTTGCATAGTCAAAGAAAAAAACAACAACAGACGTTTTGATATAATTTTCTGATTTGTTCCACAATATAGGGTTTGTCAGTTCTTGCAAGCTGTCTCCTAAGCAGACAGTTTGCATGAAATGTCCAACCCTGTTTTCTGAAAAAAACATCATCAAATTATTGTCTGTTGAATTTAAAGGTTAAACATGAAACCATTTCTTAATCTAATATTAATTTGTAGCAATGGCTATACAAACCCATTAATGCCAATCACTGCTAAAGCCAGCTAGTCACTGATATGGCTCTTTCCTCCTGTAAGTCGGTTCGAGGTTCATAGCACCGTTAGAAGAATTAAAAGCCTCTAGTCCCAAAGATTAACAATGCAAGAGATGGAAAAGGGGCATAATTCTGGAACTACAAGTCCGACAAAAAAAAAAAAAAAAAAAAAAAAATACGGGTCCGCTTATTTTCCATCCTTATTCCATATACAAAATTTCAAGATCCAATCTCTAACCGTTCTTGACCGTGTGCTTAGCGTGACGAACGGACGGACGAACGGACAAACGACCCAAAAGCAATATGGCTCTTCAACTTCTTCGGAGTTAGGGTATAAAAAGTTGAGGGGTGGAGAGTATATATACCCACTGGTTTGTTCGTCCGCTCGTTCTTCACACTTTTTTTACCTTGACTACATGATTTGAGTCAGGACTTTAGCATTTGACTGACTTTTTTGGGCTGAACAAAAGATCACCTGATTAGCTTTTGTGGAAAAATCTCGGATTAATTTTATGATAGTTATGTCCCTTCTCACGTTTGTCATTTTGTAAAGATAAGCATGCAGTTGGGAGCGAATTGATTTAAAAATGTTCACATTCGGCTGGAGTCTTTGCGCTCGAAAGAACTACAGTATAAACAAACAGTATAACAGTATCGGACCCTTATTTCACTGAATTATAAACGTTAGCAGATGACCTAAAAACTGTCTTATTTTGTATTTTCCCCTGGAAATAAGGCTTGACAGATTTTATTTGTCATTTCGTGCGAGTACTGTTTTAGAATACGATCATACAACATTTAGACAACGTATAAACGGCTGGTTCCCGCTTGAGAGGAATGCCAAGCAATATTTTCTGTAAAAAATAGTTAAACATAATCTATTGCTACATTAAAGCAACCAGAATGGGTCGAATCGCAAGTTCCATCAACATTAACGCTTAGCACTATGGGTAAAATTTTCAGCAGACGACGTGTTGAAATATTTTATTTTCTTTTTTTTTTTTTTTTTTTTTTGGATTTTTGTTCAGAAAACAAGATTTGACATTTCATAAAAATTGTCTCCATTGAGACAATTTGCAGAGATTTCAAATCCTGTTTTCTGAAAAAACAAGAAATGTCAAAAAGCAGAGCTAATTAGATACCCACGCACAAAAACCAAAACATGATGGACGGACACGAAAACAGTATACGCACCCACAAACACAGTTTGCGGAGGATATAAAAAATTGTTAACTTACAATTCCAACCTAGATCAGGTCAACATCAATGCATATGCAAAAGTTGGTCAGTTCCATCAAATTGTTCCCAAGATATTGAGCGGAAAGAAAACTGATAATAACCAAGGATAATAATAAGATATTTAGCGGAAACAAAATGAGTAACCAAGAACGATAACTGTGTTGATATATATATATATATATATATATATATATATATATATATATATATATATATGTGTGTGTGTGTGTGTGTGTGTGTGTGTGTGTGTGTGTGTGTGTGTGTTTGAAACAATCCTAACCTAGAACTGGTCAACGTCAATGCATCTGAAAAATTTGGTCAAATTCCATCGATTCCTTCTCAAGGTATTGAGCGGAAATGAAATTCTCACGATAATCGAGGGCCATGAGTAATACAGTGAAAAATGGACGCGAAACAATTCCAACCTAGAACTGGTTTAGGTCAATGAATATATAAAGTTTGATCAAATTCCACTGATTCGTTTACAAGATATTGAAGTGAAATTCTGACGTTAACCGAAGGTATCTGTGTTGCAAATTTACGAAAATGGACGCGTAACAATCCCAACTAGATCTGGTTAAGGTCAATGCATATGCAAAACTTGATCAGATTTTATTGATTGGTTCACAAGATATTGAGCGGAAACGAAATTCTGACATTAATCAAGGGCTATAACTGTGTTGTAAATTCGCGAGAATGGACACGTAACAATCCCAATCTAGATCAGGTTAAGGTCAAAGCATATCCAAAATTTTATCAAATTCTATCAATTCGTTCACAAGATATTGAGCGGAAACAAAATTCTGGCGTTAAACAAAGGCCACATCTGTGTTGTAAATTAGCGAAAATGGACGCGTAACAACCTCAACCTAGAACTGGTTAAGGTCAATTCATATGAAAAATTTGATCAAATTTCATTGATTCTTCACAAGATAGTGAGCAAAACAGAAATTCGACAATAACTAAGGGCCATAACTGTGTCGTAAATTGGCGAAAATTAACACATAACGATCCTAATCTAGATCTGGTCAAGGTCAATGCGTATGCCAAATATAATTAAATTCCATAAATTTGTTCACAAGATATTGAGCGGAAACAATGTGCTGGCGTTGAATGGGTCATAACTGTATTGTAAACTTTCGAAAATAGACGCGTAACAATCCCAGCCTACCTCTAGTTTAGATCAATGCGTATACAAAATTTCATAAAATTCCATCTATTCCTTCTCAAGATATTGAGCGGAAACAAATTCTGACGTTAACCAAGGGCCATATCTGTGTTCTAAATTTACGAAAATGGATGCGTAACAATGGTTAAGATCAACATCTAGGGAAACCGGATATCGGGATATCGGAGGTTGCCAGATTTCGGAGGAAACAAATGATATCATGCAGCGATAGGGTATGTATTTATCCAATAAGTGCTTCTGGAGGATAAGAAACGTAACATATATTTTCTCAACTAAACAATTTAATATATGAAGTGACATTTCAGTATAAAGTATCCTCCTATATTTATTCAAAATCACGTTTGAAAATGAAATTTCATTGTTTTTTACCCTTTTACCCAAATTCCACTTTCAATTGTTTATAGCCTTTACCATATAAAGTATTTCCATTGAGTATGTATGTCTGTATAATCTAGAACTTTTCTATAAATCATGCAAGAAGTAGCAGACGTGAAAGAATTACTAAAGTGGCAGATTTTAACAATTCTTTAGGGTTGTTGTTAAATTTATTGGTAAAAGATGTCGAAGGTATGATACGTGGATGTCGGAGGACAGATTTAAATTCGTTAACAATCGAAGGAAAGGAAATTGTGTGTTCTTGTTGAAACGGTTATAGCTTTCTGAAACGTGATCTTGCCTGATTAAATATTTTGAAGACGATTATCTGAATCGTCAGTGGTTGCATGTAGCAAGCGAACAAAGCGTTTATTTGCTGACTGGCAACGAATAAATAAAACAATGAGTCACAGATTTATTAAGACAAAACTTCAAGATAAGCAGCCTACGCGATAAACACCCCAGTAAATACGACTTCTCATAGAAAAAGTGTGGATTGCAGGGATATACATCGTTTCTTTTTTGTTTTTGTTTTTTTTTTTGTTGTTGTTTTATTTTATTTTTTTGTTGTTGTTTTTTTTGTGTGTGTGTTTTATTTTCCTTATTTCTGCTCTAAAACATATATTGAAGGTACTCTTTAGAACCACATCGATCTTATTTCTGCTCTAAAATATAGGTTGTGGATACTCTTTAGAACCGCCTCGATGAAAAAAATACGAAAGTTATGAGTTTTCTTTCTGAAAAGTTTTCACTTTTTAAGACATGAAAACTTCGTTTAACTGAATTTGATTGTTTTCATATTTGTATATCACAACGTCTTGTGCCTAAGGTGAGTTTCCAGGCCTATACGCAGACTTTTGAAATGGAAGGGGCGGTTGTGTGAATTGTCAGCTATTCTTAATGGGGACACATATGCAAACAAAATGTAGATGAGGGGAGGCAAAACTAAGGAAGTGATTTCATGATCAAATCTGCATGATTTTAAAATAATCTGCTCGAAAGGGGTACAGGTCGCGTTTCATCTTTTGTCGGGCAGACATTCCATGGATTCTTTATTTACATTTAGGCTTAAAACCCCACGCCCGTAGGATTTTTAATGGGGCGTGTGTGACCGTTTAGAGGTGGTGCAAATGCTCATAAAATGTTGATATAGAGCCGAACATTAGGGTTTAAATTGTGTTTTCGGTTCAAATCTACTTGATTTTTGAAATAATTTGTCCACAATTGGGCTACGTTCGCATCCCCACCCACCCACACACACACACACACACACACACACACACAGCGAGTATGGATGAACACGTTTCAAAGTCTGTAATGTTTTCTATCGATAGCAAAGTAAAATGACAATTAGGTCTCCTCGATACAATTTATATAATTATCATACCACGCTAGCAAATTCATGCGGTGAAGACCCTGTAAATCTCTCTTATATTAGGAAAATGGGTTTACATGGGAATGTGTAATTGTTCTAGCTGCTGCTTTAAAACCTAGATAAGGACTGTTACGCAAAAGGCGGCAAAGACGCACCGATGGTGACTTCCTTTTTGACTGTGCTTCGGGCTTGGTTTGCCAAACTGTACCTCTACACAGAAACTGACAATGTTAGATTTTACAACTCTTTTTGATTAACACAAGGCCATGACATTCCGATTGTCAACCCTATCTATCCTTATACCAAATACATTAGGGCCATGACATTTCGAATGTCCACTGACGACAAACAGGGCCACGACCTTCCAATCGTCGACCCTCTCCGCAGTCAGGAGATTACAACCTCGAATATCATGGACTGTCACTCAATAATAAATGCCAACCCTTAATACACTTGAAATAAAATGACTATCGATGTAATCTTAACTTATAGCATTTAAATTCTGCTAAAATCTGGGCACCTGGACTTCAGCAGACGACAAAAATATTCACAGAATCAATAAACTCACCTGAAGAAAATATGTCCGCTTCTGTGTAAACGCGAGTGCTTACAAATTATGTTGTGTTGAGGTTTACGGCCTAATCACTTCAATGGGATCATGTTGAATGCTGTCCATTTTCCTAAACACACGTCCACTGGACAGGCTTAGTTCTCTAAGCGGCTGTTTACCAGTATTGTGTGCAGTCTTTCGCCGAACATGACTACCCTTGTATCAACGAAAGAGCGTACAATATATATGCGTGTATGCTTTCATGCGTGTATGATTTCATGTCGCGAATCTAATGAGTGTCGCGATTGCTCCAATGTGCCGCGCATCGGCAAGTCCGGTCCTGCACTGTTCTCATATCCCTTACACTTTGCACCTGCTACAAAGAGACTCCGATCAGACTGAACATACTGTACTGTCCGCTCAGCGTCTTTCATCGCCATTTCTTTCACGCAAACCGGAGATACCTAACAGACCGACTTTGCGCTTGCTAGAAAGAGGCCCTGATCAGACGGAACATACTGCACAGTCTGCTCGGCGTCCTTCCTATCCACCTTATGCATGCAAACTGGGAAAATTCCCACTAGGATGAAAAAATAGCGCAGCCGGTCGAGTATACATGAAAATCCTATGTAACAAAATGCAGAACTGGATCACCCTGCGTCCACTAAATAGACGGAGGAATCAACAATCTGTAGGTTTTAATTCAGATTCGACACATTTCTGGGGTTCAGATCTTGCACAGAAAAACCTACAAATTGATAAATGACCCCTCTAAGGACTGCGGTCCTCTGACGCGCAGCAGTGTCCTGTTAATTTGCCCTTATCGGAATCATTCGCGTTGCGATATTTGTATACGTCCGGGTAACCACGTATTATCTTACACGAAAAGTAATTCTTTAGAATATGATATGTCATAGATTTACAGTAGTAACGTCTCGATCATTATTTCTGATCTGAAGCATAGGTTGATGTCACTCGTTGGCACCGCCTCGGCGTCGCGGTTCTTACGAGTTTCCAAAATAAACATTTCATCTGAAACTTAAGTAGGAAAATATCACAACGTTTCACATACAGAAGTTCATTTTTGCAGCGAAAAGCTATTATATTACATATAGAGTATTAAACGTAATGGCACTGATTCTATTATTTCACTAAACTCGCCTTCAAACCCATCAAACCAAACTAAAATTGCTACAAAAAGAGACACTTATAGTTGCACATAGGCTTTACACCATATTGTTCCAGCAGGTTTTAATTTATATTGCTTTTTTTAGACAGAGCTCACTGAGTGAACTTTTAATGCCTCCGAAATCCAGCAACAGTCCCTCCGAGATCCACTGCACCATATGTAAATGTACCTCCGAATATTGCGTTATCAAAAATTTCGCTAGTACTTGCTTTAAATTTCAACAGGATGCGTTAATTTATTGTTGACAAACTGAAATAACTATGAAGACAGTCGAAGAAAAGATAAGTCCATCTTTGGGCTATAATAAACTAACATGTTATTTACCATTATCAGGCTGATAGCCGTCGAAAAGGTAAAAGAAGAGATGGAAAATAGATCATCGGGGTTCAAATGCCATGTCTCTAGAACGAGCACCTCAGCTCTTTTATCAAATGATTAAGATATAAGCAAGCGAAAATGAATACCTCCGAAATCTAGCAAACTCCGACATCCCGATATCCGGTTTCCCTGGGTGATCAATGCATATGCAAAATTTTGATCAAATTTCATTGATTGGTTCACAAGATATTGAGCGGAAATGAAATTTTGACGTTAACCACGGACCATAACTGTGTTATAAATTGGCGAAAATGGACGCTTAATAATTACAATGTAGAACTGGTTAAGGTCAATGCATATGCAAAATTTGATCAAATTCCATCGATTCACAATCGTTCACAAGATATTTAAGCGAATTTTAACGTTAACCAAGGGCCATAACTGTATTATAAATTTGCGAACATGGACGCTTAATACTTGCAACTTAGATCTCGTTAAGGTCAATGCATATGCAAAATTTGATCAAATTCCATCGATTCACAATCGTTCACAAGATACTGTAGCGAAACTCTGACGTTAATCGAGGGCTATAACTGTGTTGTAAATTCGCGAGAATGGACACGTAACAATCCCAATCTAGATCAGGTTAAGGTCAAAGCATATCCAAAATTTTATCAAATTCTATCAATTCGTTCACAAGATATTGAGCGGAAACAAAATTCTGGCGTTAAACAAAGGCCACATCTGTGTTGTAAATTAGCGAAAATGGACGCGTAACAACCTCAACCTAGAACTGGTTAAGGTCAATTCATATGAAAAATTTGATCAAATTTCATTGATTCTTCACAAGATAGTGAGCAAAACAGAAATTCGACAATAACTAAGGGCCATAACTGTGTCGTAAATTGGCGAAAATTAACACATAACGATCCTAATCTAGATCTGGTCAAGGTCAATGCGTATGCCAAATATAATTAAATTCCATAAATTTGTTCACAAGATATTGAGCGGAAACAATGTGCTGGCGTTGAATGGGTCATAACTGTATTGTAAACTTTCGAAAATAGACGCGTAACAATCCCAGCCTACCTCTAGTTTAGATCAATGCGTATACAAAATTTCATAAAATTCCATCTATTCCTTCTCAAGATATTGAGCGGAAACAAATTCTGACGTTAACCAAGGGCCATATATCTGTGTTCTAAATTTACGAAAATGGATGCGTAACAATGGTTAAGATCAACATCTAGGGAAACCGGATATCGGGATATCGGAGGTTGCCAGATTTCGGAGGAAACAAATGATATCATGCAGCGATAGGGTATGTATTTATCCAATAAGTGCTTCTGGAGGATAAGAAACGTAACATATATTTTCTCAACTAAACAATTTAATATATGAAGTGACATTTCAGTATAAAGTATCCTCCTATATTTATTCAAAATCACGTTTGAAAATGAAATTTCATTGTTTTTTACCCTTTTACCCAAATTCCACTTTCAATTGTTTATAGCCTTTACCATATAAAGTATTTCCATTGAGTATGTATGTCTGTATAATCTAGAACTTTTCTATAAATCATGCAAGAAGTAGCAGACGTGAAAGAATTACTAAAGTGGCAGATTTTAACAATTCTTTAGGGTTGTTGTTAAATTTATTGGTAAAAGATGTCGAAGGTATGATACGTGGATGTCGGAGGACAGATTTAAATTCGTTAACAATCGAAGGAAAGGAAATTGTGTGTTCTTGTTGAAACGGTTATAGCTTTCTGAAACGTGATCTTGCCTGATTAAATATTTTGAAGACGATTATCTGAATCGTCAGGGGTTGCATGTAGCAAGCGAACAAAGCGTTTATTTGCTGACTGGCAACGAATAAATAAAACAATGAGTCACAGATTTATTAAGACAAAACTTCAAGATAAGCAGCCTACGCGATGAACACCCCAGTAAATACGACTTCTCATAGAAAAAGTGTGGATTGCAGGGATATACATCGTTTCTTTTTTTTTTTTTTTTTTTTTTTTTTTGTTGTTGTTGTTGTTTTTTTTTTATTTTTTTGTTGTTGTTTTTTTTGTGTGTGTGTTTTATTTTCCATATTTCTGCTCTAAAACATATATTGAAGGTACTCTTTAGAACCACATCGATCTTATTTCTGCTCTAAAATATAGGTTGTGGATACTCTTTAGAACCGCCTCGATGAAAAAAATACGAAAGTTATGAGTTTTCTTTCTGAAAAGTTTTCACTTTTTAAGACATGAAAACTTCGTTTAACTGAATTTGATTGTTTTCATATTTGTATATCACAACGTCTTGTGCCTAAGGTGAGTTTCCAGGCCTATACGCAGACTTTTGAAATGGAAGGGGCGGTTGTGTGAATTGTCAGCTATTCTTATTGGGACACATATGCAAACAAAATGTAGATGAGGGGAGGCAAAACTAAGGAAGTGATTTCATGATCAAATCTGCATGATTTTAAAATAATCTGCTCGAAAGGGGTACAGGTCGCGTTTCATCTTTTGTCGGGCAGACATTCCATGGATTCTTTATTTACATTTAGGCTTAAAACCCCACGCCCGTAGGATTTTTAATGGGGCGTGTGTGACCGTTTAGAGGTGGTGCAAATGCTCATAAAATGTTGATATAGAGCCGAACATTAGGGTTTAAATTGTGTTTTCGGTTCAAATCTACTTGATTTTTGAAATAATTTGTCCACAATGGGGCTACGTTCGCATCCCCACCCACCCACACACACACACACACACACACACACACACACAGCGAGTATGGATGAACACGTTTCAAAGTCTGTAATGTTTTCTATCGATAGCAAAGTAAAATGACAATTAGGTCTCCTCGATACAATTTATATAATTATCATACCACGCTAGCAAATTCATGCGGTGAAGACCCTGTAAATCTCTCTTATATTAGGAAAATGGGTTTACATGGGAATGTGTAATTGTTCTAGCTGCTGCTTTAAAACCTAGATAAGGACTGTTACGCAAAAGGCGGCAAAGACGCACCGATGGTGACTTCCTTTTTGACTGTGCTTCGGGCTTGGTTTGCCAAACTGTACCTCTACACAGAAACTGACAATGTTAGATTTTACAACTCTTTTTGATTAACACAAGGCCATGACATTCCGATTGTCAACCCTATCTATCCTTATACCAAATACATTAGGGCCATGACATTTCGAATGTCCACTGACGACAAACAGGGCCACGACCTTCCAATCGTCGACCCTCTCCGCAGTCAGGAGATTACAACCTCGAATATCATGGACTGTCACTCAATAATAAATGCCAACCCTTAATACACTTGAAATAAAATGACTATCGATGTAATCTTAACTTATAGCATTTAAATTCTGCTAAAATCTGGGCACCTGGACTTCAGCAGACGACAAAAATATTCACAGAATCAATAAACTCACCTGAAGAAAATATGTCCGCTTCTGTGTAAACGCGAGTGCTTACAAATTATGTTGTGTTGAGGTTTACGGCCTAATCACTTCAATGGGATCATGTTGAATGCTGTCCATTTTCCTAAACACACGTCCACTGGACAGGCTTAGTTCTCTAAGCGGCTGTTTACCAGTATTGTGTGCAGTCTTTCGCTGAACATGACTACCCTTGTATCAACGAAAGAGCGTACAATATATATGCGTGTATGCTTTCATGCGTGTATGATTTCATGTCGCGAATCTAATGAGTGTCGCGATTGCTCCAATGTGCCGCGCATCGGCAAGTCCGGTCCTGCACTGTTCTCATATCCCTTACACTTTGCACCTGCTACAAAGAGACTCCGATCAGACTGAACATACTGCACTGACCGCTCAGCGTCTTTCATCGCCATTTCTTTCACGCAAACCGGAGATACCTAACAGACCGACTGCGCTTGCTAGAAAGAGGCCCTGATCAGACGGAACATACTGCACAGTCTGATCGGCGTCCTTCCTATCCACCTTATGCATGCAAACTGGGAAAATTCCCACTAGGATGAAAAAATAGCGCAGCCGGTCGAGTATACATGAAAATCCTATGTAACAAAATGCAGAACTGGATCACCCTGCGTCCACTAAATAGACGGAGGAATCAACAATCTGTAGGTTTTAATTCAGATTCGACACATGTCTGGGGTTCAGATCTTGCACAGAAAAACCTACAAATTGATAAATGACCCCTCTAAGGACTGCGGTCCTCTGACGCGCAGCAGTGTCCTGTTAATTTGCCCTTATCGGAATCATTCGCGTTGCGATATTTGTATACGTCCGGGTAACCACGTATTATCTTACACGAAAAGTAATTCTTTAGAATATGATATGTCATAGATTTACAGTAGTAACGTCTCGATCATTATTTCTGATCTGAAGCATAGGTTGATGTCACTCGTTGGCACCGCCTCGGCGTCGCGGTTCTTACGAGTTTCCAAAATAAACATTTCATCTGAAACTTAAGTAGGAAAATATCACAACGTTTCACATACAGAAGTTCATTTTTGCAGCGAAAAGCTATTATATTACATATAGAGTATTAAACGTAATGGCACTGATTCTATTATTTCACTAAACTCGCCTTCAAACCCATCAAACCAAACTAAAATTACTACAAAAAGATACACTTATAGTTGCACATAGGCTTTACACCATATTGTGCCAGCAGGTTTTAATTTATATTGCTTTTTTTAGACAGAGCTCACTGAGTGAACTTTTAATGCCTCCGAAATCCAGCAACAGTCCCTCCGAGATCCACTGCACCATATGTAAATGTACCTCCGAATATTGCGTTATCAAAAATTTCGCTAGTACTTGCTTTAAATTTCAACAGGATGCGTTAATTTATTGTTGACAAACTGAAATAACTATGAAGACAGTCGAAGAAAAGATAAGTCCATCTTTGGGCTATAATAAACTAACATGTTATTTACCATTATCAGGCTGATAGCCGTCGAAAAGGTAAAAGAAGAGATGGAAAATAGATCATCGGGGTTCAAATGCCATGTCTCTAGAACGAGCACCTCAGCTCTTTTATCAAATGATTAAGATATAAGCAAGCGAAAATGAATACCTCCGAAATCTAGCAAACTCCGACATCCCGATATCCGGTTTCCCTGGGTGATCAATGCATATGCAAAATTTTGATCAAATTTCATTGATTGGTTCACAAGATATTGAGCGGAAATGAAATTTTGACGTTAACCACGGACCATAACTGTGTTATAAATTGGCGAAAATGGACGCTTAATAATTACAATGTAGAACTGGTTAAGGTCAATGCATATGCAAAATTTGATCAAATTCCATCGATTCACAATCGTTCACAAGATATTTAAGCGAATTTTAACGTTAACCAAGGGCCATAACTGTATTATAAATTTGCGAACATGGACGCTTAATACTTGCAACTTAGATCTCGTTAAGGTCAATGCATATGCAAAATTTGATCAAATTCCATCGATTCACAATCGTTCACAAGATACTGTAGCGAAACTCTGACGTTAATCGAGGGCTAGAACTGTGTTGTAAATTTGCGAAAATGGACGCAAAAAAAAAATAATCCCAACCTAGATCCGGTCAACGTCATTGAATATGCAAAATTTGGTTTAATTCTATCAATTCGTTCTCAAGATATTAAGCGGAAACGAATTCGAAATGACGGAATGACGGACAACCTGGAAACAATATACATCAAACCCCCTCCCCATTCTTCATATAATTGGGTATAAATATTACAAATTTGTCGTCTGCTAAATTAGCCAAAAAATGAGGTAAAAAGGTAAATTACGGTCTTTTCCAAAGGATAAGAAAAAAAGTCGCTCATTCATCTTCGAAATAGGAATGGTTTAAAACGCACCGTATTTACCGTTAATATCAGGAATCTTCTTGCCATTTTGAGAACGCAGAACGCAAACTGTAGAAATAAAAAAATATAATATACATTTTGTAGATATATATTTTTTTTTCTACATTTTGCGTCGATATTGTCAACAGCAACTCAAAATGTAGAAATGTAGAGAAGTTTTCCATCAGCGGTTGTATTTTGTTTCAGATTCTAGTAGATGTATTGTTTTCGTCACTGTCGTCTATCTATCCGTCCGTACACATCACGAAAACACGCCTAGATAATTTTGACCCCCTTAAACCCCACTTTTATATAATAAAACTGGGGTTTACAGGGGTATACATTATTTTTCTTATTTCTGCTCAAAAACATAGATTGTGGGTACTCGTTAGAACCGCCTCGCCGAGGCGGTTCTAACGAGTACCCACAATCTATGTTTTGAGCAGAAATATGAAAAAAATCAGAGTTTTTTTATCGGAAAAAATTCGGTTTTTGGAGGTGAAATTTTCTATATATTTGAATAGGCGTGTTTTCGTAATGATGTATCTGGCAAATCACTTTACATTGAACTACGCCGCCCAGCTAGCATTCTTTATAAATCTACAGCCGTCCGTTATCGGCCCGTCAGCTATCCTGACGGGCCGCGAACGGCCCGCTATAGATTTATGTAAAATGCTTACTGGGCGATCACCACTTCATGACAAAAAAAAAGAAGTATAACGATAACTGATGTCTGAACACAGTGGTATTTATTTCGTTAAGTCGAGCTAAACCTTAACTACAGTTTATCTTATATATCAACGCGTTACGTAGAGATTTCTACATTTCTACATCATTTCAAAAACACGCCTATTCAAATATATAGAAAATTTTACTACCCCCAAAAAAATGAAAATTTTCAGAAAAAAATCTGATATTTTTAATATTTCTTTTCAAAACATAGATTATTGATACTCGTTAATACTGCCTCGCCGAAGCGGTTGTAGCGAGTACCCACAATCTGTGTTTTGAGCAGAAATAATAAAAATAATGTATACTGCTGTAAACCCCAGTTTTACAATATAAAAGTGGGATTTAAGAGGGTCAAAATTATATATAGGTATGTTTCCGTGATGCATCACGAAAACACGCCTATATAATTCTGACCCCCTTGAACCCCACTTTTATATAGTAAAACTGGGCTTTACAGAGGTATACATTATTTTTCTTATTTCTGCCTAAAACATAGATTGTGAATACTCGTTGGAACCGCCACGCCAAGGCGGTTCTAACGAGTACCCACAATCTATATTTTGAGCAAAAATAAGAAAAATATCACAATTTTTCATCTTAATATTTTCGGCGGTAAAATTTACATTGTATTTGTATAAGTGTGTTTTCGAAATGGTTTTACGTTGTAACATACCGTACCACAGCTCAAAATAAGAGGAAGTACAAGGAATTTATTTTTCTTATTTCTCCATTAAAACATATGTTGTGGATACTCATTAGAAGCGCTTCGGTGAGGCGCTTGTAATGAGTACATACAAAGTATTTTTTTATGGAAAAGTAAGTAAAATATTACTACTTTTTGACTGAAAAAATGCCTTATCTCGAGCGATGCCATACTTTTCCTAAACTTTAAATGTAGATTTTCCTACCTGTTTATGTATCTAGAAACTGCTGGATGAGTGGCAAATAGTGTAGACCCTGATCAGACGGCATTTGCTTTGAATCTACAATTTGCTCTGTCTGTCTGCCTCAATAATTAGAATAAACCTTTCGGCTTACACAGACAAGAACATATCTAAATGAGAAATTTGACGTATAAAATTACTTTAGGACTAACGTTTAACCTTTAGCGCTCTCTAGATGGTATAAGCAGCCGTCATTTTTATCTTATTATTTTATAAAGAAAGTAAAGGTACATGTAGACATTTCATTCAAATTGTATCCAGGAGAAAATGAACGTTATAAGTAAAGTTGCTTTCGTTCAAATCCTCACTTTGTGTTCGTTGTGTATGTTCTATAGAATATGAGCCGGGGCACAACATTTCTTACAAGGCTGTATTAGCGCACAGCGAAGACTCAAATCAGCCTTCGCATCCGCGCAGTCTAATCAAAGTGTTCGCAGGGCACTATGTGGGTAGCCAAAGATCCCAATCGTCTTCAGGCGGACTGAGAAGATTCAGATCGGCCTCCCAAGCAGGCACACAACGTTAAAACAACGTCGATTCAACATTGATCCAACGTCTTGACGTTGAATCAACGTTGAATCGACGTTTTTATTCACGTTGTGTGCCCACTGGGGATCGTCTAAATCTTCGTTTGGCGCACATGTAATCTTGCAGTAAATGCTGTGGCCCGGCTCATATTTGAATAACTATTTGAATACTGTATTCATAGTACTGTTCATTATAACAAATTTCGGATATAATGTATTAGTGGTGGACTCCAAAACATGGTTGTCTATCTAAAACACCCAGCAGACACGCAGCGTTGAAACAACGTTGATTCAGCCGTTGATTCAACGTCTTGATGTTGAATCAACGTTGAATCGACGTTGTTTCAACGTTGTGTGCCTGCTGGGCAGGTTTTGCTTTAGATCTCACCAATAGTGTTACAAAGAGGTTGTGTATCAAGCCTGATTCTGAGAAAAATAAAAGAGCCGAAAAACTTGCATGTGCGCCCAGTGAAGACTCAGATCAGAAAAATAAAAGCTCTTAAAAGATTGCATGTGCACAGTGAAGACTCAGATCAGCCTGCGCATGCGTATAGGCTGATTCTGGTCTTCGCTGTCTGCTTGAAGACGCTTTGACTCCTTGGCTACCCATACAGTGGCATGCGAAGAATCTGGTAAGACAGTGTTGATAAGCAGGCTGCTCTGAGTTTTCTCTGGATGCATACACAGTCTTGTAGGAAATGCTGTGCCGCGGCTCAAAATAGAATAAAATTCAGCAAGTTAAAGGTTTAACGACCTTGTTGAGAGTAATCTATTTACGTCAGCTAGAATGGTTTTGATTAGTAAAACTAATGTGCATGCAAATGTACGCGGAACCATGACATGAAGATTTGAAGATTAAAAGCACTAAAGTTATAACAGATCTAGCCTAATATCCCAGCGGGCACGCAACGTTCAGACGGCGCATTAACGTCCAAGCAACGTCATGACGTTGCATGGACGTTGATGCGACGTTGCATACATGTCGTCTGCTCGTTGGGATACATTTTCCATAACACTGACAGCAGTGGGAGATATCAATAGGTTTTTCTTTTCTTTTATCTTTGTAAAGTAAAAAAACAACGTAGACCAAATATTATCTAGGTCCTTCTAATTGGAATCCTCTGTTTTTGTCATAAGTCCTCAGTGGAATTAATCTGATATTAAATCCTTAAAATTAACCATATCCACACAAAAGTATTAACAGTGTGTATTTTATTTAACAGATGGTTCGTTTTGATATTTTGGAAGCCTTATTGGTATAAGGAGAATGAAGCTATACTTAACCCTTAAGCTGCCAATCACAACAATTTTCGTCTGCTTTGTCATCTGCTTGTGATTTTAAAAGTCTTTTTTTGCAAACAGTGTGGACCAGATCAGACCGCTCCTTTAGGAGCAATCTGATCAGGGTCCACACTGTTTGCCTGTATGCAAAAATAGGTTTGAAAAGTCTGCAAGAATATTCAGCAGACGACAAAAACAGACGACATTTTCCAGATGCAGTTTTTCTTGGCGCTTTAAGGGTTAATGGAAATGCAATTGATAAAAGCAGAGGGAATCAAATAATTAGTTGTTTACAGAGACTACTCATGAAAATGTGTCTTTTGGCACAGACAGACCTCGTTTTCACAGATCAGCCTGTGGGTTCGTGGTTATAAAACTTCTTTATCCTCAACTCAGCTGAGCATGGAATTTGTTCTGCCTATAAACCTCAAATTACTAACAATTTCAAAGTCTTTCTTGCTTAAACATAGCTGAGCGTGAATATTTTTATGCTAATAAATATGGAAATGCCAACTATTGTTGGCATTTTCATATTTATTTGCAGACAGAATGCCTTGCTAGGATAAGTAAGATAAGGAGAAAGTGTCATCAGCTGTCTATTAGTAAATCCTTAACTTTAAGGCAGCTATGTTTGACATCTTGAATATTCATATTAGTAAAGGCTCTAGCCCCAAGTAGATGGAAACGTGTGTGGTTCAGTATTAATTTATGATTGAAAGTTGCGAAACTCCATCACGAAAACACGCTTATGTAATTTTGACCCCCTGAAACCCCATTTTTATTTGTGTTGAGGTTTTACGGCCCAGTCAACCCAATGGGGTCATGTCGAGCGCGGTCAGTTTACCTAATCACACGTTTACTGGGCAGGCTTAGTCCTCTAAGCGGTTAACCAGTATTGTGCACATTCTTTCGCCAGAAACTGACAACTGCCCTTCTTGAATCAGCGGAAGGGAGAGAATGACCGTAGAAAATATTTCATGATCAATCTCCATGAAAGAATGTTGCCGACCTCGGCGGGGGTTGAACCCGCGACCTCCTGGTCTCCAGTCGGACGGCGCATCCAACTGAGCCACCGAGGCCGGCTAAACCCCACTTTTATATAGTAAAACTGGGATTTACAGGGGTAAACATTACTTTTTATTATTTCTACTCAAAAACATAAATTTTGGTACTCGTTAGAACCGCCTTGGCGAGGCGGTTCTAACGAGTACCCCACAATCTATGTTTTGAGCAGATATATGAAAAATATCAGAATGTTTTATTTGAAAAATTTCCCTTTTTTGGTTGTAAAATTTTCAATGTATTTGAATAGACGTGCTTTCGTAATGCTCCACAGTGAAATGTTCGTTCCTCGCTTCGTTTTGCTGTGCTAAATCTTTAAGTAGATATCTGACATCACTGTATAATTTAAAAGACATCACTATATACTTTAAAAGACGTCACTATATATTTTAAAATGACAATGACAATATACTTTATACATTATAAAGGTTACCGGCCCATAACATATATCAACATATACATATTTTCTATACATATTTTGGCGATGTCCAGTACTTATACACACATCCTAAGTTTTTTTTTTTTTTTTTTTTTTTTTTTGTGTGGTCTTTTTTTTTCAAAAACAGCAAACAAAAAAAGCAAAAATTCAATGACCGACCACCGATGTTTCATCCACCGTGGCCAACTCAACCCCGCTTTTGAATACCCCAAAACCTCCACGGATAACTCTAGAAAACAAATGTCTAGGGACGCCCAAGGGAAAAACCTATTTCATTTCGATAAATATATGTTGTGCGTATTCCTTAAAATCTACTCCCTGAGACAATTCCAAGGCGCGCGCTCAACATACCACCATCTCATAGGAGAAGGCAAAGACATCAATAAATCTTCCACCAGTTACCCCTGGACAGACGCCACGACCAACACCCAGCGCCCCGAGCTATCCACTTCTGGAACAACCTCCCAGGGTCCCAAAGATGCTCGAGCCATTGAAGTTCGACGGTATACAAAATCCATTTCAGTTCTGTTTCCGCTAATACACAGATTACAAAGAACTGAAAAAATAACACATTTGACATCACTATAGATTCTAAAAGAACACATTTGACTTCTACATGTTTCAAAAGAACACATTTGACATCACTACATATTTTAAAAGATTATATTTGACAACACTACACATTTTAAAAGAACATATTTTACACCACTGTATATTTTTAAAGAACATATTTGACATAATATACATTTCAAAAGAACATATTTGACACCACTATATATTTGAAAAGAACATATTTGACTTCACTACATATTTTATAAGAACATACTTTGCATCACTATATATCTAAAACAACCACATTTGACACCACTTTATATTTTAAAAGGACACATTGTCTTATCAAATCACGACTTGTATTTCATCATCTGTTAAGCTGATATTTGGAAATAGAAACATCTTTCAAAAGAAATTTTAAAGTGTTGTCATGTAATTCGTCATGTTATCTCTTATATGTGCAGTTTTTTATACGATGTATTCGCTTTTGTCTGAAACATCAATATTTGTTTAGAGAGTATAAAATACATTTCATAATATGAGATTTCTGCAAACTTTAAGGAAGTTAAGTAAAGACGTGTTATCTTGAAATCAACATATATTTTTCAAGAACACAAGCCAATTATTTAGTGTTACGAATGTTGTTCAATAGAGTTATGAACAGCTGGCTATTATTATTGGTATCATTACGAAAACATGCCTACTGAAATATACTGGAAATTTTACCACCAAAAAATGACAATATTTATATAAAAACTCCGATGTTTTTTGGCAGAAATAAGAAAAATAATGTATACTCCTGTTAACCCCAGTTTTACTATATAAAAGTGGAATTTAAGGTGGTCAAAATTATATAGGTCGTTTTCGTGATGGAAACATGCCACTTTCTCCTTCTTCTCTCGTGATAGGAAAATAAATTATTTTGATATAAGTGGGATAAATATGGAAGTTTACTCTTAGGATCAATTGTGTTAATTTCAGAAGATATGTATTTGTAAAAAAAAAAAACTGTCAAGATAAGTGTTATATACTCAATGATTTTATTGACTTCATGACAAATGCTCGCTGATCTCAAGAAAGCAAACCATTCATGATTTTTAATGTTATTATCTATAGATATCGTAAATTGGAATGTGTTTTATACTTTCATGGATTTATTGCAATATCAGACAAACCCTGATAGTTCTTTTTTAAAATGAACACTTATATAAACAAAAAATATGTTTTTAAAAAAGATCATAAAAAACAAAATGTCATGCTCAGATACATCTTTCCAAGAAAACGATATATTAGAATATCGAAGCATCTTTTATTTACCTATAAAGGGTATTTCTTTTTTAAAATACACTAAATGTCATATAAAAAAAATAGGCTTTTCACTTTTTTAAAAGAAGTGCTTTTAAAAGAGTATATTTGAAAAGCTTAAAAAAGGACATCTGTCTTTATTTACCGTGAAACAAATCTCTTTCGAAATTTATGATTTCCTGATAAGGCGACATGTAAGTTGTGATCGAATGAGACGTATACGCTTCCGTATATTTGACATCACTAAATATTTAAAAAGAACATATTTGATATCACTGTATATCTAAATAGAATATTTGATACAATATATATTTTAAAAGAGCATACTTGACTTCACTTCATATTTCATAAGAACATACTTGGCATTACTATATATTTAAAAGAATATATTAGACACCACTATACATTTTACATATTTGGCATCACTATATATTTTAACTGAACATATTTGATTTCACTTCATATTTCATGAGAACGTATTTGACATCACTATATACTTTAAAGGAACACATTTGACATCACTATACATTTCAAAAGAACACATTTGACATCACTACATACTTTAAAAGAGTATATTTGAAAAGCTTAAAAAAGGACATATTTGACACAATATATATTTTAAAAGAACAAATTTGACATCACTATATATTTCAAAAGAGCATATTAGACATAAATATATACTTAAAGCCATTAGAAATGCAACTGGTATTTTTTTCTTCTTCTTCTTTTATTGCAATGTTTTATATGGATCCGAACTATGGGGAGTGGGTAATATAGAAATTTTTGAAAAAGTACAACTAAAATTTTATAAACAGCTTTTAAATCTTAAAAAAAAGCAACTCCATCATAATGATTTATTGTAAACTTGGTGTGACCCCCTCCCTCGCCGCTCTCCCACCCCCACCCCACTATCAATCGATATAAAACGCGTATATTGTCATATTGGACGAGATTACTTGAAACCAGAGAAATTAATAATCTGAGTTCTACTGTTTACAATATATTATATAAAATGTATAAAGCCAAAACAATGAAGTCAGTTTGGATAGAAAATGTTAAAACTATTTTATGCTCAGTTGGTTTTTTCACGATTCTGAGATAACGATAGTTTTATAAACGCAACTTGATTTACAAAATCTGCAAATCAAAGATTAAAAGATCAATTCATATAAAATGGACTTCAGATATAGATATCACGTCCCAATCAAACACATACAGAATTTTTAACGAGTTTCCAACAAAACGCATATATTTCAATGCTTCCAAATAAATTATGTCAAAGGCTATTAAAATTTAGGACGAGAAATCACAGACACCCATTAGAAACAGGAAGGTGGAGGAGTGTTTCGATCAATAAAAGATTATGCCCCTCAAGCTCTACGGAAATTTGTGGCGAATTCCATTATCTATTGTCCACAATTTCAAAACGATAGGATGAAATATTTGCTGCCACATTTCTATAAAAGGCCAAATATTTAAAATTTGAACAATAAATGATCAGTAAAACAAACGTCAGCTGAGAAATGTGTGCTATTTTATCAAAGTTATTACTAAGAAAATAAATTGATATAGAGTGGTCTGGACATGTGTGTGTGTGTGTGTGTGTGTGTGTGTGTGTGTGTGTGTGTGTGTGTGTGTGTGTGTGTGTTACAAAGATGAGATATAATTTTGCTTAAAAAGAATTGGGTGAGTACTTTACTTGCCTGAATATTGAAAAGTGCAACAGCTATATACACAAAGCAATATACAGTCGAACTTCAATGGCTCGAACATCTCTGGGACCGTGGAAATTTGTTCGAGACATGGGTAGTTCTAGCCACTGAGGGTTAATCATAGCGCAAGGTAAGAAGGCAAATGAGAATAATCTAGGAATGTCTTTTCCATCTTCTATGAAATAATGGTATGTTGAGTGTACTCATTAGAATCGCCTCGATGAGGCGATTCTAATGAGTACACACAACATATATTTTCATGATAAAATAAGAAAAATTCCCTTAAAATCCCATTTTTTTTTTTTGTTGTTTCCTTGAGCTATCGGAAGAATTTCCTACGGACTCAAAAACGAGTTCGAATCATCCAAGGTAAACAAGCCATCCATGTTCGAGCCATCGAGGTTATACTGTAACAAGCTTTACTTATTTAAACATTTATATCCGTATTTATTTGGTATGCTTCTATTGCAGTTAGCGATGGAAGGGTGTGACAAGATATTTACTTGTTCGTCTTGTACTCAGCTCATAATCCAACAATATGTTTGGAAGAAGGATTGTAAGGTGTCCTCCCATGAACCCAGAAAACAAAACCAAAGGGCATCTTTCATTTCTGCCCACGCATGGATTTTTCTGAAACTTTGTATAATAATAACTAGGCATATGCAACCTATGAAAATGTGCTTATTAAATTATATAATAAAAAGTTGGACTCAGGACGCAACCTTGACTCTCTCCCCCCATGAGCTGATACCTGTCTCCAAATAAGTATGTCATACATCTTAAGTCTATTTTAGTTTTAAGATTTTTGCCCTGTGCTAAATGGTGAACACCATAGTAATTCTATTGATACCACAAAACATTTATATTTAATTAAAGTTAACATTTTCTGATAAATTGATTATAAAAAAATTTGAATTTTTTACCAAAAAATGAAAAAAATACCAAAATTAAACTTTCCAAATTAATATGTTACAGTCTTTGTCAAGATTTCATACTACCAGGAAAATTTGCTACATATATCCTCTATAGCTGTGCCAAATTTCATAAAAAATCAAAACCGGTAACATTGTCATTTTAGGCCTTGAATGGATATAGGTTGATTTTTACAAAATTGACTATTTTGTTACATTGATAAAAACAGTAGAGAAAGGCAGTGTTATCAAACACTTCTAACACTTAACAAATCAAAGAGAGTTTAGGCAACTCGGAATGAATATATCTTGAGCTACCCATTAAATTTTCATGACTTTCTATTACTTGCCTTCTATTTATATGGACTCTGACTAACCAACTATTACAAATGTAGACAGCATAACAAATTAAATCTAAAGAAATTCTAATTAACAAATTAGGCTTAACAAAATCTTATGCTTTAATTCATGTCAGCAAATCATTGAGAATTTTGTATAATTACTTCCCAAAAAGCATAAAACTAAAATAGGTGTAAAACAGGGGTATCCATTCTCACCATTACAAAAATAGGCATAAAACAGGGAGATCCATAATCTCCATTGTCATATTAAGAAGATGTGCAAATGTACTATTGCAAGTAGGTGTTGCTTGTTTGTTTGTTGTTTGTTTGTTTGGAAGAAGAATTTGCATCCCCATCAACAGATTTTAAGATTTTTGGAGATTTGCTTCTGGACTGGTGAACTCTAACCAAACTAAGAACGCTTGAAAAGAAAATAATACCTATAGACTTAACTACTGATATATCTATAGCTTGCTTGCAAGCCTATATTGTATTTTGAAATTATAAACACTGGATTTCTTGTCCTGTAACATGTTCAAATGTGTCACTTCAATCGGTATTTCCTGCGATCGAATTGACACTGACACTGGAGTTTTTCTCTTTGTTTCAACAGTTATCTTTGATGACAGCAGCACAGAATACTGTTTATGTGGTCTTAACTTTTGCTATCAGAAAAGCAGATCTATCCTTTCTTCCTTACAGTAAGCATATATGAAATTGTTTCTGTTCTGCATAAGTTCTATTCTAGTGCACATAGTTTGACTTAAACAACAAATTGGTGTTCTGTAGTTCTTCATGTTAAAGCTTTAAGATTTTTCCAAAGGTTGTATGACATTGATATTTTAGTCATTTGCCTAAGGACTTCCATACTAGTTTGAAACTCCGCCATATGTTAATTAACACAGGAGTTTAAAACAACTAACTTGTGTGGTCTTATGTGAATCTAAAGGATGTATTGAAGAGTTTTTTTACAGTTTTCATTCATTTGGTTGCTGGCAGTTCTATGGTATTTAATTAATTCTATTTTCACCTTGTCTCTGTTTTTTGTGTTGTAATACGTTTTGAAAGGAGGCTTTTAGTATTCAATTTTTGTTTTAGTTCTTATACTTAAATTCTTTCTTCCATTAAATATTTTAGCTGAATATAATTTTATTCTTCTTAATACCAACTGCTCTTACTTTCTTTGTTGTTCTTCGTGATCATATTTCTGAAAAGTTATTCTTTTATTTTAGAAAGAGTACTAAAGTATTTGGTCAGCAAGTGCATAGATCTTACCTAAAGAAACAGTACTAAGCTTGCATGTGTCCATGTAACACAGACTTTAGTTGTTCATTACTGATTGTATTTAAGCTGTAGTGTTTTTTCCAATATTGAGTGTCTTCGTGTGTGTTTTGTATGAGCTGTGAAATCTTCTGCTGTGGTTTTGACAATATTGTGCTTTTTTGTATTTAATGAGCGTGAACAAGTAGTCACAGTATTGCCTGTTTATATCAATTATTTTTGTTACTCTGTTATTTTTTAGGCATTTATCCAGTTTACACCAAAGTTTATAGTTGATTTTTGGACAAGAAGTCTACATTGTTGTATTTACTTAAAGTGATCTAGTAGTCACATTGTATTTTTGAGGCATTTATCCACTGTGTAGGCACAAAAAGGAATTCAACATAGATCTAAATACACATGAAGTGTATCAGTTAAATAATATGCGGTTAGCCGTTTAAAAGAAATACCAGTTTTGTTTTTCAGAACCAATAAATATTTAGATCTAAACTAGGTAAGGTCGTAGTACCAAAGCATTCATCCAAACTCATAAATCTATTGAAGATTGACAATTCTGAATCTTGAAATCAACAGACATGGACCCTAAAGATTTTAATCAGGTGTCCTATGATAGTAATCATTACTTGGTAAGCAAGTTGTGCCCACCATGCCTATCTTCCTGAACGAGTAACTTTAAAGCTAGACCCAGGTTTCATAATCATCATCATCAGTTACAAGACTGTTATCTGATAAATACTTCCACAGTCATTGTGCAGAATTTCATCCAATTCCAAGCGTGGGCAGAAACCAATGTACCGTGTAAGAGCCCCTTTAACCTAAACCCTAAAGGATCATTAAATTGTGCATTTTGTGTACACCATGACGTTATCATGTATGGTATATTTCTACTTCCCGACATGTATCCCCACACTTCGGAACAATATTCAAAAATTACTAAAACTTTCAACCCAAAATAACCAATCATAAAGCCTTTACGACATTTTGAGTAAAAGGGATATTCTCCCAATTTTACACCAAAGTTAAGTAGTGTCCCTATAAAATAATGCAGCTCGGCCAGTCAGAACTGCAATATCAGTTAGGGTAAACTACTGTCTTGAAATCAGCTTCATTGATTGCTATATGTTTTCTTTGCATCACACGATAAAAGGGCGTCAGAGTGCGGTCAAATACGAAACAGTTGCTCTTTTAATGGCTTTATATATATATTTTAAAGAAGCATACCATCACTATATATTTTCAAAGAGCATATTTGTTTTCACTACATATTTAGAAGAAAAAAAAATTTGCTCCCCTTGGGAGGAAATTCTTTCCTTTCAGAGTAGACTCCTTTTAAGAAGGAGATTGGAATACAAAAGTTGTCTCCCTTGTAGAACCTGGCGGAAAATCTACCATCAAGCAGGTGGGATCGCATCACGTTCCAGCAATATCAACGTTTACATTACGAAAACACGCCTATTCAAATATATGGAAAATTTAACCACCAAAAACTGAAAGTTTTCAGATAAAAATTCTGATAATTTTCGTATTACTGCTCAAAACATAGATTGCGGGTACTCGTTAGACCCGCATCTGAGGCGGTTCTAATGAAAACCTACAATCTATGTTTTTGAGCAGAAATAAGAAAAATAATTTATACCCCTATTAACCCGAGGGGTCAAAATTATATAGGTATATTTCTGTAATGGAACTCTTGGTAAAATTTTCAGCAGACGACATTTTCCTTTTTTTCCCAGAAAACAGGATTTGACATTTCATGCAAATACAAAAACAGTATTTGGCATTTCATGAAATTCCAACTTCTGTTTTCTGGGAAAAAATAAGAAAAATATTTCAATATGTTGTCTGCTGAAAATTTTTACCCAGAGTGCTAAGTGTTAAACAGAATTCTGTCTCATGACACGGTTTGTCAGTTTGTAGAAATAGCGTAGGCAAATATTACACCATAAAGCACAACGAGTTCGGCCTTCTTTGAATAACCCTCTGACGCTGGAGTCGAAGGAACGGACATATAATCATCCACACAGATGCGTATCTCCTGTAAGGTTGGCGAATATTCGTAATTCTGCCCAATAGGCTGATCTGGGTTCACAGCTATAGTGATCTCTTCGCCGTCGTCGGTGAACTCCTCGTGAGAAAGCTCCACTTGCTTGCAGTAAAGCAGTTTTGAGGCATACATTATGTATGGCATTATTATGTCAGCTTTGTATGTAAGTTGCAGAAAAGTTTGTGTGGAAATATCTCTCGCTTTGGCTTCTGAGTACCACCATGGCCAGACTTTTACGTCATTTGTTGCCACTATTTTAAACTTTTCTCCGTTGCTATAAGTTTCAAACAATGGAGAGTCGTCAAAATTATCAATGATATTTTTTAATTCTTCCTTTGTTTTGTATCCGAGGACCGCACTAACGTCTAGTATGTGGAGGTAGTATGGTCCGGTGTCCATTCTGAAAGTTGCGACAGTCTTAGCAATGAGGTTTTTGTACTTGGCTTTGAATGCTGTTTGAACATCGTTTCTTAGTCGCTTAAGTGCTGTTTCGTTTGAAAGTAAAATAGCCTTAATCGGTATTACCTTCAATTTCAACAGTACATTGAAAGTATCTGCCATTGATTCACATTTACATCTCATGTTAACTTCTCCTGGTGCACAAAACAGTAGTCTACAGGCATCCTGGAAACAAATACACCAGGCGTTTGGAATTATTAAGCTTTATTACTTGTCCACGGACAAATGAATGGTCACAATCGAATTATCCAACCAAGATTTACTTGCCCGAAAATTGACATTTTTCTTATTTCTCAAAGAAAATATATTTTGAGGCCCTCCCATGGGGATACCTGTTCCCTTGATTCCCTGAAAATTTTTCCCTTGTTCCCCAAAATCAAAATATTTCTAGGTTCCCTGTTCCCCAAAATTACCTTTGTTCCCCTGTTCTCTTCAGTTTTAGACTTCTGTTCACTTGTTCCCCTGAAATAAATGGCCTTATTCCCATTCCCCAAAACCCCTGGGAGGGTCTTTATGTTGTGGCGAGGCGCTTCTAAGGAGTGCCCTTAACATATGTTTTCGTCGAGAAATAAGAAAAATACATCTTATCATCTGGATTCTCTTCTCAGCTAAAGCTATGAAGTCCTTGTCCCTCGAAAAGTAAAATAAATTTTTTTACCTGTCCTCTGGGAAATTGCACATGTCCTCAGGGAAATAGGACGTTGTAAAAGTCGAGCATGGTATTTTCAAAGCCCTGAATACACAACGGGACCTCGGACACAGTGGGACCTTTAGGGTGTCCATTTATGTCCGACGTACGTAAATGTATGTTTCATTTTATGGGTTTTCATTTATTTCTGGTTTTCTTAATTTTATTATATATTTGATTATTTTTCGTTTTTTACGTTGATATAAAAACCTTTAACCCTGGTCCTACTGAACCCGGATATACCCTGCTTTTGCAAACAGTGCACCTCTATCCAGATCAATTGGCTTCTGAAAAAGCCAACTGATCAGGATCTGCACTGTTTACCATTGACTGTTCAGCTTTTTAACGCTACCAGACAGCTGAGTCACATGGAGGCAGCGCCGGAAAATCCGGATTAGTAATACTGGACTCCTGGTTTGGCTTAAAACGGGCCTAGTTATAATTTCTAACTAGGTTACTTCGCCCAGATACCGTGCCTGTAAATAGTCGTCCAGTCTGTAAGTTACAGAAATTTGAACGTTGGCCTAAAGGGTTCGATTTTAAAACTAACATCATGGTGTTTGTCCATGTTATTCTCTGTCTGTCACCATGCCACGGACCCATAAGACATGTAGGTGGAGTGGTCCCGGAGTCCGCGGAAGAATGGAGAAGAGAGCATTGAGGAGCATCCAGGAACTGAGCTCAATCGCGAATCTAAATAAGCGCGTAGTCGAAAGCTAAAGGGGTATGGAGGGTATTAAATTGGATTTTATTTATTTGCGTAGTCTAAAAGTCCGTGTAGTCAAAAACAAAAAAGAGAAGAGACAGAACGCGTAGTCGAAAGCTAAACCTGTAAAACATGAAAAAAAAATATAAAAAAAAATATAAAAAAAACAAAAAAAAAAAAACAACTCAGAAACCTACTAAGTTATAATTGATTTTTCCGGCCGTCCGCGAAGGGCAACTTTAAGGGACTTCCTAGGCCTAACCATGTCAGAGAAGGTAATTCACCAGCTGCCCCGCCTTAAAGATTAGTTGTTGTGGTACAAGTGAAGAAGGCTCAGGATCTTGGTTATATAAGTATTTACATATGTTCGTGCGAAACCAAGACCGAAACCTCCGTCTTAGAGGAGCCCGCAAGGATTAATAGGCATTTGCGGCCTCCCCCAGGAAAAACGATGAGTTTGCAGTGCTTGCGATACCAGCTTGTTAGTTGTTGACACTGTGTGGGGCTTGCGTGGTTGTGTTTTTCATAGATTGAACACAAATACTTCCTTCTATCTTGTTATCTCTTTCCTAAAAATTCTTCCTGAAAAGTACTTAAAGAGCTGAGAGATTAAAATATTTATAATTTATTTATTAATTGAAACGACAATATGTTTGTAGTGATAATATTTTGAGCTTAGTCCAAGAATCGGATTGAAATCTCTGATTAGAACGTACATCGGGGAAAGCATCCAAGCCGAAGTACCGTCGGAAGCCTATCTCTGATTGGTTCAGTAATTTTGAAAGGAGTCTTCTGACTGGTTAAAAAAAAGGGTAATTTCAATCCTCCCATAAGGTTTCAATCCGTTTTTACTTCCTAGTTCGCCAACTTAAATCTGTTTAGCCTTTTGATAAATTTTGCAAGATATAAGGAATAAAAATCCTGTATATCAATGAAAAGTATAAATTTATTAGTTTTCATTATCAAAAAGGAATAGGTGGACATATATTGCCCACTTGTTCCTTTTTTTTTTTACCTTTCCGCTCTGCTATCGTTTATACAGTTATTTAATTACTTGAAAGTTTTGCTTTATTATGTTCTGTATAAAAGAAAAAAACTAATAAGGTTAATAATCTCTTTCTTTGTAGTTTATTTACTAAAATGTGGTTTGAAAAACGTATTCTGTTAGTTCGTCGCTACCCTAGGTATATTGCTCAAGCTTGTCACTAAACGGGGATTGAAATTCGGATTGTCTTAGATCCTAGGTGAGGTAAGACGTCCTAACCGAACTGCTTCAGAAAGGCTCTTTCTGATTGGTCACTAGACCTACGATTTCAATCCCTTTTACGCTTCAAGCTCAAGTGTAAAACTGTATGCGTGCAGAAAGCAGCAATCGGTCTGTATCAATATAACACAAGAAAACATTCATGCCGGGAAACTACGTAATCTGTCATGCATAACTTAGCTCCCTATGATAGATCGTAGTATAGTGAAACAAGCAAATTCCATGGGGAATTTATGTCCCCCGCCTTATTTTTATTTGAGGTGTTAAAAATGGTAAAGTTAACCAGAGGACCATTGGTCCTGTATCAATTACCTATGTATTGAAGCAGGAATCCAGTGATAAAAAATAATTTCAAAATTCTGAAAAAAACACATGCATATCTTCAGACCATCCTTAAAGCACCTGTAAAGTTTCAAAGGATCGGCTTAAAACTGTGGTAGGAGTTACGGGGTCAAGGTACCTACTCCCTATATGCTTCTGTAGTATTAGAACTCAAAAAATGTCTATGTTAAAAATGCAGAAAAAGTGGTTAAAAAATTATTTCAGGATTCTGAAAAAAAAACACATGCATATTTTCAGGCCATCCTAAAAGCCCTTGTAAAGTTTCAAAAGGATCGGACAAAAACTGTGGGAGGAGTTAAGGGGACAAGGTACCTGCACCCTATACACTTCTGTAATATTAGAACTCAAAAAATGTCTAAGTTAAAAATGCAGAAAAAGTAATAAAACATTATTTCAAGATTCTGAAAAATCCACCTGCATATTTTCAGGCCATCCTAAAGCCCACATAAAGTTTCAAAAGGATCGGTCAAAAACTGTGGGATGAGTTAAGGGGACAAGGTACCTACTCCCTATAGACTTTTGTAATATTAGAACTCAAAAAATGTCTAAGTTCAAAACGTGTAAAAAGTGATAAAAAATAATTTCAGGATTCAAAAAAAACAAAAAAAAGGATCAGCCAAAAACTGTGGGAGGAGTTAAGGGGACAAGGTACCTGCTCCCTATATACTTCTGTAGTATTAGAACTCAAAAAATGTCTAAGTTAAAAATGCGGAAAAAGTAATAAAAAATTATTTCAGGATTCTGAAGAAAAACCACATGCATATCTTCAGGCCATCCTGAAAGCCCATGTAAAGTTTCAAAAGAATCGGACAAAAAACTGTGGGAGGAGTTAAGGGGACAAGGTACCTGCTCCCTATATACTTCTGTAGTATTAGAACTCAAAAAAATGTCTAACGGAGGATCACGTGATAATGGCGACGAACAACGCGTTTATTTTCGCTCCTTAAAAAAGTTTGAAATGTAGTGTGTTTTCCGTGGAATGTTGGATTTTAATGTCAAGAAATGATGTAACTATTGGACATTACTTGCTTTTTGACATAAATTAATGCACAAATGATATATTTAAATATAGTTCTATAATTATTTATCGAGAAAAACGCTCGTGCATTTTCATTGTTTACATTGTGAACTTTAACTCTTTAACGAGGTATGAATGAAATACAAACTGAGTAAACGACCCACGCTAGATTTTACTACGAAGTATACTACACGAAATTACTCAGTGCGTCAAATTGTTCTATTATGAGTACAGAGTCTTTTACTCCAGTTTGCAAGACCCAAAGCAAAAAACGTGTATTGTCGTCACCTGAATTTGACATAGACCTAAAGAAAAATAAAGTCAGTTTATTACGTTCACCAGAATTTGATAACCCACCGTCTGAGTCTACGACAATGGCCTCCAGTATGACAACAGAAGAATCTGCAGACAGTAATGTGAGCACAGAAGAGCCAGCGCGTCTAACACTACAGGAGGGGCATATCCAGGCAATTGGGTCACTCATGAAAGATTCGTTTCAACCGCAAGTCAGCCAAGTAATCCAAGACATTTTAACTTCATAATACATTAACCTATAGATAATGTGCTATTCTATTCTGTTTTCACACCTTCCACAGAAAAAACGACCTTTCAGTCGTTAATTCAAGTCTTAAACCAGAAGGTCCCTTAGGCAGTTACCTGTGTGACGTAACTCTTCCCGCTCAATTGACCACGTGTCAGTTTCTTTTCTGTGGACAAAGAAATTCAACAAGGATTATTTACCTGTGATAGAAATTTGGATTATTTCTTTCCTCACGGATAAATTTATGTATCCTTGTGTTTCTTTTGTTTATTTATCACTCCTTTCACTTTCTGTGTTATTATTTAAAATTTTCAATTTTCGATTTCATGTATTTTTGACTGGTCTTTTTCCACATGCGTTTTGGCGACTCTCGCTATTCGGCACAACGCTCGTGCGCGATCGGTTCGATAGTCGTGTTTATATATGCAGAATATTTATGTTCTTTTCGTTCCAGGTTATTCAGCAATTACGATATGTTTTTCCTGGACTTTTGTTTGCAGAGATCTTCAGTTGGCTAAAGATTCTCATGGTGGAGAAGCTGATTGTAAAGAACTTGTCAACCCTTGATGGGTTATAAGACAATTCTTTACTGATGGGAGCCCCACCCCATATGGCTATACTGCCGGGGTAAGACCCATCAAGGTGGCATCTTTGGGTACTTAGTATCCTATAAAGTCTAAGTCCACCAGTCACCAGTCACCAGTCATCCAGTCACCAGTCACCAGTCAACCAGGCACCAGTCAATCAGCTTCACCAGTCACCAGTCAATCAGGTGCCAGTCAACCAGGCACCAGTCACCAGTCATCCAGGTGCCAGTCAACCAGGCACCAGTCACCAGTCACCCAGTCACCAGTCACCCAGTCACCAGTCACCAGTCACCGATCAACCAGGCACCAGTCAACTAGTCTCCAGTCAATAATTTAATTATTTTCTGGAAAGACTTAGTTTCTGACATATTTCACCGGACAAAATAGTCACGTATACTAACTTCCGGTCATTATGTCTAATTATTAAAAAAATTTTTCACTGGGCAAAGTATCAGTAATATTTCTGATACTTATACCCGGTCATATTATTATATTATTTCTGATTTTTCACCAGGCAAACTTTTACAGAAAGTGTCTGGTCAATTTTTGCCTAATAATTAATTATCTTCGGGAAAAAGTTTCGAATACTTGTGCCCGCTCAGTTTTCATATATAATCTCCCTTTTTCATCGGACTAGAGTTACGAATACTACTATCCGATCAATTTGTCAAATTACTTGTAACTTTACCGGGCAACAGTTACGAATATTAGTGTCCGGTCATTGTGTCGGGTAACTAGTGTCAAAATAATGATTACTAATTCCCGAACAATCTATTATCGTTCATAGAGCTCCATTCACGTTTAAGTCAATGGATATAGGTTATTAAGTGAAATACATAATAACTTTTTATAAAAAAAAAATCTGTACAGTCTTTCCCAAATCAGACTAGAATTTTTAATATTCCATTGACTTATTATAGGTGTGTAATTCCATTAATATTTTAAATTAACTTATGTTTTATCTCTTTTATCCGCTAGAAAGAGTTAAACTTCCGACTATAACAAAATTCTTACCGGGCAGCAGTTCGTAGACTAGTGCCAGGTCATTCAAATGATGTTTTATCTCTTTAATTCGCTAGAAAGCGTTTAAATTCCGGCTCTAACGAAAATTTCATCGGGAGGCACTTCGTAGAGTAGTGCCAGGTCATTCTAACGAAATTCCACCGGGCAGTAGTTTCGTAGACTTTGTGTCGGATTACTAGTGTGCGAGTAGTAGTCACTAGTACTCGCTCAACATATATTCATATATAACCACTATAGACATGTATAGTCTTGGATTATAGGTTATTGAATGACACCGATGGGTTCTAATACCTAGTAGCCATTTATATTGTTGAATTCTGTCCAGTCACTTTTGAACTTGACTTAAATTCTATATATATATTTATTATTGAAAATGAATTAAGAATTATCGGTTACGATCAAATTCGCAATTCATTCACTAAGTGTAGAAGATACTTCCAGCTATAATTATATCTCTTTTATTCGCTACAAAGAGATTAACTTCTTACATATTCACCTTATTCGGCTCTAGGGCAAAGGTGAACTATAAAACTATCGTTATTTATAAGAAGAAAAATATACACGAAATATAAAAAATTTTCTTCTTTCCTCCCCTGTTTTTCTTCTACATGCTCCGATATGTAATCAGCATGTAATCTAAGGAGTAAATTGACAAGAAAGTAGCAATCGATCTTTTCTACTTTCTATTAATTTTTCATTCTTAAGGTATCGGAAATTTACACCAACCAGATAAATAAATTAACAGTTTATTTATTTATTCGCTACCTCTCTAGATTACTACGATTTAAAATTCTAGTTGAGGTACATATTTTTCTTTTGCCTTTTCTACATGGAAAATAGTTGATCCGATAAGCTATTATTCTATTTTATACTATCTTTTGATTGATTATATTAGAGTCTAGGTCAGTCGTGCTCTGTCTAAACTCTGCTATAAAATAATAAATAAGAAAAAAATCTTATATTTAGGCATAGATATAATTCGATACGTTCTTTACTTTGCCTGTTTTATTTTTTCTTCTGGATCATTTAAGACTACGATAGCAATATACCAGATATTTTTGCCTCAGTAAGAATCTATTACGCTGAAGATTCTTCATATTGGAATAATAATTTTATTATGATTATAATTCTAGACCCAATTAATCCTCGTATATTATAGGTCTACTTTATCTTATTGAGGAATAGTTTTGCTTCGACTAGCTCTATACCTCTAATATTTTATTTATAACTAGAGTCCATGTCAATCAAAATTTTCTTGCACTTTGGTATTGACAATGGATACATATTTAGTAAAGGCATTAATTATTCAGTACGTGACAGATTATTATTGCCTAAATTAGATTTTATATACAATACTTTCCTTTTGATATTTTGTTTTATTGACTTTGTAACTATTCAGAAACTGCCAAAGTCAATCATTTCCTTCCTCTAAACTTACCGAAGCTCTAGATTATGTTGATATATATTTTTGATATATGCTTAGAGGTTAATTAACGAGAGTTTACCTCATAATAGCAGATATTATTATAATTATATTAATCAATCTATAGTCTAGGCTTAGACAAAAGGGAAAACATCCTTAATTATTAGTATACGAGCCGGTAAAGAATTAAGACACTCTTAATTATCTCTTTACCCCTCCTTTATGTTTACATTCGTTAAAGGGATCATAGTAATTCTCGCTAAGAGTTCAAGTTCAGTTTGCGAATAATGCAAAGATTAATATCTTGATTTCCAGTCCGCATCAAAAATGGTCTATATATATAGATAAATATCTTTCCGAAACTGGATATTTATTTATTTTTCCACACAATAAGTCATTTCAAGATGTCGATGATTTTGAAATGCACTGCTTCAATTTATAATATAAAATATGTTTATATTAACTTCACAACTTAGTAAGTGCTGCACCTACGTTCCTGGTCAGATCTTACTTTTGTGATACGTTTTTGAACATACTGAAAGTTTTCTCCGATTATACATTCGGTAAATAAACTTTCGAGTAGTATTTATGCCTTTAAACATTCAGATTATTTGATAATTGTTGGAGATAATATATTATTCCGATATTTATATATCTATCTTCATTATTTATCTTTCTCATCTTACTTTTAAATTAGATTGACCTTCTCGCTACGTTCCAGGTTTAAATCTAGCTAACATTGTGGAACAGTCACTTTTTTATTTCCTAAACAATATTTTAACATTTTTCTCAGTATTCAGAGCATAACGACTTCATGAATACTTGAAAATAATTCAATTCTACGCTTGTTAAACTAAGCCTAAAACAAGCCCTAGTTTTTTAGAATGGATATTATCCTTCGATTCAGTTCATGGAGATACATCCTTTTAGATCCCATTATCTCTATTTCAATCATTCAAAATTCTAATGACTAAGTACTCCTTTTCTACGTACGAATACAGAATATCGAGTCACTGTTGCTGCATATTGGTTAAAGATTAAACAAATTTTATCTTAAACCTATATGACGTTAAATTAATTATTATCTCTTTCATATACATGTTTTTACCCTTCCGTCAGGGATCGCGGTAATAATATTATTACTCTCTATGGTTTACACATAGATCTCGAGAGTATATATATGTATTTTCTTCCTGAACTCATTTGCGAGTACGTAATTTGATATTTCAGGAATTACCAATTATGCAGACATAGATTTTATTCTATTAATATTCAATTCTAAAAAAATTTGATTGAATGTTTATCTATAAAATTTCCGGGCAGTAATTTTATAGAGAGTTATATGTTTAATAATTCCTTGCTTAAATAATAGTTACGCTTAACCTATGATTTATAGCGGGAATTTTGTTCAGTAGTATAATTTTTATTTAGTATTAATATATTTCTTACTATTCTTAAATATGCGTTTAGAATAGTAATACTATCTCTTAACTTTTAAATTAAGTGTTTTTTGAGATTAATAATCAGTATTATTGTATAATCTTTCTTCAGAGATTATCACACTATTACTTTTTCTCTGAGTCCTTCTCTTTTTATGAACATTTTGATTCGTATCAAAGTGGATTTTTAACATTTCTTGATTTCCATGATTATTTACTCAGAAGTACTTTTCATGGCAATCTTCTGGTATAGAAAGATTCTATCCAGCTTATTTATTATTGTTTAATCTTATCAATACGGTAAGATTTAGCCAAACTATGACCGTCATACAGTTTGCTGCGATCAACCTTATTCTTATCTCTCTTATTCTCTGTCAAACTCTTTAGTTATGATGTTGACAGTTTATTCTTTATTTTTTGTCAGGACATCAAACGCTTTTATATGTCTATGACAAAACTAATTATCAATGGTTTAGGTTGTTTTTTCTTCCCAGCAGTTATATGCAAACTCTGTATTATTTTATTGCTTGACTAAAAATTCGTTATACAATTAGTCTAGCAATAGTTTTAACCATTATGTTTGTCTATACTTTTTTTTCTTCTGATGGATAACTTAGTTATAGTTAAGTTAACTCCATCTTCTTTTATTATCTCCCCTTCTTTAATTTGATCAAGGGAAATAATTACACATTATGGTTATTTTAAGTCTGTGTCTGTTCATCGGAAACTGTCCTGTCGCTCCAATTAACAGAATTTAATTAGTTTATAATTCTAATAGCTTAGACTATTACAATAACATAGCTTCACATATCTAGAATTTTATCCAAAATATCTACATATGTCAGTTATCTATAGGAAACTCCACCGAGTAGACTTTTCCTTATTTATTCAAGATCCTACATAGACTACTTACAGTGTATGGTCTTGGCTTTTTGTTTTACAAATTTTGTTTTCAAAATGTTCTATATTCCTAGCTTACTTTGCGATGGAATATTTATGTTATGTCTCAATGACTCCCTTTTCTTTTTGAAGCCAATTGTTGTTTCCCAAAAAGAAAAAAAGAGGGGGGGGGGCCAATGTTAGGTCTCTGAGACTTAAGAACTGGCTTCCTCTAGAGTCTACTAATATATATAAGGTTGTTAGATCATAACACCTTAAAGCTATTTTGTGAATCTAGACCATTCTTTCTATTAAATATAGAATTAGAATGTATCTGATTCCTTTGAGTTTCCTGAGTCTTAACCAGAAGTGGTGAGATATTATTGGTGTTAGAATTAGGAGAGCACCTCCCTCCTATTCTGCAAATTCTAGCACATTATCTATAGGTTAATGTATTATGAAGTTAAAATGAAGTTTTTTAAAAGTAAAACATATTTTAACGAGTAATACTTAACCTATAGATAATCAATTATCTCCCTCCGCCCACCCTCGCTTATCTCTCCTAATTGTGTCTATTGTTTTACACATAAAAGAAACTGACACGTGGTCAATTGAGCGGGAAGAGTTACGTCACACAGGTAACTGCCTAAGGGACCTTCTGGTTTAAGACTTGAATTAACGACTGAAAGGTCGTTTTTTCTGTGGAAGGTGTGAAAACAGAATAGAATAGCACATTATCTGTAGGTTAAGTATTACTCGTTAAAATATGTTTTACTTTTAAAAAACTTCATATTCCAGCAACAGATCACATCAATTGTAAATTCTGTCGTCGAGGGTGTCCTTAAAGGGCTCAACAGCAAGATTACGTCCCTTCAGTAAGAGAATCAAGAGCTCAAAACGCGAATTGCGAAACTTGAAGCATCTGCAGATAATATCGAGCAGTATAGCAGGAGAAATTGCCTAAGAATAACAGGCATAGCAGAGTCTAATAATGAGAATACAGATGATATTGTTATTCAGCTAGCCCGTAGCATTGATGTAGATCTCAACCTTCAAGATATAGATTGATCTCACAGGTTAGGTAAACCAGGATCAGTTGGTGAAAGTTCAGACAGTGGAGCCGCAGCTAAATCACGTGCTATCATTGTAAAATTTGCTACATACAGAATGCGAGCAAAGTTCTACAAATCAAGGGTCCTTACTAAAAGTCGCGGATATCGTGGGGTGTATATATTAATGAACACCTAACAACGACCAGGAGCAAGCTGTTGTATCAGGCTCGACGTAGAGTGAAGTCGGAACAGCTCAAAAGTGCATGGTCATTCGATGGTGTCATCTTTGTGAAGCACTTCGATGACACTGTTAAAAGAATCTCTACAGAGAGCGATTTGCCCGAATTCATTCCACTAGAGCAGCAACAGCGCCGCCCTCGCACTGTGTCTCAATAGCTTACCAATATATAACGTTGTACACCATCTTAATCTTGATCAGTATAGTTTACTACGGACCTCGTATTTCTCATGCGCGTACTACTTTTTGACCTTCAAGTGATCAAAATGTAAACAAATTTCAGTCACCTGTTTGCCCGAAAAAGTTAATGAAAACTTAATAGTGTTCTACTCACGGCATTGCTTTGACTTAACTTCGCCAGTCATTTTATTTATTAACTAATTTATTTTTTGTTTACAATCTGTGCCTTACATTCATATACAAATGTCGACTTGTCAGCACATGAGAAAAGAAGCCTTATATTGTTTGACATGTTCTCCTACGAAATGACCTTCAATTACCATAGTCATTCAATATCTATCCAATAGTTGTGATACAAGATAATGCTTCGTGCCTGTCTGTGGTCAGTACTCCCATTATTCTGGTCACACGTTGTTTTTTTTTTTTTTTGTTTTTTTTGTTTGTTTTTTTTTGTTTGTTTTTGTTTGTTTTTTAAGTCTGACCATCAGAGATGGTTAGCGTTGCACATGTATGTTTACACGAGGATACGTAACCGTGTTCTGTCTACTGGTGTTGTGACTGTTTGGTAAAAGTTAACACCTTCAGCGATATATAATCGTATTCATATCTATCTACTGGTGCTGCGACCGTCTGTCTGGTAATATGTCGTACTATTTATTCATGTTTATCTCCTGCTGATATAAAATATTACCTGTATTTATGTCTATCTAAGGGGGGTAAGTAGTTTTTTTTTGTTTTTTATTGTTGTTTTTTGTTTTGTTTTGTTTTTTTTTTGGGGGGGGGGGGGGGGCTTAACGTCGCTTTCAACAATCTTTCAGTCATATCGCGACGGTGTCTGGATGTGGCAGGGAGCTCAATGCTCAGGAGGTAAGTAGTATTGCCCACGTCTGTTTACCAGATGTGGACGGCGCTACTCCTTTCTGCTCATTTAACTAGAAAAGAGATAATTAGCTTTTCATATGTACAATTATTCATGTCTGTCTACCGTAGGTAAGTAGTGTTGCTCATGTCTGCTTACCAGACGTGAGCGGCACTGCTTACGTCTAGTCATATAACTAATGAGGAGTTTACTTACTGCAGAAATGTAACATTTGTCATTTCTGTCTACCAGAGATACGTAGTACTGCTCATGTCTGCTCTGCTGATATGAGCGAAGCTGCCTATACCCGTTTATGCAACTGGTAAGGAGTTGATCCACTGAGATTTGTAACATTTTCATATCAGTCTACCGGAAGTAAATAGTGCTGCTCATGTCTGATGGCATATGTCTGCTCCTGTAACATTCAGTGTCAGTGTGTAACATGTTTCACGTCTGCTTTGTCTGCTCCTATAACTGATGAGGAGTTTATTCACTGCTGATGTGGCATTTTCTAGTCTGGGCAACGGATGTAAGTAGTGCTGTTATGTCTGATCATCAGATGTGGGCAGCCCAGCTAATGTCTACTCATGTAACTAGTGAGAACTTTCTTCATTGCTAATACAGTCGACTCTCGTTATCTCGAACTCCAAGGGACTCCATGAAACAGTTCGAGATATCCGTACTTCGACATATCAGATTTGCGGAAATGAGGAAAACAATTAATCGAACAACCACTTTTAACAGAATGAATACGTAATTTGACTCCCGTTAGAGATATATTGAAAATATTGTGGAAAAGAGGAGAAATTGCTCCTAAGGAGCAATTTCTCCTCTTTTCCACAATATTTTGTTGCCTGTTGGTAGATCTCTGTGTTAAAACAGGGACCAGATTTTCACTTCGAGATAAGCGGTTATTCGAGATAAGCGAGTTCGAGATAACGAGAGTCGACTGTATTTAACATTTTTCACGTCTGCCTACAGGAGGTAAAGAGTGCTGCCCACGTCTGTTTATTAGATTTGAGCGGCGCTGTTTTCGTCTGTTTTTGTAAGTAGTGAGGAGTTTATTCACTACTGATATGTAATGTTATATGTATGTCTTCCGGAGGTAATTAGCACTGCTTATGTCAGTTCAATAGATTTTAACAGCGATGATCATGTCTGCTCTCAAAATCAGTGACGCGTTTATTTACTGCTGCTTCGTAACATCCTTCATGTCTAGCAAGGGTAAATACCACTATTGAACAGACATGAGCGGTGAAGTACTCATGCCTGCTCCGGTTCATGAACCCTGGCTGATATGTAACAGTACCCATGTCTTCTGGTGTTAACATGTCTGTTCATGTAATGATTGGTACATTTATCTGCTGGTGATTAGTAACACTGTATATATCTGACTACCGGAGGTTAGAATCGTTGTTCATGTCTGTATATCAGATGTGGGCGGCACTACTTACCTCTGTTCATGGTTTTAGTGATGCATCTATCTACCACCGATATGAAACTTTATTCATGAGTTCCTACAAGAGATAAGTAACGCTGCAGCGCTACTTATGCTTACTTATGTAACTGGTGATGCGTTTATCCACTACTGATATGCACCATTACTCTTATCTACCCACTGCGTAAGCAGCGTTGTTCATGTCTGCTCACCATATACGTATAAGCGGCACTTCTCATGTCTGCGCATTTAATAGTAATGTGCTTACATACTGGTGAATGTACCACGTCTACCGGAGGCAGGTAGCGTTGCTCTTGTATGCTCATCGGATGGAAGCAGTGTTACTCACGACTGTTTATGCAATATTACGATGTCCGTGTACCGTAGATAATTAGAATTAAAGGTAAGTAGCTTTGCTTACATCTGCTCATCAGAGGTGAGCGGTGCTACTCGTGTCTGGTCAAGTAGCCAGTAATGAGTTAAACTTCTGCTAGCATTTAACAGTATTCATGTCAGTCTACCAGTGGTGGTAGAGATGCTCATGTCTGTTTATAGGATGTGAGCGGCGTCGCTCAATCATTATTATAAATGATCTTACTTATAACCGTTATAATGACATGAATGTATATTCGTTGTCATAAAGCACTAGTTTATACTGAGTAAGTAACTAGTCAGCTACATCTTTACATTTTGCCTACAGTAACCATACTAGATCTCCACCTTTCTACCTTTTTAATGATTTTCCAAATTGTCTTTCTTTTTGTTTGTTTATTTTACTTAAGGGGAAAAGAGGATGGGTCGCTGGGTGGTCAATCCAGCCTGTTTAGCCTTCACTATGAAATATAATGTCGGCATCATGGCACTTGCTTTATTTTTACTCTCTCTTACAACAATTACATGATAGACTCAAATGAAGCAAGAAGTCATGCCGTGATGTCAACATACCGTTGCAGGTATAGATTTAAGTTCCTGCTTCATCTCCTTGCAATTTTCTCACTATAGCAACGCTTTATATATACATATTCATTGCTGAAGTCTATGCAGCATAGTACCTTATTAGCCAATAACATTTGTGGAAATTATAAAAAAGCAACACCTGGAGCTCGAGTCAATAAAAATTCAGAATTCTCGTTGATGCTTGTCCACTGTCTGTCATTTTGGATTATCGCCCTTTGGCTCTGCAATCTCTTACTGTGTTCGGGTGACATCCATCCTAATCCAGGTCCTCTACCAATGACACCATCTAGTAATCTCTCCAACTCTTCCTCAGATAGGTCAAATACTGCTTTCAATTCTCTTAGTTTAATTCACAACCTGTCAATCGTGCATTACAATGTTCAAAGTATCTTCTCTAAGCTGGAAATGCTCCACGCGGAACTATTTGAATTTGATATTCTAGCGTTCACAGAAACATGGCTCGGCCCTACCATAGATACTGATGATTTAATTCTACAATCTTACTACAGACCTGAGCGGAAAGATCGAGACTCAGACACTCATGGTGGTGTCATGTTATATGTTAAGGAGGGTTTACACTATAAGCGGCGGGATGACCTAGAACTCCTAAACATTGAGAATATTTGGATCGAGTTAGCTAACAGTCATAAACGCATATTGCTTGGACTATTCTATCGTCCTCCAAATTCTGATGCTGCTTATCTTGCACACATTGAAGACTCAATTTCACTTGCAATCGATACAGGTATTCCTGAACTAATAATTATTGGTGATTTTAACCTCAATCTATTAAATCAACAGACTTTCAGAAAAATCCATTCAATTTGTACCCATTTTTCTCTTTACCAATGTATTGACAACCTACACATTAAACAGAACATTCATCGTCAGTAATAGATCTATTATTTGTCAGTAACAAGGACCACTTAACTCACAGTGGTGTTGCCGATGCATTTCTCAACCAAGATTTGAGATATCACTGTCCAATATATGGTATCTTTAAATTTTCCAAACCTAAGGTCAGCTCATTTACACGACGTATATGGTATTATGACAGATGTGATTTCAATGTACTTCGTAATAAAGTAAATGCTGTCGACTGGAACTCTCTTCAAGATAACAATATTGACACCTATGCCAATAATATTCACTCTACCGTAATGTCTCTTGCTACCGAATGCATCCCTTAAACACGTCAGAGTAAGACCAGTTGAACCCGCTTGGATTAATTCGAAAATAAAAAGGTACATCAGGAAACGAAAAAGAGCTTATAAGAGAGCTAAAAGAACAAACGTAGCTAACGATTGGATTAAATTTAAAACGCTGCGTAACAAAACCATAAGTGAAATTAGAAGTTCCAAAACGTCTTTTTATAACACCATTGCGGCCAAACTCTCTTCACCAACACTTTCTCCCAAAGACTGGTGGACTACGCTTAAAAGTTTTATTAGTCCAAACTCAACCACATCAGTCCCTCCCCTTTCACTTAACGGAATTATATACACAGACGAAACTGACAAAGCAAATATTCTAAATGACTTTTTTCAAAACCAAACTATCTTAAACGAGGAAAATGCTGTTCTTCCAGATTTACACCCACCTGCTTCAATTGTACCCCTTGAAAGTATTATCTTTACGGCCGATGAAGTCGAATCTGTTTTGAAATTGCTTCCTACTGGCAAAGCCTCTGGTCCTGATGGCCTCAGCAATCGCCTGCTACGTGAACTATCTAATGAACTAGCACAGCCATACCAATGTCTTTTTAACCAGTCCATACGCATGGGCACTGTACCCTCCTCATATAAGGAAGCTAATGTCAGCCCAGTCCTAAAAAAGGGTGATTTATCTATTGTCTCTAATTACCGCCCTATATCGCTCTTAAATGCCGAGGACAAATTACTTGAAAGACTTATGTTTAAATACCTGTTTAACCATTTACGAGACAATAATTTACTTTCTTCTTTACAATCTGGCTTTATACCCGGAGATTCTACAGTAAATCAGCTTACATTTCTTTACAATACATTTTGTCAGGCACTTGACTCAGGTAAAGAAGTCAGGGCAGTATTCTGTGACATCAGCAAGGCTTTCGACAGTGGCATGCTGGACTTCTACTGCTGAAAACTGCTGGTGTCGCAGGAAGCGTCCTGACTTGGTTTAAGAGTTATCTCTCTGACAGAAGACAGCATGTCGTTCTTCCTAGTGCTAATTCGAACTGGACTTTTATCCGTGCAGGTGTGCCCCAAGGGTCAATATTGGGCCCTTTACTTTTCCTGCTTTATATAAACGATATTGTATCTGAAATTGGCTCGAATATTCGATTATTCGCCGACGATACTAGTCTGTTTATTGTCGTCGATAACCCTGTGACAGCTGCTGGCCAACTTAACATTGACCTTCAGAAAATATCGCAATGGGCAGCAACCTGGCTTGTATCCTTTAACCCTACTAAAACGGAAGCAGTGTTGTTTTCTCGCAAATTAAATAGACCGCTAGATCCACCCATTTTCATGCAAAATCATCAGATAACAGAAGTCGACTCACACAAACACTTAGGCCTGTACCTCTCAAACGACTGCACCTGGCACAAACATATCAACTACATAACTGAGAAAGCATGGACAAGAATAAATATCATGAGACGCTTAAAATTCAAGTTGGACCGTAAATTCTTGGAACAAATATACTTAGTTTTTATCAGACCTCTGCTTGAATACGGTGACATTATATGGGACAATTGCTTGCAATCCGAAAAACAGGAACTTGAAAAAATTCAGATTGAAGCAGCTAGAATAGCAACAGGTGCAACCAAACTAGTCTCAATCGCTGCATTATATAGAGAAATAAGGTGGGACTTAGACGAAAGACGTAGGAAACATAAACTGACTTTATTCTATAAGATGACAAACGCTCTCGCTCCGCTCTACTTATCTTCTCTTGTTCCACAAACTGTCAGCAATGCATCACGTTATAATCTGAGATATTCTAATGATTTACAAACTGTTGAAGCTCGATCTAGTTTGTTTTATAACTCATATTTACCCTCAGCTTTAAGAGCATGGAACAGTTTACCTTCTACCGCCAAGCAGTCAGACTCAACTAATTCTTTTAAGTACTTTCTTAACAAAGACAAAGATTCAACTCCAAAAAACTATTACGCTGGAAACAGACAAGCTCAAATATTTCACGCCAGACTGCGAACAAACTGTAGCTCTCTAAAATTAGATCTCTTCTTAAAGAATATGTCCGACTCTCCCTTATGTCTTTGTGGCAGTGTCGAGGATGCACAACATTTCTTTTTTCATTGTGGAAATTACCAGCTTCATCGAACTGTACTTCTGGATGCTGTTTCCCATTACCAGAATCCTAGCCTAAATCTTCTACTATATTGTGATAAAGCTTTGTCACCAGAAATTAATACAACAATATTTGAAAAAGTACAAGCGTTTATTGTACAAACTAAACGTTTTCAACCTAATTGAGCTCAAAATGTACTTGTAGCGGTATAACCACACTAGCTGGCTATTTAAGGCAATCCAAATTACCCGCTAAAGGCGCCACCCATCTTACATCTAATTACGAGGTTTATATACATATATTTTTTTTTCTTATTTCCTAAACTGATTTCATTTATTATGTTATTTTTTTTTCTTTCTCGTTTTCAATTTATTTACTACATTTTAAATGCTTATTTTGTTTCATTTCTTGTAAAACATGTTATCGCCATAAAATCGATAAGTTATTACATGCTTGGGAGATGAACTCTATAAGCACTAGTGCTTTCGTTCTAATTCCTCCTTTACTTGAGCTGTTTATATATGTATCATATGTATTATAATGAAATAAAATATGTTTAAACTAAAAAATGTCTAAGTTAAAAATGCGGAAAAAGTGATAAAAAATTATTTCAGGATTCTGAAAAAACCAAATGCATATCTTCAGGCCATTCTGAAAGCCCATGTAAAGTTTCAAAAAGATCGGCCAAAAGCTGTGGGAGGAGTTAAGGGGACAAGGTACCTATTCCCTATACGCTTCTGTAATATTAGAACGCAAAAAAATGTCTATGTTCAAAATGTGTAAAAAGTAATAAAAATTAATTTCAGGATTCTGAAAAAAAACCACATACACATCTTCAGACCATCCTTAAAACACCTGTAAAGTTTCAAAAGAATCGGCCAAAAACTGTGGGAGGAGTTAAGGGGACAAGGTACCTGCTCCCTATACACTTCTGTAGCATTAGAACTCAAAAAATGTCTAAATTAAAAAATGCGGAAAAAGTAATAAAAAATTATTTCAGGATTCTGAAAAAAACACATGCATATCTTCAGGCCATCCTAAAAGCCAATGTAAAGTTTCAAAAGGATCGGCCAAAAACTGTGAGAGGAGTTAAGGGGACAAAGTACCTACTCCCTATAGACTTCTGTAATATTAGAACTCAAAAAATGTCTAAGTTAAAAATGCGGAAAAAGTGATAAAACATTATTTCAGGATTCTGAAAAAAAAACACATGCACATCTTCAGACCATCCTTAAAACACCTGTAAAGTTTCAAAAGGATCGGACATAAACTGTGGGAGGAGTTAAGCGAAAAAGTAGCCTACTAAAAATTCGGAACCACGCACCACGCGCCACGCACCACGCACCACGCACTACGCACCACACACCACGCACCATGCGCCACGCACCACGCCCCACGGAAAACCAAAAACAGTGTCCCTCCGCTTTTCTTCGAAAAGGCGGTGGACAAAATTTTTATAATTTATGAAAGGCTGTATTTATATAAATTATCGCAATACTCAGCGATAAAAACATTATAGACGTAATCAGAGCTATGTAAAAAAAATCAACTATGATCGTCTGTTTTCTAGCCCGCATACATAATTACATGTCGCCATCCATAGACTAGGCCGAATATACTATATCCGAAATCATCTATGTAGCAGTTTCGTTCTTTTCTCCACTCATAACGTTTTCTTTCGGGCCAAATCTTTCCATGCTTGAATAATCAAATTAAACTGTATTATTAAACCAGCTTATACAGTGGCGATAACGTTTTTTTTTTTTTTTTTTTTTGTCCGTTTATGCGTTTGCGGTGCGTTTTAAAATCGTGGCATAACGTTTGCGTTTCGACAACGTTTCTAGCGTTTCATATCATTTCGGCCAATCAAATTACAGAGCAAAGCGTTTCACTCAAACACTTAATTTGCATATGCGCACTGAAGAGATACAAACGTTTTCTCGAAACGCTTTTCACCGTTTCGGCCAATCAGCTTGCCTTATCGAAACGCTTTTTCCGTTTCGGCCAATCATTTGACCGTTTCGCACCGTTTGTATGTTAGACCAATCGAACCATAAATACCTATTGGACCGTATGAAACCATGTTTTTTACAACTAAAGTAATATGTATCTACGTATTAAAATTGTATTTATATTTATTTTATTTTATTTATTTATATTTTCTTTATAAAATATATTCTGGTGTTTTCGAAAAAATTAACATGATTAATTATTATACTTTGTGAAGCCTATTATTCTTACACTGCAATAATGACAATCAACGTCTTTTGACAATTAAATATTTTAGCACATAGTATTCTAGCAGATGACATTTTAAGTTTATATATATATATTCCCTGAAAACAGATTTTGGCATTTCACACAAATGGTCTGCAAATGATCTGACAGTGGAGACAATTTGCATGAAATGTCAAACCTGTTTTATGGGAAAAATTTTTTCATCTGCTGAATTACCCCAGAGAGTGGCAAAGGTTCGAATGATAGTATTAAGTTTACAAATATCGGAACTTTGTTGCACTTTCAATATCAGAATGCCTTAACCAAGAAAATATTTATTTATTTTATTTATCTTATTTTTATTTATTTTTTTTTTAATTTCATTTTTATTTATTTTATTATTATTATTATTATTATTATTATTATTATTATTATTATTATTATTATTATTATTATTATTGCATAATTTTAGATGTTTTTTTATATTTTATTTTATTTATTTTTTTATTTCATTTTTATTTATTTTATTATTATTATTATTATTATTATCATTATCATTATTGCATAATTTTAGATGTATGTAAATGGCTACGATTTGCCATTTAAATCGGCAGGCTTTTCTCACATATTTTGTTTTTAAGGTGTGTGGTAAAAATGCCAGAGCTGAAAATGCCATAGGCAAAAATGTCAGAGGAAAAATGCAACATGTAAAAATGCCAGAGGCTACCTGGCAAAATATCATAGGAAATAATCCCATAAGTAAAAATTCCAGAGATAAAACTTATACAAGATTAGTTCTTTATTTGTCTCTCATGTAGCACAATTTGACAGCATCATGGGAAAAGGTGAAAAGATGCAACAAGAGTATACATGTCCAAATAGACTCCCCCACACTCTATATTGGAAGTCTAATTCAATGTTATGCATGTCAGGTTATGTGATTTAGATAATCCTAGCGAAAAATGACTGAACTTTGCAAACGATGGCTACCCTGATCAAATGCCGCATTTTGCAGTGTCTGATCTGGATCTGCAATGTTTTCCAATAGCCTGTTTGGGGTCTCCAAATTAAAGTGAGTTAAACTCTTTTCACATCCCCTCCCCCCACCCCCACCCCCCCCCCCCCCCAAAAAAAAAAAAGGAAACAATATCATCTGCTTACATCTAAACAAAGCAGGTTAACTGTTAACCTTTACCACTCTGTTTATTCAGCAGACAACAAAGTGATGACATTTTTTTTATTTTTTCCAGAAAACAGGATTTGACATTTCATGCCCGTTGACTGTATTCAAGACAATTTGCATGAAATGTACAGAATTTTCAGCTGATGACATTTTGAAGTCTTTTTCTTATGTTATCCTGAAAACAAGTGTCGGCATTTCATACATATTATCTCCACAGGACTTCACTTTCCCTGCAAATTCAGTGGAGATAATTTGCGTGAAATGTCAAACCTGTTTTACGGGAGAAAATAAGAAAAGAGGTCATGAATTTGCCATCTGCTGAGTTAGCCCAGAGAGTGATTAAGGTTCAACTGGACAATGAATCGTTGACATAATCCATTCTGTTGGTGATATGTGTAGACCACGATCAGACTGCGCGGAAATGCCGGTTCACCTTGGTCTAAGCTGGTCTCAAATACCATAAGGCCGTTTCTTATTTCTATTCGAAGGGGCTAATATATATTCAACCAGTGCAGACCAAAAAAAGGTAAGAGAAAAGTCCAGGGAGTGCCACAATAAAAAACCGCAGCCCTTCCCAGACCCCAAGAGGAAGAGAAAACCGACAAATCTAAACAAGCACAAACCGAACAAACGTACGAAAAGCACTAAGATTAGCTCTCTCTTCCCCAAGCGAGGTAATCGCAAACCAGATCAGCTTGCGCAGCGGGATCAAGATCAAAGATTTTCTACACCAGTCTGAACTACGTCGAACCTGTGAATTGCCATTATTGTTTTGAGTAATATCCCCCCTCACGTCCCTCCCCCTCACGCCCCTCCCCCTCACGCCCCCACCTTTTTTTTTAAAATAAAATGTGACTGTCGTTTAGATAAATGGTGCTGGAACAGATAATCTGCTTTACTGAAATTTATTGTTAGAATTATGTGTCATCAATACGTATCCTTTCATTAGATCCTTATCCAGTGAAAACGTCCATCTTAGCATAGGTGTTACTCAGATTAAAGTGAGTTGATCGGTCTAGTGCATAATGGTGTCCACTCAGTTCACTGATCAGGCCATTAGTATAAAATAATGTAATACATGAATCGCTCAGTATCCATCTAATACACAGACTGATCAGATTTGTAAAATATGAATAGGTTCATTTTTACTTGTTTGGGCCATTAGTTTTCAAAAACGATGCACTGTGCACATCATGGCAATTATGTGGACAGTCGGCAAATATCTTGCTGGAGGGCTTTCATGAAAGTATATTCTCTCTAAAAACATTTTTGGCATGTATATGCAAAGCTGTTAACCTTTAGAACGCTATATTTTAATATTAGAAGACGATGTGCTGGATAAACAGATCAAATGTATGGACGAGCAGCAATGACCCAGAGCAGAGTGCGCGGATGCACATTCTAATTTTGTATTTTGCATATTGTAACCTATACTTAAAGGGCAAATACAAAGAAATTTAAAATATGCCTGGTTTTCAGGGTGTTGATAGAATGCTTTAAGAGAATTATTTTGTTGAAAACCCCATCAAAAAATTCCAATCCAATCAAAAGTTATGGTGATTAATTTACGATACCTACCTTTTTTCCTGTTAGAGTAACCTCCCTCGGATTGTGTATTGATTAAGGCCCACAATGCAATATTCTGTGATGTCATATTTATATGAACTTAAATTTTAAATTGAAATTTTAAACAGGAATATTCTGCATTTCCTTATATGCTACATAGTTTTTCTCCTTAACCATTATTGATATTGGTCTCTGTCCACAAATAAGCCCATGAATAGAGAATTTAACTAAAAATTTAATCAGATATTTAAATTTAAAGCTAAATTTTAAAATGTTTAAAACTTGACTAATATTAAATTTTTCGTAAGTTTATTTTAAATAATAGTGAATTTTGGGTGTATATCATATAAATGAATACCAAAAGAGTCAATTTTGGCAAATTATTAAACATTGTAACTGGATTTTAAATTATTTAAATGAATTTTTTAAATTTGAAATATAGCACTTTAAACGGAAAATAAGAGTTAAATTCATATGTATATTAGTTTAAAGGAGTTGAATAAATTAAACAATGTGAAAACTGAATTGATGCAGATTAAAAAGCAAAATATATTGGCAGTTTAAAAAAAGTTTAAAATTTTACTGTTCCCTTATGATGTCATAAAAGGGCTCATGAATATTAATGAGGCAGCCTGAATTCCATCCTCTTGGATGTTAAATATCAAATTTCAAATCGCAATATTTCAGAAACCGTTTAAGATAATTTGATGCGGTTTTCGGCAGTCACCTCCTTACTGAAGTGCCCTTAAATATTTAGTAGAATTAAAACCTTCGTATTTGCCCTTTAAATATTAGAACACGATGCACTGGAGAAACAACAGATCCTTTCGAATAATAATAATAATAATAATAATGTACAGACGAACTGCAACGAATCAGATCAAAATGCACGGATGAACATACTAATCAATTTTGCATTTATAGCACATTGTAGTCTGGATACCCCTAAAAGGGTAATTTCAAACAGTGGAGGCCCATATCAGATACCACAGAACGTGGCGTCTGATCAGGGTATCCACTATTTGCAAATAGTTCAAAAATTTGTTTCTCTACATAACATAGCCTGGCATACCTAAAATCGAAATTAGAATCTTCCAGTATATAGGGTGGGTGAGTTCATTCAGTAACAATATGTTAAATACTAGAAGATGATGTGCAAGACTATTGGCAAATTGTATCGAATAAGACAATGTACAGAGCAGCTACGAAGCAAATCAGAGTGCGCGGATGTCCTATATTTGTCACATATTTTCATGTATTCCTTTTTTATTGGTAAAATTATTTTGTATCTACATGTATTCGATAGTTTAAAATGAAAATGACTTTATATCAAAGATGAATGGATGAAATTGAAATTGAAATTTTTTTTTTTAATTGTTCAAAAATGACATAGCAGTTTTTAAGTAAGTTTTCTTCGATATATATTTTTTACATTACGTCTGGTGTTGTCTTAATTTCAAATATACGAGCAATATATCCTTTTAAGGCATTATCTGTTTATGCATGATATTTCTTTTTTCTCATCCAAACAGATTTGGAAGTGCACCTGCATATCATAAAATTTCCAATAAACAATACATGGAATGAGTATTTCCTATACCTCACCCTCCTTAAGCAACACACAGGCTAATATTATGTAACATTTGAAAGATCAAAAAAGAGATAGTATAAATAAAAAAAAAATATGTAAATAAATAAAAATTGGAAACTATCATGATATTATACACATTAATTGCACAGTACTCTAGATTCATGTAGCATAGAGTATTTGATAATAATTGATGTGTGTCTTCATTTTTCCACTAAATAATTTTGTTGTGTATATTTATTAGAATCACCTCACAGAGGTAATTTTAATGAGTACCAACCATATATTTTCTGGAGGAGAAACATAAAAATACAAGATATGATCATAATCATAAATCGATTATAAAGTTTCTCAAATGAACCCCATTTATTTATTTATTTATTTATTTATTTATTTATTTATTTATTTATTTTTAAAGTAAATAAGAACACTTCACAAACTGGATCCTAATTCTACTGATGGAGAACTGTATAATAAGTCTGATAGGAAATTAAAAAAAAAATAATTGTATCCTAAAATGTAAATATTTATTTTCTGCAATTGCGCAAACTGAATTTTCTGAAACACAGTTATTTCTACAAACTAGTCTGAATGTTTAGTGAATATTCAGATCAGCCTGTACGTCTGATCAGTCTTCACTACACGCTCTAAAAGATATACTGCTTCTTCGTCCAGATAGCACAGACTGATAAGGTTGCGGGATACGCAGACTGATCCACATATTCACTGAAAGTACATTCTTTTGTGCAGGATTTAATGTGATTCTGCCAAAAACTGTTAATTCCTTTTCCGTTGTATATTGCATTTTTAGGACACAACGTGTTTTCCAGTACTTTCAAAAATCAATAATCAATCATTCTTAACTGGAAGTTGAAAGGCATTCCTATCATTACACTTTGATCTGTTGGGAATGAAAGAAAAATACAGGGTTTGTTCTTATATTTCCCGTAAAATGGCATTTGACATTTCAATTCCTATTTTTCATTAAAAAATAAAAAACAAAATCTTATTAATTTCTTGTCTGCTGAAACTGCCCATAGCGTGGTAAATGATAATTCTCAAACGTCTTTGCGAAAAAAAGTGCTCCAAAATTATGCTTTTCCTGAATAATTGATTTATTTATTATACCCTTATTAGTGATTATCTTTTAGTTTGACGAAGCTTTGAAATTGTGCTAGTGGAAATTTATGCAGATAAGAACCAGATAAAGAGGGAATTTGATGATAAACTAGCATATTAAGACATAAGTGTTTGTATTAATCCATAAAATATGTTGTGGGTATTCAGTAGAACTGCCTTTGGAGGCGATTTTATTGAAAACAACCAGCTATATTTTAATGAATAAAAAGAAAAAAAAATGCACACCAACCTTTCGCCAAATTACCGACCTTATCTGTTTCTATGTCTTGATCATAAACTTTACTAATGTCAATAATTTCCCCTTATTAGGCCCCTACCTATAAGGTTGGCCAAAGTCACCAAGAATTTCTTATTTTCATCTGCTTATGGTCATTAGGGTATTATGCAATCCAAAGTGTGTCTTTAATAACTAATTGCCTCCATCTAACATCCTAAATCATCGCGGAAGGAAAATATTACATGTATATACTCTAGATATTTTTCCTACCGCTATTTAGCCGCAATCTTGGAAAAGGAACTCCTGTATACTCCCGTATACGCTGATATAGTGAAATGTTAATCTGCAAAACCGTAACTTGAAAATATATGTTTAGTAATTATTATTATTATTATTATTACAAACATTACATTAATTGATGTGAGTCTTATCATTGCATTCAATATAATTCATAATCGAAATATTTATGTACCCAGTGCTTGTCTCAGATGAGAAAGTAGTGTGCAACAAACAACTATTACCTGACTGCACCTGCAAGCATCGAACCCGCGACTCCTGATCACCAGTCAGAAGTCTGAGCTACAGAGTCCGGCCACATTCACTATCAGTCAAAACACATTTCCTGTTTATTGTATCAGATACCCGTCTCCATAAAATTATTTTACTATTATTTTTATTAATTTTATAACTATTATAATTAAGTGAAACTGAAAAAAAAAGATCTAAAATAAATGGAGTCCGCGGGATTTTGATTGGCTTACTCTGCAAACGCTAAAAAGTTTGAAACCAGACATGGTTTCCATGACAGCGTTTTCTGAACGCTAATGTGATTGGTTAATATTTGAAACGCTTGAAACGTTTCAGAAACGATGATCTGATCGTTTAAGCGTGGTCCAAACGCTCCGTTTCCAAACCGTTAACAAGCGTTTTGCATGCGTTTCCGTGGACATAAAAAACGCTGTCGCCACTGTAATCTGTTCGATTTGAGAATGCATATTTCCAATCGTAAACAAATAAAATATCTTGTGTTTCTTCTTCGTAGTACGACGAAAAAAACAAAATGAAAAAATTCAAACGTGTACAAATATTGACAGCAACAAGCTCATTTCAGGTCGAATGGTCAAATTGGCGCTCCTACGAGAAAACTGCTCATTTCTCTTTTAAATGAGCAAAACCCACATTGCTACATTCATTCTACACAGTACTTCCCATTTTTTATTTCACTATGTTACCAATAGCACAGTTCTCTGCTGCAAAAGTGTGATTTTGAATAATAATAATAATAAAAAGTGAGGGGTGAATAGCTATATATCACCCCATTAAGAACCCCATAAAACTGGAAGAAAAACGATGTTCTCCAAATGCATACACATTTTACAAAAACAACTTCAAATAGATACGCCGGGCTCCAGCCAGGCGTAAGTAATTCTATTTCGTTTAAATAGAATAACTACGGTACTAAGTAAGATGTGTGCTGCGCCTACGCGAATCAGTGTGCTTCCGCTTGCGATTTAACATGGTGGATTTCTTGAATGTGGTTCGAGAAAAATACAAAAATGTAGTGTATTGTGGCTATTATTACCATGTCATGCAATAATTGGAGCGCACGTGGTGTGCTTACTATTTATCTATTGACTGAGACAGTAATTGCGTAATCACAACGTTGTTGTGATCGATTTTTCGGACATGGTTCTTTACCACATTTGGTGGGGCATTCAAAACGGCGGACGGTAACAACGGTGTAAAACAATGTCCGCAAACTACATCGGCCAAAGATATAGAACCGACGAAAGAGAAAACATCGGCTGCTAAAACATCGAAGGGAAAGCAGACGGCGAGGACGATAAACTCTGACAAAACGGACGAAATATTGTCCATTTTACAACAAATGCGGGCCGAACAAACTGCCACAAATAAGGAACTTGATGAGTGTGAAAAACGGTTAGCTGAGGAAGAAACTCGTAGCGATGGATATTATTATTGTCGCGAACTGTTTTGCAATTGTTCCGATTTTAAAATGGAGCGCTATCTAATTTGTAATTTCAAATTCAATCGACAAATTTTAAAATTTATCTTCGGGTCCTACTGTTAAAGCCATAAGTATAAACTGATGTTTACTTCATAAACAGCAGTTGGTTACGACTGGTTAATTTTTTTTACATTAATGCGGCTTTGTAAAGGAATTTGAACAACGTGTTGCCTTTTCAAAACAGACCGCAGTGGATTGTGCGTCAATCCGCAGTAGTCTCGTTAGCTAGCCATACCAGTTTGTTTATTTAATGCCATGATTATTATTACTTGGAATAAGAGAATAATTACATAAAAAAAACAGCAAAATAAATAAATAAATAAATAAATAAAAATAATGTCCTTTAGTGTATACCGGATCCGATTTGAGATACCCTACTGAGTCGTGATTTTTTTAATTTAATCATTTTGGTAGTAGATACAGTCTATTAATTTGTCTAAACGATCATAAAAAAAAAAGAAATGACTTAAAATATCATTAATAGTTTACATACAGTTTTGTACCGCGTAATAGAACAGAATGGTACAGTATAGATAAATGATCGGACTCACATTCTCCACATTCTAATTATGCTAAAATATGAACTAGTTCCTTTGTGTGTGGGATGCAGTTTGATCTGGATCTATATTATTTGTTCGCGCCTTTCTGTCTGTTCGCACTCATCTGTCCAAATGTGCGTGATATATCTGATAGACATTTCAGATAATGAGTTTGCATGAATATTTCCAAATAGATCGCCAGTCGAATTCGGAATTTTATGAAAGCAGATTATTTTTATGTTTAATACCAAGAATAGCTGAGCGACAACTTCGTTTATGTTGCCTTTGTTCTTATTACAATCGAAATTGCGCCCTACATTTGATGCGCATCTTAGATATGGACTTTAGCTTGAAAATTTCAAAATGAGACGCCAGTCATATTTGAAATTTGATCAAGGAGATTATTTTTTTATGTTATAAAGTAACATAAGCTTAGCGGCAAGCTCCGTAATGTTGATTGAAGTCTTATATTATATCAAAGTTTGCGTCCTATATTTGGTATACATTTCAGACACGGCATTTTGCTTGAATAATTCAAAACGGATCGCAATGTCCCCTCAAAAAAAAAAAAAAAAAAAAAGAAAAAGAAAGAAAAGAAAAATAAAGAAAGGGTCTAGGGCCAGACTACCTTTAGTCTAATTACATCGAGATTTGCGTCGTAAATTTGATTTTCGATCAGAACATTTGATTGAATAGTTTAATAACGAAATGTCATTCATTTATTTTACAAAGGCGGTTATTCTTATGTTATATGCTAAAATGTATCGTCGGGCATATACGGGCAGCAGTGAAGGCCCAGCTTAGCCTGTGAATCTGCGCAGTATGATCAGTGCATGATAAGTTTCCTAGTGTTGCCTTTAGTCTTATTACATCGAGATTTGCGTCGTAAATTAGATTTTCGTTCAGAACATTTGATTGAATAGTTTAATATCGGAATACCATTCATTTATTTTACAAAGGAGGTTATTCTTATGTTATATGCTAAAATGTATCGTCGGGCATATACGGGCAGCAGTGAAGGCCCAGCTTAGCCTGTGAATCTGCGCAGTATGATCAGTGCATGATTTGCGATAGAACTATTGGATATTACAGAATGTATGAAGTGCAAAGCCCAGGTTTAAACTTCACGTAGGCACAGGATCATCTGATTCTGTGCATTTTTCCGCACGTAAAAAAAAAACGTTTTCGCTTGCGATGGCTCATATGCTATCAAAAGCTCAGCTGAAAGGTATGTCTTATTAAATCAGTAACTGCGATGATCTGTATCTGATAGACACTTGATATGATAAGGGAACTTTGAATGATTACTTTACAATTGATCATCAGTCAAGTTTGGATTTTGTTTTCTAAAGGAGCTTAGTCTTATGTTAAATACTAAGATAAGCTGATCAGAAGTTCAATAACGTTCTGGTATTACACACAAATTTGCGTTCTTATACAGGATGGCGAGTTTAGATAAAGACTTTTCCTTTATTTTTATCTTAAAAGTGAACTCCAGTCATATATATTTACAAAAGAAAATAGTCTTAGGTTATATATAAAGCATCTTAAATTCGCAATAATTTCATATAAAATTTGCTAGCTTTCGGCCACTCAAATTTGCAATACTTACCAAGGAAATTATAATTATGTCAAGTAATAATTTAAAATAGGTACAAGGTATGCTGTGCACCAAGTTCCGTATCGTTCCCTTTGGCCTTTAACACCAAACTTTACGTCCTATATTTGATATACACTGAAGGACTTTGAAAAACGCAAAAACTGAAATTCATAAAATGATTTAATTTTTTTGCTCATCAATTCAGTTGAAAATAAGCAAAACAAGAACATCAGCATGTTAGAGAACCTTGAACTAAATTTCATCCTAAAATATTGAATAATGTAAGAGTAACGGCCTTTCAAATCAATACCCTTACATTCAAAAGTAGCAATTAATAGTGAGTGTAACTGCTATTTGCCGCTATGCATGCAGTACATCTCCGCCTCATCGAAAGGACAAGGTTTGCCATTACTTGCTGAGGAATGTTATTCTATTCATTAATCAAGGCGTTGGTAAGTTCATTTACGTTCCTAGGCGGCTGACGTCGAGCGCTAATGATCCCATGCATGCTCAATCGGAGACATGTCTGGAGACAAAGACGGCCAGTCTAGCACTGGAATCCTATTTGTTGCCAGAAAATTGACAGTGAGGCGGGCACTATGAGCTGGGGCATTGTCATGTTGGTATATAAAGTTACCTCTCCTATGATTTTGTCGCAAACAGGGTAATGCCACAGGACGAAGAACGTTATCAATGTAACGCCTAGCATTTACATTTCCATTTAAGATAACAAGGTCAGTTTTGTTAAATTGGGTTATACCAGCCCAGACGTGAACACTGCCACCACCACCACAGTTACGTTTCTGAACACAGTTCTCCGAAAACCGCTGACCGCGTTGACGTTAACTCTTGTACGGCCGTCGCAGTTTTGCACATTAAACTTGGACTCATTGGTAAATAAAACTGATCCCCACTACCTGCGATTCCATCGTAAGTGAGCCCGAGCCCAGTTTAACCTCACCGCCTTATGTCTGTTGGTCAAAATGCAACTTTTTTTAGGTCTGTTGCAACGGAGCCCAACTTCTCGAATTCTCCGCCGAACTGTACGAGCATGGATTGGGCGTCTGCAATGAAACAGTTTAAAATTTTGTCTAGAAATTGGGTCGTGATTTAAAGCAATTGTAATTAGATCGTTTATTACAAACATGAAACAACTTACCCTTGGAGTCCAATTGCTCGTCTAGCTCTCACGGTAGCCGGTCGGAATGGAAACCTTCGATGCAATCGACATGTAAGTTGGCGTCTTGATGTCGGGTTGTTATTCTTCGCTGACCAGGCCTGCGTCGATCTTTAACTGACCCAGTGGCCTGGTAACGATCTCTGAGGCGAAGAATAGTTGACGGATGGCAATTATAGTGTCGCGCGACGTCAGAAACACGTATCCCGGCTTGTAGCATTCCGATTGCGCCAGATCGTTCATGTTCGGACAAACGTGGCATGATTAATAAAGTAATAGAAGTAAAGCCAATTTGTTTTTTATATATGTAATACTACAAGCCACACGTGGAATGGTAAAATATTTTGCTTCATAAATTCGTGGGGGTGCCACGTGCTAAACCGAGTAAAACAACGATCGCGTAGCTCGTGGTGGCCAGTGCCTAAAAACGACGGTATCTAATGTAGATATAAGCAGGCTGTCGTTACCAGTCGATTTTACCCATTAAAGAAGACTAAAAATATTCGTGGTGCTAAAAAATAAATTTTCATTTTTTTGCGTTTTCAAAGTCCTTCAGTGTATATTTTAAAACAAGGCCTTTTGCTTGAATAATACAAAATGGATTGTCAGTCAAATTTATAATTTGTTACAAAGGAGAGTACTATATACCTAAATACTAAGTCATGATGCGCAACGACTACCGTAATGTTTCCTTTTATCTTCTCACAGGAAAATTTACGTCATAAATTTGATGGACAATTCAGAAAAAAATGATACATAATTTAAAGAAGGCCTTTTGCTTGAATATTACAAAATGGGTCGTCAGTCACATTTATATATATATTATTTTTTTTTACTAAGGAGAGTACCATATACCGAAATTCTAAGTCATGATGCGCAACATACACAGTAATGTTGCCTGTTATCTTCTCACAGGAAAATTTACATCATAAATTTGGTAGACAATTCAGAAAAAAAAGAATAATTCAAACTGGATCGGCAGTCAGATTTAGAACTGTTTACGAAGCGGATTATTCCTATGTTATATACTATGACATGCTGATCAACAAGTCCGTAATGTTGCCTTTGATCCTATTACAACAGAATTTTGCCTATTTCATTTGCTAGATTTTTCTGATAAGAATGTTTCCTTGATTATTTCAAAATAGATCAACATTCAGATTTGGAAGTTTTCCAAAAGAGAATAATCTTATGTTCTATACTAAGATATGCTGAGCAAAAATAATGTCGACTTTGGTCTTATTACACCATAATCTGCATCCCGTTTTTGCTAGATATTTCCGATAAGGTATTTCGCTTGATTATTTCAAAATAGATCTCCAGTCAAATTTGGAATTTTTACTAGAGGCACTACACTTACGTTTTATACAAGGATATGCTGTGCAGCAAGTTCGGTAATATTGCCTTTGCTCTTATTACACCAACATTTGCGTCGAATATTTGATACACATTTCAAATAAGGGCGTTTGTTTGAATATGTCCAAATAGATTGTTTGTAAAAATTGGATGTTTTACATCATTCTTATATTATATAGCAGGAGATATGCTAAACAGTAAGTACTAAACTGTTGCCTTCGGTTATACCAGAATTCATTACGAAAACCTGCCTATTCAAATATACTGAAAATTTTACCACCAAAAAATTAATTTTTTCAGATAAAAAAAATCTGATATTTTTCATGTTTCTACTCAAAACATAGATTGTGGGTGCTTGTTAGGTAAATTTTGAATTTTTCTACAGAAAATAATCTTCTATTATATATAAGGATATGCTCAGCAGCAAATTCCACCATGTTGCCTGCCGGCCTCGGTAACTCAGTTGGATGCGCCGTCCGACTGGAGACCAGGAGATCGCCGAGGTCGGCAACATTCTTTCGTGGAGATTGATCATGAAATATTTTCTACTGTCATTCTCTCCCTTCCGCTGATTCAAGAAGGGCAGTTGTCAGTTTCTTGCGAAAGAATGTTTACAAAACTGGTTAACCGCTTAGAGGACTAAGCCTGCCCAGTAAACGTGTGGTTAGGTAAACTGACCGCGCTCGACATGACCCCATTGGGTTGAATGGGCCGTAAAACCTCAACACAAACAAACAAACCATGTTGCCTTTGATCTTATTACACCCATATTTGCGCCCTATATTAGACAGAGGTTTCATGGGCTTGTTAACGTGATCACGTGTCTGATAATTATACAATTGTTTATGATAAATTTTATATCAACTTAGCCATTTACTGTAAATGTGGTTGTGCTGAAGAAAACTTTAGCCATTTAAGGACGCTTGCTTGAATATTTCAAATTAGATAGCCAGTCAAATTTAGATGTTGCTTGAAGGGGATTATTCTTATGTTATAAATTAAGATAAGTTTAACAAAAGTGTCTTACTTTTGCAGTCGGTCGTTTTTCACAAAAATATGCGTCGTACATTCGATAAACATTTCCGATAAAGACTTGTGTTTGAAGATTTTAAAAAAAAGATCGCCACTCAAATTTAGAATTTTTACCAAAGAAATTACTGTTCTGTTATACACTAGGATATGCTGAGCAGTAAGTGACATAATGTTGCCTTTGGTCTTATTACACCAACATTTGCGTTCTACAGATAGTTTGATATACATTTCATAGTAAGTATCGTTTATTTTCATATATGAAAGTTTGCTTGAATGTTACAAAATAGATTGCCTGGGTATTTTACAACGCTCTAACTCATACTTTATATACTAAGTTATCAGAGCAGCAAACTCCGTACTGTTGTATTCAGTCTAATTGTACCAAAATACGCGTTTGTTTGAATGTTTCAAAATAGACTGCCTGTCAAATTTGGACGTTTTACAAGGGAGTATTTTTTTCTTAAATGTACTAACCTATGCACCAAGCTATGTACTGAGCAGCAAACCTCGTGCTGTTGCATTCACTTTTTATATATTAAATTTGCCAGACATTCAAGGTAAGGACTTGAGCTTGAAGATTTAAAAATCGATCGCCAATCAAATTTGGAATTAGTTCTTAGGAAAGAAATCGTATATAATATCTAAGGATTTGCGGAGCAAAACAATCTTCTATTATATACAAGAATTCCGCGGAAGGCGGCATCGCACCTGCTGGGGCAAAAGTCACAGGAGCCACAATCAGAGTGTGGTTATTAAATAAGTTTATTTCATTCTTAGCAGTGCTTATTTGGAAAACTGGGTTGAAAAAAATGAGGACAAAGTGCCTAATGGGGCACATATATTCCAGGCCAGTGCCATTCCCACTAATGGCCATATCTTAAGCACTGACTTTTTGTATTATACAGCCCAATGATAATGGAACGTCGACGTAAAATGTGTAAAAGTCACTGGAGCGTGAAATATAGGTCAAGGTCACGGGTCAAGGTACCTGCTAATTCAGTATATCAAGGAGAAGCACAATGCAAGGTATGGTGGTTGTAGGCCTTATAGTTGAGGAGTTATCAAACATCAACATAAAATGTGTCAAATATAGGTCAAGGTCACCAGGTCAAGGTACCTGCCAAGCCAGTGCAATGAGGTGAAGCACTATGCAAGGTTTAGTGGTTGTAGGTTATATATTTGAGGAGATACCGAACATCAACATAAAATGTGTCAAAGTCACTGGAGTGCACAATATTGGTCAAGGTCACCAGGTCAAGGTACCTGCCGAGTCAGTACATGGAGAAGAAGTGCTATATAAGGTTTGGTGGTTGAAGGCCTTACAGTTGAGGACATATGGAAGGGTGACGTAAAAGGTGTAAAAGTCAATGGAGCGCGAAATATAGGTCAAGGTCACCCAATCAAGATACTTGCGGAGTCCGTACATTGAGGAGAAGCACTATGCGAGGTTTGATGGTTGTAGGCCTTATAGTTGAGGAGATATTGAAGGTTGACGTAAAATTTGTAAAAGGCAATGGAGTGCAAAATATAGGTCAAGGTCACCGGGTCAAGATACCTGCCGAGTCAGTACATCTAGGAGAAGCACTATGCAAGGTTTTGGTGGCTAGAGGTCTTAAACTTGAGGAGATCTGGAACATTGACGTAAATTATATCAAAGTCACTGCAGCCAAAATATAGGTCAAGGTCACTGCCAAGGTATCTGCCAAGTCAGTACGTTGAGAAGCATTTTGCAAGGTTTGATGGCTGTAGGCTTTATAGTTGAGGAGATATTGAACGTCGACACAAAATATGCCGAAGTCACTGGAGCGCAAAATATAGGTCAAGGTCACCGGGTCAAGGTATCTGCCAAGCCAGTACATCTAGGAGAAGCACTATGCAAGGTTTGGTAGTTGTGCGCCTTATAGTTGAGAAGATCTGGAACGTCAACGTAAATTGTGTCAAAGTCAATGGAGCGCAAAATATAGGCCAAGGTCACTGGGTCAACATACCTGCCAAGTCAGGAGGTCAGGGAGATGTGTCATGCAAGATATGATGGTTGTTGTAGAATTGTAGTTGATTAGAATACTAACTTTGACGTAAATGTCAAACTTCGACATGACACAACTGTTAACAGACAGACGGACGGACGAACGGACAGACAAATGGAAAAGCGGGCATCTATGTCCCAAAGTCAGGAGGTCAGGGAGATGTTTCATACAAGTTTTGATGGTTGTTTAGTCTTGTGGTTGATTAGAATACTAACTTTGAAATAAATGTCGAACTTCGACATAACAGAACTGTTAACAGACGGACAGACGGACGGACGAACAGACGGACGAATGGAAAAGTGGGCACCTATGTCGTAAAGTCGAGACGTCAGGGAGATGTTTCATGCAAGGTTTGATGGTTGTTTATTTAGTCTTGTAGTTGATTAAAATACTAACTTTGACATAAATGTCAAACTTCGACATAAATGTTGACAGACGGACGGACAAACGGACAGACATATGGAAAAGCGGACGCCTATATCGCAAAGTCAGGAGGTCAGGGAGATGTTTCATGCACGGTTTGATGGTTGTTTAGTCTTGTAGTTGATTAGAATACTAACTTTGACATAAATGTCGAACGTCGACATAAATGTTGACAGACGGACGGACGGACAGAAAATCGGACGCCTATATCGCACCCTGCTGCAAGCAGGTGCGATAATAAGGATATACTTAGCAGCAAGCCTTACGTCATATATAACCATCAGTTGCCTGCTTTGTTCAACATTTAAAATAAGATCATTTACTCGAATGACTTAAATTAGATCGCCTGTCAAATTTGGTAGTTGCTTGGAAAGTAAGCTGAACAGCAACTGCCTTACTGTTGTATTCGTTCTTACTATACTATACTAAAATATGGGTCAAATATCTGATAGACATTTCTGGTAAGGACTTGAGCTTGAAGATTGCAAAATAGATCGCCACTCAAATGTGGAATTTTTACTCCTGAAATTATTCTAATGTTTATACTAGGACATGCTGACAAGCAAACTCTGTAATGTTGCCTATGGCCTTATTAACCCAATATTTGCGTCCTATCAAGGAAAGAAAAAATCTGAAAATGACTTGAGCCTAGATTTCAAAATAGATCGCCACTAAAATTTGGAATTATTTCTAAAGAAAGAAATCTATAATATCTTAGGATTTGCGGAGCAGAAAGTTCCATATTGTTGCCTTTGGTCATATTCCTCCAACACTTGCGTCCTATATCTGATAGACATTCAAATGAGGTCGTTTGCTCGAATATTTCAAATTAGATTACCTGTCAAATTTGGTAGTTGCCTGGAGATTATTCTTTTGTTATACATTAAGTTAGCTGAACAACAAGTGCCGTACTGTAACATTCTGTCTTACTATACCAAAATATGCGTCAAATATTTGATAGACTTTTCATTTGAGATATTGAGCTTGAAGATTGCAAAATAGATCGCCAGTCAAATTTGGAAGTTTTACTCCAGATATTAAACAAATGTTCATACTAGGACATGCTGAGCAGCAAACGTTGTAATGTTGCCTATGGTCTTATTAACCCAGCATCTGCGTCCTATATAGGAATATATATGAAAGACATTTTCAGAAAATGACTTGGGCCTGTAAGATTTCAAAATAGATCTCCACTCCAATTTGAAATTGTTTCTAAGGAAAGAAATCCTATATAATATCGTAGGATTTACGGAACAGCAAGTACCATAAAGTTGCCTCTCGTCATATATGACCAACAGTTGCCTGCTGTTTTCGATAAACTTTTAAAATAAGGTCATTTGCGCGAATATTTCAAATTAGATCGCCTGTCGAATTTGGTAGTTGCATGAGGATTATTCTTTTGTTATAAACTAAGTTAGCTGAACAGCAAGTACCGTATTGTTGAATTCGGTCTTGATATACTAAATATGGGTCAAATATTTGAAGGACATTTCAGGTAAGGACTTGAGCTTGAATATTGCAAAAGCAATCGCCAATTACATTTGGAATTTTTATTCCGGCCATTAATCTAATGTTTATACTAGAATGCGTTCAGCAGTAAACGCTATAATGTTGTCCATTGGTCTTATTAGCCCAATATTTACGTCCTGTATATACTAGGACGAAAAAGAAAAACCGAGAAACATTTTCGAAAAAGAAACGCAGGGTAACCTTTACAAATAGTTTTAAGGTATTTAATCTAATGTTACATTCATTTTTTTTATTTTATTTTTGTATAGCTTTTGATCTTTATCGCAGAGCTGACAAAGTTTCATCCGATATTCAGTGACGATTATGAGGAAAAAAAAATAAAAAAAATAAAAATCATCCATTTGACAGTAGCCCTTTTTGTGTATTTCTTGCATATTCTATGTACCCGGTGTTTCTTTTTTCGTCCTAGTATAGAAAAGACATCTCATATAATGACTTCAGCCTAAAAGATTTCAAATAGTTCGCCATTTTAATTTTGAATTATTTCTAAAGAAATGCATCTTATATAATATCTTAGGATTTGCGGAGCAGCAAGTTCTATAATGTTGCCTTTGGTTATATTTATATTCAACCAACACTTGCGTCCTATAAGTGAAAGACATTTCAAATAAAGACGTTTGCTTGAATATTTCAAAAAAAAATCGCCGTTTAAAAGTGGAAGTTTTTTTATATTATACTCTAAGATTTTTTTGTTATACACTAAGATATGCTGTACAGCAAGTGCCGTATTGTTGCATTCGGTCATATTATACCAAAATATGCATCCTATATTGGATATACATTTCAGAAAAGAACTTGAGCCTGAAGATTTCAAAATAGATCGCCACTCAAATTTGGAATTATTTCTATTCTATTCTACGATTAACTGAGCAGCATGTGCAATAATATTATCTTTGATAATTTTTTACCAACAGTTGCGTCCTTTATTGGATAAACGTTTCAAATACGAATCTTTGCTTGAAAATTTTAATTTATACCGCTTGCCAAAATTTGAAGCTGCTAATAGGAGATTATTCTTATGTTATATACTAATATATGCTGCACACAAGTGTCGTACTGTTGCACTCTGTCTTGTTATGTCAAAACATGCGTGCAATATTTGATATACGTTTCAGGTAAGGACATGCGTTTGAACATTTAAAAAAAGACCGATACGCAAATTTGGAATTTTTACCGAATAAATTACTGTTATGTTAAGTACTAGGATATGCTGGGCAACATTTTAGATAATGATGTTTGCTTGAATATTTCAAAATAGATTGCCAGCCAAATTCGATCAAAGAAGATTATTCTTATGTTTATTACTAAGATAAGCTGAGCGACAAGTTTGGTAATGTTGCCTTTGGTCTGATTACACTCGAAATTGCGTCCTATATTTGATGCGCATCTCAAATAAGGAAAAAAGAGCCGCTAATTATTTTTAGAATTTAATCAAAATTAATATTATTATTATTATTATTATTATTATTATTATTATTTGTTTTTTGTTAAAAAGTAAGATAAGCTATGACTATGATCATTGTGGGCAGTATGACGAGGATGAAAGTTATAGTGACTATCAGGATGCTCCATGTCAGAGTTCCAGTCATAAGAGAACAAATGACGATTGTGAAAAGGATCAGGCGAAAAGTAGCAAGGCTACAGACTCTTCTGAAAGTTCAGGTCGTTTTTCTGGCTTGGCTAAACGGTTCAGGTCTATTGAACATTATCACAAGAGTGTTGACGCTGATTTGGCGGCTAACATTAATGAATTATTCAAAATAGGCATGGAAGAAGAGCAGTACACAAATATGGTGAAGGATGAGACAACGCCCCATTCATCAAATTGTGAAAGCCTAGTAACCGTCAAGTTGAACAGTTTGGTTTGGAATATTGTGTCCCCTTCAGCACGTTCATGGGATAAAAAGTTACAGATTTTGGAAACTACTATTGTCAAATCTGCACGTATTCTGGCAAACACTGTAGATAAAGCTGCAAAGATGCAAAAAGAAACAGCAATGGCTTGGAAAGAAGGTTGTGAACTGAATAGTTTAATTGATGGCTTTAATGACTCCTTAGCTTTATTGGGCCAATAGACAAGTAAATATGAGACGCGGGGATCTATTCAGACCAAAAATGCGTAATGAATATGTACATTTGTGTACACATTCTATTCCATTCACAACACAGTTATTTGTTGATGATGTGTCCAAAACAGCAAAGGAAATAGAAGACTGCTCCAGAATTGGTTATTAACTGCAGCATGGTCACACCCAAAGTTTCAGGATCAGACCTTACCCTAGAAGGCCTACAAGTGGATATGGTGGATATGGCCGCGGTTGTTTCCGTGGTAGAGGTAGTTATGGCGCTGCAGACTACCAGCAACACCTGCCAAAAACCTCCCCACGCCAAGGGGGAAACCGGAGGATATAGATTGTCAAGTAAGTAAACATTTTGACGCAGGAAGACTGAAATATTTTGCCGGTGAACGGGAAAAAAATAACAAATGACCCGGCGATATTAGATGCTGTTAAACGTTATCGTATGCCATTTATAAATGATATTCCTCCAGAACAAGAGCATTTTTCACAGCAAAATTCAATGAAAAACAGGTATAAATTATTGATAAAGAAGTTGAAATATTTTTAGATTTAAAGTACTTGAATCAACATGTTGGGATGACCGACAATTTTTGTCTCCGGTTTTCTTGAGACCAAAGAACAATGAGTATCGTATGATTTTAAATTTGAAGAAATTCAATCAGCATATACCTTATCAGCATTTTAAAATGAATACATTTGAAAAAGCATTAACACTGATCAGAAATGATATGTTTATGTGTACATCTGATATTAAACATGCTTACTATTCAGTTCCAGTGGCAGAAGAACACAGGAAGTTCTTTAGGTTTCAGTGGAGAGGCAAAATATTTCAGTACACTTGCTGCCCAAATGGTTATTGTCTAGGCCCTCATTATTTACGAAATTGTTGAAGCCAGTGTTTGCAAAACTGATATCAGATGGTCACATTTGTACACTGAAGGACTTTGAAAACGCAAAAAAATGAAAATTTATTTTTTAGCACCACGAATATTTTTAGTGTTCTTTAATGGGTAAAATCGATTGGTAACGACAGCCTGCTTATATCTACATTAGATACCGTCGTTTTTAGGCACTGGCCACCACGAGCTACGCGATCGTTGCTTTACCCGGTTGAGCACGTGGCACCCCCACGAATTTATGAAGCAAAATATTTTACCATTCTACGTGTAGCTTGTAGTCTTACATATATAAAAAACAAATTGGCTTTACTTCTATTACTTTATTGATCATGCAACGTTTGTCCGAACATGAACGATCTGGCGCAATCTGAATGCTACAAGCCGGGGTACGTGTTTCTGACGTCGCGCGACACTATAATTGTCATCCGTCAACTATTCTTTGCCTCAGAGATCGTTACCAGGGCACTGGGTCAGTTAATGATCGACGCAGGCCTGATCAGCGAAGAATAACAGCCCGACGTCAAGACGCCAACTGACGTCGATTGCATCGAAGGTTTCCATTCCGACCGGCTACCGTCAGTGCCAGACGAACAATTGGACTCCAAGGGTAAGTTGTTTCATGTTTATAATAAACGATCTAATTACAATTGCTTTAAATCACGACCCAATTTCTAGACAAAATTTTAAACTGTTTCATTGCAGACGCCCAATCCATGCTCGTACAGTTCGGCGGAGAATTCGAGAAGTTGGGCTCCGTTGCCACAGATCTAAAAAAGGTTGCATTTTGACCAACAGACATAAGGCGGTGAGGTTAAACTGGGCTCGGGCTCACTTACGATGGAATCGCAGGCAGTGGGGATCAGTTTTATTTACCGATGAGTCCAAGTTTAATGTGCAAAACTGCGACGGCCGTACAAGAGTTAACGTCAACGCGGTCAGCGGTTTTCGGAGAACTGTTTTCAGAAACGTAACCATGGTGGTGGTGGCAGTGTTCACGTCTGGGCTGATATAACCCAATTTAACAAAACTGACCTTGTTATCTTAAATGGAAATGTAAATGCTAGGCGTTACATTGATAACGTTCTTCGTCCTGTGGCATTACCTTTTTTGTGACAAAATTATAGGAGAGATAACTTTATATACCAACATGACAATGCCCCAGCTCATAGCGCCCGCCTTACTGTCAATTTTCTGGCAACAAATAGGATTCCAGTGCTAGACTGGCCGTCTTTGTCTCCAGACATGTCTCCGATTGAGCATGCATGGGATGAGCTGGCCAGACGCATTACAGGTCGACGTCAGCCGCCTAGGAACGTAAATGAACCTACCAACGCCTTGATTAATGAATGGAATAACATTCCTCAGCAAGTAATGGCAAACCTTTCCTTTCGATGAGGCGGAGATGTACTGCATGCATAGCGGCAAATGGCAGTTACACTCGCTATTAGTTGCTACTTTTGAATGTAAGGGCATAGATATTTGATAGACCGTTACTCTTATATTATTCAATGTTCTTATATTATTCATGCCTTGTTGTCAACCCAATCATTGTTGATGGCTATGCTTCACTCTTTAATTGCACGACGGCGGTTCGGGCCTCAGACTCAATGACGGCCTCTTCGTAAAATTTTAACCAGTGGGTTGGGGCTTGACGATATGTCTTTGGCTTGGCCCGCCGTGGTTCAACTATTGGTTTTCATTTACTCTGGCATACAGTTGAATTAGCCATGAGTACTCGTCTTTGTTTATTATAGTGATTAATTTGATTTTTATGTTTTCGCTTTGATGCATTGACTGAGTTGGGAGCCTTTATGCGAACCGAATTTTTATGTATTTATGTATTAAGAGTAGCATCGGGACCCAGGGTGGTTAGCTAGCTGTAAAAGTGCTTTAAACCCCCTGGTGGTTTGCTCTACCGACCGTTCTAAGGCGGTGGTCACGGTGTTAGTCTTACTCCTTGTTGCCTTGTGGTTTATTCTACGAGGCGATTTGTTGTATGTCTTTCCGTGTGTCATTTTGTTCTTGTGTTTTTCAGTCCTTTTAGTATTGCGATTACCTCGCTTGGGGAAGAGAGAGCTAATCTTAGTGCTTTTCGTACGTTTGTTCGGTTTGTGCTTGTCTAGATTTGTCGGTTTCCTCTTCCTCTTGGGGTCTGGGAAGGGCTGCGGTTTGTGATTGTGGCACTCCCTGGACTTTTCTCTTACTTTTTTGGGGATGAAATTTAGAACAAGTTTCGCTAAAATGCTGATGTTCTTGTTTTGCTTATTTTCAACTGAATTGATGAGCAAAAAAATTAATCATTTTATGAATTTCAATTTTTGAGTTTTCAAAGTCCTTCAGTGTACAGGTTTTATTGATGATAGTTTGCTAGGAGGCAATACGTTTGATGAATGTTTGTTTACAGTTTATGTATCCCACGAATTATAGATGTCACTTGATTTCATCATGAAAGATGACAAGTCGCAGCTAGTTCCATCTCAGCTATATTTAGATATATTTAGGCTTTATCATTGATTCTGTGCTAATGGTTGTTACCCTGCCTGAAGAAAAGCAAGATTACATTGTGGAACTGTGCAGAAAGCTTCAAAGAACAAAGCTAGCAAAAATAAGAGATGTTGCACAGGTTATAGGGTCGTTAGTATCTTCTTTTCCTGCGGTAGATTATGGTAAATTGTTCTACAGGCAGTTGGAAAAAAAGCTAAGAATGAGGCATTGAAGAGAAGTCATGGTAACTATGAATCGGATGCCGGCCTCGGTGGCTCAGTTGGATGCGCCGTCCGACTGGAGACCAGGAGGTCGCGGGTTCAACCCCAGCCGAGGTCGGCAACATTCTTTCGAGAGATTGATCATGAAATATTTTCTACGGTCATTCTCTCCCTTCCGCTGATTCAAGAAGGGCAGTTGTCAGTTTCTGGCGAAAGAATGTGCACAATACTGGTTAACCGCTTAGGGACTAAGCCTGCCCAGTAACATGTGGTTAGGTAAACTGATCGTGCTCGACATGACCCTATTGGGTTGACTGGGCCGTAAAACCTCAACACAAACTATGAATCGGATTTGACAATATCTCAAGGTATGAAAACAGAACTAGAATGGTGGATTTGTAATATCCATACACAGGTGAGAGTCATAATCGGGGTAGCCCCTCAACTGAAATTCAGACCAATAGCAGTGGTCTTGATAGGGGTGTTGTCTATCTAGGAGACACATTTGGTGGTAGATGGTCTTTAGAGGAGCGCGCATATCATATAAATGTATTAGAATTAATGGCTATTCTCTTTGCTGTGCAAGCTTTGGCTGATAAGTTTGCAAGTAAACATGTAAAGGTTCTTTCTGACAATTCCACAGCAGTGTGCTATGTCAATAGTATGGGTAGTATCAGGTCAGATAGGTGTAATGAGATCAGTTGGGACATATGGTTGCTATGCATGTCAAAGGGTATTTGGCTGACATGTGCTCATATACCCGGCACTTAGTCCCTCCTTTATTCTATTAACTCATAGAATTACAATTAAACATTTCCTTTTACCAAGGTAAGTCTCGTCGAATTTCAATTATACCGCCATCTCTGTAAAAGAATAGAATTATTATTATACATATAATCCTTTCTTACTTCTTTCATACCATTAAGTATGTGACTTTGTATCAAAAACCTGGATCAAGTAATCTGATTGACTGAAAATAATTTATAAGAGTGTGTGGCAGCTTTATTCATTTAGCAGAACAAGGGTTAAGGGGTACTGAAACACTTTCAGGAGAGACAATTATGTCAAATCGGTTTACCTCGTTTCTGAAAAGGGGTCTACTCTAAAAAGAACGTAGAAAGAATTGGGGCATTTTTCTTTTTCTTTTTTTTTCTTTTAGAGTAGATCCATTTTTCAGAAAGAAGCATGACATACAGGAAAGCAAACCGGAAGTCACTTAAGTTTTGTCCCTTGCCAAAAATAGAATATTGAAGAGTCTGACTACGCCTTTTTTTCAAACGACAGACAGACTCACACCGGTGTAATGTCATTTTGGCTTATTGCCGAGTATAATGCGAATAACGGCAGGTCCAAACAGAAGGAGGGTCTCTTTAACCCATTTAAGCCTAGCGTCCCATAAAAGGGACATTGACAAACAGTGTAGACCCAGATCAGACGCCAAAGAATGCGACGTCTGAGCAGTGTCTACACTATTTGCATTAAATACAGGAATTTCTGTTAAACATGGTAAGAATAAAAAACCTTCTAGACACCCCTTAAATGGGAAATGGACCGGTCCGAAGAATGACGGTAGAAGATTCCATTCGGTATTAATGGATTAATTTGTTTGTAAGTCCATTTTGGAAATAAAGCTTAGTTCTGTATCATTGCTTATGCAGGAACGCTGTGTTAGAAGTTAGCTTAACATCCACAAAACTGTAAGTAAAGATACTTAGGAAATACCACAATCACGAAGCACAGCCTTCCCGAGACACTGAAGAAGAAGGAATAAGAAATACAGTTGACTCTCGTTATCTCGACCTCGCTCATTTCGAATAACCGCATATCTCGAAGTAAATATCTAATCCCTGCCTAAACATGAAAATCGAACAACATGTAAAAACAAATATTGTGGAAAAGAGGAGAAATTGCTGTTAAAGAGCAATTTCTCCTCTTTTCCACAACATTTTCAATATATCTCTAACTTCAAGAATCCAATTACATATATATTTTAATGTGGTTGTTCGAATTATATTTCTTCCTCAATTCTGCAAATCTGATATGTCGAGGTACGGAGTCTCGAAGTATTTCAGAGAGTCCCTTGGAGTTCGAGATAACGAGCGTTGACTGTAAATAATGACAAAACAAACGCCATATATGGAAAACCATCGACACAAGATCGAAGAAGAAATTCAACAGAGGAGCCGCCTTGTAATAGTCAATAGAAAACATTGTGGATGACGGGGCGGGGTTTGAGACGAGGTTGCTTAAACTAACTTTTCTCACGCAAAACTTCAGCTTGATTCTGACGCCGCCCCAAATGTCAATTATATGTTCGGTCCGCAGAGGGTCCTCCTCCCCATTATGAAAAAAAAACAAACAAAAAAAACAAAACAATGAAGCGCGTTTAATTTGTGAGGAAACAAAGCAAAAGGCTCAATAGCAATCTGACATTCGAACACAAACCACGAACAGGAATACGATTGGCTCGGCAAAAATCATTGATAGAGGAAGCAGCCTTCATTTAGTCTGAGGACTGACCCACCGTTGTGCAAATGAAGAGGGAAGCAAAGTTATCAACCATGACTGAGTTAAAAGCCATACATTTTGCCGCAGAATATTCGTATTGTAACCTTTCTGTTTGTAGTAAGTGACAATCGTTTTAGATTGTTAAAATAAAAACGTTGAACTATAATAATTCGCCATGTTCGTGTCACGGGCAGATAACTCTGTCAAACGAAATTTTCCCATTAGCAATTCCAAACCGGAGCTCCAAAATATCAATGCACATACCAAGTTTGGTGAAAATCCATTGATGTTTACTCAAGTTTGTCATCCGGAAACGAAATACGGACGGACGGACGTACAACTGACGGACGGACGGACATACACATGGACATCCAATGTGAAACCGTAATATCCCGCCACTATCGTGTGGCGGGGTATAAAAAAACAGCCAAAACATGTCATTGATTGTTTACGTTACATATCGTGACATAACGTTTCCTTTTGAAATAAGCGTGTTTTTTTTTTTTGTTTTTTTTTTTTGCGATCGCTATTTACAGCCGGCTGTCACCAGCGAAAGTTCGCCGGCTGTCTCCAGCGAACTTTCGCTGGTGACAGCCAGGCTAAATATATTGATGGTATATTGACAAAAAATAAATAATTCAGTAATTTACTGATTTTTATTCTATTGATATATGTACATTTAAGAATAAATGTTTATATGGTTTTGAATATTAATACATGAATTTTATCATTTTTAAATATTTGTTTTAGTTTTTTTTTTTTTTTTTTTTTTTTTTTTGTTTTTTTTTATTATTGAATCATAAGATAGCATTTTTGTTCATGTGTATATTTTCTTTTTATGTCATTTTCTTTCACTCATTTTAAGTAAGTGTTTGTTGATAAGAATTTATGAAAACCTTATCAATTTTTGCCACGAAGGGTAGAGGTGGGTCTTATCATTCTGAAATCATTATTAAAGGTGACATACTGTTGATGTTTGGAGTCTTTGAGAGCTGCATTTTAAAGTGAACACTTAGTATCTCTTCTTGTACAGATCTATGCTATTATAATGAGACTGAAAGACTGCTGAAAGTGACATTTAACAGACTGGATATACTGTGTGTACTGAAACCTTGTTGAAGGCCATGTGCTTTATTCTGATGAGCATTTGACTGCATTGTATGAGGTGGTGTTTAGCAACAACTAAACAAAATTTTAGTTGTGTTTGGATCTAGTAATTTATTGCTGATCATAATAAAAAGGTGCTTCTGTAGTGCTGTAGTTCTTTGTTGTTCTGTTTGTTCTTTGGTGTTATGATTATATTTTCCTGTTATGAGTGACTATTATTTGGTAAGGTTCAGATAACTGAAACACCAATTTCCTAGGAAAAAGCTGCTTTCTTTTTATCATACATTTTCAACGGTTGTTATGACTAGTTGCATTTTCACTCAGCAAAACAAGTATCAACTAGACAAAATTGCCAGATGGGGCACATATACCTCCGATCAGTGCTACCGCCTTTTTTGTTAAAGTGTAAAGTACGTAGCTTTGACTCTAGAGACGGCAGTTATATGCAATATCAATACAATATTGAAAATATTTAGTTACACATTATGTGAAGCCCATGACCTTGACCTCAAAGGTAAGGCATGTGTACAGGGATTATGCTAAATAAAACTTTAGACCGATAACTATCACCATAACAAACACCAGTAAAATCAATTAGAGTCTTTATCATTTAAGCAGAAACTTTGACATTTGTACAAAAAATCTAAGTCTGTGTCCTTGACCCCAAAGCCATGCCCCAGCTTGGGGATGGTGCTAAGAAAAACTTTAGATCTATGTATATAATCATGCCAAATATTAATGAAATCAATCAAAGGGTCTTGATAATACAGCTGTAGACTTCAGTGCAAAAAGTTTGACTTTTATATAAAATTCTAAGTCTGTGACCTTGACCTCAAGTTTTAGCCCTAAATTTCTCTGAGTAAATCTTTCAACCTATATCTACCATATGCCAAATATAAATGAAATTAAAACAGTGTTTTCGGAGGAAAACGTATGTTCCCCCACCAGTTTGAACAGACATATTGTTAAAATAGATTGTATCTATAATAAACGCAAGGTCACAATATACCTATATGTAAGTTTGGTCAAAATTTAATCCATTCCTCAATGAGATAGGGTGCTGACAAGCCATTTTCTAAAATCATAGCCCTTGTGTAACCTTGAAAATGGGGTCAAGGTCACAAAAATCTCATCAGTTCTTGTCTCTGTCTCAACAATATAGCTGTGCAAGTTTGGTCAAAATCCAACCATTCATTCAGCAGATAGCGTTCAGACAAGCCATTATCCAACAATCTGAGCCCTCCTGCGACCTTGAAAATGGGGTAAAGGTCACCAAAATAGAATTAGTTATTTTCCATGCCACAACAATTTGGCTGTGCAAGTTTATTTAAAATCCATCCATTCCTCCAAGAGATACAGTGCAAACAAGCCATTTTCCAACAATCTAAGCCCTAGTGTGACCTTGAAAATGGGGTCAAGGTCACGAAAATGTAATCACTTCTTTTCCATGTCCCAAAAATATAGCTGTTTAAGTCTGGTCGAAATCTACTCATTCCTTCAGGAGACAAGGTGCAGACAAGCCATTTTCCACCAATCTAAGCCTTAGTGTGACCTTGAAAATGGGGTCAAGGTCATCAAAATCTAACCAGTTCTTTTCCATATCTTAACAATTAAGATGTAGAAGTTTGGTCAAAATCCATTCATTCTTTTAGGAGATAGGGTGCAGATAAGCAATTATCAATTATCCAACAATCTAAGCCCTCCCGTGACCTTAAAAATGGGGTCAAGGTCACCAAAATCTAATCAGTTCTTTTACATGTCCCAGCATTAAAGATGTGCAAGTTTGGTCAAAATCTATTCATTCCTACAAGAGAGAGGTGTTGACAAGCCACTTTCCAACAAATCTAAGGCCTCCAGTGACCTTGAAAATAGGGTCAAGGTCACCAAAATCTAATCAGTTCTTTTACATGTCCAAGCATTGTAGATGTGCAAGTTTGGTCAAAATCTATTAATTCCTACAAGAGATAGGTAGCGGACAAGCCGTTTTCGAACAATCTAAGCCATCCTGTGACCTTGAAAATAGGGGCAAGGTCACCAAAATCTAATCAGTTATTTTACATGTCCCAGCAATATAGATGTGCAAGTTTGGTTAAAATCTATTCATTCCTTCAAGAGATATGGTGCGGACAACCCATTTTCCAACAATCTAAGCCCTCCTGTGACCTTGAAAATAGGGTCAAGGTCACCAAAATCTAATCAGCAATTTTCCCCCTCCAAATGATATACTTATGTAAGTTTGGCTAAAATATGTCCATTCAATAAGGAGATAGAATGCGGACAAGAGGCTACGCCGACGCCGACGCCGACGCCGACGCCGCCGCCGACGGGATCCGCACTAAAAACAATATGTCCCCCATGGTGGGGGGACATAATTCATCAAAAGGTCTTAGTGATATAGCTGTATGAACTTTAAGGCAAATATTTTGACTTTTATATGAAAATTCAAACTGCGACCTTGACCTCAAGGTCACATCCCAGGGTGATGATCAAGCTGAGTAAGACTCTAAACCTATATCTACCATCATGCCAAATATATGAAATTCATTAAAGGGTCTTGATAATATAGCTATATAAACTTAAGTGCAATAATTTTTACATAAAAATTCTAAGTCCGTGACCGTGACCTCAAGGTCAGGCCCTGAGGTAGGAATGGCATTGAGTAAAACTTTAAACCCATATCTACCAGCACACCAAATATAAATGAAATTCATCTAATGGTCTTTATAATGTAAGGACTTAGGTCTTTTAAACTTTGAAGCAAAAACTTTGACCCTAGTTCAACGAACGTGATGGAAAGACGAAGGAATGAATGAATGTACATACGAACAAAAGAACGGAAAGGCGAAAACTATATTTCCCTCAACATACTTCGTATGTCAGGGTATACATGTAGCTATGTAAATTTTAAATTAAAAAAGTTTGACTTTTATATGAAAATTCTAAATATGGGACCCTAACCCAAAGTCACGCCCTGGGACAGGAATTTCTCTGAGTAAAACTTTAAACCTATACACTACAACTTCTTTATAACACGGTTCGTTGTAACACGGTTTTGGATATAACACGGCTCAAAGATGGATCCAAAAACTGTATAGATTATATTAAAAAATGACCATAAATGGTCAAATTTCAATATAATCTATACATTTTTGTTTGGATTTAACACGATTGTTTAACTAACACTGTTTATGCTATGGGCCCCAACAATAGTGTTATAAAGAGGTTGTGGTGTATCTGCCATAATGCCAAATATAAATGAAATTCATCTAAAGGTCCTGTAGCTATACAAACTTAAATCCAAAAAAGGTAAGAGAAATGTCCAGGGAGTGCCACAATCACAAACCGCAGCCCTTCCCAGACCCCAAGAGGAAGAGGAAACCGACAAATCTAAACAAGCACAAACCGAACAAACGTACGAAAAGCACTAAGATTAGCTCTCTCTTCCCCATGCGAGGTAATCGCAATACTAAAAGGACTGAAAAACACGAGAACAAAATGATACACGGAAAGACATACAACAAATTGCCTTGTAGAATAAACCACAAAGCAACAAAGAGTAAGACTAACACCAGGACCACCGCCTTAGAACGGTCGGTAGAGCAAACCACCGTGGGGTTTTAAGCACTTTTACAGCTAGCTAACTTCACCCTGGGTCCCGATGCTACTCTTAATACAAAAATACATAAAAATTCGGTTCGCATAAAGGCTCCCAACTCAGTCAATGCATCAAAGCGAAAACATAAAAATCAAATTAATCACTATAATAAACAAAGACGAGTACTCATGGCCTAATTCTACTGTATGCTAGAGTAAATGAAAAACCAATAGTTGAACCACGGCGGGCCAAGCCAAACATTTTGACTTTTATCTGAAAAATCTAAGACTGTGACCTTGACCTCAAGGTCACATCCCCGGGTAGGGATTGACATCATTGTGCTCAGTAAAAGTCTAGACCTATATCTTCCATCATAGCTATTTAAACATAAATGCATAAATTTTGACTTTTACATAAAAATTTTAAGTCCATTACCTTGAGCTCAAGGTCAGGCCTGGAGTGGGAATGGCACTGAGTAAAACTTTAGATCTATATCTACCATCATGCCAAATATAAATGAAATCCATTGACGGGTCTTTATAATACAAGGTCTTATAAACTTTTTGACGCAAAATCTTTGACCCTGGAATCCACGAACATGATGGAAAGATGAATTAACGAATGACCGTACGAACGAACTGAAAAAGGGAAAAACTATATACCCCTTGACATACTTTGTATGTCGAGCGTATAATGACAAAGATACATGAAGGATTTTGGTTGTGGACAGCTTTAACAACCACTTACTGTTTTGATGTTTAAATTATATCAAGGCTTAAAATATCACCTGACTGTTAAAAATATATGGGAGGATCGAACAAAGTCCTCTATTTCTGACCCGATCTCGTTGATTTGGAAGCCCGGATAGGGCAACATGACGATGCTGGAATCTATATGTTCATGAAAATATTTGGCTTGCCTATGCCCAACAACTGACTCATCTGTCAAATAGTTATAACCACGCCTACGTGAATTTCCTTAGACAAACTTTGTATTGATAAACCTGTGCTTACCTGTAAAAACATGTGTTGATTTGTTTGTAAAACTGAAAACATTGACAATTATCTTATTAGCTATTTTTTATGGTCAGTTGCGGTTGTCAGTTAAATGGTCAAGTAACTTGACGGAGGAGTCAATTAATGCCATTGCTGAACTTATGCTGCTTTGAATTTTGAAATGGACTGTTCAATCAATCAATCAGATTTTTAACGTAGCCGAGCTACAGAGTCACATTGGGGCTATGCTGAAATGGACTCTTGTTTAAGGTTCCAGTTTATATGTATACATACCAAGTAGGCCATTAACTTTCATGTGTCTGAACAAAAGGTCTCAATTATGCCAATTTGTAGATGTAGTTATTCTTTAACAAACAAACCAAAATGTTGAAAAATACAAATTTATGTTAAACAAATACAAACAAATAAAGTGACATAAAGACAAAAAATAAATAAAAAAATACAGATATATAGAAAATACAGATATAAATATATATTAAAGACATGAGCATATAATTCAGTAATCATAAATAACCATGATGTACGTGTAAATTAATGCCTATAATACTAATACCCAGTTTTAAAATGATAAAGTAATTTTAATAACCACGATATATCGAAATTAAGATTTAAATAAAGGCTAAATAAATAAAAGAAAAGTCAATAAATGACTAAACTTTTTGTTGTTGGTCAATAAACCATCTATATATTTTTGCTGGCTGTTACTGGCGAACTTTCGCTGGAGACAGTCGGCTGTCTCCAGCGAACTTTCGCTGGTGACAGCCGGCTGTCAATAGCCACTTCCTTTTTTTTCTTTTTTTTTCTAGACTTTCGTTGACGTAAACGTAATTCTTTTACATAGCAAATAAGATGATATTGATGATATTTTACTTTTTTTGATTGTGGCTTTTAAATGGAATCTTGCACAAAATGCAAGGACATTGGTTTGTTTAGTTTACTGCATTAACATTATCGGGTCCCTCGAAAGATATTTCAACACTCGGCTTGGACCTTGTATGCAAACACGTTTCTCGGGACCCGACAAGCAACAATATATGATAAAAAAACGCATACACATATGATCCCTCTCATATTTCTTGTTTTCAGCTCCGGCAGGCTGACCACCTCTTTTGGTTCAGAATACAGTCGAACCTCAGTGGCTTGAAATTCTTTGGGACCATGGAAATTTATTCGAGATATGGAGCCACTGAGGGTCAATTATGGCGATAGATCAGGATACAAATGGCGATAATTTTGGGAAATATTTACGATCTTCTACACAATAATGGTATGTTTATATTAGGCGATTTTAACGGGTACACACAACATACAATTTCATGATAAAATAAGAAAATAGTCATGATAAACGAGCCATCGGTGTTCGAGCTATTGAGGTTCGACTGTATATTATTTTTATATACCTAATATCTATACCCGCCGATAGTGTAACAAAGGTATGGAGAACACATTGTCCTATATATAAAAAGGTTATTATGCTAAATACTGTCGAACCTCAATAACTCGAACACCTTTGGGACCATGGAAATTTGTTGTAGTTCGAGTCACTGAGGGTTAATCATGACGCAAGGTCAGGAAGCAAATGGCGATCATTTATGGAATGTTTTTCGATCTTCTAGAAAATATGAGACTCGATGAGGTGATTTTAATGAGTACACACAACATACAATTTTAGATAAAAAAGAAAAAGAAAAATATCCTTAAATATTTGTTTTCTTGTGCTATCGGAAGAATTTCGTAGGGACTCAAAAACGAGTTCGAATTAGCCATGGTAAACGAACTATTGAGGTTTGCCTGTATAATTTACTTTCTTTTATTATGGGAATGGATTTTAATCGATGTGTAAACACCGGCGAACCACTGAAAAACTGTTCCTGCTCTGGATTTAACTGAAGTCTAAAACTTTGCCATTAGCCAATTAAATTTTGTGAAATGTGTACAAACATGAGGAGTCAAATATAGAATTATATATGCTTTAAATGAATGTGTGACAAGGAGTATTAATTATAGTTTCCTTACCCGGTAAATATCGAAGATTTCAAGACAGTGACAAACTGTTCCAAGGTTGCCATTTAATTTTATTTCAGGAAACATACGACCAGCATCAGGCGCCTGTGACTCAGTACCGCTAGAATCAGTCCGTGTGTCATCAAACTGCAGTAAAACATCAAAACCTGTGAATAGGCTAGGCTTAAAGTTGCAAGCACCCTTCTCGCCGACCGATAATATCACATCTTTCGTATTTGCGCAGAGGAAACAAAATATATTCGCATATATGGTTGACTTTGTCTGGACTGGCGAAAAGAAGCGATAGCATGCTTCTAGTATATGATTAAAGCCATCGATATTTGAACTGTTTTTATAACATCTTTGTGTATCCTGGTGTCGAATACAGCTTTTGACCGAGATGTTTGTCGGGGGTATGAACATGACTTTTCCCATCCTAGACATTGTTCTGTTGAAATCTGATGTTTGTGGAGACATTGGCGGCATTTGAATATTGGGCATATCAATTCTACGCCACCTTCCAAGTCTGTCCGCGTCCTCATTACAGATAGAACAAAACATGTTCCAGTAAGAGTGACCACTTGTCAATGATGTTACAGGATACGCCTCATCAACGATGTTATGGTCCGGAGACTCACACTTCTTCACAAGGCTCTCATTGGATCTGTCCAGGAAACATTGTGCCACCATCAGGTACGAAAATAATTTAATCGGGATCTGTTTATTGATATATGACTCACTGCTAGCCGCTATGCACTCTTGTATAATCCTTCCAGTTTTTGCTTTTGTTATGTTCATTTCAGATTGTGATAAAGATTTGGTCGAATGGTTCTTGAGAATCATACTCAAACAGCAGTCTTTAGTTTCGAAGCATGATTCATCACAAGAGCAAGAGGTACAACAGATGTCGTAACGGGATAACAAATCAAGTCCTGTATCCTTTCCTATCAGATCGTCAGTGTGCATACTTTCCTCATCTATATACGAGTTATTGGTGCTATCTGCTTCAGATCTTAGAGGTTCGTCATCTCGACACATCGTCTGGTTTGGACAAAACGCTGACTGGATTGAGAGCATATTCTGCTCGAACGTTTCATTTTCGTCGTAAATTTTGCTGACATATTCAAGCAAAGAGCTCATGTTTAAATCCGTCACCTTGGGATTTGCGTCAACCATGCCCATGCGATTTTGCCACAAGAAAATACTTATTATCAGAACGTAAATGTGACTGGCCATCTTTGCGCATGTATTTTTCAAGTCAAATGTTTTTACTTGAAGATCTTTTGTTAACGCTTAGCACTATGGGCAAGAGATTCAGCAGACGACATTTTGAAAGAAGAAAACAGTTTGACATAGCATGCAAATTTTCTCCAAATGAGACAATTTGCATCAAAGTCAAATCTTCAGAAGCCAACTGATCTGGATCTACACTGTTTGCAAAGGCAGGATATATCCGGGATCAGCAGGAATAAGGTTAAGATGAGACCCTTTTTTTAGATAAGGGACTTAATTGTGCAGCAAAGCAAACAGAAAATCACAAAAAAGTTGTCTCTCCTATAAAAATGTCGAAAATGTTATCACGTGTAACCCATAGGATTAGCACTCCTGACGCACATTACGCATGTACATAAGGTGTAAAAATATTTATAATAAAATGGCATTAACATAAAGTTATTTGCTTCTTAACCACTGGGGCTGCTCTTAAATGAAAAAAAAAATGCTCCCTCTGCGAGTAAAAAAAACAACTTTCCTGTAAGAGTTGTCTCTATTTTGGAACGATCCAGGCATTGCACCACGAAAACACACCTATATAATTTTGAACCCTTTTAAATCTCACTTTTATATAGTAAAACTGGGGTGTACATGGGCATACATTATTTTTCTTATTTCTGCTCAAAACATAGCTCTGCTCAAAACATAGATCTATGTTTTAAGCAGGAACATGAAAAATATCAGAATTTTTTATCTGAAAAAATATTTCCATCTTTGGTTATGAAATGTTCAATATATTTGAATAGGCGTGTTTTCGTAATGGTTTTCAAGATTTTTCCTAGGTGTGCATAAAAAATCCGTTCTGGCTACGCCACTGTATCCAATTTCCTAAAGTAAAAGTCTAGCTAAGAATTGTTGAAATATAAACAACTCAATTTCAGATTGAACCAGAGAAAGTGCTCTCACTGGCTTTATATGTCACACAAGAAGGAGTGGGCGTAGAGATACAAGCGGTCAACTTATTAATCCTATCAAAAAAGATATTGCAGTAAGGCGAGGATTTTCCATAATGAGAGATATGAGTAGTTTTCCTATTGTCTCCCTTGCCAGATAAAAAGTGCAAGGTAGCGAAAATACTAACTAGGTCCTTCTAATTGGAATACTCTGATTTTTTAGTAGGTGCTCAGTTGAATTTAAATGATTTTTAACTTTCATTTTTTTCCATATCCACATAAAAAGATATTCACATTTTTATATTTTGTTGCACAAAACAAAATGTTTCTTTTTGATTTTTGGACGTTTTATTGGAATATGACCATAATTAAATTAGATTTCCCCAGGCAAAGGAAGCTATACTTAATAAAGATGCCAATGATAAAATCATTGGAAACCAAATGACTGGACCTGGTTGTTTACAGATAATACTCAGGGGAGTTAACTGACTACTATCTCCCATTGATTCAGGTGTTGAAGACCAGATTTCAGAAATTACATTATTCAAATCTTTATTACATATTGCGGTAGCCCGATGTCTGAATCATAGCACAGAGGAAATTTTTGCTTCTGGATTATTATTACGAGGAGATCATTCAGTCCTATTTACCCCACCTCAAAACCTCAAAAGGATGGAAATAACATTCAGTTATCTTTCCCTTTGGAAAATACTTTTTGTATCAAAATGACGAGAGCACAACCAAGATTGGAAATTATGGTTTAATGAATACAGTCAGTGTGCTTGTCTGGTATATCTGACTTGAATTCTCTTTTTTATTTCCGGTTAAAATGCAAAATTGAATGTGTTTCATAAAAGTTGTTTTAAAAGTATGTTTCTCCCCTGTACCCAAGATACCCTTCGGTGGAAATATTTACCTGACATACTTACGAAGTATACATTAATGGGAACTTGGGTCTAGAGATTTTAACAACTTTTATGAAACGCATTTTGCATTTTAACCGGAAATGGAAAAGAGAATTCACGTCAGATATACCAGACATGCGCCCAGACGGTATTCATTTAGCAATACTTTCCAATCAGTGTTGTGTTATCGTCTTTCTGATGCAAGAAATATTTCCCAGAGAGAAAGGTAACTAACTGTAATTCCCATCGTAGTGAATATGGTATTGATATAGGAGAATTAGGGGTGGGGGTAAACAGAAAAAAAAGGTAAGAGAAAAGTCCAGGGAGTGCCACAATCACAAACCGCAGCCCTTCCCAGACACCAAGAGGAAGAGGAAACCGACAAATCCAAACAAGCACAAATCAAACAAAACGTACGAAAAGCACTAAGATTAGCTCTCTCTTCCCCAAGCAATACTAAAAGGACAGAAAAACACAAGAACAAAATGACACATTGTAAGACATACAACAAATCGCCTCGTAGAATAAACCACAAAGCAACAAAGAGTAAGACTAATACCAGGACTGAATTATCTCCGCGTAATAATGAGCAAGAAGCATAAATTTTCTTTTCTGCTATGATTCACACCGGGTTACCAGAATATGTAATAAACATTTGAATATTGTAATTTCTGAAATTTGGTCTTGAACACCTGAGCCAGTTATGGAAAATCTTCGCCTAACCGCAATTTTTCCTTTCAATACGCGGCACGGGCAAACCAGCATGTACCAAAACGGACGCGCTTAATCCAGAAAGCGATATAGCAGATCAGCCTGCTCATTCGCGCAGATTCGCCAAGACCTTCATACAGTAAAGTTCAATTATTATGTGTGGCCACTGTACTCTGTGTGGATGTACACGCTTATCTGGGTCTTCGCTGTTGGTAGATGGCGTCATATTGACTTTCCTGTGTGACAGACGATTGTGCTATCATTATAGCATATTTTTAAAGGCTCCATATTCCTCAAAAATAGACATTTTTTTATCCAAGAAAGGTTTAATAAATTGATATATGTATTAATACGATCATAAAATGTAGCATCTGACAGCCTTTGTAAAAATTCAGCTAGTCTCGCCTTTTTGAACTGGGTCAAAAATGAAATTATCTTTTATCGTATATCTGAATTAATGTTGGCAACATGTATTCAGAGACGCGATAAAAAAAAACATTTCATTTTTTGTACAGTTCAAGAACGAAAGACTAACTAAAATTCTACAAACTGTCAGGTGCCACTTTTTATGATTGTATCAATATTTTTTAAAAAAAAAAAAAAAGGTAAGAGAAAAGTCCAGGGAAGGCAGCCCTTCCCAGACACCAAGAGGAAGAGGAAACCGACAAATCCAAACAAGCACAAATCAAACAAACGTACGAAAAGCACTAAGATTAGCTCTCTCTTCCCCAAGCGAGGTAATCGCAATGCTAAAAAGACTGAAGAAAAAAAGAATAAAATGACACGAGGTAAGACGTAAAACAATTCGCCTCGTAGAATAAACCACAAAGCAATAAAGAATAAGACTAACACCGGGACCGCCTTAGAATGGTCAATAGAGTAAACCACCGGGGAGTTGTGGGGGACTGGGAGGGGTTAAAGCACTTTTACAGCTAGCCAACTTCACCCTGTGTCCCGATGCTACTCTTAAATAAAAATAAAGTAATAAAGGTTCCCAACTCGGTCAAATGCATCAAAGCGAAAACACAAAAATCAAATTAATCACTATAATAAACAAAGACGAGTACTCATGGCTAATTCTACTTTATGCCAGAGTAAATGAAAACCAATAGTTGAACCACGGCGGGTCAAACCTTTCTTGGAAAATAAAATGTCTATTTTTAAGGAATACAGAGCCTTTAATCGTCCGCGTTTTTTTTAATTTATTTTCAACCCTTAAAGTGTCAAAGAAAGAAGAAGCAGTAGACATTATTATTATTATTATTATTATTATCATCATGATTTTTCAAAGAAAATAATGCTTGGCATGTCATGTGAATCTTCTGCTAGACAGACAATTCACATGGCATGTCAAGCATTATTTTGTCTGAAGAATAAAAATATATATACAGTGCTATCTGCTGCAGTTGTGATTGACGTTTGAAGGGTTAATGAATTGAATCTCTGAGCCTTTAGTATGATACTGAGATAATTAGCATACGACCAACGGGTAATACCGTTTTTTTTATCATATTTCAAGAAAATGGAGTTTGGCATTTCCTACCATTCGTCTGCGGTCCGCATAAAAAAACGTCAAAATTTATTTACAGGGAAAGATACGAGTAGATAAGATATTTTACAATGACCTCTGCAAATATTAAAATTCAGCAGGTTAGATTTGAATATGTCTATCTGAGATGAACATTTTCTCACCTCCAGATGGACGGCGACTCATTAATCGTATATCTTATTACAATAGCAATGTGTGTATAACCTGAGACATTAATGTTATTTTTCGTCCTTTTTTCTTTCATAGAAGATTATTTGTTTCTTAGAGTCTAATCATGGCACACATAAAAACATAAGAGCATACATAAAATACAGCCATACTATAAAGTACCATGCCATTCTATGATAGTATTAGAAGAGACTATAAAAATACATATCACATATAAAAGACACATATTTAAACAGATATACACGGTTTGGTCGATCTGTTCATACATACATGGGTATCACACGCTTACATTTATCTGCGCCTGGGAGCAAACTGTAATTTTAAAATGGCGCATAAGTGATTATCTGCAGGCGAGTCCATTCCACATACAACATTGATAAACTAGGCCCGATCTTGTAAATAGCTTTGTGTGATTAATATTATTACAATTTACTACTCATATAAAGATCGGGATATGGCCTTGTCCCGTGGCCTCAGGCTCCCGGTTTCCGGCTGTCTTTCGTAGAATGGAAGAATGAAGCTGGGGGTCACAGGTCGCCGGGCAGGGTTGTATTTTGACCTGTATTTGTGATAATATATATTGTTTATGTGTATGCGTAATGCCTGAGTGAACCAGTTTCTTGTGGGTGCATGAGTGTATGGACGCAGTGTGACTTTGAAATCAGTGTTTATAGCTGTGTTAAAAATTAATTTTGTAAACGAGAACGCTGATCAGAATAGGAACCAAGAAACATGAATAATCTTTATTCACGAAATATTATTGGATGTAAAACAAACAATTCTGTAACCAAAACACCCTAAGATCTCTCTATCGGTTGTAATGAAACGGGTTTATACAGCTATATAGAAGGTCTCACTTGATCAACACTGACTAGGATACAGCAGCTCTTAACTTTGCAAAAAAAAAAAAAAAAAAAAAAAAAAAAAAAAGGAATTAATGATTATGATAATGACAATTATAACTATAAACATTGTAGCAAAGTGAAATAAAACACTATATGTATTAACCTACTGATCCTAACAATTCCACCTCCTGGGTACTTACTGACAATGGTCATTAAATGGCCGCAAATGCAGTTTTCTTTCTCATATTTTTACATTTTTTGTATCACCAACTTGTCGCTCCCATTTCCCTCCTCCTTTCGCCTTTGCATGTATTCGAATTGTCTATCTGTTAGTACATAATTGATGACGATACTCCTTGCCGCGGTAGCTGACATGGACATATTTTTCTTTCCATATGACAATGGATAGCGTTGTTTTTAACCATTTTACCTGCCGCGTAAAGGGACGTCATCGTCGTAGTCCTAGGTCTGTTTGACTGATGTTAAGTTACCGCCTGAGCATTTTCTGTTTTATTCTAGCTATCATAAACATTTATGTTTTCGCTTTGATGCATTGACTGAGTTGGGAGCCTTTATGCGAACCGAATTTTTATGTATTTCTGTATTAAGAGTAGCATCGGGACCCAGGGTGAAGTTAGCTAGCTGTAAAAGTGCTTTAAACACACCCTCCAACCCCCCAACACCACCCCCCCTCCCAGTGGTTTGCTCTACCGTGGTCCCGGTGTTAGTCTTACTCTTTGTTGCTTTGTGGTTTATTCTACGAGGCAATTTGTTGTATGTCTTTCCGTGTGTCATTTTGTTCTTGTATTTTTCAGTCCTTTTAGTATTGCGATTACCTCGCTTGGGGAATAGAGAGCTAATCTTAGTGCTTTTCGTACGTTTGTTCGGTTTGTGCTTGTTTAGACTTGTCGGTTTCCTCTTCCTCTTGGGGTCTGAGAAGGGCTGCGGTTTGTGATTGTGGCACTCCCTGGACTTTTCACTTACCTTTTTTGTTTATTATGTATTATGTGCATGTCGCTCTGAAATCTGAAATGTACACCAACTATTACTTACCAAAGCTGTCACCTAGTCCCAGCTAAAATAAAGCAAATGACATACTTATTATTAAGAAACTGATCAGCAGCTTGATAATATGTAACCTTCTGTTCTTCCTCTTACTGTTGTTATTGTCAGGAGATGTACATCCGAACCTAGGCCCTGATTCGTTCACAGAATCCGTGTCTTTGTCAAACTCAAACAGTCTTGCTTCTATTGGCAATATAAATATATTGCATTTAAGCATTTAAAGTATATTATCCAAACTAGATATATTAGAAGTAGTTGCGGTCATGGTACCAAAGCCGTAATTCAAAATCATAAATCCATAAACGAATGACGAATCAGAATGTTCAGACCAACAGACATGGACCCCAGAACAAAGGGTGTAATCAGGCGTCCGCGGATAGTAAGCATTACTTGGTAAGCAAGCTTCGTCCACCATGCCCATGGGCCTGAACGAAGGAAATATCGGTAGAAGCGTATGTCCGGGATTTGGGAAGTCTACTTATGGCGCGTCACTGGCAAAAACATCAGAAACAATTCTGGAAACTGCCACTGCAGAAATGCAAAGTTATGATATTCTTGTTTTTACAGAGACTTGACTGTCTCCACAAATAAGTAATGATGATGTTCTTATAACCAATTTTAATCGACCATATAGAAAGGATCGGTCGGAAGGCAAGGAGGTGGTGTAGCTATTTATACACGAGTAGGTATATCGTCAGTAGAGAGGATCGATCTACTCTATAATTGAAACAATCTGTATCGAAATTACATTGCAGTCTCACAAAATATTACTCTGTGGCTACTACAGACCACCAAACTCCGGCAACAAATACTGGGACCTTATTGAGCAATCTCTTGATAATCGTACAACCACTCCTATAAGCGGTGTCATCATTCTCGGCGATTTTAATTGCGACATGTGATGTACCACATCAGCTAATAGAATAAATCAGCTTGTTTCTTCCTACAATCTTCATTAACTTATAAAAGAGCCGGCACATTACACTGAACACTCTTCATCTTTCTTTGATATCATTCTTGTCAGTAAACCGAATAATGTTTTGTATAGTGATGTAATCTCACCTTTTATACCTGATCTGATAAGATATCACTGCCCGACAATATATAATTTAAAATATATAAAACCGACTAATAGGTGTTTTAAACGAAATATTTGAGTTTATGATAAAGAGGTTTATAATGTAATATAGGCAATTGCTAACAGAAGTAGACTGGAACCGCATATTTTTTTTATAGAAGACTTAAATGATATAGTAAATGAATTTATAGACACAATTATAAAAGCAGCTAAATCTTCCATTCCAAATAAAACTGTCCTCATTCGTCCAAATGAACCAAATTAGATCAATTCATGTATAAAAAGACATATTAGACAACGGAAACGACTGTACAAAATAGCAAATAGAATAAATAATGAACAAACCTAGATCAAATTTAGCCAAAAACGCAATGCTGTAGCAGCAATGATATGCGAAGCTAAAAACACACACTGAAAAATTATCTGCAACACTAAAGGAAAATATAAATAATTCCAAAACATGGTACCGAGCCTCAACCAAATTTCTCAATCCAAACTCTGATAAACCATCCATTTCGTACCTAGAAACTAAAAACATTTTAGTCGAATCTGACACAGATATTGCGGAAGTTCCTAATAAATACTTCGCAAAACAGTCCACTGTAAATGACAAACACGCTGACCTTCCAGAATTTGAACCTTCTAATCACCCAACCTTAGAGTCTATAAGGATTACAGAACAAGATGGTAAATGACGCTATATCACTTTTACAATGTAATAAATCATCAGGCCCTGACCAGGTCAGTCTAAAACGTATTAAAGAAGGAATGAACCAACTTTGACTTTGTTAACTAATCTTTTTAATATCTCCTTACGACAAAAAAAAAAACAATTTCCTGTGCTATGGAAAGATGCAAATATTATTCCAGTATATACGAAAGATAGCCCCTCGAAGCCAGAAAACTACCGCCCTATTTCTCTTTAAAGCTGTCTAGGAAAAATCATGGAGCGATGCATACACAAACATCTTTTTAAATATTTGAAACTAAACAACATAATATCAACTTATCAAACTGGTTTTCAGAGTGGCGATTCTACTATAAATCAGTTGGTCTACAATGTATTTATACAATAAATTTCTAAAAGCTTTGGATGAAGGAAGAGAAATAAGGCTAGTATTTTGTGATATAAGCAAAGCATTTGACAGGGTATGGCACAAGGGATTATTTCTGGCGATATGTTACAATGGTTTACAAATTACCTTAGCAACAGGAGACAGCGCGTTTGTATAAGAGGCTGTATATCACCCTGGTTAAAAATTCTTGCCGGTGTTCCTCAGGGATCTATTCTAGGACCAACTTTGTTTTTGATTTACATAAACGACATAATTAATGGAATAAAAAGTAACATCAGATGGTTTGCGGATGACACAAGCCTGTTTAAACTAGTAGCCTGTCCGATTACTGCTGCTCTTGAACTAAATCTCGACTTAAAGCTCTTCTACACGTGGACAAGCTGCTGGCTTGTTAAATTCAATCCTTTAAAATTCGCATCATTAATAATAAGTAAAAAGCATACAAAACCACAACACTCTCCTTTAATTATGGGAATACCACTGTAAGTGGGGTAACTCGACATAAACATCTCGGACTCGTTTTCTCAAACGACGCGACATAACAAACCATATTGCTGGGAAAGCAGCGAAAGCATGGAAGAGAATTGGCTATTTAAGACGAAATAAATTTATTTTGGACAGAACCTCACTGGAACGAATGTATATATCATTTGTCCGTCCTCTTTTAGAATATGTTAATATAGTTTGGAATAATTGTACAATAGAAAATAAGCGCATAGTAGAAAATATACAGTTGGAGGCTGCTCGAATCGTTACAGGTGGAACAAAACTTTGTAGAATTCAAAAATTATATGATGAAAGGAAATGGGAAACTTTACAAAAACGTCGAACTAAACATAAACTCTGCCAGCTATACAAAATGATTAATGGATTAACCCCAGCTTATCTTCAACAGCTTATACCAGAATGAATCCGACAATTATCAAAATACTTTCTTCGAAACTCACAAAACTTCTCTCTTCCAGTCTCACGTACTGTACTTAAGAACGCGACCTCCATTGCAAGCTTTAAAAAACTTAACACTTCTATCCTTACTCCACCAATGCATTACGTAAAGGCAGTTATCACGAACTGGACAAATCTACCACACAAGACTAAGACTTGAGTGCAGCTCCCTCAGCCAGCATTTATATCAAAATAACCTTATTAACCCATACTGTACGGAGGGTTTCTATTTTTCGAGTAGTGAATTTCGAGTAAGAAAAGTCAGTTTCGAGTTTAAAAAGCGAGTTTCGAGTAAGAAAAGTGCGTTTCGAGTTAAAAAAGTGAGTCGAGTAAGAAAAGCGGGTTTTGAGTTAAGAAAAGTGAGTTTCGAGTTAAAAAAAAAGTGAGTTTCGAGTAAGAAAAGTGTTTCGAGTTAAAAAAGAGAGTTTCGAGTAAGAATGGTGTTGCAGAATAATGATTACAAAATAAATTCTAAACATGCATATGCATCAAAGTGAGCGTTATTATTCAAGCAAACACGGTACTTGTTGAAGGAATTTCCACTTTGGTGCGGACGTGACACACGACAGCTGTCCAATGACGGCCAATTTCAGGAGCATTGCCGCATACTTTGATCAAAAAACGTCCACAAAAACATCAGACTAATCGCTTGCGTAACGGAAGGCGGTCTTTCAAAAAAGGTACCTTACCAACTACAAAAAAAAGTAGCCAAAATTTATGATAGGACAGCTGCCTTGTTTGCTTGACAGCGTTAACAGTACCCAAAAACATTTTTAGACGCAGGATGATCTAGGTCATCTTATCTTGCCCAAGAAGTAACTATTTTGCGTTCACGAGTCTACCGGTTAATCCCATACAGTGTTCCAAGTAGTAAAAAGCGTACCTTATTGTAAATGCGAAAATAGCTGATCCAGACAAGTCTGCACGGTCCGATAGGGTTTATTTTATTTATACTGCATACTTACAAGGACGGGCATTCTTTACGCACAATGTTAACAGTTTTATTATTTTGAATAGCCTGCGCAGCAGTTCGGGTCGCGAGTAATTCGTGTAAGATCCGTTTTTCTTTCGCAGTGCAGATTTTTGCTCACACGTCATCATGTGGTCACTGTATCTCTGTGAAACATATTTGAGCAGCAGGGTGGGGGAGGGGGGGGGGAGATGAGTAAAGTTTTCTACTGTCTACGGTTACGTATCCCAACGGCAGCAGGGGGCTCGATCTCCTGAGGCTCCCGTGAGCATAGTGAGAGCCCCTACCCTCTCCGGCCCGGGGGCTCATCTATTAAAGAAGTGAGTGACTGCTGATATACCGCTACAAATGACACGCCCAAGGGACGCAACATATGCAAATGGCTGACGGTGAGCTCAACGGAGCTCTGTGGTAAAAGCTGTATTACGGACTTTTGTAAAGTTCATCTGGTGAGACTCCGTAAAGGCTCATGCGCTCAGCCCTGCAGGAGATGTGGGGTAGGGGTTACTAACAAGCAACAGCTCTGTTGTCAGTGCGGGTATAGGAGTGAGTGGCGTCGTGCAACAAAAGTGACGCGAAAGGAATTTGCGCGCCTCGCCGCCATCGAAATTTTCATTTAGAGGAAGGTGATACAAAGTATATACCCTTATATATATTTCATTTAGAGGAAGGTGATATAAAGTATATACTCATATATATATTTCATTTAGAGGAAGGTGATACAAAAGTATATACCCATATATATTTCATTTAGAGGAAGGTGATACAAAGTATATACCCATCTAACATATGGCTACTATTACTATGGATGACCTGATCGAAGAAATGCTCGCAGAGTACAAGCGAAGGTTCATCCTCGATGAGCCCATTCCAGAAGCCGAGGAAAGACTCCTCTCCCGGCCGCTTCGACCACAGTGGCCATTTGCCGACCTGGATGATCGTGTCCCCCACCCGGAAAGGCTCCAGGCTTACGAGCCGTGGGTCGATACTTAACGACGCCAAAGATGAATTCGAGGTAGATGGCGCCGCCGCGGTCTTCTCTACATGGAGGGCTGAACGAGAAGACCCGCTGGACGTTGGCGATCTCGACATCACCGAAGGCATATATGCCAGCCGACAGGATGGCACTGGAAGCTCGGATGACTTATGTCAGGGTACCCAAATTCTGGCGGCTCTCCCGGGGGGCACGGAGTTTCTTCTGATATCAGTTTCTCCGGGAGAAAGTTGAAGATGATTGGATTCTTGAAGACAAATTTGATCCAGTCCGGGCCGAGCGAAAGAAGGGCAAGGGGGTCGTCGAGGTCGCTCGGAACACAAGCCTTAGGGTATATACTGGAATCGACAGTGTGTTCTATCAGAACGCCTACCCCGTCACCGCAGTTGTCTACGGCCTCTACCCTGCCAGGGATCCGGATCCTGCCATCCTAGCTCCGTTAAGAGATGGTGATCTCAACTGTGTGGCTCAGAGAGTTGTGGAGCACTTCGAGGGCGCTTTGAGAGGCCAGGAACTTACATCCGCACGGCGACCAAAGATCCGGGAGTGGGAAGAGAGGGTCCACGAAATCGGCGCCAAGGTCGAAGACGTTGCCGAGTTGGAAAAGATCCTCTGGAGACCAATCGTCGAGAGGGACATTGCTGGCGAAGACATCTTCAACCGCGGTAAATACGGCAGAAACCGACCCATAGAACTCATCTGCCACAACGGCCACGCCTGGCCCAAAGACCTCCACTTTCCCCAGAGTAGAGAGGTCTACATCTACGAGGGCAACGTCTGGCACGCCATCCGGGAAGTCACCCAGGGCGAGCCATTAGCGGTCTGGCTCCCGGGCGGTCAAGACCGACAGCTCTCTGTCGACCAGTTCGTGCTCCAGGACGGCCGCATCTACAGGACACGAGAGGCCCAGGAAAGACTTAAAGCGATCTGCGCCAAACTGGGTAACCCTGAACTTGCTGAGAGAGCCTTCGGCGAAAAGCATGCGGCTAGCATTATGGCAAAGGAAAGGAACGGCTGGAAGCCAACCCCAGCCAACCTCCTCCCAGACATCGAGAAGGCCTGCGTGGAGCACGGTCACGGCGGCCTCTGGAACTCGATGGGTTATGACACGAGGGAAGTCACTTCTATCAACATGAAGGCCTGCTGTCCGACATCCTTCCAGGGTATGGGTGAAGCCAAACCCTATTTCGAGCGGTTCGGGTATCCGACTCACCGCATGACCCGCGTGGCAATTAATGGCCCTCTCCCCAAAGACATAGGCACAGGCTTCGCCGAGGTTCAAGAATGGGAGTTTGTTACCTGCCATCCGGTCATCCCTGCCTGGTTTGGAAGGCATTTCTCTGAAGGCGGTTGGGCCCCGACACAGCTCCTTGCCTTCCGGCAGAGTCTGGCCAGCTGAGGTCTCTCAAGGTCAGGGAGGCGATCATCTCCTTCGAGAAGCAGACTGAGGTCTGGCTGCCCGAGAGCAGGGACCAGGCCTGCTCCGTCATCGGCAAATTCACCCAGGTCAGCAAGGCAGATGGAAAAACGCTAACGAGGAGGCTGGTGACTGATCGCGGCGAGCTCGACTACCTTGTCCGGGACACCCGCCAATGAAGTGCAAGCTTGGTCACATCCTCACGTACTACGATCTCCCATTTGAGGGCCTCGCTGCTGGCCTACGCCCACATCCCTCCTCTCAATGCTACAGAGGTTCGAAACCGATGAGGCCGCCCGTGTTGCAACCGATTCCATCTATGTAAAGAAAACGGGGCTCTGCAAGCTCGAGGGGGTCGGAGCCTACAAGCCTCAAGAGGTGCACCCGGAAGGGAATTGCCGCATCTGTCTCACCTGCTACGACAAGGCAACCCCGAGGCCACCACGAGATGGGATTGCCCCAGCCCAGTGGCGTGATAAGGGCGATAGCCTCTACATGCCGATGGAACACGCGGCCTACCTCGCCAAGCCTGACTACATCTATTCTAAAAAGGACCTTACTCCCAGCTCCGCGCCGCGCCACGACGATCCCCTGACCCGACATCAGCTGAGCTACCTAAACGGCGCCGGGGGCAGCGGCATCGATCGAGCTCTTCCGTACCATAAGCCCCCTTATCTTCACCCAGACCCATCGCCTGGCCAAAGAATTGCGGGCCAGGGGCGTCCAGGCCCAGACCTATCGTGGGGGCCTGGAAGCCATGTGACCTCATCTTGACCTCGAGGCAGAAGGTTCGCGACTGGGCCCAGAGGCTGCTGTTCGAGCGCCATGAGGAATATTTCCCGGACACCTCCGTGCCTCTGTTATATCGTCCCAAGGATACTCGGCGGCAAAACATCATGGTCACCATCCCTGGGCCCTTGCTGGATGGCAGGCCAGACCAGCAAGAGCTCGTCCTGAACGACGTCGTCGAGGTGCCCTTGAAATATGCCCGCGAGGTCCTCGACGGCAAGACGGCAAGTGGGGCCAGGACTGGGCTCTTGGCTACGTCCTCACCGTTCCCTCGAGCCAAGGTCTCACAGTTGCCGACCCCCAGAAAGTCTCGATCATAGACGACTTTCTCCAGTGGTCCAACCTGGCTTATTTTGCAGTCTCACGGGTGGAGTATCTCAGCCAGCTCGAGCGGGTAGTATGCCCCCAAGAGGAGGGCTCTGAGGGTGCACGCACACTCACCAAGCAGCAGCTCCGCAAAGTCATCCAGACGAAGCTGGTGGCCTATAAGCGACAGGACCAAGCCAAGGGGCTCAGGTTTAGCCTGAAGGTTGATCACATCCTAGCACTGAAGGAGGCCCAGAACAATCGCTGTGCCGCGTGCAACATCGAGCTCCTATGGGCTTACCAGCCAAAGGACACCCAGCAGTTCAGTGTCGACCGGTTCGACAACTCCGCGGGCCACATCCACGATAACGTCAGGCTGACCTGTCTCGAGTGCAACCAAACGAGAGGAGCAGCGGCGCTCAGCGCTTGAGAACCCCATCCGGAGGAAGCTGAGTGTCGGGCGGCACTACGAGGAGTTCCTCCCTGACAAAACCACGCGGCGGCCTATCCTGCAAGTAAAAAAACACGGGCTCATCGGGCTTGGTCACCGAGCGTCCGAGCCGGTGAGCCTCAAGAGACCACACAGGGTCTGTAGCACGTCGACGGCCGCCTTCCAGCTCGCCAGGCTGGTACAGATAGCGAACGCCAACTCCCGAGGGGACTTTCTGCTCCTCGAGACCAACCGGGCGGCCAGGAACTACAGAGGAGGGTTTTTGTGCGCCGCGGCGCAACGTCTTGGCCTTGATGGCATCAGAGGGCTTTTTGCCAGTCAACCTAGTCACTTGGCCGTTCAGAGCGGCTACAACGCCGAGCCACCCACTCTGTTGACCTCTGACCCGAAGGGAGGCGCATCTCTTGGGCGTATTGGTGCCCAAACAACCGCTCTGCGAGGGTCCTGTTCCAGCGCTCCACGACGCCTTGGTCCCTGTGAATATCGACCCGACCGCGCCGGACCTGGACAGAGTGCTTTGCCAGCAGCTGGCTCACTGCACCCATGAACTCGCGCCCAGGAGCTTCGGCCACCGCAAGGGGCTCCGCTTGTAAATCCGAGCCAGGCCATCGGCAACCTCTGCCGCGGTCTTGCTAGTCAGAGGCTCAGCCTCTTTGTAGCGCGAGGCCACATCAACGACCGTGAGGGCTTAGCGGTAGGTTTTCCGCCCTACGAGGTCGTGTGGCAGAAAGAGCAGATCTGCCTTGTGGACCTCGTTGGGCACCGCCACGTCAAACTTCGGCCGTGGTACGCGCCGTGGGGCAGGCAGATAGATCTTCCAGATGGCCTGCCTTTTGAGCCATTCCTTGGCCTGCTGCTTTGCTGCAGACGCCAGCTTCTCGATGGCTTCTCGAGGAGCAGATTCCAGTAGCCTCGGGGCTATAGTATAGGGCAGAGAGCTTACTGTCGGCCATTGCTACTAAGGTATTCCAGCAGCCCGACCAGCCTCCAACATGCGGAAGCCACAGGCTCAGGAAGCTGTCCAGTTGTCGCCCGGAGGTTGGTCGGGCCGGCCAGCATCCCCGCGGCGAAACGCACTACGGTCTTCTCATCTTGCCGCCAGAGCTCAAGCGACTTTTGCGCAATATCGATCATGGTGTGGGCCAGAGGGCCGGGGATTTTGTGGCGGCGGGCGCAGTGGCCGACCTCGAGCATTGCGCAGTAAAGCTCTTTGGGAAGACCCATGATATAGGGTCGCAGAAAACAGGCTTCAAATTAAAACGCGCCTTATTTCTTGACGAGTTGGTAGGCCACAAAGCCGGTCGCTGCCATCCCCAGGATAACGAAGGCGATCTCGCGGTCTTTCTGGCCGTCACTCCTGTGATAAAAGTTGGCGAGCTGGGGTTCGAGCACCAGGGGGTCGAGGTTGTGCCTGGTAACCTGCGCATATTCCTGCATTGCAGCGTCAACATCCGGAAACGTTTGAACAGCATGACCTTACCGGCGGAGCTCCTCATTGATAAAGCCGAGGCGCTCGGTCCGTTTCCGGGACCACGCCGCCTGTGCGGCCTGCAGCTGCTCGATCGCTTTATCGTCACGCTTGCGCTCTTCGTCGACGTCAGAGCTTCTCAGAATCGTGAATTAGTAGTTCGATCCCGAGAACGCAAGGGCGTTCACCAGGGCGCCCCCAACGAGCATTGCGATGCTTGCCATTACTTCATAATATCAGCAGGTATGAGCCCCTGTTTAATTAGCAGGTCCCTGGTTCCCATGGCCAGAGCGACGCCTAGCACCACCATGCCGACGTCACGGGGCGTTGGATCAAGCTTGGGGGTGCTTCCCCCATCGCCATCTTGCCGAGCCGGGCGTATCCCATGGTCAAGCCAGAGGCGACCGCGCTGTGGTAGAACGCGTTCACGATCATCTTCCCGTCGGTTTCTGGAGTCGTCATGGTTGCTCATTCCATATAGAACGGATCTCGAGTCTTTAATTGCTTAGCATCGGGGGCTGGCTGCTTGGGCGCGGAGTCAACGGGGCCTGTCGCGGGACTCCTCGTTTATCGGAGAAACAGAAGCGCCCCGCCCGCAAGACAAGCTCCAATGACCCACGGGGCCCAGTTTGTTAGTCCTTCGCGGCGTTCCGGCTGGTAAACCGCTTGGTCCGCCTCCGGAGGAGGAGGAATATTGGCAGGCGCGGCGGGGGAGGGGGGGGCGAAATGGCTCCTTGGCCACCCGAAGCTGCTAGAGGTCGTTCTTCTTGCTTTGTCTTTCGGGCTGCCACTTTCTTTGGATCTTTAACTTTCTCCGTAACCCTTTTCACTGGAGGACTCTGCACGGGCTCCTCCGCCGACCGTTGATTCTCCTGCTTCGTCTCCTCCATCGTATACTCCAACAGGGCAGCAGTGTCCAAACTGGCAGTGCTTCAAGGTGGTCAGCGCGGCGGTTAGCGGTGCTAAGTAGCGGTGGTAGAGCTCGCAGGTAGCACTGTTAAGCGCGTGTCCGACAAACGGGTCGCTCTCGAGGTCTGCGATAAGCCCTGACTGGTTTTCGATTGGGAGGAACATGGCAGCCACCCCCGCATAGAGCTGGAGCGCCGCAGACCCCAAGGTCTTCGTCATCGCCGCCCCCAGCCTGGCTTCGTAGCGGGCGTACAGCTTCTCGATTTCGGTGTTATCCAGAGCATCGATTTGATCGGCGGTGAATGTTTTCCCGCGGACCGTCAGTCCATACTGCCCAGCTTGGCCTCCCGCCGCGATCGCAGCGAGTCGTTCACGGCGTTTTTGCACCCGTTTTTCCTCCTCTGGCGTCGCCGCTGTGGCGGCTGCCGGTGGAGCCCCCTCTGCTAGACCAGCGCAAGCGCCCTGCGGGTCAGCAACTGACATCAGCTCATCAATCAGTTTGTCACAGTCCATTTTGCCTATTACAAGCCGGCGGGCCCGTCTAATATGGAGTGCGACTCGGCGCAGACTCCAAGCAACGAAAACCAGCAGTACCAAATGCGTACCAAGCACGGCGACCAGCAGTCCTTCAGCAACAGGAAGCATTGCTACACAACTATATAAGAAGCAGGCTGATCTGTTTTCAACAGAAGCTTGGCGTGTTTTCTCTCGGCTAGCTGCTGCCGCACCAACGTCCGCTGTTCTCGAGTCGGTATCACGTCGTTCTCCCGCAGGCAGTCTTCAAAGCTGTCGCGATCCTTGCAGTGGAAGAGTGAGACCCAGCGCGTCTGCTCGCGCAAGTCCGTCAGGACTGAGTTATATTTCTGGGTGAGGACCCAGACGCTTATGTCAGCGTGGCGGCCCGAGAACGCCAACTCTGACAGCATGACTCTCTTCTTCGTCAGAGCCTTCGTGGCCGAGCAGTCGTCGATTATAAAAAGTGTTGGCTCGCCCTTAAACACCAGGTAGGCCCGCAGGTAATCGTGAAGGCGCTCACCGGGGTCTAGAACATAGACTCGGGGGTCCGTCCAGAGCCAGGGGCACTGCTCGTAGGTCTTGTTGTGCTCTATGGTGGGGCACAGGATCACGATGTGTAGGGGCCTTCTTCGAGCAGAGACAGAACGAAAACGGTTCCGCATCCCGTCTGCCCGCAGAAAATTGCCGAATGGGCGCCCTTGGGCAGAAGATGATTAATAAACAGCTGAGACGAACCGGCCATCTTCGAGGTTCAGCTGGGCATCCATGATGATGTACAGATAGATGTTGAAAGCGCCGGCCGCCTCTGCCGTCTTAGTCAACTGGATGGTCACTCCTTCGCTCGCATTCTCTATGCGGCGGCCGCTGCCATGAAGCCGGTCATCATCGGTTGTCCTAAGGTCAAGCCACAGAGCGAACTTGGAGGTCAAGAACTCCCCGAGACATCGGCGAGGACAAGGTCTTTCGCCACCACTGCAACCTCGGGGTGGCGTTTGCCGCTGGGTGCAAATAACTTCCTCGCCTCGTCCAACATCTGACTGGCACGCATCCCCTGACTAAAGAGTTGGTTGGGGATCCCCTCGATCGTGACCTCAACCTTCGTTATTTTCGGGTTATAGAAGGACTCCGTGTTGCGAGCGAAGGGCTGTTGCGCGGTAACGTCATCAAAGAGCATCAAGACCCCTTCATGCTGCGCGCGGGCACGTTGAGGTTGATATTCTAGAGGGTGTCGCTCTTGTCTCTGCTTATTTTTCGGTGCCTCAGAATCCGGTCATAGAGGATCGCAAGGCGGCCGTTGTACTGATTGGCGATCATGCGAGCCAGCTGCGTGACGATCTCATACTCTAGACTGATGTTTTCAATGTCGTATGAGGCGTTGGCATCGCCTGTGGCCCGAATTGCGCGGCTGTAGTCGTTGAAAGTGTGTTCGTACTCCAGCCGGTCTCCAAGCGCGCTTTGGTAGAACGGCATCTGGCCCTCGAGCAGCTCGAAATCGAGCGGGATGTAGAAGCGGCTGCCGAAGGCATCGGCGATGGCGTTGTCATCTTTGTTTCCAGCATCAATGCGAATTCGCGTTGCGTTTTGGTTACCAGACGTATCGATGCCTTGATATTGGTCATTTTTCCTCTCCAAGGCCGTCTTCCAGAGATCGCCGTAACAGTTGAAGACGTCACTATCGTCGACGGACATCACCTCGTTGCCGGAGATCTTGATCACAGTCTTCTTCACGATGGCGCGGCCCAGGTTCTGAACCACGGTCCGGTTCGCATCTTCACTATTCAGCGTGTTTCTGAAGGCCAGGCGGGCGGTACCTGGAACGATCAAGTCGTGCGCGCCGAGGTTCGGGAATCGAACCAGCACCTGTTGAGTCTGATCAATCGTGCTCGGGTTATTGGTTATTACGACTGACTTCCGCACGCCTTTGACCCCCGGGGACTCGCGGAGGCACCTGTAAGGATTAAGCTTGCGCCCGAATTTACTGCTCGAGCCATGGCGTATTTGAACCTACGCAACAACCTACAAATTAGCATCTACTGTCAACGCCCCAATGGATGACGTCACTTTCGAGAACCCTACGTTCGACCCTGACGGGCCTGGAGAAGACGATGATTTTGACATCCCCGACACCCCTATCGACCCAGCGCCGGACGTCCAGCAACAACTAAACACGTCCGGGGACCTTCTTCAGAACCTGCGAGATGAGTTAAGACAGGCAGAACTTGAGGCCCAGAAAAAGCGCCTGGTTGATACTTTCTACAACGAAGTAAGCCATACCTATGGGCTGCCCCCCGATGGCAGGATCGACTATAGCCAGTTCGGGATCGACCCCGACGGTAAGACACTTTACTGGACACCTGAAGACAAGAAGATCTCCATTGCTGCGATGAAGGGGAAATTCCGGTTTCTGGGTCTAGGCACGCTGGCCCGAAAATACCAGGCTGGTGGCGTATATGCAGTGCGGAGATCGCTGGGGCTCCCTGATTATAGATCGGGGGCATCGCGGGGGCTCGGTAGAGAGGTCGTGGAGTGCAGAGGAGACCCTCCCGAACAACACTGAGTCCATCGAGCTGAAGGACCTCCCCGGCGTGGCTGATACATAAAGATAAAGCGCACAAGACGTCGAGACCGCATTGAAGACCATTAATGATCCGCAAATTGACGTCGCGTGGGTCACACAGGCCAGAAGAGAACTGGCCGGAGTTTGGGAGGCCATGACGAGATCGAGGGACGAGCTCGCAAACAACCTCGCGAAACTATGCGCCATCGACGACCGGAAATCCGAAGTCGAAAAGCACTTGGCCAGGGAACGCCGAAAACTGACCGAAACGGACGATACCGAAATTCAACAAGATATTCGAGACCGAATGGAGAAGCTTAGAGGCGAGCTCTCCGACATCGAGCTTGAAAGGCAGGCGAGGCTTGAAGCCCTCTCTACGAATAGAGCTGCTCTCCGGTCGCAGATCAACAGAATTCGCGAGACCATCAGGCGGCTCCTCCATGAAGACAAGACGCTGGCTGAGCGAATTCGGAATCTCTTCCGCGAACAGGGGATAACGATTGCGAGCATCCTTACAGCAATAGGCATGGCGATAAGCACTCTCGTCCTTTCTGTCACCGGTGGGGGAAGTGCGCCAGTGCCGTCGCCGGCTCCAAAGCCATCCGACAAGGGCGGGGTCAAGGAGTGGATTAAAAAGCACCTGCAGGCCCTTGGGCATGCCCTGGCCAATTTGGCCGGCAAGGCCGCTGCGGCCCTCCCGGAATCATCGGGTCCATTGTCTCTTGGCTCCTGAGCACGTTAGGGAAGGCCGCGACTTGGCTCGCTGACAACGTGTGGGCCTTGGTCATCGGCGTGGGGGCGCTTCTTCTCGTGGCCGCAAGGGACTGGCTATCTCAACGACAGCCAAAGCGCCACTAGGCCGACTCCGACCCCTGCGGCTATGAGAGCCATTTTCTCTTCTTCATGGCTTGTCGCAGCCGCGGCAGACGCGTGTTGTTGCGGAGCAACAGTGGCTGGCGTGGGTGGTGACCCTGCGTGTCTGCCACTCAGTGGCCCCTTGTTATCAGTCCCGCCGGTGCTGCAATTTTTCCTTCGAAGGACTTATCGCCTGTGGTCTTGCCGATCTGCTCCGACTAGTTGATTCCCGGGTTGTGGCCGATGGCTGCTTCAGATCCGGCGATCACGATTTCGTTGTTGTAGCCCTGGACATTGCCCGGGTGGAGGGCCATGTCGCTCGGGGCGAGGTAGAGCCCTAACTCGGTCGAAGTCCAGAGGGGATGATGCATACTGGAGCGTCTTCTGATAGCGAGCGATGCTGCTGGGGATGTCGACGGGCGAGGCGATGGCGTCTTCGACGTTGGCCAGGAACTGCTTTTGAGCGTCGAACCCGGTCCCGGCCTTGAGAATGTTCGAGCGTGTCTGGGCCTGCGCTCCAAGGATGACCCAAACATACGTCCGTATACTGTCGTTGAGGCGCTCCACACCCGCTTGCGTGAAGCTTCTGATTTATCGGGAATGAACATCGTCCACGCCCCTGATATATCCCGGTTATGGCGGATGGCGTCCATCGGATGGAAGAAGGGGCCATCGGAGTAGTGCGCATGCCGGTATACGGCTCCATATACGTGCTCCAAGATCCGAGGCCTTGGCACCCGTGGTCTAGCTTTTGCCTCCAATCTGTATCAGGCGAAACTCCGAACTCGGTGCAGAGCCGCTTGTAGGCCCTGGCGTCATAGGCGTTCTGATACCAAGAATGAGATTGGTCTCCAGGAATGGCGACTTTCAGCTCCACAAGCAGACGCCTCGTCGCATAGTAAACATGGAAGCGATACAGACTCGCAAGTAGGGGGTCTTTAGCCTGGAGATGGTCATCAGCAGAGACCCCGCAGCCAGCCGTCGCGCACGATACCGCGAAGTTCAGTCGGCACTGCCACCAGTCCATCGGAGTGTGTTGCCAGCTGCGCCACGCCTTGTTTCCCATATTGACGTCTCCAGTGCGCGTGAGGGGGGGGGGGGATGGGGTTGATAGTCGGCGAAGATGTCCGGAAATTTCACTTGGAAGCCGTCCCCTTTGTCATTGACCATAAGCTTCTGTCTGGCCAGACAGAGCGCCCGCTTCTCTTTGAAATGTCCCCCCCCCGCCCTATATTTTCCGGTGCTTTTGAACGAGAAAGCCGACTTGTCCATCGCTATGTACGTCACACTCACCGACATTCAAAATGGGGAACCGGTCTCTGTTCCCGGCACTGCGTGGAGGGGGGGCTGGAGGTCGCTCTCTGTGACCTCACGTATTACCACCGCTGGCTCAATATCAGCGCCGAGTTAGAGAATGGCATCTTTGATGGGCGCACCGTGTTGGGCATACCCAAAGGGTACTTTAACGTCTGTGAGCTGGACAAAGATGCGTTCCGGCTTTTGGGCGCTGAACTCAGTTTGCATGCCCAAACCGGCCGCCTGCAGATTTCTTTAAACAAAAAACGCCTGGTGCTGGATCGCGGGCTGGCCGACCTCCTAGGGTTCTCTCGAGAGTTCTTTGAGCCCGGCCAGAGCCACATTGCAGACAAGCCTCATCGTCTGTTCACCCATCGGGAGATCTGCGTGCATCTTGCCGAGGTCAGTACGTCGGAGAACCTCCACAACATATTAGACACGGGCGGCAGAAAGTTAGGTTTCGACTATTTGAATGCAGTCCTACACATAAGAAGAAATGGGTGACGCGGGTGGCCTAGGGAGCGCCAGGAAATGCCCTGGGGTGGCTTTAGCCGATCTCGGGGATACCGAGGGATTCGAAAAGGGTGGGGAAGAGGGCCAGCTGTACGCTTTCGAGCTGTCCGACGGGATGTACAAACGAAAAAAGGTCACCGCCCAAGAGGGAGATGGGGCGCAGAAGCTCAGAGAGTTGAGCGACGTCGATGTTTCATATGCTGTCCCCAGACGGCTCCACCAGCTGGCGTTTACTGGGAGCAAGTGGATCGCCTTCGCAGACTCTACACAACAGACGGGGTGGCTGATCGACATTCGAATCTCCTCTCCCTACGTCGCAACGGGGCAGCATCACAAGGTTCGAAAGGTGACGAATAGCGGTACCCGGCTGTGTTCCTACGTTCCTGAGACCAAAAACGTGGTCATTTCCGAGCAGTACACGCTGAAAACGAGCAACAGCCGGGAGGGGATTCTAAAAATGGTATCCGAGTTCTCTCCAGCGGGAATCATCGGCGCGGGAAAAGAGCCAACATCAACAAAAAAAGGTAAGAGAAAACTCCAGGGAGTGCCACAATCACAAACCGCAGCCCTTCCAAGACCCCAAGAGGAAGAGGAAACCGACAAATCCAAACAAGCACAGACCGAACAAACGCAAGAAAAGCACTAAGATTAGCTCTCTCTTTCCCAAGCGAGGTAATCGCAATATTAAGAGGACTGAAAAACACAAGAACAAAATAACACACGGAAAGACATACAACAAATCGCCTCGTAGAATAAACCACAAGGCAACAAAGAGTAAGACTATCACCGGGACCACTGCCTTAGAACGGTCAGTAGAGCAAACCACCGGGGAGTTTAAAGCACTTTTACAGCTAGCTAACTTCACTCTGGGTCCCGATGCTACTCTTAATACAGAAACACATAAAAATTCGGTTCGCATAAAGGCTCCAAACTCAGTCAATGCATCAAAGTGAAAACATAAAAATCAAATTAATCACTATAATAAGACGAGTATATATAAGACGAGTACTCGGAGACCCACCTGACGACTTAGTCGAAGTTTTGGCCGGCTTCAAGCTTAGGTGGACCAGCGCGCACGCGTAAAAAGAACTTGGGGCCTTGATCAGAGTTCGGGAGCGACCTCTGGTGCGCTTTACATTGGAGGGGGTCCAGCACGAAGCAGAGCACCGCTTTCTGGATATCAGCAAGATTCATGTTGGTCCGGTCGAGCTCAAAAGGCTGAGGTTCGCGCCCGCAGACCTCACCCCAGAGCAAAGCTTGGTGGTCCTTAGCCATTTGAACTTACCCGAAAGCGGTGATAGTTAAGCACGATGGGACTTTACCCTCCACTTGAGACGACAGGAGACAATCGCCGACTTCAGCACGTGGCTGAGGTCAGAGCCCATCTGGAAAAGGAGCGTGACTTCAGAGTATCGCTGTATAAGAAATACCGGCGGGGGGGGGGGGGGGGGCTAATGTCGTAGACGGACTCGACACCGGGCTTTCGGTAGCAGACATGGCTGCCACGGGTGTCGGGCTGTTGACGACGATAATCGCTGCGCCTGTCGCAATTGGCTTACAGGCCGGGGCGATTGCCTGTGGGTTGCTCGGAGCCGGCGGGAGGTTCATTTGTCGGAGGCTCGAAGTCAAAGCCAGGAAACATGATCAGCTTCGGGTCCTGGCCGTCTCAAAGCTAAACTCAATCGCTGACAGGATCTCGGCCGCGCTGACCGACGATAAGATCTCCGAGGAGGAGTTTCGCCTGATTCTCTCTGAGGTCGACAAGTACAACCAAATGAAGGCTGAGATACGCCGTGGGCGTCAGAAAGAAGGCGGTGTGTCCGAGACCGAAAAAAACCGGCTTATGAACCTCATGAGAGACGAGGCGATGCTAACGGCCCGTACCAAGCTCTTGGAAGAACTCCAAGGCTGGAAACAGTGGCACCTCTCGATAAATATATCTTGTTCGGGCTTAAAATAATAGCGCAGGCTGGGCCAGCCTTTTGAGCAACAGACGAGTTTAATAAGTGGAAGAATAAAAAAAAAAGTCCGTCGCCGGGATTCGATCTCACGCACAAAAATTCAGCAAAAGCCCCCCGAGGTCCTGGTCATATTTTTCGTTTTTTATATCTTATCTCTGAGGGGCTTTTTCTTGACCAGGACCTCTCATACTTCCAATGCTCGGTCACTCCTGCCTTCAGTATCTAACTATGATTGGGACGAAAGTCGATAGAGGTTTACTAGAAGTGCCGGCAGAGGTTATGGGGATGGGAATGGGATCGTAGCGCTATGTTTAAACCTGTACAGTGCCCCGCAGGGCGATAAATATCTGCAAATTTAACTTATAAAAGCTTGGTGTTTTTTTGTGCAATAATAACCGAACGGTATTCAATAGAGAATCGATACAGGTAAACCTTCACACATTTTATAAGAACCCTTACCATGTTTATGGGCAGATTCAGCAGATGCCGGTCCACGGTACTTTAAACCCCGGGAACTGGGTAGAATTCTTTAAACCCACATCCCAGTCCTAAGGGTGAGCCGCCTGTCTGTGTCAAATCCTTTTTTTAATTTCTGAGAAAAATATATCAATTTGTCGTCTGCTGAAATTTGTACTCAGAACTCAGGGATGAATTTGTAAATACCTCAAGTTGATGTGCACCAGATAAACCGGATAGTTTTTCGTAGACAAATACAGAACATACATGGCATGAGGGAAATTATCACCTGTTACGTTGACTCTCGTCTGGGGGGGGGGGGGGGAGGGGGAGAGGGGGGAAGTGGATATCCGGATCTTAAAATATACAAGGACCATTCTCCAGCCGACAGGGTCATTTTCGAAGGTATCTCGAGGTTCTGTGCTCCACTAGAAAGTGAAGACACATTTTATAAGAACCCTTACCATGCTTATGGGCAGATTCAGCAGATGCCGGTCCACGGTACTTTAAACCCCGGAGGCCGGGTAGAATTCTTAACACCCACATCCCAGTCCTGGGGGGGGGGGGTTGAACCACCTGTCTGTGCCAAACCCTGATTTCTGAGAGAAATATATCAATATGTCGTCTGCTGAAATTTTTACTCAGAGCGTTGAAATACACAATCAGGTAAATTACTACTGTGCACCCCAGCGCGTATAATCCTATAACATCATAATGTCGTGGGCACCAGATAAATCGGATATCAGTGAATCAGGTAAGTGCCTCCCTCTTTTTTGCGTCCAGAGCCCCAAGGCCGGCGAGGGTGGGGGCCGTCCCCAGGGGCTCTCACAATGCTTACTTGGGGGCCTCAGGAGATCGGGCCCCCTGCTGCCGTTTGGATACGTAACCGTAGACAAAAGAAACTTTACTCCCCTCGCCCCCACCCCCCCCCCCCACCCCCCACCCCGCCTCCCGCTGCTATTTATTGACCATTACCAATTCAGCAGACAACAAACTGATGACAATTTTCTTCTTTTTTTTTCTAGTATACACAATCTGACATTTCATGCAGATGGTCTCCTGAGGAGACTATTTGCATGCACTGTCGGATCCTACTTTCTAGGAAAAATTAGAAAACTGTCATCAGTTTGTCATTTGCTGAATTATCCCATAGCATGGTAAGAGTTAACACCGTCAAATAATAAGATATCCAACATGCTTAAAATAGCACCTGCAGTCAGCTGCAGAAACCGTGTTAACACAGTGCATTATTGTCTTTTGCCAGTCTCCGCATGTGTTCCGTTTTAAATAGTTTTCATGTGTTGGAAATAGACACGGCACGTTGGGGTGGGGGAGTGGGGTGGGGTGGGGGTAACTTCCTATATATGGCATAGTACGGATGTGCGTGTCGAATGGTCCCCTTTTTCAGCGCTGCCAGATATATATGATTAGCTTCCTTTTTTTTCAACAAAGTACATGACTGACCCGATTTTTCTTGATTCGTGTATGAAAGGCCCCACTTTTCTGACATCCCAGTATATGCGTATATTTTTCGAGGCTGCTTGTGGTCTTGGTATTCATTGGATTGTGTTATTTGTCTAATTACCAACAATAAATGGGTAGGGGCATAAAAATTCAGAAGGCAGTATAACATTTTGGGCGAAACCCCACCCCAACCCCATTGTTTTTTAACATTGTTTTTTATGTTTTTTTACATTAATATTTTGAACTTTTGAATTTTCAGGAAAAAGTTCAGGGGAGTGGGTTAGGGGGGAGAGGGAGTGAGCTGAGACAGGGTCGGTCGGGTTTCAGGAAACATTCCATTTTTTTTTTTTTTTTTTTTTTTTTTAATTTCGCCTGTGACCTTAGTTTCCTTATATAATGCGAAGTATCCTTATTAAATGCCATGGACTGGACGGGACATGACCAATGGAAACACGGACATGGGTAAAACTTAATGCCCGTCTACGTTAAAAAACTCATATGAAAAGTTGGATTTTTGTAGCAAAATGCATGTGCACTCAGCAAAGACTGCACATCCGTGCACAGAAATTTACTGCTCGAAGCCATGGCGTATTTGAACCTACGCAACAACCTTCAAATTAGCATCCACTGTCAACGCCGCGATGGATGACGTCACTTTCGAGAACCCCACGTTCGACCCTGACGGGCCTGGAGAAGACGATGATTTTGCCCTCCCCGATACCCCTATGAACCCACCGCCGGACGTCCAGCAACAGCTAAACACGTCCAGGGACCTTCTTCAGAACCTGCGAGATGAGTTAGGACAGGCAGAACTTGAGGTCCAGAAGAAGCGCCTGGATGATACTTTCTACAACGAAGTGAGCCATACCTATGGGCTGCGCCCTGAAGGCAGGATCGACTATAGCCAGCTAAGACAGGCAGAACTTGAGGCCAAGAAGAAGCGCCTGTTGATACTTTCTACAACGAAGTGAGCCATACCTATGGACTGCGCCCCGGGCAGGATCGACTATAGCCAGTTTGGGATCGACCCCGACGGTAAGACACTTTACTGGACACCTGAAGACTAGAATATCTCCATTGCTGCGACGAGGAGAAAATTCCGGTTTCTGGGTCTAGGCACGCTGGCCCGAAGATACGGGGCTGGTGGCGTATATGCAGTGCGGAGATCGCTGGGGCTCCCTGACTATAGATTGGGGGCATCGCGGGGACTCGGCAGAGAGGTCGTGGAGACACTCCAGAGTGCAGAGGAGACCCTCCCGAAAAACATTGAGTCCATCGAGCTGAAGGACCTCCCCGGCGTGGCTGATACCTAAAGACAAAGCGCACAAGACGTCGAGACCGCATTGAAGACCATTAATGATCCGCAAATTGACGTCGCGTGGGTCACACAGGCCAGAAGAGAACTGGCCGGAGTTTGGGAGGCCATGACGAGATCGAGGGACGAGCTCGCTAACAACCTCGCGAAGCTAAGCGCCATCGACGACAGGAAATCCGAAGTCGAAAAGCACTTGGCCAGGGAACACCGAAAACTGACCGAAACGGACGACACCGAAATTCAACAAGATATTCGAGACCGAATGGAGAAGCTTAAAGGCGAGCTCTCCGACATCGAGCTTGAAAGGCAGGCGAGGCTTGAAGCCCTCTCTACGAATAGAGCAGCTCTCCGGTCACAGATCAACAGAATTCGTGAGACCATCAGGCGGCTCCTCCATGAAGACAAGACGCTGGCTGAGCGAATTCGGAATCTCTTCCGCGAACAGGGGATAACGATTGCGAGCATCCTTACAGCAATCGGCATGGCGATAAGCACTCTCGTCCTTGCTGTCACCGGTGGGGGAAGTGCGCCAGTGCCGTCGCCAGTTCCAAAGCCATCCGACAAGGGCGGGATCAAGAAGTGGATTAAAAAGCCCCTGCAGGCCCTTGGGCGTGCCCTGGCCAATTTGGCCGGCAAGGCCGCTGTGGTCCTGCCCGGAATCATCGGGTCCATTGTCTCTTTCCTGGGCACCTTAGGGAAGGCCGCGCACTGTAGAAAGCTAATGACCTAAAGCTAATTGATGCGGACAACCAAGACTGATAAGATGTGCAGGCTGATCTGAGTCTTTGCTGGGGCGCACGTGTAGCTGTTCCTCAGCTTATTATACAGAACTAACTAAAGATAAGAAAATATGTGCCATAGTGTTGACCAAAACAAATCACTACATGCCCCAAGTGCCAGCCAAGTGGCTCAGTCGGATGCACGTTCGATTAGATGTGGGTTCTCTCCAGACTGGCGAAAGGATGGGCACTGAGTACTAGTGATACACTTTATATAAAAGGTCTACAATAAACTGTAAGCCTACCCAGGCCGGACTCGGTAGCTCACATGCGCATTCGACTGGAGATCAGGAGGACCCGGGTTCGATCCTGCAACATCCTTTCGTGGAATACTTATAGAGTGGTCATGAATTATTATTCCGTCATTCTCCTATTCTGGAAGATGCAAATAGTTAGTAAATGAATAATGCTTCTTTAAACACTAAGATGCCGTTTTGAAAGCTCTGACGTGCGGCGCTATTGCCACCACTGCCAATATCATATAGCAATTGCTGCTGAACCTCTTGTCCAAATTAAGTCCAGTTTTGCATGCAAGTCATGAAATACGAATCACACTGCAAATATACCGAGCAAACGTTAAAACGCTGCACTACAAAATCTGATTTCCTGGATAAAGTAATAGTAATCTGCTTTCCTGAATCGCATACGCCTTGTGAAGTAAACAGCGTTTATATTATCTCCCCTGTCAATGTTAAATTCCTATTCAAAATTGGTTTTGTGCGTACCATCTTTATTTGGGAACCCTCAGTGCCCTTATGGGTGTAAATAATGTCACGTGAACGCAAATCGCATCAAGGGAGCATGCATTTTAATGGACACATATAGTGAATCTTACTTTAGCTACCTCTTACTGAGAGAGCATGTAGACTCAGCTGGACACAGCGAGAAGGATAATTGTTTTGTTCATTACAGCCCTGCTGAAAGCCTTGCACTGCGGGGACCTGCTGTCAGTCATAGCACCGCTCTTTTCATACAGTAAATTCCACTCGGGGTATATTTTGCAACAACACCAGCACTGCGGGGAGCTGCCCTGCACATTGTCCCCGCTATCCCTCTCCCATCCCCGTAGGTGGGTTAGAGGTGGCGGGGGCAGTGTTTACAAATGGCGTGTGCATTCCGCTAAATAAGTCAGTCTAAATTCATGAATTTCCCATGTTGTTCAATTCTGGAGAATACGGCACGGGAATCCGGATACTGCTGGGTTATAACATCAAACTTTAATGCACCGATTGACAGGTCTGGATCCAGGGGTTGGCAAAAGGGGCACATGTCCCCACCCCCCACCCCAACCCCCACCCGCTCTCCCCGAAGCGACCGCTAGTCATACCTTGAAATCACCATTTAAATGTTTTACATCACGTGAACGAGACCATGCAATGAAGACCCTGAATCCGGATACTGCTGGGTTATAACATCAAACTTTTATGCACCGATTGACAGGTCTGGATCCAGGGGTTGGCAAAAGGGGCACATGTCCCCACCCCCCACCCCTACCCCCACCCGCTCTCCCCGAAGCGACCGCTAGTCATACCTTGCCCCGGTATTTTTCGATATTTTGTATTGTGAGAAATACAGGTAGAATCTCTTTTGGGAAACTAAACGGCTGGCGAGTAAATACGGTATTGGATTTCAAATTATCAATCATGAAGTGACCTCCTGATTACCCACAATTCACTTCGATATTGCTGGTCCCAATTTCCCTTTTCTCGCTATCTTCCTTTAAATTACAACACACAAACTGAAAAAAATGGCCGCCCTAACCAGTAATGGCATCGCAGAATAATGAGTGATTTTTTTAGCGTTGAGTGGGTGGGTTGAGTAGGGGGATGGTAATTTGCCCCGCCCCTCCACCCCAACCCACCTAATCAATATATTCGTGTGGGTGTAGTAGCTGAAGGGGCAGGCAGGGTATCCAGGATTCTGCATGACTAGCGTCGGTAATTATCAAACTAGCCAGAATTATTTTCGCAGCTTAGAAATTGCCTGCATTAAGCGGACGGTTTTGTTTGTTTATTTTGGTGTTTTACGGTCCAGTCAACACTATTTAATAGGTCATTTTTGAGCCGGTCAATTTACCAAAACTACACTTCTTGGGCAGGCTTATACATTAGTGGTTAACCAGTACAGTGCACATTCTATCGCCAGAAACTGACAATCGCTCTTCTTGAATCAGACGAAGGAAGAGAACGACCCACGAAAGAATGTTGCCGACCCCATGCAGCAGGTATCGAACCCCCAACCTCCTGAAAATGACAGAAAAAAATAGCCTTGCAAAATTACTGAAATTGTCCTAAAAATAGCTTTGAAATCCACTCTCAGGCAATCCAATTTAAAAAAATATCCCCGAACCCCACCCCCTATTAGAAGGGGAGATCACCCCTCTCATACTCTCCCCCTCTCGTCATCAGACCTTCTGGATCCAGCCCTGATTGAAATCATCATTTAAATGCTTTACATCACGTGAACGAGACCAGGCCATGAAGACTTTACATCACGTGAACGAGACCAGGCCATGAAGACCCTGGCAAACTTCACATCGAGTGCATCTTTACAGCGATTTTGCAATGATCAGACATATGTGAATGTGGGCATGGTGGAGGAGAGTGCACTGTCCATTCAAATGGAAAAGAGACTGTTCTGCAGCCACAATAAATTAAATCCAATTAATTAATGGATTACTATGTACAAAATGGAAATAACGTTTGATTGTTGTTGTTGTTTTTTGTTGTTGTTTTTGTTTTGTTTTGTTTTGTTTTGTTGTTGTTGTTTTTTGTTTTTTTTTTTGTTTTGTTTTGTTTGTTTGTTGTTGTTTTTTGTTGTTTTTGGTTTGTTTTTTTGTTGTTGTTTTTGTTTGTTTGTTTGTTTTTGTTTTTTTTTTGTTTGTTTTTGTTGTTGTTTTGTGTGTGTGTTTGTGTGTGTGTGTGTGTGTGTGTGTGTGTGTGTGTGTGTGTGTGTGTGTGTGTGTGTTTTGGGGTTGTTGTTTGTTTGTTTGTTTGTTTTTTGACAAGTTGATATGAATCACGTATGCCGTGTGCAGTAAACAGCGTTTATATTATCTCCCCTGCCAATGCGAAATCCCTACTGAAAATTGGTTTTGGGCATCCCATCTTTATTTGGGAACCCTTAGTGCCCTTGTGGGTGTAAACAATGTGTCTTGAACGCAAATAGGATCAAGGAAGCATGTGTTTTAGTTGACCCATAATGAATCTTGCTTTAGGTATCTCTGACGTCAGGTTGATGTATATGCATGTTCAGAATTAATTCTGTAATGATTATTCTGTAACTCACTTTTCTTACTCGAACCACACTTTTCTTACTCGAAACTCGCTTTTCTTACTCGAAACTTGCTTTTTTAACTCGAAACTCACTTTTCTCACTCGAAACTCGCTTTTCTTACTCGAAACTTACTTTTTTTAACTCGAAACTCACTTTTCTTACTCGAAACTCATTTTTCTTACTCGAAACTCGCTTTTCTTACTCGAAACTCACTTTTTTAACTCGAAACTCACTTTTCTTACTCGAAACTTGCTTACTCGAAACTCACTTTTCTTACTCGAAACTCATTTTTTTAACTATAAACTCACGTTTCTTACTCGAAACTCACTTTTCTTACTCGAAATTTTGGAAAGTATTGTCAACAGGGGAATTGTGCGTCTACAAGTCTGAGAGAGCATGTAGACTCAGCTGGACACAACGAGAAGGATAAACTTTTTATTCATTACAGCCCTGCTGAAAGCCCTATACTACGAGGACCTGCTGACAGTCATAGCACCGCTCTTTTCATGCAGTAAATTCCACTGGGGGTATATTTGTGCAACAGCACAAGCCCGGCACTGCGGGGAGCTGCCCTGCATATTATCCCCGCTATCCCCCTCCCATTCCAGTAGGTGGGTTAGAGGTGGTGTGGGCAGTGGTTACACATGGCTTGTGTATTCCGCTAAATAAGTCAGTCTATGAACTTTTCATTGTTCAATTCTGGAGAATACGCCACGGGAATCCGGATAATGCTAAGTTATAACATCAAACTTTAATGCACCGATTGAAATCATCATTTAAATGTTTTACATCACGTGAACGAGACCATGCAATGAAGACCCTGACAAACCTCACATCGACTGCATCTTTTCACTGATTTTGCAGTGATCAGACATATGTGAATGTAGAGGAGAGTGCACTGTCCGTTCAGATATAAAAGAGAAAGTTCTCTTAAAACTAATAAATTAATGGATTACTGTGTACACGATGGAAATAACGTGTGTTTTTTTGACAAGCTGATATGAATCGCCTACGCCATGCGCAGTAAACAGCGTTTATATTATCTCCCCTGCCAATGCGAAATCCCTATTGAAAATTGGTTTTGGGCATACCATCTTTATTTGGGAACCCTTAGTGCCCTTGTGGGTCTAAACAATGTGACTTGAACGCAAATTGCATCAAGGGAGCGTAGTGAATCTTACTTCAGTTACCTCTGGCGTCAGTTTGATGCATATGCATGTTCAGAATTTATTATGCAATGATTATTCTGTAACCCACTTTTCTTACTCGAAACTCATTTTTCTTACTGAAACTTGCTTTTCTTACTCGATACTCACTTTTCTTACTCGAAAATCACTACTCAACTAAAAGTGAATCACGTATGTACGTGTGGCCAACTAGAATCATCCACCTATTTTCTCCTGCATGCATAACAAGTACAATTTGCAAAGACAGCGTTACTGCCAGCCTCGGTAGCTCAGTTGGATGTGCCGTCCGACTGGAGACCAGGAGGTCGCGGGTTCAACCCCCGCCGAGGTCGGCAACATTCTTTCGTGGAGATTGATCATGAAATATTTTCTACGATCATTCTCTCCCTTCCGCTGATTCAAGAAGGGTAGTTGTCAGTTTCTGGCGAAAGAATGTGCACAATACTGGTTAACCGCTTAGAGGACTACGCCTGCCCAGTAAATGTGTGGTTAGGTAAACTGACCGCGCTCGACATGACCCCATTGGGTTGACTGGGCCGTAAAACCTCAACACAAACAAACAAACAAGACAGCGTTACTTGGCCGTTATACCGTACCAGCTGACCCTTTCACTCCTTCTACACGGGATCCCGCGTGAATCAGCGGCTGTAAATGACACGGTTTTCAAACAAGTCCAGCTCTATGTTATCTCTATGAGACGATTTGTATGCATGAATAACGACGCCCAATAATTACATAAAAAATCGATCTACTATCATTACAAAAAGCTATGTAATCAGACTGGCCTATGAACTGCAGGCGTAAATCTTAGTCGAGACCTTTAGCCACCGGGTGTGGGTGGGGAATGGGAGGGCCATGGAACCGACATTCGAACTTATTCTCTATTATCATTGTATATGTATACACATCTATCCTTTATATCGACATATATGTGTATTTGTAAGTATGCGTATATGTACGCATGTCTGTATATACTGAAAGGAAAAAGAAACGCAGGGTAAATTTTATTCCTAAATTTCATTCAAGTTTGAAAACGTTTGTTAAATATTTTACTATGATTATAAAACGGTACATGTATGAAATAAAAGTTCCAAATTTCATTGGTTTGTGATCAACAAGTCTCGAGTTATTGAAGTTCATTGGTAGCTACCCCCCAAATCTTGAAATCAAAATCAAACTGAAAATCAATATCGGGTGTGCCCCCCTCTTGCTGCCGTTGCTGCCCTAATTCTCCTTTGGATAGAGTTAACCAAAGCATTGACAGTTCGCATCGGGATGTTATTCCATTCATCGATCAACGCATTCCTTAGTTGTGCGAGAGTTGCGGGGGGATTTCGGCGCTTCCTAACCCTTCTGTCCAGCTCATCCCACATGTGCTCTATTGGGGTCAAATCAAGTCTGTAAGGTATAGGGATGAGATCTTGCGTCCTGTTGCAGTCCCGCTTGTGCAACAACGTAATCTGATTCTGCAGCAGGACAATGCCCGACCACATGTTGCCCGAGTTTGTCAGGATTTCCTGGCAAACAATAACATCGCACCACTAGCATGGCCACCGTACAGTCCAGATTTGACCCCAATAGAGCACATGTGGGATGAGCTGGACAGAAGGGTTAGGAAGCGCCGAAAAATATTGTGGAAAAGAGGAGAAGCAATTTCTCCTTTTCCACAATATTTTGTTACCTATTATTGTTAGATTTCCTTGTAAAAACAGGGACCAGATTTTCACTTTGAGATAAGCGGTTATTCGAGATAAGCGAGGTCGAGGTAACGAGGTAACGAGAGTGGACTGTACATTGTGGGGAAGTCCGCCAACTAATTGCAAATATTATCGTCATCGCATTTCATACATGTATTAAAAGACTTCAGATATAGAGTAAGATCATTTATGTATAGATTGAAAATAATGGGTGATAAAATACATCTCTGGCGCAGGCCACAGTTTGTTTACATCGAACCAGTCTTATTCATTTGTACCCACAAAATAACAGATGAGTACAACGACTTAATAGAACGAAGGAATTTTCCACAAACGCCAAAGTACGCAAGGCGGCACTATAGCTTTGTTCGATTCATCATATGCTTTTTTAAAGTCTATGAAAACACAAAAAGTTGACTGTTTTTAGCTTTTTCTTGGTATCAGTTATACTTGTAAGAGATGAAATGTGGTCGATCGTACTTCTTTTCATTCGAAAGCCGTTCTATTAATCTGCTACCATATTTCTACTTTCTATTCACTTTGTTAGTCGTAAATTAGTAACTGAACAGTATATATCGTTGTTATGCATAGGTTTCAATGTGTAAAAACATAAATTTTGTAACAATTAAAACTTTTTATATTAATTCCGTTGTGCATATATGGAGCGAGCCATGTGAAAATATGCTTATTAGGTATTCTTTTGGTCTTATACGGACCTCACCATGGGAAAACGTGTCTTCGGGCATATGCGGAAGCGAAGGTCCAGATCAGCCTGAGCTGTAAAAATTCCCGTAGATTTCACAGTAAACTGCCTGCAAGCGCCTTTACCGTAATTTTTTACGGGGACCCATAGAAATTTTGCAGGAATTACCTCGTAGGTTGGGGATAAGGATGTGTAAGCTTAAGATACGGTGCGTTAGCTCACATTCCTACTATGTTCTATAAGTTATCTACCTTGCCCTATACTGCCCTACCATGCGTTATTATTACTGCAAATAATCTACAGGCGCCCGTAAAATTACGTACGTGTACTGGCAGCTTGTTGCCAATATTCGGCGTAAAATCTACGGGATCTTTTTACAGTGTGAGCATTCACGCAGTTTGATCAGTACCTTTACTTTCCGCAAACAGAATCCTTGGGTCCTATAGAATGTTATAATGGAGAGTAAATGCCCGGATGAGACCTTGCGCATGTGCAGGAGATGTGAATCCGCACATTGTGCATATGTTCTAAAGTATTTTTTCGCTTAACACGGCATATATACCGTTGTGTTGGTGTACGGACAAAATCCCCTCAGGACGAAACACCCCTTGTCATATTGGCAGATTGGCAGGATGGACACCCCCCCCCCTCCCCCCACCTCCATGGATGGACAAATTCCCCTTCATGAGTGGACAAAACTCCCTTCAAGGGTAGACAAAACCCCTTCAGTGGGTGGACAAAAACCTCTACAGTGACGTACAAAACCTCTGTCTTAAAGCGTTTAATTTAAAACTTTGATATAGTTACTATTAGATAGTTAAACATCATCCATTACACCACGTTCTAAGTATACTCAAATAATATGGTGCAATCTGTTTCAGAAATCTGGTAAGTGTTTTGTTACACATCTCCAGTTAAACCAACAAACTGTTAAGTATTTAAAATACCCACAAAAGATGTTTGAAGTAATTTCTTAATGACATTGTTGTAAAAATTATTGACTCAAATTATGGAGTGGGTAGTTAATTTAAAGTTGAAGTGAAATAACTTAAATTGATACTTGAAAAGAGTTAATTTAATGTTAATCAGGTAATTAAGTACAGTTGACTCTCGTTATCTCGACCTCGCTTATCTCGAATAACCACTTATCTCGAAGTGAAAATCTGGTCCCTGCCTAAACATGAAAATTTTAACAACAAGTAAAAAAAATATTGTGGAAAAGAGGAGAAATTGCTCCTTAGGAGCAATTTCTCCTCTTTTCCACAATATTTTCGATATATCTCTAACTTCAAGAGTCAAGTTGCACATATATTTGTTAAATGTGGTTGTTCAAATTATTTTTTCTTAATTCTGCAAATCTGATATGTCAAGGTACGGATATCTCGAAGTATTTCATAGAGCCTTGGAATTCGAGATAACGAGAGTCGACTGTATATGCAAGCAGGTACCAAATATAAAGCTCTTTTTTTTCAGTTGTACCAGAGGTTATACATAAGATGTTTTAAGATAAATCAATAAAAACCAAAATTATTTTTATGTATGACTTTAAAAGTTTTCTAATGACAAATAGTTGTTTTGGTTTAGGAAATTATCCTAAAAAATAAGATATATCATATCTACAGAGTTTATTATAACACACATGCATATACATATCATTTGCAAACAAAACCATAAAATGAAATATCTTTGAAATGTGTTTGTTGATGTTGACCCGTTTTACAGGTCATTGATAATTATGACATGAGAAATATTTGTAACCCTTTCAGCCCTGTAGAAACCCCCATATCTACGAGAATTGATCCCTCAAAGAGTTCAGGAACAAATACGATACCCTCTTTGAAACATTACAAACTTTGCTAAACCTGCAGCTAGAACGACATACCATTTTAATTCATTTTTACCGTCTACTTTAAGACAATGGAATTTGTTGGGTTAAGCTATAAAGGAATCTGCCTCCATACAAGTATTTAAAAATAAACTTAATTTGCAACTACGAATTACACGAATCTATTTTAATACCATACAATTATCACCTGTAGGACGAATTCTACACATTCTTTTAAGGCTTGAATGCAGCTCTTTAACTCATCATTTATAATTGAAAAACTTGGTTGAAAGCCCTCTTTGTTCATGTGGAGCACCAGAAATATCCTTTCATTTTTTTTTTTTTTTTTTTTTTTTTTTTTTTTTTACATTTTTTGAGACAGTGGTATTTTTCTGGCGTCAGCCTACCAGTAACAGTAAATATATTATTAATAGGAAACCAGATGGAAACATAACTGTAAATAAGGCCATCTTTAGATGCGTCCAGTTGTATATTTTGGCTATTAAAGGCTCCATATTCCTTAAAAATAGACATTTTATTATCCAAGAAATGTTAAATAAATTGTATATGGTATTAATACAATCATAAAATGTGGCACCTGACATAATATAAAATATCAGTTAATTTCTCGTTGTTGAAATGAAATGATTTTTTTATCGTATCTCTGAATTAATGTTACCAATATTAATTCAGAGATACGATTAAAACAAAACATTTCATTTTTGATCCGGTTAAAAAATGAGAGACTAACTCTTACGACATGAAAATCGTAACAAAGGCATGAAGAATGAAGCATAGCTGAAAACATTTCCCGCTTAGTATGGGATACGAACCCGGTCTGATCGGGTAAAAATCTAGTGCTCTAACCACTGAGCCAAAGAGTCAACTCTACATCTGACGACATGAAAGTCGAGACAAAGGAATGAAGCATAGCTGAAAAAAAAATTCCCGCCTACTGTGGGATTCGAACTCGGTTTGTACAGATAAAAAGCCAGTGCTCTAACCACTGAGCCAAAGAGTTGACTCCCTGACGCTGTTATCAGAGAGTGAATATATGCCTACTAGCTATGTGAATATGATAAGGCAGATTATCGAAGGCAGGAGTGATAGGACATACATGTACCCAGTCAGCATTCTACGTAAATTTATATCGGGCCGTCATCGGCCCGTCAGGGTAGCTGACGGGCCGATGACGGCCCGATGTAGATTTACGTAGAATGCTAGCTGGGTACTAACTGAAATTCTCTGGTTGTCAGATGTCACATTTCATGATCGTATTAATACTATATATCAATTTATTAAACCTTTCTTAAATAAAAAAAAAATGTCTATTTTTGAGGAATTTGGAGCCTTTAAGCCATTTACTTAACAATTAAGTGTCAAGTGATGTCCACTGGATATTGGTCAGAATCCTGCTTGGCGGTGCTTTCCACGGTGTTTTGCCTTACGATTTCATGATCTCATGTAGTCATTCATCACCTTTTCTACGTCTACTTTATTGACTTTACATTCTCAAATTCAGAAATATATCTGATCAGTACGAAAACACGCCTATTCACCGAGGCGGTTCTAACGAGTACCCACAATCTATGTTTTTAGCAGAAATAAGAAAAAATAATGTATGCCCATGTAAACCCAAGTTTTACTATATAAAAGTGGGGTTATCATAAAGGCATGTTTTCGTGATGATATGTTTAAATGCTATTAACTTGTTAAACATGTTGTTACTGTGTGAAATTTTTATTATTGTGAGTTATGACATTACGAGGAAATGATCTCTATAAGCCATTGGCTTCCGTTCCGGTCCTCATATACCCTGTATCTTGTTCATCTAATGGAGTTAAAATAAATTATTGCATAAAAAGCAGTGTCGCGCGTTATTAACAGCCATGCATTAACCGGCGAAAAGCCGTGTATTAATAAGGCAATTCACGCGCTGTCAATGCACGGCTACGCAACTTTCAATATGATCGTACAGATTAGCTGCCGTTACGAGATGCCCTAGAACGAGCATAGTCTGTGGAAATTACGTTCTCTAGACATCGGTGAAAAGGCGAGACAAAATAGAGCAAGAAATAACGCGAAATGTAGCAAATGTTTTCAGTTTTTATGCTGTAACAAGGATCGAACATGGGGTTTCAATGCATTTGGTTTTTCAATGCATTAACATTCGCCAGGTCCCGAGGATGGTGTTGAAAACCGCGGCCTTCGGTGTTTTGCCTGACGATTCCATGATCTCGTGTAGTCATTCATCACCTTTTCTGCTTCTACTTTATTGTCCTTTCATTCTTAAATTCAGAAATATATCTGATCAGTACGAAAACACGCCTATTCACCGAGGCGGTTCTAACGAGTACCCACAATCTATGTTCTTGAGCAGAAATAAAAAGAAATAATGTATGCCCATGTAAACCCAAGCTTTACTATATAAATTTGGGGTTATAATATAGGCATGTTTTCGTGATGATATATTTAAATGCTATTAACTTGTTATACATGTTGTTACAGTGTGAAAATTTTATTATTGTGTGCTATGACATTACGAGGAAATGATCTCTATAAGCCAAAGACTTCCGTTCCGATCCTCATATACCCTGTATCTATGTGTTAAGGACTTGGAAACAAAGGTTAACACGATTGAAAACAGTCGAATATTTGATGCAGATTCGGTTGAATCACTAGACAGAAAGCAAAGGGAAATTGACTCTTTACTATCACAAATGAAAAAACTGGAATCTGAACAAAGCAAAACTGAGGAGGACCTTAAGGCCCAAGTCTTGGACATTCAATGTCGCAGTATGCGAGATAATTTGATCTTCTATCGTATTCCAGAGCAAAAGGATGAGACCGACGATGATTGCGCCAGGAAAATATTAAGTTTCATTGAGGAACATTTGGAAATAGAAAATGCCAGCAAGGACATTAAATTGCATAGAGCCCATCGAATGGGTAAATTTAATAATTCTAAAGTGAGGCCAATAGTCGCTAAGTTCGCCTTTTATCCGGACCGAGAAAAAGTGCGAAAAAGTGCTGGGAAACTGAAGGACACAAATTTTGGCATTAGCCAACAATTTCCGAAGGAAATTATGGAAACTAGAAGAAAGCTTGTTCCTGTTATGAAAGATGCACGAAAAAAGGGACATGATGCCTATATCGTAGTAGACAAACTGTATATTGACAAACAGCTATACCGGGAACCAACTGCTGCAACAAACGCTTAGGGGGTATGTGAGAGTGGTCTAAAATTTCTTTTATGGAATATTGAGGGACTTACCGAAGCTAAACAGTCATGTGAACATTTCAGTACTTTTTTAAGCCAGTATCAGATTGTTTGTTTCACTGAGACATGGACTAATAGACATTCAAAAATTCATTTAAGCGGCTATTCACATCCTATTCACTCGCATAGACGTTTACAAAATAAGCGAGCAAGAAGGCCGAGTGGTGGAATAATAATTTATATTAAAGACAATATTAGAAAAGGGGTTAAGTTGATAAAAAATGATATAGACTCTTTGATATAGTTGAAATTTGATAAGCAGTTCTTTAAATCTAATGAGGATTTATATATAGGGATAACTTATATAGCGCCAGAAACTTCTCCAGTCCACAATTTGTATGATTTTGATATTTTCAAATCTATTCAAGATGATGTTGCCTTTTTCCAAAACAAGAGCAGCGTATTTTTGCTTGGTGACCTGAATAGTAGAACCTCGGTTAAACCTGATTACATTGAAAACGATAGGTTGATCCTATCACGTGACTTCGAAAGCGAGGTAGACACGCCCATCCCGCGTTACTCAATGGACCGCGGAACCAATCGATTTGGTGAATACTTATTAGACATGTGTAAAGCAGTAAACATGCGCATTGTGAATGGGCGGGTACACAAAGATCGATCAATGGGACGAATGACTTGTTTTACGCATAACGGTGAAAGCGTAGTGGACTATGTACTCACAACACCAACAAATTTTAAACTCATTTCTGATTATGAAGTCGGCGAATTTACTGAATATTCAAATCATGCGCCAATTTCATTGACATTAAACATTTACACAAATATATTAATAGAAAATCAATAATAATGCAAAAGAAAGACAAAAATGGTACAATGATGAATGCACGAGGAAACATAATGCTTATAAAGAAGCCCTATATAATTTCAATTTGAACCGAAATAGTGATACCAGAAAAAATATGCTTGATGCGAAAAAAGACTACAAGTATTACTGCAGATCGTGTAAATTAAAATATAGATATGAGCAGGGTAAAAACATGAACAAAATGCGCAGAAAACAACCCAGAGAATTCTGGAAACTTTTTAAAAACAAAACTAAATCCAATACAGAGCAGGACATTCCTTTGAATGATTTTTATGAATATTTTCGCTCGCTTGCGAACGAAGAAATGCCTTTCCAAAATGCCGAAGTGGACGATTTTTTACATAACTTTGATACTTCTGATGAGAAATTTTCCACATACAGAGAACTTGACGAGCCAATAACGCAAAATGAAATACGTAAAGCATCGGTGCGCCTTAATACAAATAAAGCATGTTCATTAGACACAATATTGAATGAATATTTGAAGGAAAGTATTGAAATAATTTTAAATCCACTGGAAAAAATCTTTAATTATATTTTGAGTAAACAGAGCTTCCCCAAACAATGGTCAATGGGGGTTATCTTGCCTATTTACAAGAAAGGAGACAGTACTGAGCCAAGTAATTACAGGGGGATTACTCTTGTAAGCTGTTTCGGTAAGCTTTTTACAGTTATCGTAAATGAACGGCTTAAGAAATGGGCTCTGCAAAACGACATTGTCACGGATGCACAGTTTGGGTTTAAAGCCGATTACAGCACTATCGATGCAATTTTTATATTGGAATCTTTCATAAGCAAAACATTACGCGATAAGAAAAAATTATATTGTGCGTTCGTTGACCTAAAACGGGCATTTGATTCAGTATATCGGAACGGGTTATGGTACAAAATGATAAATAGTGGTCTCGATGGAAAACCTTTTCACTTAATACGGTCAATTTACTTAGATGTTAAATCTTGTGTTAAAAGTATGAACTCACTCTCGGAGTTTTTCGATTTTAATATCGGGTTATTACAAGGGGAAGTTCTCTCCCCTTTCCTGTTCTCATTATTTTTAAATGATCTTGAGTTACATTTACAGCAAAGCACAAGTGCCGGTTTGACATTAGATCAACTGTCGATTTATCTATTAATGTTTGCGGATGACGCTGTTATTTTTCCGACTCCGTTGATGGGCTCTAATCGTCTTTGAAAAATCTCGAATCTTACTGTCGTAGATGGGACCTAAAGGTGAATGTTGATAAAACTAAAGTTGTTGTATTCCGGAAGGGGAGAAAACTGAGTAGAAATGAAAATTGGACTTTTGCGGGTGAAGAAATAGAAATCGTTAATAGTTTTAACTATCTAGGGATGGTATTATCCAGTGGGGGGACATTCAATAAAGCAACAAGCACTTTAAGAGGCAAAGCGCTTAAGGCTATGAACGCTCTTTTCTCAATTACTAAAACTATGCAGGTACCAGTCGACATCATGTTTAATCTATTTGATTCTTTTATTGCACCAATTCTGAATTACAGTTGTGAAATCTGGGGGTTTTCAAGGGCCGAAAATATAGAAAGGGTACATCGCAAATTCTGTAAATGGTTAATGAACGTGAAAATGTCAACAAATAATTTGTCGTTAGCTGGGGAACTTGGACGCTTTCCACTCTTTATTGGACGTCATATAAGAATTATTAAATACTGGTTAAATTTGAATAATACAAAAAATGTAAATTGTATACTACGCACTTTGAATCTTACTCAACGAGACGAAGCACTGAAACATTCGAATATTTCAAATTGGTCATAAGAACCTTCTTGAAATCAGTGGTTTTCCTGATGTATGGTTATATCCAGAATCAGTCGTTACCAGCAAGTTTATCCCTATTTTTCAACGTAGATTAAGACATTTATATATTGCAGAATGGCAACAAGGGATGCACTTATCTTCATCTCTTAACATTTACAGAGAATTAAAGCAATCTTTTACTCCTTCACCATATCTTCTAATTATGAAAAATAAGAATTTTAGAAATGCAATAGCAAAATTAAGACTCTCATCTCACCATCTTAATATAGAATTAGGTCGACATAGAAACGTAGAACGAGCGGAAATAAAATGTACCTTGTGTAACCTAAATGATTTGGAAGATGAATTTCTCTTTACCCTTGTTTGTCCCATATATAATGACTTAAGAAAGCAGTATTTACAAAAATATTTCTATGTTAGACCAAGTGTTGCTAAATTTATTATTTTACTGAATTCAGATAGGCTTAAAATTTTAAATAACTTCGCTACCTATATCATTAAGTCCTTCAAATTGAGACAGAATTTGTTAAATCAGATTACATAGATTCTGAAGTTTATTTTACTGTTTGGCTAATTTCATTAAAATGTGCTAAAAATGTTTGTCACTCTTGCGTATATTGCATGTATTGTTTCACGTATTGTATATATGTTGAATGGCGATGAGCTGTATATGCTTATGTCAAATAAAGTTATGTTATGTTATATTATGTGTTTGTGCTGTTCGTCTAATGGAGTTAAAAATAAATTATTGCATAAAAAGCAGTGCCGCACGTTATTAACTGCCCGTGCATTAATCGGCGAAAAGCCGTGTATTAATAAGGTAATTCACGCGCTGTTAATGCACGGCTACGCAACTTTCAATATGATCGTACCGGGGCCGCAGATTAGTTACCGTTACGAGATGTGTATTGCCCGGCCCTAGAACGAGCATAGTCTGTGGAAATGACGTTCGCGAGACATTGGTGAAAAAGGCGAAACAAAAATTAAGTAGAAATAACGCAAAATGTAGCAAATGTTTTCAGTTTTATGCAATAACAGCGATCGAACATGATTTTTCAATGCATTAACATTCGCCAGGTCCCTAGGGAGGTGTTGAAAACCGCGGCCTTCGGCCTCGGTTTTCAACACCTCCCTCGGGACCTGGCGAATGTTAATGCATGAAAAACCATGTTTGATCCCTATAATATTTTTAAACAGATCCTCTGGACAGTACAGATTTACTAGTCCAATTATGCTGGGGCCTATCCAGGCTTTTGGAAAAGTGTGTTCAAAACTTCTAGTTTTTTTTTTTTTTTTTTTTTTTTTTTTTTTTGTTATCTGAAAGTGAATGACGAGACTCCCTTTGTTTTGATTTTTCTTGAACAAGTGAACATAATCACAACTAACTGAAGTACCCGCTGATTAAAATCCTCTTTTGTCTATATTTTAACTTGTCACCCCTTCCAATTTTATTGTTCTTGAACTTTTACTTGAGGCGGTCAAGTTTTTTGTCAACTTTACGGTAAGTCTTGCACCTTTTTGCAGGGACACCTCGAGTTCACAAAAGCTAACTTATCAAAAACTTCTCTGGCGCTTTCTTCTGATTTTGTCAGTTCAGTGAGCTAATATATATTTTGGTGCGGTTCCATCGCAAATCTGTTAATGCGTCCATATTAGTCCTCAAGGCATTATTAATTCTTGGTAAGGGGTTCTATGTTTTAACTGGATAGTTCCCTGAAATCCACGTTTTTTTGGAAATACTCAGTGGACTTCTTCACGTAGAAGGGAAAGAAGAAGAAATGGGAATAGACGAAATGGGAAAGTAGATGAAATGAGAGTAGTCCAAATGGGAGTAGAGGAAATGGGAGTAGACAGAGTGGGAATAAACCATAATATAATTCACACGATGAACAGCTAACAAGTGAAATTAATAAGGCACCAGTCTGTTCAAATATTCTAAAATTTGTGTTATGCAATCATTCTTTATAGTTCACAGACACGTTTACATGCACTACTATTTATTTTTCCTTCCAGTGTCTTGAAAGAATTAGTTTTTCCTATCCTATGCTAAAGGGATAAGAGGATTATGTCCACCCATGTTAAAGGGTTTTTGACATCCCCAATCATAACGTGAAAGGGGTTTTGTCATCCCCTGTCATAACGTGAAAGGGGTTTTGTCATCCCCTGTCATAACGTGAAAGGGGTTTTGTCATCCCTGTCAAAACGTGAAGGAGGCTTGTCCACCCATTCAACACATGAAGGGGTTTTGTCTACCAAGGAAAGGGGTTTTGTCCACCATGTTAAATTATTGAGGGGATATCCGGAGTGGTTATATCCGGGATTTCATTGTGTTGCGTATATTTCAATGTGTAAACCCATACTGTTTTTTTTTTTTTTTTTTTGTTTTTTTTTTTTTTTTTTTTTTTTTGTTTTTTTTTTGTTTTTTTGTTTTGTTTTTTTTTTCTTTTTTTGTAACACTGGTAACACTGTAACGTTTATATTAATTCCGTTCAAGGGTGGATCCAGGATGATTTCAGTCTGAGTGGGACTCGATTTGATCAAATTACCGGACTTTATCTATTCGAAGACAGGTCTGAGCAAACAGTGTAGACCCGGATCACACATCCATCCAGCAGTTTTACATACATGGTAAAATGGGACTTATTGAAGGGAAGTATATGGTATAGAGTAAGGGGTGTAATTATTTACGGTATATACGGTAACCCAAATTTATCATTACGAAAACACGCCTATTCAAATATATAGAAAATTTTATCTCCAAAAACTGAAAATTTTCAGATAAAAAAAACTCAGATATTTTTTCATATTTCTGCACAAAACATAGATTGTGGGTACTCGTTAGAACCGCCTCGCCGAGGCGGTTCTAACGAATACCCACAATCTATGTTTTGAGCAGAAATAAGAAAAATAATGTATACCCCTGTAAACCTCAGTTTTACTATATAAAAGTGGGGTTTAAGGGGGTCAAAATTATATAGGTATGTTTTCGTGATGTCCAACATTTCTCACTGGGTCAAAGGTGAGGCTCGCCCGAACACCCCTCCCGACCCCTCACCTAGAACCCGCTCTGAATCCGCCCCTGTCGTAGTACATGTATGGAGCGAGCCTTGAGAAATTTATGCCCATTAGGTATTCTGTTGGTCTTATATGGAACTATGTAAAGATGTAAATAACATGAACGACAATAAAGCAAATATATGCTAAATAGCAATTTTTAACATTAACCCATTTCAATCTGGAGACGCCCAAAAGGGTAACTGGCAAACAGTGCAGACCCAGATCAGACGCCGCAGAACGCGGTGTCTGATCAGGATCTACACTGTTTGCATTTAATTCTGATAATTTCGATAAAACGTAGTAATCATAAAAATTAACCAGACACCCTGCTAATGAATATATTGAGACCTGTCCAAAGACCTGTGATAGGAGAATCCGCTCATGTACGTGAATGGGTTAAATTATTTAAATTTGCCATCTGTTAACCCTTATCCTGCTCTTTACGACAACCCCTACCTTTGTAAACAGTGTAGATCCAGATCCGATGGCTTCTGAAGACGCTATCTGATCAGGATCTACACTGTCGTTCAGTTTGTGAATTTGAACGAAAACATTATATGATTTAATCTGATTGGCTGATAGTCAGAAATGGGTGTGGCTAGTTAAATTATTCAGCAGGAAAAGGGTTAAAATGAGCGACAAATTTGAATCCGTGTGGCTAAAGTGTCATAGAAGCGCTATAGACGGATATAGCCTAGCATCTTCGGCCTAGATCGGACATTCAACATTTACCACGTTCTGGGCTAATTCAGCAGACAATAAATTGATTTATTATATACAAAGTAATGAAATATAAAGAATTATTCATGAAATAAAATGTATATTTCGAAAAAGTTATATTTTCACTAGTGAAAATATAAGCCTTATATTTTCACTCCTCTGAGCAGTGAATAATATAAGATCTGGAACTACTTTATTTCTTATTTACATTAATGGTCATTTTGCACAAGTGAAAATTTGAATGTTTTCATTACACGAGATGAAAATTTTTATGGTTTTCACTGAAAAAGAGTAAATTTTCTTTTTATTTTATTGTTTACACGCCAATGCGCGTTTCTGACGTCATAACTAACGTCACCAAACAAAACATGAACGTCATGGCGTCGACGCTCAGTGCCTAACATGTAAAACGCTGGAGAAAACAAAAAAACAAAAAGTTTCGGCAAATCAAAATAATTTTGATACCAACATGTTCCTTACATTCTAACTAATGTTATGCGGTTCTTATATTGTCACCGCCAAGGGACAAAACTGAGTGTCAAACTTCCCCTTGCAAATGCAAGATTTGCATCTCTTCTGTCGAAAGTGAGGTATATAATAAAAAGAAAATTCAAATGTTTGTCGTGAATATGACTTTTATTTCGTCGAATGAAGTGAAAAAATGTATGTTTCATTCGTGCCTTCGGCACTCATGAAATATACATTTTTTAACTTCACTCGATGAAATAAAAGTCATATTCACTCCAAACATTTGAATATCCTCTATATATTTTTCTTATATTTCCCTGAAACAGGTTTTGACATTTCATACAAATTATCTCCTTAGGAAACAGTTTACGTGAAATGTCAAAACTAGAAAACGGATATTAACATTTCTTGCAAATTGTCTCCCTAGGGAAAACAGGTTTTGACATTTCATGCAAATTGTCTCTTTAGGAAGACAATTTGCATGAAGTGTCAAAACCTATTTTCTGAGAAAAAAAAATTTAAAATGTCGCCTGTTGAAATTTTTACCCAGAGTGCTAAGCCTTAAAGGTGTCATTGGGCGACGTGTTCTTTCAGGAGACAATTTGCATGAAATGTCAAAGTCTTTTTCTGGGAAAAAATGGAAAAAAAAAACACATAAAATCGTTTGATGAAATTTTTACCAAGCATGCTTAGCATTTAATATTGGATACCATAACTATCTGAACTTGAGCAAGTCCAATACACTACCGTGTTTACTCATAATATTGTGACAGACATACCAGTGCATATATCTGTTACTTTCGAACAAACAGGTCTAAATAAACAGTGTAGGTTCACATCATACGTCACAGAACGAGGCGCCTGATCAGGGTCTGCACTGTTGACACTCACCCAGCATTTTAAAACCAATCAACAGGAAATAAAATCAACTTCATTTCTCTTCACTTATATTTTTATTTAACTTTTAGTAGAAATATGGTAAGAAATTAAGATTTCAGAATACATATGGTAAAATGGTATATAAGTAAAATGGGACCTGCATCCATTAGCTTTATTTCTACAAGAAATTGAACAGTAAAAGCAAAATGTTCTCACATATATTAATTTTTACGATAAGCCTTTCATTAAACATACATGCAAAAAAGTGTCCTAGGTATACTGTTGGATCAAGATCTTGCAAATCAAGACGTATTGAGGGCTTATTGTCTACGGGGACAGCATAATGTTTGGGCCTGAAGGGCTATATTGGGCCATTGTCTGCGCATGTCATATTCTTCGAAGATTGACCTGTCTGCTATGACACGTCACTATCCTATACTGGATAATTATTAATACGCGGTGCGCATAACTCAAAACTCCAACGCTAAAAAGTAGCAAGCGGAAAACGGATATAAGTAATACGTCTGCGGAGAAATCAAGCCTGTTTTTCACTCCATTTTTTTAAAATATATATATATTTAAATATAATAATTTCAAACAGCAAAAATAATTTAAGAAAAATACCATTGTTTACCGTAAATTTTTGTGTAGTTTCTAAAAATAGATATTGGGACAACTGTCAAAACAAACATTGCATCACTCTTGCATCACTCAATACACAATGGAAGATCGTCAGTTGATAGATGAAGCAAAGGTACACATAGGTTTCAGCAAAGCTTTACAAGAGGAACAATATTTGTGTCTTGAGGCTGTTATGTCAGGACAAGATGTCCTAGCTGTATTACCTACAGGGTTTGGGAAAAGTCTCGTATATCAGTTAGTGCCATTTGTCATGAGCCTGAAAAACGGGATTCCTCTTTCTAACACAAAATACTGCGTACTAGTCATCACTCCTCTAAATAGTATTATGACAGATCAATGCACAGCCTTCTCCACACAGGGAATAAGCTCTTATGCTATTGACTTCATGTGCCATCAGGCAGAAACCTTCAATACTGATTCAGGTTCAGATTCTGACCAAGATAATGAAGATGGGCTCCTTACCTTCACTGTACCTCTGCATGATATAGAAAATGGCTTGTTCAGAATTGTTTATGCCCACCCGGAGGCACTTCTGAAGACAAATCATGGTTATGACTTCATGGAACGACTAGGTAGAAGTGGAAATCTTGTTGGCATAGCCATAGATGAAGCACATATGATACTTGAATGGTAATTTTGACCATGAGAAAATTTGTATTATTCCAAAGGAGGATCATTAGAATCCACCATGAGTGTCTATATACAATGGGGAAATCTCTCCCTGATGGTCAGAATTTCAACCAGGAACGTGGCTTTGAGAGGGAGATTTACCTACAAAGACCGACTCATGATGGATTATTTTTCTCCCCTTTTATCTCTACATTTACCTACAGAGACCCGACTCATGATGGATTATTTTTTTCTACTTTATCTCTACATTTCTGCCAGAGTCAACTGACATAACTAGAAAAGTTTTTTTTTAGAAAAAAAAAAACAACAAAAAACAAATGTCCCCCCTACTCCCACCCCAACTCCGTCAGAGTAGAAAAAAAAAAATGTCCCCCCCCCCCTACTCCCACCCCAACTCCGTCAGAGTTGTCATTCTTGAATGCGACACATTATCCTGTCCTGTTCTACATTTCTACCAAATAGCATCAAAATATTGTGATGGATATTCGTATTGCAGAGCGAAAACAAAATTGAATTCAAACACAATATTCTGAAGGGTATTTGTTTTACAGAGCTGATACAAAATCCAATTCAAACAAGAAGGGGAGGCAAGTACAGAAGCCAAAGTTATCATTCTTGTACGTCACACATCGCCTCATCCTGTTCTACATGTCTACCAAGTATCATAAAAATATTCCAAAGAGTATTAGGCTTACTGAGCAGACACAAAATAAATGCATAATCACTGCCAAATATCAGAAAGGGAGATAATGCCAAAAGTAAGAAAGGCAGAGTTATCAATCTTGTACCCGACACGTCACCTCATTCATTTCTACCAAATACCATCAAAATATGCCAATGGGTATTCGAGTTAAAGAGCAGTCATGAAATCAATTTCACAAACAAAACGAGATAACTCCAAAAGTAAACAAGAGCTCCGCCAAGCTGGGCATTATACACCCGTGGCAAGTAATAAAATGTAGCACACAAACTGGATCCTGTATAATTCAGTGCTCCGGATATAAACTGTACGTGGAATTATAAAAAATAAAAATAAAAAAAAAATTCATTGGGGCCTAGCTCTGCTGATATTTGGTGAACTGTAACCTAAGGGTCCAAGCTGGCCCAGAAAGTAAGGGAGAAGTGACTTCTCCCTCTGCATCTAGGGAGAAGTGGTTTCTGACGGAGGACACACTACAGAAGCATGGCTATATTATAAGCTCATATAAGCTTTTGGCTGATTTGTTTTTCCTATACTTCAATATCGGACCAAACAATAACAAAACAAAAATAAACAACCAAAAAAAAAAAAAAAAAAAAAATGCAAGAAATTTTTTTTGTAAACCTTTGTTTAATACTGATTTTATTTTGTTCTTCAAGGCAGCCTACTCAGACTAGTTTAAAAAAAAAATCCAAAAAGAATTATAAGTTTTGATCTTAGTCAAGCTTCTTAATTGTGTATCATTTAATAAATGTATTTATCCTTGCAAATCTAATAAAATATGAAAAAAAAAAAAAAAATCAGTATCTTGCCCATATGACCATAACTAAGTTATTTGCCAAAAATATGCCCATCATAAAATAAAATTTGCACACTATTGCCTCTAAACAATATGCTGTGAAAATTTTACAAAAACTTTTAAAGGGGCATACCTCTGCAAATATTTGATGCACTGTAACGTCAAACTAATATGCGCTGCTCCACATCATCGTGTAACTATTTATGAAGTTTCAGCTTGATCGGATGTAAACTGTAGGAGGATTTAGCCGGAAACAAAAAATTAATAGAAATTTTCAAAGGGGTTTAACTCTGCTAATATTTGGTGGACTTTTAAACTTTTGGAGAAGTTAGTCGGAAATGAAAACTTTCCTGAAATTTTCATAGGGGCAGAACTCTGCTAATATTTGTTGCACTGTAACCTCGAAACAATATGCACTGCTCCACATCATGATCTAACTATACATGAAGTTTCAGCTTGATTGGATGGAAAATGTTGGGAGGATTTAGCCAGAAACCAAAAATAGATATTTCCAAAGGGGTATAACTCTGTTAATATTTTGTGGACTGTAACCTTGAAACAATATGTGCTGCTCCAGATCATGGTCTAACTACAAATCAGGTTTCAGCTTGATTGGATGTAAACTGTAGGAGTTAGCCAGAAACGAAGTCTACTGAAATTTTCAAAGGGGCATAATTCTGCTAATATTTGGTGGACTGTAACCTCAAAACAATATGCGCTGCTCCACATCATGGTCTAACTATACATGAATTTTCAGCTTGATCGGATGTAAAATGTATGAGTGAACCGTAAATGATAAGTTTACAGAAATTTTCTAAGGGACATAACTCTGCAAACATTTGGTGGACTGTAACCCCAAAACAATATGCGCTGCGCCACATCATGATCTAACTATGTACCAAGTTCAGCTTGATCGGATGTGAACTGTAGGAGGAGTTAGCCGGAAAAGAAAAAGTTTACGGACGGAGGGACGCCATACCCCTAAACATAATGCGTCCCCTTTTTCAAAAAGGGCATATAAAAAGCCACAGTTGTCATTCTTGTACGTAACATGTCGTCTGGTCCTGGTCAACATTTTATACCAAGTATCATAAAAATATTCCATAGGGTATTCAACTTAGAGTGCGGATAGGAAATCAATAATCCTGTCAAATATAACAAAGGGAGAAAATGTCAAAATTAAGGAAAGCAAAGTTGTCATTCGTTGTAAGCGACACATCGTGTAGTCCTGTTCTACATTTATATTAAGTACCTTAAATATATTTCAAAGGGTTTTCGAGTTATAGAGCAGACACGAAATCTATTTCAAACAAAACAAAGTGAGATAATTCCAAAAATAAGAAAGCCAGAATTCTTCATTATTGTGACACGTCGTCTTGTCCTGTTCTTCATTTCTACTAAGTATCATAAAAATATTCCAAAGGGTATTTTACTTACAAATCGGATACAAAATCAATGCAAATCACTGTCAAATATAACAAAGGGAGATAACGGCAAAAGTAAGAAAGGCTGAGTTGTAACATCAAGATATTCCCATGGGTATTCAAGTTACAGAGCGGACATGAAGTTTTATGCAGACGCCAACGCCCATGGGATCCGTCCCAAAAGCAATATGTCTCCCCGACCCAGACACCCCCTCAGTAGGTGGGGACATTATATGCAAAATTTTCATTTATTTACTCTTTTCTGTACATTCTGACTGCATGAGCATTTTTATCAGCTACCGAAATGGGATGTAGTAGAGAACTTTTATTAGAGGTGAGAAGAGGCAACTATTTAAGTAGCATCATCGCCCTGTCACGTCAGCCTAAGGATAACTTATCCTTATTTACCGGCCGGCACCGGGCCTTAAAAGCTCGTGGGGGTGGCGGGGGGGGGGTAACTTCCTATGTATGGCATATTACGGACGTGCGTGCCGAATAGCCCCCTTTTTCAGCACTGCCAGGTATATGATTGGTCCCCTTTTTTCAACAAAAAGTATATGAATGGCCCAGTTTTTTCTGGATTCCCTATGAGGGCCCCATTTTTCTGACATCCTGGTATATGCACATGTTTTTCGCTCAGAGATTTTTCGAGGCTGCTTATCCTCTTGGTAATACATGAATTGACTGTGATATTTGTGTAACAACCAGCAAAAATGGATACAAAAAAAAATCAAAGGGCAGTTTATGAATAGGTCAACATTTTGGGTGATCAAGTATATGAATGGGTCCGTTTTTTCAAAGGCCAAGTATATGAATGGGGTAGGTTTTGAAATACTGGCTCGCACACCCGTACCAAAATTACCTCTAAGTTACCGCCCCCTCCCCCCACGCACCCCCCTCAAGAACTTAAATGTCGCCACTCGGAGAGGTGTGAGGCTGTTTTCTTCAAAAATTTTAGTGTAACTATTTACCGACCATCTTTTTTTTCTTTTTCTTTTTTCTTTTTTTTTTTTTTTAAATCTTATTTATGTATTTTTTTTATGTATTTTATTGTTTTATTATCTTTTATTTTTTTTATTACGTTTAATCACTTGTTTTGCATATTATTTTTTTCTTTCTTTCATTTTTTTTTTTTTTTTTTTTTTTTTGTCATATATCTTTTTTATTCATTAGTTTTATTTTTGTTACATATTTTAACAACAGCAAATGACAATTAACTATCTGTTCTAAAGTCTCGTAACTTAATCATGACTGTTCACACGAACATCTCTGGTGTCGTCAGTCAATTTAAAACAAAACTGGTAAAGGTGCTGAAACAATAATTAAAGGTGTTTAACTTTGCAAAGAGCGCGTGTTTTCACACCTCATCATTAATCGCATTAATTGTGTGATTAATGAGTCAAACCAAATAAACAATGTGATTAACGGTATTGATCAAAACAGGTAATACTTATCATAGTTCCTAATTAACATTTTCATTCATAGTACATGCTCTGCTCTCTCTCCCCCTTTCTCTCTGTCTCACATTGAGTTAATAAATCTTTTATATAAAAAAAATAGGGGGAAAGGTTTGGGGGCGAAACGACTAGGGTTGGGGGGCGAAACGACTAGGGGACCAAAAAGGGGGCGAAACGACTAGGGGGGAAACGACCAGGGGGGAAACGTCTTGTGGGCGAAACGTCTTGTTACCACAGCCACCACCAGAAAATGTAGGCGGGGCTTACTGATTACTGGTCAACTGTTTACCTGATGTCTGATAGCTCAGGGTGCTACAAAATAATGTATATACTCAATACTAGGTATGAGTGTGGCAAAAAAGATTTAAATTTGTGCCTTACATGCACGGCTTACATGGGGCACAAAATGGTTGTGACTTTTAATAAATTGTATCTACTAAACAGATAAACAGTGGCTGAATGACAATTTGTTTACTATATTTCAGTAAGTAAAAAACAGCATTCACACTACATGTATATTACATGTATTAGTGTTTTCCATTGCTGGAATAAAATTGATTCTTCATGTCCAAGGCAACTGTTATTCTTTGGCAAAATTATAACAAGTGCGCGACCCTGGCAGACTTTTTTTTAACAAGGGGGTGATGAAGTTATTATATGCTAAATTTGAAGAAAAAATTAAATGAAAATAAACTTGTTCCATTTATAATAAAGTATTCTTCGTTCTAATACATTTAAAAATTAAGAATGGTCTAGAGAATATTTTTTAAATTCAGCTCAAATCCTCGTGCGCTGAATAGGCCGACAGCAGTGTACTTACCGAATAATGTTTCAACGTGAATACAGTGGAATGCCGGCGATTTTGTAGCAAATTTCAAACATAATCATTGCAAGGTCATGTTCAGATGAAACTTTACCAAAGTCGCTTGAAAACTGCCGTAATAAATTATTCATGAATCGTGCCATTTAGGGTTGTTTTGAATAAACGCACATCTAATTTCGAGCATCGTGGTAGCGTTTGCCATCTTGAAAAGTAGTCCGGTTATGTACCCAGGATGCCCAAATCAGATAGGTCAGTATTTGAAAAATGCCATCTAGCGGAAGATAATGATATTGGGCTAGAGACTTATTACGGAGCCGGTGTAGCGTGAGATTTGTCAGACCATGAGATCTTTCAGACCGGAAGTCTGAAACTGGAAATACCTGACGGAACTCACGCTGCGTGTATGAGATCTTTCAGGTCATGAGAAATGTCAGAACGTCTTACGAAATTATTCAAAATACCAAGGTTTACCAATTAAAGAATGATTTAAGCTAATCGTTTTTCTGTGAAAAAAATATGTTACTAAAAATAAAATCCTAATAACCCCAATAGTCTAACATACACATAAAGTAAATACAAACAGAGCTCGTCTTCGGCATATCTGTAATAAAATTTAATTTTAAATTCATAGTTTTACACCGTGAAAAATAAATCATATAATTAAAAAAAAAAGAAATCTGTCCTCCCTGTTCGTATGTAGCAATATAGCATTCAGGTCTTACTATATCTTAGATAAACAGGCAGGTAAGAGTTGACAACTGGTATATCCACAGGACTGTGCTAAATTACAAATCACGAGTACATGAATCTAGTCTTACCAATGATAAAATATTGTTAATGGATTGATCAATTTTATCGATGCAGCAGTAGTTCTATACATGTGAAAATAAAACTGATGATGATCAAAACATGAAATAAGTGTGGCAATGCAAAGCAACAAAACCTGTTTACCGATAACTGATATGTGCACTGATAATTTTTATCAGCTTATGTATCTATAATGATGTATCAATATATATAGCAGTAGACCAGTAATATGTCAGTGCATCAACATAATATCCTTACACCGACAAAACCATTCGTATGTTGATAAAGATGCATTGGTGCATTATAATAATTGTTGGTGAATATTATAATTTGAAAGTCCTGGCAAATGTTCATCATTTAATAGACTTGTCACCAGTAATAATACTGAATCTGAAGTATATATTTTATCAGTACACTGATTTGGTAAATCAAAATGACAATTTTTAATTAATTGATGCATAGATTAATCAATTTGTAATTTGTTATTTTACATTTCCCTTTTACAGTTTCAACTTAAGCAAGTTGTCGGTCCATCTGTAAAATATTGCTTAAATATATCCATGCAGTATAAATTAATTTTATCCATGCGGTATAAATTATATCGGTTTCACTGATCTGGTAAATCAAAATGACAATTTTTAATTAATTGATGCATAGATTAATCAGTTTGTAATTTGTTATTTTACTTTTCACTTTTACAGTTTCGACTTAAGCAAGTTGTCAGTCAATCTGTAAAATATTGCTATAATTTATCCATCCAGTATAAATTAATTTTATCAATGCGGTATGAATTATATCGGTTTCATTGATTCGGTAACTCAAAATGACAATTTTAATGAATCGATTTATCGATTATAATTGTTTTGCTCTTTACTTTTGGCTATTTCCGCTTAAGCAAGATGTCGGCCCACCTGTAAAAAATATAGGAACATCGCTAAAACATATTCAGGCAGTTTAAATGTTTTCAGTTCATTGATTCGGCAACTCAAAATGACAAATTTGATGTCATTCAATGCGATGTGATCTATTTGTAATTATTTTAATTTTCACTTTTGGGTGTTTGACTTAAGCAAGTTGTCGGTCCACCGGTAAAAAATATTTGAATTGCTAAATATATTCATGCAGTATAAATTTTATCGGTGCACTCAAAATGACAATTTGGATTAATCGATGCATTGCCTAATCGATTTGTATTTATTTTATTTTTCACTTTTGCATATTTGACTTAAGCAAGTTGTCGGTCCACCTGTAAAAAATATATGAATTGCTAAATATAGTCATGCAGTATAAATTTTATCGGTGTACTCAAAATGACAATTTGGATTAATCGATGCATTGCCTAATCGATTTGTAATTATTTAACTTTTCACTTTTGGATATTTGAATTAAGCAAGTTGCCAGTCCACCTGTAAAAAAATATTTGAATTGCTACATATATTCATGAGTATAAATTTTATCGGTGTACTCAAAATGACAATTTGGATGACTCCTTGCATTGCCTAATCGATTCGTAATTTTTTTGTACTTATCGCTTTTGGATATTCGACTTAAGCAAGTTGTTGGTGCACCTGTAAAAAATATTGAGCATTGATAAAATTTATTCATGTAGAATGGTTATTTTTAGGTTCATACATTCGGTAACTCAAAATGACAGTTTTAATTAATTGATGCATCGAATAAATGATTTTTAATTATTTTACTTTTCGCTTTTGGATATTCTACTCAAGCAAGTTGTCGGGCCACCTGTAAAAACTAGTGGAACATGGTTAAAATTTATTCATGAATTATAAAGTTTCTAAGTGTACTGATTTGGAAACTCAAAATGACAATTTTGATTCATCAATGCATCGAGTAATCGATTTGTAATTATTTTACTTTTTGCTTCTGGCTAATCTATTAAGCAAGTTGTCGGTCCACCTGTAAATGATATTGAACATGGCTAAAAAAAAAATATATATATATATATACAACTGTTAATATATAATATTAATATATTGTGAAATTGAAAGTGCATACAGATGTATAAATGTAGATATATAAGCATACTGTGATCAATTGTCAACCTAATATTTTCCACCTATCATGTACCTCTTATGATGCAGTGGTCCCTGGGAGAATACATCATTTGTTGCATTTTTAGTAGTCTTTAGCTATCCCCTTCCGTTCAGTTTAGTTCTTATTATTTGTCCTCTACTCTTCAGTCATCCAGCTTTCAAGGCTGCAATTTTGTGAGATCCCTTTTCTCATCTTGTGTACATTATTGTAGTCCCATCTGGCAGTCTGCATGCAGTGATATAGCGAGCATTGTAAAGATCATATATTACATGTAATTGTATATATGTATCATATCTAGTCATGTGTTTAGTCCACTGAATTGTAAACCATAATACATAAGCATTTCATATTTAAAAAAAAAAAAGGTAAGAGAAAAGTCCAGCAACAATGATTGGGTTGACAGCTAGGCATGCAGTCTGCCGCATAATATCCGGGCTATAGCCAATTCTTTTATAACGGTTAATAAGTTTTATGAATTGCTCCGAAAAGTTAGATTTTCCTACAATTTTTCTAAATCTGTACACTACGTCACCATAAAATTCTGGTTCCGATATACCTTGTTGCAGAAGTGTTTTCAGACTGACGCTATATTTTTCTACCAAGGCACTGTGTCTGCGATTAAAATTTCGAAAACGCCTTACGAAGTTTAAAATAACGATAGCCCTGCCTAAGAAGTTCAGCAGTACGGGCTTTATTACGGTAGTTAAAGTCACTAAGATTTGAAGAAGCTCTGGCGAACCTAATAAGTTGAAATATGTATACCCCATATGAGGTACGCCGGGGGACATCGCCATCCAGAAAAGGGAAATTGACTATATCAAATTCAAAATCGTTCCGTTTATCATAAATTTTGGTGGAAACTGTACCATTAGATATACATAAATTCAAATAAAAAAAAGGTGCCTCGGTATCGGAAGAATTTGCTCTATTTAATTGGAGTTCTGTAGGGTATATGCGGTCCACCATTTGGTCAAAGTAAATATTGTCAATATTTAATAAATTACCAAGGTATCTTGAACTTGAATTGAAAGCCTCAATAATGTCAGCCTGATTTTCACGTGAGACACTTCATGAAATCTCTCTCATAACAAAAAAGAAACCGATCTGCAACAAGAGGAGCACAATTAGTTCCCATCGGAATATCAATAGTTTGCTTATAAAGTTTAGTTCCAAATCTATTAAAAATATTATCCAAAAGATAAACAAGGACATCACAGACTTTTTGACACGACTATAAATTGTGATTATTGTATACATCAGAAGTGAAAAAAGCGAATAAACGTTCGGTTAATTAAATCAGTAAGTTTATATTTTATAAGATGGTGAGGTAACGTACTATACTAGTGTAGAAAGATCATATGTAGACAATTTAGAAGCCTGAAAGTTTTAGATTTAAATTTATTGAAAACATCATTGGAATTCTTAATTGACCAAAAATAGTTAATTCTGTCCCTTTCGTAAAATGTATCATAGTATCTAATTCAATGATTTTTTAACAGCAGTAAGGCATGAAGTTAGCAGTTTTGACAAAACAGTAGTCGTACATGAACTAGAATTAGCAATGAAACATGCTTTATAAGGTCGTTTATGAAGTTTCGGTCACCGATATAACGTAGGAAGTCTGTCTTACTTTTCTTTAATACTCACTGTAAAGTTAGCAGTAATATCGATAGAATGGGTATTAACAAAAGATCTCTCGCCAGTAGAATCCGTTCATATGTCTTTGGTACTACCAAGTTCTTGTATTAGAGTATTGATATAATAAAGTCGTCGCACAACAACAACATTATTAACAGCTTTATCAGCTGGAGCCAAAACATATTACCCATGAAAATCTTGGATACCTTGTTTCAAATATCGAAAAGATAATTTAGGCTTAGGAGGGAGAAGATCAAGGTTATTAGAGTAAAATAACACACGTTCATCAATGATCTTAAAAATCTTTAATTTAGACAGTACTACAAGACCAGATTTTGGAAAAAAAACTCAGCATTCTGAAATGACCTAGCAGTTTATTATTTTAACCCTGACATGTCAACAGTAATTGTTTTCTTGCATTTTAAACTGCTAATGTGGTAGATAAATTATTTTATAATACACTCTCTCCCGAGCCTAGTTGGTTTATACTAACTTATTGTGTACTTGCTGGCAGATTGAAGGAATATTAGCATGGAAAAAAAAGAACCCAGGGTTCATAGAACTTACTTTATTTTATTTTAGTATTTTAGCATTCTACATTGATAATAATAGAATAAACAAATAAGCAACACTGTTGGACATGATTGCAAATTCAATACATGAGAGAGACCATCGTATTTACTTCTTTACCATACATATCCTAAAATTATAACAAGTACAATTTACTACCTGTTGAGGGTCTAAAAACTGCTGGAGTGGCAAACAGTGTAACCTTGATCAGATGCCGTATTATGCTGCATCTGACCTGGGTCAACACTGTTTGTTCAAGTCTGTCTTTCCAAAATCTTAGGGTAAGCTTGGTATATTATGGCATGTCTCGCAGCATAGATTCAGATCAGTCTGTGCATCCATGTTGCTGTATACGCTGATCATAGGATCTGACCAAGGACAACCAGCACTATTTTTTATTTAAACACTATTTTATTTGTATAAACCTTTACAGAAAATACATAACAAAATGATTCGATTCCGATCGGTTCAATTTTAGCTATTTTTGATGTACAAGTTGCCCCCATACTTCCTACCAAGTTTCAAGTCAGTTGTCATTTCCGTTCAGGAGATATTTTCATGATGGTAGCCATGATGGCCAGCTTGGATTTCCGATCGAAAAAATATTTTAGCTATTTTTAGCTCACCTGTCACATAGTAACAAGTTGAGTTTTTGTGAGCACATTTTGTCCGTCGTGCGTGCGTGCCTGCATCCGACCACCGCTCTGACGAATGTTTACTTGTGAGTTTTAAAATAATGGACACTTCAGTGTATTTCAACGGGATTTATTCCATAGACATGGGATTTATTCCATAGACACAAACTGACTGATTTCCGTGCGTCCGTCCATAAACAATTTCTTCAAACGACATCTCCTCCTAAACCACTGATTGGCTTTTGACCAAACTTAACAGGAATGATCCTTGGTTGGTCCTCTTTCAAAGTTGTTGAAACGGTTTTGATCCATTGCATATCTAGGTCACAGGATCTAAAATAGATTTGTTTAACTGAAAACTGAAAAAAATCTCCTTATCTGAAACCAGAAGGCCCAGGTCTTTGATATTTGGTATATAGCTTCATCTAATGGACCTCTACCAAAGTTGTTAATTATAGCCCTGGGTTCAAAATTGGCTCCGCGCCGGGGGTCACTTGTTTTACATAGACCCATACAGGGAAAAACTTTAAAAATCTTGTCTGAAAACATAAAGCTCAGGCCTCTGATATAGCTTCAGCTAGTGGACCTCTACCAAGATCGTTCAAGTTATCACCCTCCCGCCCTGGCGCCGACATGTTTTACACAGACTTATATAGAGACAACCTCAAAAAATCTTATCTGAAACCAGAAGGCCTGGGTCTTTGATATTTGGTACATAGCTTCACCTAGTAGACCCCTGCCAAATTTGTTCAAATTATAGCCCTGAGGCCAAAAATGGCTTATACAGGGAAAAAAAACTTTAAAAATTGTCTTGTCTGAAAGTGCCTTTGATATTTGGTATGTAGCATTGCCTAAAGGTCTTCTAATAAGAGTGTTCCAATTATGTCCCTGGGGTGAAAAGAGGCCCCACCCAGGAGTGGGGGTGGGGATGGGGGCTAGGGTCACTTGTTTTACATAGAGCAAAAGGCCAATGGCAATGATTAAGCCTAGGGCTACCAAAAAAATAGGGAGGATGGGCCTGAAGAGAGGTGACCTTTAAGTCAAAGGTCAAGGTCACTTGACCTTAAGTATCAAAAAGGCTTATAATTCTGCAATGCTTACGGTTAGGACCCTCAAAAGTAGACATGTTGGTCCCCACCAGTAGATGATCCTGAGGGCAAAATTCAATGTCACCAGGACCTTTAGTTCTTAAAAGCTTGATAACTTGACAATTCTTGGGGCTAGGACCCACAAACTTAGAAGGGATGTTGGTCCTCACCAGTAGATGACACCGAGGACAAGGTTATGGTCATGGTCACCATAACCTTTAATACTAAAAAGTTAATAATTCAACAGTGCTAGAGGCTAGAACCCTTGAACAGATGGAATTTTGGTCCTGACCAGTAGATGACCCTAATGGCAAAGGTCAAGATCGCAGTAACCTCTAGTACTAAACAAGCTTATAGCTCAGCAGTGCTTTGGGCTAGGACCCTCAATCCTAGTAGGGATGTTTATTCTGACCAGAAGATAACCCTGAGGGCAAAGGTCATGGACAGGGTCACCATGACCTTAAGAACTGCATCCCTGTTAGCAATGCTACGTATAACATGATTCAGGTCAGAGATATAGGGCCATGATGACCCTCTTGTTGATCTACAAGTCACCCAGATGCTTCCTACAAAATTTCGAGTCAGCTGGCCTTTCTGTTCAGGAGAAGAAGCCCAAACTAGATTTGCAAGATGGCCGTGAGGGAAAATGTCATGGTCAGGGTCACCATGACCTTAAGAACCACATCCTTGTTAGCAATGCTAGTTATGTATAACATGATTCAGGTCAGGGATATAGAGCCATGATGGCCCTCTTGTTGATATTCAAGTCACCCAGATGCTTCCTACCAAATTTCGAGTCAATTGGCCATTCTGTTCAGGAGAAGAAGCGAAAAATATATTTTCAAATGGTGGTCATGACATGATGGAGGCCATCTTTGGTTTCCGATCAGAACAATTTTAACTATTTTTTGTTCTACAATTTCACCCAGATGCTTCCTACCAAGTGTCTGGTCAGTTGGCCGAGGGGTGAAGGCAATCTTTTTTACGTTTATTTCAAAACAAATTGTTGATGACGCGCGACGGACATTGACTGACCACAGTAGCTTACACTGATCACTGGTGAGCTAAAACGCGAATGTACGAGGGGTGATCCAAAATAATTGCTCACTGTGTCATTGCTGGATATCGACGTGCAACTTGAAACAAATCAGTGCATACTTGTATAGCGCTATCTAATACCTACACAATAAATCTGATTGAAAGATAAACAGTTTGCCATTTCAATACACGCAATTTTCGACTACTATAGCAAAAAATGGTTGGTAAAAGTGTTGCCAAGAAGGAGGATATACAGGCCTTTATAAAAGCTTGCTCTAAGATAGGTTGTTCATTGACACAAATATTTGCTGAAATTTCTGTTGTTTATGGATCTACTAATGTGTCTCATGACGCAGTTCGTAGATGGAAAAAGAAATTAGATTCTGGGTTAGAGTTGATCGAAAATGCACCCAAATCAGAAATGCCAAAGTTTACATCTTGTGACTAAATTGTATCTAAAGTAAAAGAAATTGTTAAAGATAAGCTAGGTATACATTACGTGATAAACCAACTTGAATGTTTTTGGTATCTCGCCATCAAGAGTCCACTACATTCTTAAGAATATCTTGAATTTTAGAAAGATTTCTGCTAGGTGGGTGCCTCATTTGTTGACTGACGGTCAAACGAAGCAGAGAGATAAAATAGCCAAACAAATGCTCAAAATATTACTAAATTTTGATGAAAAGAAGTTTGCAAATGTTGTCACTGGCGGTGAAACTTGGGTTTATTATTCTGAACCTGTTAGGAAGGTTAGCAAAAAAATATGTGCCACAACTTTTTATCACTTTTTCCGCATTTTTAACTTAGACATTGTTTGAGTTTTAAGACTACAGAAGTGTATAGGGAGCAGGTACCTTGTCCCCTTAACTCCTCCCACAGTTTTTGGCCGATCCTTTTGAAACTTTACAGGTGCTTTAAAGATGGTCTGAAGATATGCATGTGTTTTTTTTTCAGAATCCTGAAGTTATTTTTTATTACTGTTTACATGTTTTGAACTTAGACATTTTTTGAGTTCTAATATTACAGAAGTCTATAGGGAGTAGGTACCTTGTCCCCTTAACTCCTCCCACAGTTTTTGGCCGATCCTTTTGAAACTTTACATGGGCTTTTAGGATGGCCTGAAAATATGCAGGTGGATTTTTCAGAATCCTGAAATAAATTTTTATTACTTTTTCCGCATTTTTAACTTAGACATTTTTTTAGTTCTAATATTACAGAAGTGTATAGGGTGCAGGTACTTTGACAGCGTAACTCCTACCACAGTTTTAAGCCAATCCTTTTGAAACTTTACAGGTGCTTTAAGGATGGTCTGAAGATATGCATGTGTTTTTTTTCAGAATCTTGAAATTATTTTTTATTACTGGTTTCCTGCTTCAATACTTAGGTAAGTGATACAGGACCAATGGTCCTCTGGTTAACTTTACTATTTTTAACACCTCAAATAAAAATAAGGCGGGGGACATAAATTCCCCATGGAATTTGCTTGTTTTTTTGGTTTTTGGGTTTTTTTTTTTTTTTTTTTTTTTCGCTAAAAAAGTAGGTAACAGCTTTACCACACCTCCTTTATTCAAGGAAAGTGTTTTTTCTTATTCACCTGATCTTGCCCCTTGTGACTTCTTTCTTTTTTCCGAAACTGAAATCAGGGTATGTGTCACCGTTAAGCCAGTGCTAGGGGGGCATATGCAATCTTGCAAACAGCAGTGCTGTATAGTCTTGATAAAACCGAGTTTCTGATTTTCATTCTTTTATGTGTTCTTTGTTTTCCAAAGGCAACATTTTATTTTATTCAAGGCAGGAAACTAGATATCTAATATGAACTAAGGTCTTGTAGGGTATAAAAATCCATTCCTGCAGTCACAATTAGAATAAGCAGAAAAACACACACTTGAAATGACAATTAATTTGATTACTATTATTATTATTATAAATGATTCCTCTTTCTTCTATTGCGTCTTCTTATTTCTAATACTATTATTATCCATATTTGTTAAAGCAATGCCACAAGAAAAGGGTTTTGTCATATAATTATGTGAAATCAAGGCCCAGACCACCTTGAACTTCTGCACAGTCTGATCTGGGCCATACACTGATCCACTTGTAGAATTGTTGAGACTATAGAATATACCAACTAAACGAGATTATCCTGATGAGTACGTACTGATCCTTCGCTGTTTGCATATATGAAAAAAAATGTTTTCATTGCCTAGCTACTTTCTGATTGTGATAATAATTATCAGCATTAATAAATGAAAAATAGTTAGGCCTAATATAAACAAGAGGCAGGCCCATGGGCCATGATTTGCTCACCTGAGCAAATTGGCCATTGCATATCTGCAGATGCCATGCAAAATTCTTCCAGTATTGCCACAGCAATAGGACAGGAATTTGACTGTGCCCTTAAAAGGTTGAAAGTCATCCTAGGATTATCATTTGAATATATTTGGTAGACCTTGCGTCCCCGATGCTATATACCAAGACTCAGCCTCATAGCTTTCTTGATTCTGGAGAACAGGATTTTTAAGAGATGACATCATGTGGCCATCTTGTTTAATAGTGAAGAACTATTTGAACAAAATTGCCATACCCCTTTGACAGAAAGCCAATGTGAAGGCTGGTAAAAATTGGTCAGAGGAAAAGACATTTAAAGATCACACGAGTTTATACATGTATATACTAGCCCAGAGGCAAGGCAGATAACTGCCCCCTACCCCCATGGTAAGTTCCAGCCGTTAGTCTTTAAAACGTTTTGAAACAATGATGTTTCAAAACTCTGCTTGGAGATACAAATTAGACCTTGCCAGAAAGAAGTCATCCAAAGATCACCATCTGATCAAATTTGGTAGACCTAGTCCCTGATGCTATATCCAAAGATTCAGCCTCGAAGCTTTCTTAGTTCTGGAGAGAAAAAAAGGGTTTTTTTACCATATACGGGCATGATGGCCATCTTGTATAATGATGAAACCATTGAACAAATTGACAAGAGCTCTTCAACAGAAGGCCCCGTGTGAAATTGGTGAAAATTGGGCAAGGAGTTCCAGAGAAGAAGACCTTTAAAGAGTACAGAATTTTATACTTGGATATAGCCCAGTAGCAAGGGGAGATAATTCACGGGGGATGAAATTTTGATCGTTACTAAAAAGTTTTACTTCATTGAAAATTTCAGCCAATAGTCTTTAATACATTTTGAGAAGACGATTTGTCAACATTTTCCCCATACAAAAGTATGGGAACACAAATTTGACCTGACAAAGGTCAACGGTAATACTAGGATCATCATTGAACAAACTTGGTAGACCTTGAGTCCCTGATGCTATATGATGATTCAGCCTCAAAGCTTGCTTGATTCTGTAGAAGAAGTTTTTTAAGTGTTTTTTACCTTATATGGGCATGGCGGACATCTTACTTAACGGGCCGTGACCATTTGTATAAATTTTCAATTCCCTTTTAGCACAAGGGTCCGCATAAAGTTTGAAAAAAAAAGCCAAATGGTTTCAGGGAAGAAGACGTTTAAAGATTATATAATTTTATGCATGTATATAGCCCAGGGACAAGGGCAAATAGTCCTGGGGGACAACAGTTTTATTATAACTACAAGGATTTGCTACTTTGATCATACATTGTAAGTTTCAGCCATTAGCCATTAAAACATTTTTGTTTCAATATTTTCCCACAGGGACGCAATTTTTACCTGGCTATAGAAAGATCAAAGGTCAACCTAGGGTCATTATTAGAACAAATTTGGTAGCCATTGAGTCCCCAATGCAACATACCGAAATTCAGCTTCAAAGCTTTCATGGTTCCAGAAAAGAAGAGTTTTGAGTGTTTTGCCCATATATGGGCATGGCGGCCATCTTACTTGACTGAAAGAGGAGAAACTGGTCATGACCATTTGCATAAATTTTCAAACCCCCTTCAAGACAAGACTACATAAAGGTTGAGGAAAATTGGCCCAGCAGTTTTAGAGAAGAAGACATTTCAAGATTAAACGATTTTATACATGTATATAGCCCAGGGGAAAGGGCAGATAATCCTGGGGGGCAAAACTTTTTTATTGTAACTGAAAGGGTTTGCTACTTTGATTATAAAGTGTAAGTTTCAGCCATTAGTCTTCAACAGATTTTGAGAAAATCATGTTTCAATATTTTACCCATACAAATTAATGCACAGGTAGGCAAATTTGATCTTGCCATAAAAAGGTCAATAGTCAGCCTAGGGTCATCATTTGAACAAACTTGATAGACCTTGAGTTCCCGATGCTTACACTCCAAGATTTTTAAGGGTTTTTACCATATATGGGCATGGCGGCCATCTTACTTAATGGACCATGACCATTTGTACAAATTTTCAATCCCCCCTCAATTTAAGGCTCCTAGGGGTTTCAGAGGAGAAGTCGTTCAAAGATGTGGATGGACAGATCACGGACAGAGAGTGATCACAATAGCTCATCCTGAGCCTTAGGCTCAGGTGAGCTAAAAAGTGTGTATTTCAGGTAACCCAACTGTGCCTAATTTTTCACCAACGACCCTAAAGTTTTTAGATTTTGGGGGGTGGATTTCCCTGTTCGGTCATATTGTTTTTCTATTAACTTCATATAAAAACTTTTAACAAAATAAAACTACAATGTATTTTCCAACCTACCGTCCCTATTTTAAAATTCCAAGTAACCTGAAACACACATGTTTTTTATTAGGCTTAATATAATGATGATAATAAAAAAGATTTTACTATTACTATTATTATTATTATTATTATTAATTTAATTATTTTAAAATATTTTTATTATTAGTAGTAGTAGTAGTTGTTGTTGTAGTAGTGTTGGTGTCATCCTGTGCTGCCAAATTCATTAAAAATAAATTGTGCTGACATCATATTTTCTTTTTTTTTCCCTTTCCACTTACTTTGCCCAAATCACACAAAATCACAAGTGAGAAAAAAAAAAAAAAAAAAAAAAAAACACACACACACACACAATAAGAAGAAATTGGAATAAATTAATTATAAACTCTGTACACCATGAAAATATTTTCTATACCAGCAGGTATATACAGCTCAGTATAGAATTGGGGGTAAAGTTGACATTTGATATAGCTTGATGAGAGATTTAATGTTTTTTAGCAGAGCCTTTTGTTTTGATTTAATTATCAAGGGTGATAAAGCAGCAACAGACGCTTGTGCAGAAATTTCGCCATTTTTTGGTCTTGTGGGAAGGACTGAATTTCCAATTATTTAAAGCATTAGACCCAACATGCTCTCGTTTACACCAACGCGTACAATAATCATTTAAATTTTGAATCCTTGACCAGCCAAGTCATTGTGTATACATGTAATACCATATTGATCCAAACTATTGGACAGATTTGAGCAATTAGATCTAGCCCAGCTCATACTGCCCGAGCGTGGCAGTCTGGTAGGGGTCTAGTTGTTTTACGCAATTTACTTTGCGACTAATCTTATTATTCAATTTTAGAAATAATTACAGAGATCAATGGGCGACCAAAAGTTTGGAATCTCTGTGGTATAAACAAGTAGAAGTTTTATGGTTTACCTGACTGCTCGCCTTTGACCTGGTCAAATTCTTCTTTAAGGAAAAATAACAGAAACAGGACATAGTGCTGTCCCAGTGGAGTCCTTATAGAGGACTGGATGCCTTGTAAGAGGAAACTTCTAAGTTGTAGGTCGTTTTTTTTTTTCTTCTTTTTTTTTAAAAAAAACAACAAGGTAAGAGAAAAGTCCAGGGAGTGCCACAATCACAAACCGCAGCCCTTCCCAGACCCCAAGAGGAAGAGAAAACCGACAAATCCAAACAAGCACAAATCGAACAAACGTACGAAAAGCACTAAGATTAGCTCTCTCTTCCCCAAGCGAGGTAATCGCAATACTAAAAGGACTGAAAAACACAAGAACAAAATGACACACGGAAAGACATACAACAAATCGCCTCGTAGAATAAACTACAAAGCAACAAAGAGTAAGACTAACACCGGGATCACCGCCTTAGAACGGTCGGTAGAGTAAATCACCGAGGGGTTTAAAGCACTTTTACAGCTAGCTAATTTCACCCTGGGTCCCGATGCTACTCTTAATACAGAAACACATAAAAATTCGGTTCGCATAAAGGCTCCCAACTCAGTCAATGCATCAAAGCGAAAACACAAAAATCAAATTAATCACTATAATAAACAAAGCCGAGTACTCATGGCTAATTCTACTGTATGCCAGAGTAAATGAAAACCAATAGTTGAACCACGGCGGGCCAAGCCAAAGACAAAGCCCCAACCCACTGGTTAAAGTTTTAACTTGTAAGTACTCTATACTTTCTGTAAGGGCTTCACAGGAACAGCACTACGAAAGGAATGGTTCGACACTCTTATAGTGATATTGATATAAGATTATTATCTCTGTTATTTGTTTTTGATTGTGACATGTATGACTTACAGAATTGGAAATAAAACTATACAACACAATAAACAGTATAGACCCTGCTAAGACGGCGTCTGATCTGGGTCCATACTGTTTGGTAATGACCATTTAGGGAACGGTAGGTTTTATTTGCTTAAAGCCCGATGGCGTATATATATATATATATATATATATATATATATATATAAGCACAAATGAATCGGGTCTGCAATGCTTAGTAGAAAAATGGTCTTAGCCTTGTTTTCAAATTTCTTTCAAAACTGACGATTAATCAAGCCTATGATAAACATGTTAAAGATCATAAGCACTTTTCAGGTCCGCCACCAACTTTTTGCGCCTCCTAATTTTGCGTTGTATGTCGTTCAGAAGAACTTTGAACGCCTCATATCCATCAACTACATATTTATCAAAATATTTCCGAACTTTGTCTAGATCTGCTTTGAAAGAGTTGTAGTATCTAGGTAAGAGAGAATCTGCTGCTTGTAGCAGGGCATTCCTTGCAAGTTCTACTATTCTTTCCCCAAATATCGGCTTGCATTTATCATACAGCAATGGCTGATTTTCAACACTAGACATTAGTGAGAGAATAGTTGACAGGTCGTCTGCATATGTCTCTCGAATTAGACTAAGAAGACTGTTAAGCTGCTGGTTGTTTGCTTTTGTTTCAGCTGTTCCATTTTGAAGAGTCTGAAACACCCACTGGACGTGTGGATCTGGTATCGTAGAGAATATGGTGCAATTGCCACTATAACTGCTCATGGCAGGTGTAACGCTCTTGTTTTTTTGTCCAGTGCGTTTAAGTGCTAGAATTATGACCTTTTCAGCATAGTTAGGGAACAACTTTTCCGACTGGTCAATCAAACCTATTATATTTTGTTCTATGCTCATTTCTGCAGCGTTTAACAATGCTGAAGTAGTAAAATAGTCTGAATTTAAATAAATAACTTCATAAATCTTTCTCAGACTTTCTACATCTTCCAGAAAAAGTTTCAATAACAAACAACTGTCAACAGTATGTTCAAATGTTCCGGAGAAATACCCCGTGAATGACTTTAACATGTTATCGCTGAGGGGATATTCTAGTGTTGCTTTTATTTTGTCCATCAGTGATTCCAGTTTATGATAATAAAACGTCGCGAGTTCTTCCCAGTTAGGGAGGACATATCTTATGAACTCTGATCCAAGCTTTTCACAGATAGATTCCATCATTTGCCGAAATTCTCCGATGTAATATCCAAAGGTGTGTTTGTTTTGGTGAAATCCGATGCAGTTCAAAAGGAATTCCAGCAACGAAACCGCAGTCGTTGTATCGTCCAATAAGACTTCTAGAGGACATTTTCTTACTCTATCCCAAAGACAGTACAATGCTGTCTGGTCTTGAACCTTGGTGTAGTGGTTCAGTAGTTTTATGAGATAGAAATTCCATTCAGGCTTATCACAGAAGTTTCTGTCAGGCAAATCTTTGATATTATCCAGGAACTGAGTTACAATGTCTTTGAAAGCTTTCAGCCACCGTTTGTATAGATCACAATTTGTATTGTAATTTTCAATGTAACTTAGTGGTTCGTAGTATGAAAACGGCGTGTTTGAGTGGCAAAGGGTGTACAAACACAGGTTCAAAGCTTGTCGTTTTTCCTCTTGTGAATATTCAGGGTGTTGAAGTTGTCTCTTCACTAGGAATGCTATCAAAGGCAGCGGTACATCATTTGTGAAGAAGCAAACTTGTCCTGTATTGCAATGACAAAAGTTCTTTATGTAAATCATTTCTAGTCCAGCAACAAAAGATGGCACTATTTTATCCACATGGTCCGTATAACAGTCAAACAGCCTCTGTTCCAGCGACTGCAGTGCAGAATGTTCCTCTAGGCATATTTCACTTCTTTTGTCAGAATCGATGCGATAGCGCGATAATTCCAGTGCTCTAAGTGTAGCTAAGGCAATGATTTCCCTGTCTGCCTCACTGAGATAAAGATGTAAGTCTTTAATCTGGTACATGCAGTAACATATGTTGCCGATGCAGAAGGAAAGCGTCTCCTTTGATAAAATACCCGCCTTAGAGTCCTGTGTTGGTTTGTCAAGCGGTTCTATCACTGAGCGAAGACGAATCGCCGCATATCTTTCATCCGTCTCTGACTTCTTTACCGAACTCAGCCTTTGGGCGCCATCTAAAAGTTCCATCACATCAGTAAGAACGCATCCCGGTTCATTTGTGCTTGGACATTCGGCCTCTGATGAATAATCCATGGTTTCTGCTTCAGCATTTGATTTTAATTTTAGGTCTAACGGCTCGCAAAATAGTTTTCTCTTCTTAAATAGAATTCCGGTGATTACGTTGTCCAACGTCTTTCGTTTTTTTGAACGTTCAGCGTGTGTACCGTCTTCTAGTTTTGTAATATCTAGTTCTTTCAAGACAGTTAACTCCTGAGTTTCTTGCAAAAGCTTGCGTAAGATAGCGGATCCCAAGGATAAAAGTTTTCTCTGTCCTCTCTCGGAAGTATTCCATAATCTCAGAGACTCAAATCTAAGAATCATCAGGGACAATGGCTCGTTGTATCTACTGTATGAAGGCTGAACATTCCCTTCCAGAAGGTTACGAAACTCTTCATTTGGATCTGGAACTACCGACACGCATAATGGTTTGTAAAACAAAGCTGTTTGTTTTGCGTCCATGATCCCTGGTTTGACAGCAGATTCGAAAGGGAACAGCTGTGATATCGACGGGAGTTCAGCCCAGTTGCTGTGGAAGAAATCCACCTGCAATGTTTTGTTCAAATTTTGACACAGAACAATAAGGTCTCTTCGGTATTGTCCACTGAACTCAAGGATGTACAGAGTGCATATTGTTTCGATTGTTTTAAGCAAATATTTGTATCGTATAGTGGTATTCTCTGGATTGTTCAACGCAACATTTGTAGCCTCTGTCAACAGGATGATCAAAATCTGCCCTGCAGCTTCTATTTGATTTACCTGCACTAACTCTATGACCGTTTGCATAAACCTCTTGTAGCAAAGACTGTCCCGTATCTCAGATTCCTCTAAACTGCACGGAAAATCGTGAACTGCAGCTAGACATGCGGTAGTAAAGCTTCTGCTCAATTTGTGAATTGTCAAATCCCAGGTCGGCTTTGCTTCTGATCCGAGACCGAATGTTGGATCTGGCAGACAAGGACCCTCGTTGATTTCAGATTTAGCATTACGTACTTGATCGATCCTTCTGAACACTTTTCCCAGAACGCCAGCAGGGTCGTCTTCAATCGCATACTGTATGACTTTCTGAAGCTGATCCCTATTCAGTAGAGAAAGAGTTTCTGTCAAAGGTCCGTGGACAGGCAGTGTGGAAGAATTTCGTATCCGATATAGAACGGCTGCAATAATATGACTGCACCATAGTTTATCTGTACAAGAATCACACGAAGTGGATGTTATCTGCTGCCTTTCGAAAGTAAATGATACATTACAGCGGTCTACTATTGCAACCACCATAAATCCAACTTGTATCATATCTCTAACTTTGTTTTCAGCAATAAGATCTTCGCCCAAGCGCAAAGTTTTTTCATCGTGCAAAGCCACATTAGCAGTCGCTTTGATAAGAGCGGAATCTTGTGGACACGCCCAATACGCTACGTTTTTCAGTATGCCGTCATCCAGTTGTAAATTATGGCGTTCCATTTCACTGCATGATACGTGCTTCGCAGTCGCTTTCGCTGATAGGTCCAGCAGTGATTCTAGAATCATGCCCTCTTGCACGTTACACGTCTGTGCTGCGTCGCCATCGACGGGGTGCGGTCTTCGACACCGAGACATGACACCGTTTGTCGTAAAAGAGGCCTCTCGACGAATATGGCTAACTAAGATCTGAAGTAGAAAATCAAAGGACTGATAGTCCTAAGAGTCTGCTAGCTTGTAAAGTACTAATGGAGTGCTGTGTATCTTCTATGCAATTGTACACAATACATGCAAAGAAGATAGACGGCATTCCAATGCTACCAATACTATACGATAAGATGGAGCTCTATGGAATATATCAAGCATCTGGACATTGCACTTCCTGAATAAAAGACTTTCTTTAAAAACTCTTAAATTCTGCTGGTAAGTGCATGTCCTTGACAAATCTGACCTCAAGGCCAAGTCTTGGAGAAATTTCAAACTACACTGAAAGATGATTCTGCATGCAAAATTTCTAGCTAGGACGGACAAATACGGATGGACTCACTAATATACACTTAAATGCAGCTATGGTGACTATGTCTTGCTCAGCGCAAGCGGGCTTGACAAAAAGGAAGATATTTGTTCAAGTTATTTTTCTTCAAACTATTAGCACATTGTTGACAGATCCATTCCTTATCCTCCACACTTTTATGTCCTAATGTACAGAGTCTTTTCATCTCGGGCTTTAGACCCTGAATATCAAATTTAACATCAGAATGTCTGAAAAATGTTTGACAACAACTTGTACATATGTACTGGGGGCCACAAGACACCAACTTGTGAAACTGTGTGACTATAGCACTTTCTTTGTTTTTAAATTTCTTACTGCTCAAACCATCTTTTGATGTGTCACTTAACTTAAGTTTCTTATTCAGGGAGGTTTGCAATTCTTCACATATAAGGGGTGAATCAAGTAATGCGGAACCGTGTTCATTTAAGCTGTCAGCAAGCTGGGAGGAAGCATAAGGCTGTGATGGACACAACTCAAATGAAATACATTCTTGTAAAGGAGGATAGGTAGTTATGTCACAAATTTAAAACCCAGCTCATTGGTATCATTTTATGGTCTCCCTGCAAACATGAGATATACAGAGCGAATGCAAATCAAACTGACTCACCGCTGTTGTAGTAAAGGAATTATCAAAACTAAACAATCTACGCAAATGTAAGGAAAATGCCAGTTATATTTGTTTTCTTTAACAAAATGTTTTTGCCATTAACATTTGGCATTCCATCTGAAGCTCTTGCATGTGACTCAAAAAGGTAGAAACAGTCACCTTGTTCCAATAATGCAATAGAAAAGCCGTTGCAAATGAAGACTGCATATGGGTTGAATGAGAAAGTCATAGCGAGTCCTGTCTCTAAATCAAGGAAGGGATACTCCACTAAGGATAAGATATTTAAATTTCCTGAAAATGTTTTTTTTTTTTTTTTTTTTTTTTTTTTTTTTCTTTTTTTCACTTTCCAGGGATAATGCTGGTTGTCAAGTGAAAAATAAGATGGCAAATCACATGGCTCTAAATAGTCATGATATGTCTTGGCATTCTTTTTTGCATACTTGTATAATTTATCTCCTGCAAACAGAATTTCATTCATGTTGTTGACATTCAACTTGTTGGTACAGATCCTTTTCTGTACAGCTTTCACCAATAATACTAAACAACATGGTAGGCATTGACGCCCTCTTGAATCAGGACTAAATATCCCATCTCTTTGATGGATACTTCCTTGCAATAATACAGATGCATTTTCTTGTAGCGACACCGCCTCGTGGCTGCGAAGAAGCAGCCGCGAAGAAGCAGCCACGACGGTGGAGTCAAATGATAACACGTATGGAATAGAACAGAATTGTGTGTACGGACCCTTGCCGTGGCCTGTAAAGTCGCAATGATTAAAGCGAATAACACCGAGTGTTTCGACTGAGACATGTGATGTCAGTCAGCCAATGAAAGTGCTCAGCGATACGTATCGTGTCTGGTTTCCGATCTTCTGGGTGTTGCGACAACTGTGTGTGTTGTCGTATGACAACCAGCTTGTTTACTAGAATCTACCGGCTGTCGAACAGTTTATTTTTCGCGAGGCTACAGACATGAAAGCTTCTTTTACCTGCATTTTTGAAATTCATGGTGTGTCGCACGCGAAAAACAACAACAGATACTTGTTCAGTTCTTCAGCAAAATTCCTGATGCCGTAAAGTGCATTTCATGTAGGCAACCGGTAGCACAGGAGCTTGACGTTTGCTAATTTCTACTTATAGGGCCTGTCCCTACGATTATGAAATAATCGAAGGTTCGAAGGACAGGCCCTATAAGTAGAAATTATCCAATGTCAAGCTCCTGTGACCGGTAGTGTAGCGTAACTTGGTACCTATTACCGGCGTGCACTGATTATCGGGTATTCAGAAATCACGACCCACAGACCACGGCCCCCGCCCATCGGGGCCAGCGAAGTAGTTGGGCTGCCTATAGTCTCCAGGGCAGAGTTGCCTTAGGCAGGGCCTGTTCATCATGTGATCGGGTTGGGTAAAAGTCCCACAAATCTGGAGGCAGTATCTTTAAATGGATACATTGTTGCATTTTTTTTCTTTTCTTTTCATTCGCTAGAATCATCATACAGCAAATACAATGTATAAATAGACTCTAAGGCTGGCTAATCTGGTCGATTATCACTCCTGTCATTGTGATCGATTATTTATCACAAAAGATTTGGTCAATTTACTTGTCTGTCTGAGCAGGACTCTTCCCATGTTATACTTTACTGTATGTATTTGGTCAAATAGGCCTGAGCAAACAGTGTAGACCCAGATGGGATGCCGCAAAATGTGGCGTCTCATTGATTATAAGACATCTGTAATGGTAATCATTTTTGTGGAATTTATAGATCAGTTAATCAATTATCTGATTAATTTTGTCAGCCTAAATAGTCTGTGTGAATAAAAGTAATATACTCCATGTATTTTCGCGTTAAATTCAATATTGCGTTAAACTGATTTCTCAATGAAAATAAACGGCAGCGCCACCTACCTGCTGGATGTTTTAAATACAAAGTCACGCTTTAGTGGGCAAGGTTTGTTTTCAGAAATACACTGTTGTTTTGTGATTTCCGCTTAGAAAAGAAATATATTGACCGTGGTGATAACAGTCCTTAATGACATTTACACCTATATCTATTAAATCAATTTTTACAGCTAAGACTAACTTATTTTTTCTATGAAAATATCAAATCTAAGGTACCGTATTAATCCGCCTATAAGACGGGGATTTTTCCAAAAAAAAAAAAAAAAAAGCCCCCAAAAATCCAGACCCATCTTATAATCAAGATCTTTGGCCATATCGGTATTTTCGGCAAAGTCCGGTGGTGCCACGTGGTCACGGAAAATGCCGATCTTCGAAACCGGTAGAAGGATATAATGTTTACCTTCGTCCCTTGACAGAAATAGCAGCAAGGTAATTTTGTAGGTGAAGTACCGAATTTTTCTGTGTATTACTCGCACCCGTGTATAACACGCACTGAATATTTGCTAACTGAATTTTCGTTGTGCAGCTCTGTTACCATGGGCCTCAGGCAACTTGATGTAGTGTAGGCAGTTCTTTGCTTCCCCACTGCAGACGCTATGATAATAAAAATATAGTTATTTCTTTTGTGTTCTCATAATTAACACCTTCTTTGTGTCACTTTCTTAACTGAGACGTGAAATTATCAACTCAGTGCCTCAGGGCAATGCAAACAACAACTAAAGTCGACTAGTTGTCATTCTGACTGCCAATTAACCAATTAAGTGCACAGATGTATGCTGGTAGTTTGATTTTCTTTATCATAAACATTGTTTATTTCAAACAATTTTTTTGGTAAGTTGGAAGAAAAGTTTAAATAAAAAAAAAAAAAAGATAAACATATGCCCAGTCAGCATTCTACGTAAATCTATATCGGGCCGTCATCGGCCCGTCAGGGTAGCTGACGGGCCGATGACGGCCCGATGTAGATTTACGTAGAATGCTAGCTGGGTGGTAAGAAAATAAAAGATAAAATGCAAATGACCGATCTACCTACCTCAAAAGCCCAGTTGGTTTTGTTTATTATCAATAATTTTAATAATTGCATAAACTTAAATACTTTATTTTTTCAATGTATGGTCGTTCGTGCCAATATTTATGTTCTACCAAATTTATTTCCTATTTTGAACTACAATAAATCAGTTGTGCAGGCTGATTTATTCAAGTTACGGTTGAGTCTTGTCAAAGTCCGGTAATCAATACAGATTCATATGCATATGCCTGTTTGAGTAGTTTCCCTTTGAAGAGATCACATGATCAGCAAAATAAAAAAGCGTAAACAAAAAAAGCATGGACATGAAAAGGATATCAAATTACTACAAATCAGATCGAGTTGCTTGTTTTGAGCTGCCAGAACCCTGCTATGGGCGAGATAGGAATGAAAAATCATGAATATCTTATAGCAATCATTCTATTTCGCATTTTTAACGGGCGATCGTGAATGTCATGAGTTTTCGCGACCGATTATCTTGGTGATTTCTGTCCCGATTTTGGTGTTCCTATAAATAATACACATCGGATTTTTATAAACGTTTTCTGGGTAAATAAGGTGCGTGTTATACACAGTTAAATACGGTATGCATGCTTGTAAGTGGTGTTGGGAGTTTTTTTTAATTCCTGCTCTGTGATAAATTCACTTACAAATCTGACCAATCATCGCCGCTGTCTTCATGTACTTTAGGAATTTCTTGAGTGGCAGGGAATGACTCCGACAGGCGACTTTTTTAACCCATCTTATAATTAATTAAAAGCAAAATCCTGCCTGAGAAGGGCCCAAAAACAGCCCCCGTCTTATAAACAAATCGTCTTATAGGCGGATTAAAACGGTATCCGTACTTTATTTTGAAAATGGCCAAAATTTGCAAAAATCACATTACAATTACATGATGATTTTCTGCCAAAAATTTAATTCACGCGAAGTTACATGGCTTTTGGTTCAAAATGGCGGCAACATGGTTGGCTTGTTTACACAAATGCTTTCACAAATCAAATCCAAAGAACTGCATTATTTGTACATAAAATAAATGCTCAGATAATAATTTAGATGACTTCAGAATTATTTTCAGCATTTGTCTCTGTAAGTAGTTATGATGAAACGTTTTACCATTAGTAACGTGAAAATACATGAAACCGGGCTAAATAATAACAGCAAAAAATTCTAAGATGTGAATTATATGGGACTAGACTTAAAAAATACAGTAATTATTATACTGTACACATATGTATAGTAAAACCTTAGCAAACTAGATCACAAATCTTGATTTTGATCATGGTTCTGTTGGACATCCCAGTAGGGCTAGCTGTTGAAAGAACTTATAAGCATTAAAAGCTCTACACAGCTTATGTTGTCTATTTCTTAAATTCTTATATGCAACCTTTTATTTAAGGCTCTTTAACTTTATTTATAATGACTGAAATATTTTTTACCCACACTCCTCAATTATCTGGACAATTTTTATTAGCTGCAAAAATACCAAGAACATTTTGAATCCTCAAAGTCATAGTGACATGCCCATGCTCCAACTCTGCACACACATAAGCATATAGGTGTAGGCAAGTGAATTTTGTTGTCTGAACACTAAAGCTGGCACAATTGATCAGATACAGTCATTTGGCTAGAACCAGGTAAAGTTATGCTTCATAACAATTTCCAAATAAGTGGCTGATCAAAATTTGGACTTTATTGGCTGATACAGAGTACTAGCCTTCCTTGAAATATCACACCAAAGACTTTGTCCTTCGCCTTAGGTTATCTGCCCTTGTGATGAATGTGAAGTTCTCCACTGATTTGGATAGTTCCAAATAGTTTCGCTAGTTCCGCATAATAAATGAGGGATCTGTAAAAATCCCTCACATAATGCAACAGCCTCTTTATATTATTTTATCAACTTGGATAATGTGTTACGGAGAAAATTAATTCAATATAAGACATTTGTCGCAAAGCGACATGTTCACAAAGACCTTAAAACAGATCCTTTAAGCAAAAATCGTATAATTCATGGCATAACAATTTTTCGGCATGTACACCCTCCTTACTGCAAAATTTAGCTCCTATTTTCTGGATTTAATAATCTTTCCGATATAAATATATTTCAATGAGGTTTAAGAAGTTGAAAGGAGTATGTGCATAAGGTCCTATTTTCCCCCTTCTGAAGCCCGAAAATAAAATATGCTTGCAGTAAAATTATGCGTTAATTAATCCAATTGTAGCTTGTGTTTAGCACTGTGTGATGCCGCTACAAAGTCTCCCTGCACTTTGTCAAAGTACAGATAATATATAAGCAACGCCATGAAAAACCTGTCTTCGAGGTTTTCGACCAAATAAGACTCAGACCTGCTTACTCAGCCGTAGACTGGCTAACTCGGCCATTGTGCCAGATTAGCTAGTCTTGAAAGTTTTGATAGGTTGTTTACTGTCTAGACAGCGAACAACAACGGTGCTGATCAGACTGCGCATAGCAAAAACCACGTGTCTTTGTTGTTCGCATATGGCATAAGATTTTTATCCCATGAAGAGGCTCATATATCGCTTCAATAGTCTGTCACATGTCTGAGATTCTTGTACATACACTACATCAATATCTACACTCCTTTAAACACAGCATGTGAACACCTTACCCGAAATTTGATTTCTGGGTCGGTTACTCACCTCAACTCCTTACCATACTTTATTTAAAATTGAACAAGAGGCCCACGGGCCACTCACCTGAGAAGCATTGTGAGTGCAGATATGCAGATGTTATGTAACATTTTTCCAATCCTGTCATCGCAACTAATGAAAAGATCATCCTTTAAGCAGTTCTTAATTTTTAAGATGAATATTATATATGGCAAGACAGTCAATGGAGCGTGATCATTTGAACAAACTCTCAACAGTAGGATCAATGTGAAATTTGGTTGCTATTGCCTAAGTGGTTTCTGAAGAATCATGATTTTATACATGTAAACAGCACAGTGGCAGGGAAATATAATAAACATAAACAAGATGGTAGCCATCTTGGATTTCCAATCAGAATGACTTTTAGCTACTGTTGATCTACAAGTCACTTCGATACTTCCAATGAACTTTAAGTCAATTGCCCTTTCGGTTCAGGGGAAAAAGTTCAAAACAGATTTTCAAGATGGCCACCATAGCCGCAATTTGAGATTTCTTATCGCAACCATTTGAGCGTTTTTTGATCTACAAGTCACCCTGATGCTTCCTACCAAGTTTCGAGTCAATAAATGGTCTTTCAGTTCAGAAGAAGTAAAGAAAAATAGATTTTCAAGATGGCCGCCATCTTGGATTTCCAATCGGAAGGATTTTAGCTATTTTTATATCAACATGTCATCCTGATGCTTCCTACCAATTTTCAAATTAACTGGCCCTTTGGTTCAGGAAAATAAGTGAAAGGAAAAGAGTTTCAAGATGGCCGCCATGACAGCCATCTTGGATTTCCTATCCAAACAATTTAAGCTATTTTAGATCTACAAGTCACCTAAATGCTTCCTACCAAGTTTCGAGTCAAATGGCCTTTCAATTCAGGAGAAGAAGCGAAAAATAGATTTTAAAGATGGCTGTCATAGCGGCCATCTTGGATTTCTGATAGGGATGACTTTATCTATTTTTGATCTACAAGTCACCCTGATGCTTCCTACCTAGTTTAAAGCCAATAAGCCTTTTGATTCAGGAGAAGAAGTGAAAAATCAACATTTTCAAAATGGCCACCATGGCAGCCATCTTGGATTTCCAACCAGAACGATTTTAGCCATTTTTAATCTATAAGTCACCCCGATGCTTCCTACCAAGTTTCAAGTCAACTAGCTTTTGGGTTTAGGAGAAGAAGCGAAAAAAAGATTTTCAAGATGGCCACCAGGGTGGCCCTCTTGGACTTCCGATCAGCATGGTTTTAGCTATTTTTGATCTACAAGTCACCCTGATGCTTCCTACCAAGTTTGGAGTCAGTTGGCCTTTCGGCTCAGGAGAAGAAGCGAAAAATAGATTTTCAAAATTGCCGCCATGGTGGCCATCTTGGATTTCCGTTTGGAATGATTTTAGCGTCTTTTGATCTATAAGTCACCCCTATGCTTCCTAGCAAGTTTGGAGTCAATTGGCCTTTCGGTTCAGGAGAAGAAGCGAAAAATAGATTTTCAAGATGGCTGCCATGGCGGCCATCTTGGATTTCCGATCAGCATGATTTTAACTATTTTTGATCTACAAGTCACCCCGATGCTTCTTAGCAAGTTTGGAGTCAATTGGCCTTTCCGTTCAGGAGAAAAAGCGAAAAATAGATTTTCAAGATGGTGGCCATCTTGGATTTCTGATCAACACGATTTTAGCTAGTTTTGATCTACAAGTCACCCCGATGCTTCCTATCAAGTTTGGAGTCAATTGGCCTTTCGGTTCAGGAGAAGAAGCTAAAAATAGATTTAAGATGGCTGCCATGGCGGCCATCTTGGATTTTCGATTGGCAAGATTTTAACTATTTTTGATCTACAAGTCACCCCAGTGCTTCCTAGAAAGTTTGGAGTCAATTGGCCTTTCGGTTCCGGAGGAGAAGCGAAAAATAGATTTTCAAGATGGCGGCCATGGCGGCCATCTTGGATTTCCGATCGGCATGATTTTAGCTATTTTTGATGTACAAGTCACCCCGATGCTTCCTACCAAGTATCGAGTCAATTTGCCCAGGGGTGTAGGAGTAGGCTTTTAAATCAATTGTTGACGTCGCATGACGGACGACGGACATTGACTGACCACAATAGCTCACCATGAGCACTTTGCGCTCAGGTGAGCTAACAAGTACAATTTACTACCGAATGTTTTGTCTAAAAATAGCTCAATGGGTGGCAAACAGTTTAGCCCCTGATGTGACACCGCATTTTGTAGCATCTCATGGGGGTTTACAATGTTTGCTCGGGACTGTCTGGCCAAATACATCCAGTAAAGTATGACCAATTTCAATATAATTTTGCAGGAGTGTTACTTTGATGATCCTCTACCAAGATTGTTCAAGCCATTTGGATTCGTCAAAAAACATGGCCGCCAGGGGGCGGGGCTTATTTTCCCTTTATATCTATATAGAAAACTTTAAAAATCTTCTTGTCAGAAACCACTGGACCGATTTCAATATAATTTTGCAGGAATGTTTGTTTGGTGATCCTGTACCAAGATTGTTCAAGCCATCTGGATTCGTCAAAAAACATGGCTGCCAGGGGGCGGAGCTTATTTTTCCTACATGTATATATCTATATGGAAAACTTTTAAAAGCTTCTTGTCAGAAACACTGGGCCGATTTCAATATAATTTTACAGAAAGGTTCCTTTAGTAATCCTCTACCAAGATTGTTCAAGCCATTTGGATTCCTCAAAAAACATGGCCACCACAGGGCGGGGCTTATTTTCCCTATATATCTATACAGAAAAGTTTAAAAATCTTCTTGTCAGAAACCACTGGACCGATTTCAATATAACACGGCAGGAATGTTTCTTTTGTAACTTTCTACCAAGATTGTTCAAGCCGTTATGATACGTCAAAAACCATGGCCGCCAGGGGGGTGGGACTTTTTTTTTTTTTTAACTCACCTGACCTCTGCTCAGGATGAGCTATAGTGATCACTTTTCCTCCGTCCATTAACATTTTCAAATGACTTCTCCTCTGAAGCTGCTGAGCCAATTTTGCTCAGATTTCATGTGGAGCCTCCTTAGGGTGGGGGAACGAAAGATTGCTAAAATGGTCATGGTCCGTTGACCCAAGATGGCCTCCATGCACATATATGGTAAAAACCTTTAAAAATCTTCTCCATAACCGAGGATGCCTTGGGGCTGAATCTTTGCAAGAATCATCAGGGACAAGAGGTCTACCAAAGTTGTTATAAGATTTGTCGTACGTTGGCATTTGACCTTTTTACGGCAAGGTCGCTTCCCTATGCTTTTGTATGGGAAAAACCTTTAAAAATCTTCTTCTCCAAAACCGAGCATGCCTTGTGGCTGAATCTTTGCACATATCATCGGGAATGGGAGGGCTACCAAAGTTGCTAAAATAATGGTTGTACATTGACATTTGACCTTTTTGCGGTAAGGTCAATTTTGCTTCCTTATGCATTTATATGGGAAAAATGTTCAGAATTTCAAATAACATCTCCTCTGGAGCCTCTGGGCCAAATTTGCTCAAATTTCATATTGAGCCTCCTTAGGTTGGGGGAACAAAAGATTGCTAAAATGGTCGCAGTTCATTAACCAAGATGGCCGCCATGCCCATATATGGTAAAAACATTTAAAAATCTTCTTCTCCAGAACCGAGGATGCTTTGGGGCTGAATCTTTGCATAATTCATCGGGGACGGAGGGTCTACCAAAGTTGCTAAAATTTGACCTTTTTACGGCAAGGTCGTTTGCTTCCCTATGCATTTATATGGGAAAAAAACATTTAAAAATGTTATTCTCCAAAATCGAGGATGGCATGTGGCTGAATGTTTGCATATATCATCGGGAACGGGCGGTCTACCAAGGTTGCTAAAATAATTGTCATACATTGACATTTAACCTTTTTACGGCGAGGTCAAGTTTGCTTCTGTATGCATTTGTATGGGCCCCATACATTTGTATGGAAAAAATGTTGATAATTTCAAATGACTTTTCCTCTGAAGCCTCCGGGCCAGTGTTGCTCAAATTTCATGCAGAGCCTCCTTGGGCAGGAGAATGAAAGATTGCTAAAATGGGCATGGTCCATTGATCAAAATGGCTGCCATGCCCATATAATGGTAAAAAAAAATTTACAAATCTTCTTCTCCATAACCAAATAAGCCCTGGGCCCTTATCTTTGCACAAATTATGGGGGACAGGAGAGCTACCAAAATTGCTAAAATGATGGTTCTATGTTGACGTTTGACCTTTTTACCTCCAAGGTCAAATTTACTTCCCCATGCATTTGTATGGGCCATATACATTTATATTAAAAGTATTCAAGTGAATTGTAGATCAACAGTAGTTAAAATTGTTCTGATTGGAAATCTTAGATGGCCATCATCTTGTTTATATTTATTATATTTCTCTGCCACTGTGCTGTTTACATGTATAAAATCATGATTCTTCAGAATCCACTTAGCCAATTTCCACCAAATTTCACATTGATCCTACTGTTGAAATGTGATTGATGGTTTATTCAAATGATCATGCTCCATTGACTGTCAAGCCCATATATTCTTCTTCAAAACTAAGAACTGCTCAAATGATGATCTTTTCATTAGTTGTGATGATAGGATTGGAAAAATGTTGCATAACATCTGCATGTCTGCAGTGACTCAGGTGAGCGAGCCGTGGCCCGTGGGCCTCTTGTTTCCCTATATATCTATATAGAAAACTTTAAAAATCTTCATGTTAGAAAGCACTGGACCGATTTTATATAACTAGGCAAAAATGTTTCCTTGGTGATCCTCTACCAAGATTGTCCAAGCCGTCATGATTTGTCAAAAAACATAGCAGCTAGGGGGCGGGGCTTATTTTCCCTATATATATAGAAAACTTTAATAATCTTCTTGTCAGAAACCACTGGACCGATTTCATTAATACTTGGCAGAAATCTTTCCTTTTGACCCTTAACCAAGATTGTTCAAGTTATCATGATTTGTCAAAAACACATTGCCGCCGGGTGGTGGGTGGGGAGGGAGGCTTAATTTCCCTATATATCTATATAGAAAAGTTTAAAAATCTTCTTGTCAGAAACCAATGGACCAATTTCAATATAGCTTGGCAGGAATGTTGCTTTGGTGACCTGCTACCAAGATTGTTCAAGCAGTCATGATTCGTCTAAAAAAAATTCTGCCAGGGGGTGGGGCTTATTTTCCCTATATATCTCTATAGAAAACTTTAAAAATCTTCTTGTCAGAAACCACTGGACCGATTTCATTATAACTTGGTAGAAATCTTTCCTTGTTGACCCTCTACCAAGATTGTTCAAGTTATCATGATTCGTCAAAAAACAATGGCCGCCACTGGGAGGGGCTTATTTTCCAAATATATCTATATAGAAAAGTTTAAAAATCTTCTTCTCAGAAACCAATGGACGGATTTCAATATAACTTGGCAGGAATGTTTCTTTGGTGACCCTCTACCAAGATTGTTCAAGCCGTTATGATTCATCAAAAAACATGGCGGCTAAGGGGCGGAGCATATTTTCCCTATATAGAAAACTTTAAAAATCTTCTCGTAAGAAACCGTTGGATTGAGTTCAATGTAACTTGACAGGAATGTGCTTTGGTGACCTTCTACTAAGATTGTGCCCTCATGATACATCAAAAAACATGGCCTTCATGGGGCGGGGCTTATTTTCCGTATATATCTGTATAGAAAACTTTAAAATTCATCTTGTCAGAAACCACCTGACTGATTTTAATATTACTTGCCAGGAATGTTGCTTTGGTGACCCCCTATCAAGATTGTTCAAGCAATCATGATTCGTCAAAAAACATGGTTGCTAGGGGTGGGGCTTATTTTCCCTATATATCTAAATAGAAAACTTTAAAAATCTTCTTGTCAGAAACCACTGAACCGATTTTAAATTTAACTTGGCAGGATTTTACCTTTGGTGACCCTCTACCAAGTTTGTTCAAGCTGTCATGATTTGTCAAAAAACATGGCCGTTAGGGGGTGGGGCTTAATTTCCCTATATATCTATATAAGACATTTTAAAAATCTATTTGTCAGAAACCACTGGACCAATTTCAATATAACAGCAGAATTGTTCCTTTGGTGATCCTCTTTCACTATTCAGTTCAAGCCATCATGATGGATGAAAAAAACATGGCCACTGGGGTGCAGGGTTATAAAATTTATACAAAAATTTTAGAGCAGTAGACTTGGCTGAAACTTCAACAGTAAGTATGCAAAGCTGTTTGCTCAGGTGAGCGATATAGGACCATCATGGTCCTCTTGCTTTTTTTTTCCCCCATTGGACCTAGCATGCCAGTTATGCCTGTTTTTGAATCTATTCTGTTCTAAATATTCCCCCCCCCCCGCCCCACCCTCCCCACACACACACCCTTGGATGGGGACGCCAGTGCTGATAAGATCTGCACCAAAAGCAATATACCCCCTCCCGCTTGAGCTAGGATTCTGATATTTATGTCTCCTCCCTTTAGGGTAGGGAGATGTGTATTGTTTTTTCCCTCGGGCGTCTGTCACAAAATCTTGTCCACTCTGTAACTTGAAAATGGTTCAAGCTGTCTCCACATAACTTCATATAAATATCAATCAACATTATCTTACATGCAGAGCACAAGAACCATACGTCTTGCATTTATACTTTTTGAGTTATTTCACTTGGAACTTTATGCGTCACAAAATCGTGTCCGCTCTGTAACTTGAAACCTGTTCAAGATATCTTCAAGAAAGGTCATGTAAATATCAATCAGCATTAGACAACATGCAGCGCGCAAGAACCATAACTCTTGCATTTATACTTTTTTGAATTATTGTAAACCTGTTTGAAAAACGGGACATATTATTTTACGGGGTATGACGTCCGTCAGAAAACTTTTTCGTTTCCGGCTAACGCCTCCTACAGTTTACATCCGATTAAAATGAAACTTGGTATATAGCTAGACCATGATGTGAAGCAGCACATATTGTTTTTGGGCTACAGACCACCAATTATTAGCAGAGCTATGCCCCTTCGAAAATTTCAGAAAACATTTCGTTTCTGGTTAACTCCTACACTTTACATCTGATCAAGCTGAAACTTCATTTATAGTTAGACCATGATGTGGAACAGTGCATATTGTTTTGAGGTTACAGTCCACTTAATATCAGCAGAGTTATAGCCCTTTGAAAATTCCTTTAAACTTTTCGTTTCCGGATAACTGCTCCTACAATTTACATATGATCAAGCTGAAACTTCATGTATAGTTAGACAAAGATGTTGGGCAGTGCATATTGTTTCTAGGTCACAGTCCACCAAATATTAGCAGAGTTATGTCCCTTTTAAAATTTCATTAAACTTTTCGTTTCCGGCTAACTCCTCCTACAATTTACATCCGATCAAGCTGAAACTTCATTTATAGCTAGACCATGATGTGGAGCAGCACATATTGTTTCAAGGTTACAGTCCACTAAATATTAGCAGAGTTAAGCCCCATTGAAAATTTCTTTAAACTTCTAGTTTCTGGTTAACTCCTCCTACAATTTATATCCGATCAAGCTGAAACTTCATTTATGCTATAGTTAGACCAAGATGTAGAGAAGGGCGTATTGTTTTGAGGTTACAGTCCACCAAATATTAGCTGAGTTACGCCTAGTGCGGGGACGATTCATCGATGCATTGGTGCATCCCGATACGCTTCATGTATCGATACACATGATGGAGTATCGATATGATGAACGCTTCTATTCAGATTCGCTTATTTGTGTTCGTTACATTCTTTAATCCGGTCTACAAAGTGATATTTTCAGAGCGCGATTTTGATTGGATGACACTTGACTGATAGCCAATTGCATTTTGCTTTACTCTCATTATGATGGCAGATGAAACTGTGATTGGAATTTATTCGCCGCCCAGCGGTAAAAATACTAGTTCTGTATGGGAATGTTTCGGCCATCCTTTTCTTACTTTTGAAGTTAGCCATTTTTAGTGTTTCAGTATTATGGACAATGCATGTTTAAGGGAAACCATATAGTTGGGGTCATAGTGTTGTTCAAACACATGTTCTAGTTCATTATAATTTCAACACAAAAACATGTTGGAACTTATTAGAAGGTCATTCATTGGTAGGGCTCTTTTAATGAATATCCACAACATATATTCCTTAAGAAAAATAAGAAACATGCCAGTAATTTTTATTCAAAAAGTGTGTTATCTAACTGATAATACAGGTAAATAATAACGTTACTTTACGCATGTTAAAGTTAAATAAAAGTGTAGTTAAAAGAGATTCAGAACCACCACAGAGTAATGTACATCCAGTATAGCAACTGTAGTTACTCTGAATTGTTCAGAAGGCGGTGTCGCGAAAAAAGGCATTAACTTAATTACATAATTAGATTTATATGATTTGATGGACCTGGATTTTGCTCTATATCCATATTTTCACACTTTCTTACAACCAGTGGCTTCATCCAATATTAAATTTACATTCAGAGACAAGGCTTTGTGAGAAAATTTACTATTCCTTGAAAACCAACCAACATGAACACTTTGTACTACATGCTTTCACTATCAATTTAATTTCTCAAAATCAGTCAGATGGAAATGCATTCTACTTCTTTTAATGTATAAATAAGAATGGGTCTTTACTGAGGAATCTGTGTAAAACAGATATACATAAACAATCTAACCATGTACTGAAAAACTAAATACAATTATTTCTCTTCTGTTTTGTTTCTTTCTTCACAAAAAAAAATCCATTTTATTATCTGCATATATAAGCCAATGCAGTGATTGGAGTAATGAACCTCTTTATTTTCCAATGAAGTTTACCACCTGATTATTCCAAATGAGTGTATCTCCAGCAGCAATTTCCAATTTCTAGAATTATCAAAGTTCAAGTCTAGATATGCTCCAGTTCATACATATTCAACACCTGATGTAGCTCCACGATTATTCTGGTGCAATTTTATGAATTTATCTTTATCAACTTATTATGAAGACGAGCAGATTAAATAAATTTGAAATGGCTATGTTCAATCCAGATTAGCTTTAATAACTGATTGTCATTTGATAGTGCTTCACCTAAGCATCAACAGATAAGCCCGACCAGCTATGCCTACCCTTTTCAGTTTTCAAGAGATTTTCCGATGTCCACAAAAGAAGGGTCATAACGTATAAATGGGCCAGCAGTCGTCAGACAACTCCGTGTCACTGAGGTGTGAATAAAGTAATTTCATGTAGGAGGAATGAATTAATATATTCATTCCTATATTCAATATCGAATAAGTAGATTCTGATACTTTCTTTTCGTTCAGCTTCCGTTGCTAAGCACAACATCAAAGATGGCGTGGGGTGATTGACAAAAGTAGCGCGTGTATTACTACACCGAATTTTGAAGTCTATGTTTCAAATTGCACTATCTAAATCGATTTCAGTTACAGTTATGTCAGCGAAATAGAAAAGCTATAAAAAAAATTCCCCTGCTTCACATTCAGTTCGCCGTAATAGTGCCGCATTGCGTCTGATTAAGAAGTAGTGCGCGTATGAATATAGCGGTGATGAAAATCCGCTTGTGACGTAGTAAAAAACCCCATGCGATTGCATAGAGCCTGGTAGCTGTCGCTAGCAGACTCAAAAATAAAAGTCAGAAAGGATTACCTTTGAAAACAAAGAACACACAAAATCACGAAAATCGGAGACTCGGTTTGATTGAGTCTCTTCATATGCAACATTGTAGTTTGCGAGGCTGCATATGCCCCTAGTGCCGGCTTTAGCGGTTTCAATTTTCAAAGTAACCAGGATGGGCTCAGTGATTCCAAAGGAAATAAAATATAACCTGCTCTGTGATGACGTACGGAGAGACTTTTTACGGCTTATTTATTTAATCTTATCCCTGTACTACTTGGAAATAGCTTATTGATACATCGCTTCATCGGACGGTCGTTCGGTCCGTCTCTTTGGTTGCCACTGAAACCAAATGTAACAAGTAGAATACTAATACTTAAAATCATCTCCTCAGAAGCCATTTGGTCGGTTGGGTCCGAATTTCATCTGTAGCATCCTTGTGCTGGAGGATTGAAAGTTTATGTTTTCTTTTATGAAAATCGGCTCTTCAGGTTGGTTGCGTTGGCAACTTAGAGTTTCCTCATGACGGGAAATATCGAAAAACGGCATTTACTGCAAAGCTAGTTTGCCAAAACTTTTATAGAGATATTTCTTAAGTAATCTTCTATCAGCCGTATGATTTTAGGCCCATTGCTCATTGTTGTTGCTTGCCGCCGAGTGGATTAGGTCAAAATTTCATCTGTAGCATCCTTGGGTTGGGGATTGAGAGTTTGTGTTTCCATGAAAACAGGCTCTTTAGTTTGGTTTCAATGGCAACTTAGTTTAAAATTAGAAAAATGGCATTTACTGTCAAGCGTTTGCAGATATTTTGACAAAACCTTTGTAGAAATATATTCCTTAAGTAATTTTCTATCAGTCATATGTCAGGTGAGCGGTATAAGTTCATTGAGCTTCTTGTATAATAACCTAACGTTAACAAGAACTCATTTAGTTTTGCAATGTCTTGAAGGTGTTAACATATGTTAACACCTTCAAGACATTGCAAAACTAAATGAGTTGTTTTGGGAGTCAGTCTAAACCAAACAAAAGACGTCAGAATGTTAAATGTGGTGTTTTATATGATGTATTGTTTGTGAATTTTACAAAGAAGTTTCCAACAGATTAAATGATATATTATAGCAAAAATGCAGGCATGATCAGAGAGAACACAACTTACGCAGGACTTGAGTGTAATTTATCTCAGATCGGGTGAAAAACATACAAACTCGGAAGCAGTTTTTACAAAAAAAAAAACAAAAAAAAACTGTACATCGGGATGTTAATCCTCAACAAAACGAACAAAATTTTTGACACAAGCAAAATGTTTATTCTATTATTCATTGTTAACGTTTATTCAATTATTTATTGTAACCCGACTCCATCTGGGTCACTTAAACTTTAACTCCTTTCAAGTGTTTTATGGGTAAGTAGCTCATAATACATAACTTAAGTCCAAGTTCCATTCTGAACTTTTTTATTTATTTAGTTTCTTTTCTTGTTCTGTATTCTCAACCTTCACATCTGGCAGTTCAACTATTTACAAAACACGTCTAAATTGAGTTTGTTTCACATTCTCTCTTTCTGTTTCACATTTTTGGAGCCAAGACTTATTCAAATTCTTCTTAACGTATCTCAACTATCTACAGACTAGCTACTTTCCCATCATGCTCTCCTTCCATCTTTTCTGATAACCAATCAAAATATCTATGTCAAACCATTTCTCCCATCATGCCTTCTTTCATTCCCATAATGCTCCAGTCACTTTCAAAACTGTCATTAAATGTCTCTCTTACAAACCCTACAAGGTGTGTAACTGATATCTACCCAGAGAGTTTGCCTAATATGGGAGACCCGACTGATAACAAGAATCAGAGGAAGGCTGTGATGCTACTGCTGCATGATCACAGCTTTCACTTGGAGAACACATACATGGGCATCCTAGTTAGCCATTCTCAGAGAGAGTGCAAGTAAATTGATATGACCACTGCAAGTCAACACACATATCAATGAAATATTTCTTTCAGACTGAACCAATGGATAATAACCAACTGGTATTCACAAATATTAAAATTATTAAAACTGAATTCAAATCAATTCTAAATAAAATATTATGCAGTTTAATTACATTAGTTTAAGTAATTTCTACATTAATAAAAGCGATTAGAACTTTAATTACCCTGGTGATATTTCTTTGTTTGTGTATTATCTAGAAAGATCTTATGTGTAACGAGTTTTTAAAAAGTTAAATTATGAATCATATTTTCCAAAGCTATAACAGCTTAATAAACTGTTAAAAATAAAACAAAAATAAAAATAAAAATGAAAACATATATAAACTATATGGGGGGATATCTTCATGACACGAGACAAAAATCGAAATATTTATCGAAAGATAGTTTGTTACAGGATAAACTGCAATTATCACCTGCTGATGGCTCATGGAGGAATCTAAATAGCTTTTACAAAACGTTTTACAGAGTTTAATATTCATACTCGTGCCTTGGATGAGTAACATTTGGTTCAAAAGAGTCCCTTGACGAAGTATGCCAAAATACTTGTCGTGACATAATCTGGGGGTGCCTATGTTCATTACTGCATCCTAACTTAACGACAGAGATATTAAAGTATTGCCTTGACAAATTCTTTTGCAGATTTCTGTTTGTCAGCAAATATTGAATTAGTTGAGAAATAAACAATAGGTTTTATAGAAAACTGACATAATGTTATTGAAATGATAGAAAATAAGGCTTACTTATACAATCTTGGATCTTAAACATAGAATACTTAATGAGTACTAACTAGAAAAGTGCCAATGGGACACGGATGCCCCTGCCTGATGTCCTTTGCATCATACAATTCTTAAAATATAGGCCAAGAGTGTTGGTCCAAAAGATAATGCAAACAATATAATAGAGTTATTGTAGGTAAGATAATTGAATATATCACTGATGTTCAATGGGAATGGGAAAATCTCACCCTCAGGGCCCAACCTTCCAGAAGGAAATGAGGCAGTGAAGTTTAATGAAAATATTCCATATGGTTTAGGAGCTATGAGTCGGACACTAACAAAGCATTACACTACATAGAATTTAGGCAAGGGCGTTAATGCATAACTGAATTAGCCAGAGTTGTCTTCCTTGTTACCGACACATTATCTTGATATGATTAAGCCATCTGTGAAGTTTCAAGAACACATTCCATACAGTTTAGGAGTTATAAGCAAGACAATACATGGATTTTAGGTAAGGGGAGTTAATTGAAAAACATAATTAGTCAGAGTTGTCTTCCTTGTTTGCGAGTCCCGATATGATTAAGCCAGCTGTGAAGTTTTATGAATATATTCCATATGGTTTAAGAGTTATAAGCTAGACTCGAATTTTCAGGATAACACTACACCTTTAACAGCTGACCATTTTTCTTTCTGTTTTACTGTTGTATTAAGAGAAGCATCGGAACCCAGAGTGAAGTTGGCTGGGCGTAAAAGTGCTTTAACCCCCTACCACCACTCCCGCCACCCCCCACCCCCCCCCCCCCACCCCCGCCCGGTGGCTTACTGTACTGACCGTTCTAAGGTGGTGGTCCCGGTGTTAGTCACTCTTTGTTGCCTTGTGTTTTTTTTTTTTTTGTTTTTGTTTTTGTTTTTTGTTTGTTTGTTTTTTTCTACGAGGCGATTTGTTTCATGTTATACCTTGTGTTATTTTGTTCTTGTGCGAAGTATGCCGAAGGGGTATATAGTTTTCGTTCGTTCCGTTAGTCCGTTCGTCTGTCCGTCCGTCCGTCCTTCCGCCCGTCTTTCCGTCTGTCCGGATTCCGTCTGTAAACCCTTTCTATAACCAAGTTTTACTTCGAAGTTTTTTATTACTTATAACTCTGCAGCTACTGATGAAAAACTTTTCATATTTGTTATGGGGGTACCTGGGTACCTGGGAGGGTTCTCTTCCATTCTACATCTATGAACCCCTGGGTCATGTCCCAGGGCGGGGCTAGAGGTCAAAATCTAGGACACCCCAATAAAGTAGTATATTGCCGTTTGTTTATACAAACAACCTCTTAATAAAGAAGGATGGGCATCACACATGGTTATCATATCAATATTCAGTGTAATAAGGTCAAGGTCATTGTTTTTCATTTTTATGCTTCAGTGATTTTTGACGTATATTTTAATGCGTATTTCATGGATTAATGCCTCAATAAAGTAGTATGTTACAGTTTGTTTATACAAACAACTTCTTAAAGAAGGATGGGCATCAGACATGTTTATCACATCAACATTCAGTGTAATAAGGTCAAGGTCATTGTAATCATATTTTCATGCTCCAACGATTTTGCCTTATATCTTGAAGATTATTTCATGGGTTAATGTGATACTTGGAATATTGGTTCTGTGTGACACCACGATTGACAGCATAACAAATGTAGGTCACCTTGACCTATATTTCATGGGACAGTAATTTTGCCTCATATCTTGAATGTTAATTGATGTATGAATATCATTATTTGGGATTATGAATTAGTATGATCCAACAGTTGACCTAAAAGTAAATGTAGGTCCCTGTGACCTATATTTCATAGTCCAGTGATTTATGTTACATTTTGAACACAATTTGATGTATTACTATCATATTTTGGGAATATGTGACCTATATTTCATAGCCCTGTGAATTTGTCTTATATCTCCCACTATTTAATACCTAAATGTCATATTTACATGTAATGACACAGTGTGACTCAAACTTTCACCTCAAAGTAAATATAAATCAGTATGACCTATACTTCATGGTCTAGTGATTTTGCTTAATATCTTTTAGATTATTTAATGGATTAACATCATAGTTGGTGTAATGCATCAGTATGACCACCAGATTAACTTTTCAGGTATATGTAGGTCATTGACCTATATTTTATGGCTCAGCAAATTTGCTTATGTCTTGAACACTTTTTACTCCAGGAAAGTTGTACTTGGGATGATAGATCAGTGTCACTCAGAGACTGACATTGTAAACTATATCTTGCCTTATATCATTGTCATTAACTTTAAAATATTTTATAATTAAGAAATGGACCCGGCCGGGGGTATTCGTGACCCTCTGGGCACTCGCTCTAGTTTATCATGCACGTACGCACGCACGCATGCATGCACGGACGGATGGACAGGGGTAAAGAGTTATGGCCCAGAAACCGAAAGAAACCGAATTAACCAGAACTGTCTTCCTTGTTCGCGACACATTGTTTTGATATGATTAAGTCAACTCTGAAGTTTCATGAATATTTCCCATACGATTCAGAATTATGATCGAGCCAGACGGGAATGCACGAACGGACAGGGGTAAAACTTAATGCCCTTCCACCATTTTTCGAATGGCGGGGACATAATAAAATGTTATCACCTCCCCGTAAATCATACTTCTATATCTTTTTAGTGGTTTGGACACTTAATGTATACTAAGTTGATTTAATTACTCATTTTACAAAATGTTTTGTCACTTTTATGATATTCACGGCAAAACAGCTTCCTATATAAAATGTCCGGTTTTGTACAAGTTGCAATCCGCAACGAATTATATACAGTGGTTTCATTCTAGGCAATGCTCGACCATTACATATGCAAAATTTCAAGTGTGGTAATAATTGATGACTTTTTTTCAGGATACGCGTATATGTAGTACAGACATATAGGCATAGTGCTGATTTCATTATGCTTCTTGCATGTTTGGTTCTGACCATTCACTGATGCATATTTTTATTCATGCTGAAATAGACAGACAGACAGCAGGCGGACCGGAGGTAGAAAGAGGAACAGACAGCAGGCGGACAGGAGGCAGAAAGAGAAACTGACAGCAGGCGGACTGGAGGCAGAAAGAGAGACAGACAACAGGCAGGCAGGAGGCGGAAAGACAGACAGACAGCAGGCAAACAGACGGATAGGAGACAGACAGTACGACAGACACAGACAAACAGATAATCCGCCAGACAGACACAGACAGACAAACAGATAACCCGCCAGACAGACAGACAGATCAAACCCTCCACCACGACCGACCGAACGAGCAACCAATAGTTTTTAACGGGTGGCAACAATTTAGACGTACAAACTGAGCCCGCTGCTCCAACAACTAACATTTTTCACAGGGTACAAGGGAAAGGTTTTTCCCTCGCCTTCATTTTCTCTCTCCTCCCTCTCCCTTTTTTCTTCCCCTTTTCTCCCTTCTGCCACTATCATTTCTATCTTTCCTTCCTCTTTTTGTTGCTTTGCTACTTTCTCCGACATATTTTCTTGCGTCTCCCTCAACTTTTTCTCCCCATCCTATTTACTCCCTTCGTCCTGCTCAACATTTTCTCCTGCCCCTCCCTCTCCTGCACCTCGGCTCTGGTTTATATTCAGGTGTTAAATATATATCGTAATGTGGTAGTTAAACAGAGAATTAAAGAAACGAAAATAAGAAAAAAAAATAATGCTGAAATTGCGTTCCTTTTAAGCATGATCTAATGTCGTCAGTCATGATCTAAGCTCGTCATCTTTCTTTCACTTAATTTTGGGTCGATTGGTCAAACGGACGTTATTATGGTTACGTAAATTGATTTCCCTGGCACATGTCTAAATGCAAGCGTTTATGTGAGACAGATCTGCGGTGTGACAATTTAACTGCCGCCATCCTATCAAAATCAGCCTTAGCTCTCGCCAGACCCGGACTCCCGCCAAAATTTAGGTGACCATTTTACGTCAGTAACTACTGCAACACCTTTTTCATAGGGCTTATGACACCAAAAGCAATGAATAAGGCAGATATTTCTTCTTCAAATTTGTCCACCTTGAACAGGTTTAATGACGTATGAACAAAATATTGAGGCTGAAAAAAAATCTGACGACCAGACTTTATATCCGCTTACGTTAGTATGCTGCCCTATGGTGGCATATTTCTGCCACGAGGTAGCTAGATAGCTATCGCGATAATATTCTTAATTTTCCAGAAAATAAAAAGTTTTCCTGAAAACATTATCGCAATAACTTGAATTATCTAGATATGTTTTTCAATTTCCAGAAAATATTTTAACGCAAAATTTCGTGATACTGCTCGGAACTAACATTAGTATCTAGATAAAATTATCGCGATAATTTTTTCATGGTAGCGAGGTAGCTATAAATAGAACACAAGCGGATATGACATTCTGGGATTTCTACGCACCGATTGGCGATTACCTAGTACAAACTCTTACCTTAAAAGTTGCTGGTAAATACCCTCGGTGAATTTCAACAGTATAAACAAAGGTATTCCGATTTCGGTTTCTATCTATAGATAGCAGAAAATAAATGGCAGCTCTGGGCATTAACGCAAAAAATATCGCGATAATACTGTAAACTTTCGCGATAATATTTCCAGGAAACTTTAAACTATTAAGATAATCTTTTCAGGAAACTTCGAAATATCAAGATAATTATTGAAACTATCGTGATAGCTACCTAGCTATCTCGTGGCAGAAATATGCCACCATACTGCCCAACATGTAATTACACTCGTAATGAATATTAAAGCTGTGACTTTTAGGAACGGGACTGTGACATAGATAATAAAATTCTCACACTCGGATAGTCGATCGTTTTCAAATTTTCAAAGCTTTTAGGTAGAATGTCATTTCACAAGCAGCTGTTTTATTTCAACGCAATCGACCTAGTTATTGAAAGGTTAGAGCTACGTTTGTGAATGTTGCTTTTCATTCATTTTCCTTTCGGTGTTTGTAAGTACATATACTCAGAGAAAATAGAAAATATACAGTTTTCAATGCTGAATACCCGGTTTTATATAAACATTTTCAATAAAATATGCCCATGCCGGTATGATTTTGCCATGTGTATATTTGGTCTTACAGTCGGCATAATATTTTGTTCAGATAAGATAAGTGCCTACTGAGTATTGCATAATTTTCCAGGTGTACTAGAATTTAAGTACATATTAAAGCATATTTTCAAATTAATGTTCTTGGTCCGATGTACTTAACACTGAGATTTCCAATTTCTCATGAGACTTGTGTGTATTGATGTCTAATAAAAAGTTATACATAGTTAAGAATGATTCCTGCAAACATTTCATATGTAGACACTCAGTCAAAGTGCCTACTGTCTAACAGACTTGACTGGGCTAAATAAATGAAGGTGTGTCTAAAAATCTCCTTCATTGAGCACATATAATGTTTATCATTATGTAAGTGTTTTTTTGTTTTTGTTTTTTTTTTTTTGTTTTGTTTTTTGTTTTCTTTTTTACGATTTATCAGTCTTCTATGATTATTTTAGAAAGAGAAAAAAATGGCTAGAAACAGGGAGTGATAGATCTACATTATCATTTTATTGTTAAAAGATAAAGTTCGGAAGTGTTGAACATATTGAGCAAGTGCTTGAATGGAATTCGGCTATTCCCAGTTACATAGTCTGACATTGGTTTATCACAAACACAGTCACGTAGCAAACTGTCACATGCTTGGTGAAATTTGATTTTGTCGTAAAAACTCTGCAGGTACTTATTTTATCTAAACAAAATATATGTCGATTGTTGGACAAAATATACATTTATGTTTTATGAAAGTTTTATGTATGTGCCTCCAATACCTTAATCGGTAATCAATATTACAGCTCAAACAAAAGTGTCAATTTTCTTTTGCAATATTTCGGGGGTTTATTATTTTGGGAACGGTGCTGTAGCTTTGTAAAACACAAACTCTGATTATATTACAGTAATTCGTGATGGAGTTATATCCCTTAATTGAAAATCAGCAATGCCAATAAAATTTCGCTTCGTACGGTGTCACACCACTAAACATTTATCACTCCGCGAACCCCACAAAAGTAGTACGTTCAAACATTCTGATTGTGGTTTAGATGGGCTGTAATTGACACAATGTCTTGCTTATCGTGAATTATTATGTGTTTTTATGCGCACTTTAAAGTGTGATCTTAGTACGATATTTGATTGCATAAACCTGGATTCATCAGTGGACTATTTACCGCGGAGGCTGCTTTGAGTTTCCAGACCCCATTCGGGAACTGCACCGTTTTCAAGGGTCAAATAAAAGCCAAAACTGATTGCCTTTGGAAACGAAGAACACACAAAATCACGAAAATCGGAGATTCGGTTTGACTGAGTATTTTCATATGCAACACTGTAGTTTGCAAGGCTGCATACGCCCCTTAGAGCCGGCTTAAGCGGTATTCGATTTTCAAAATAACTAGGATGGGCTTAATAAACCACGACCAGGACGTCTTAAAACGTGCACAGCGAGAAACCGGGACGGTCAACCTACCCTGGTACTCACATCTATTGATAGAGCACTGGGTGCTCTTTTCCGTGTTAGACACTGTTTGTCTCATGCAATTCTGTCTGAAAGATGATTGAGTGTCAAAGTAATGCAAATTTGCATTGTGGTCTTCGGGAAAAAATTTTAGTGGTGCAACACCTTAGAAGCGACATGTCGACAAATTTCAATTTAGCACTGTGAAACAACCATTAGACACAGAACAATGGAATTTGGTCAGTACATCATTTTTGCCGAAAGCTTATAATTGAGCAAAAACTTTTTAATTAAATTTAAAAATTTAAATTTTAAAAAATTCAAAACTTTTAAAAGTTTGATTTTTTCATCAAAACGACCTAAAATTCTCCTCTGCATGTTTGATATGTCATGAAATGTGCTTTTTATCGTTAACAAGCGCTTTTTTTTTTGTATTTGAAAGGATACTTTTCTACCTGATTTCTTGGGACTGTTCACAAATAAAAGCCAGAAAAGGAGGTTGAACAAAGTAAAATCTCATTCCAAGTTTTCTAATTTATTGTCGCCACAAATGATTGATAAGATAAAAAGAAATCGAATCTGTTAATACTGGAATTAGTTTAGCTGGTCAATGCCAAGGCAATAATGAATGTTAAAGGTCAAGGTCACCAATGGACAAGGTTCACGGTCACGAAAACTGTCAGAAATATGCATTTTTGTACTATATTTTATAATTGTTGGTACCTTTTCCTGTGCTCATAACCCATAGAAAGATCAACTGTCTAGGTCGTTTGATGGTCAAATATGGAACGAGACTTTCTTGGCTTTGTTTTGGAAACAGTTACAGCTAGCTTTCTAGTAATAACTCCTCTTGTGCTCGATCATATTTGGTCACTATAGGTAGATAACCTCATCCCTATAGACCAGCTGAGTCAGCAGTTTCCCTTATATAGTCTATGTAAATAACGTCATCTAGTCCTGTGGAGTCAATTTTTGGAACGGGTCAGGTGTGACAACTATCGAAGATTTCCTAACCTATCGATCGGTAATGGGATGATGCAATGTTGTGAAATCGCAAAAATAAAACGTGTTGGCCTGTTGAAGTAATCAGATAACTATTTGTTCACACTAGGATAATGCACTGTTGTAAATCGCAAAAATCATGTGTAGACTTGTTGATGGAATCGAATTACTGTCTGTACTCTTTGCAAACAATTCTGACATCCTGGATGTTGTGCTTAAATTTCGTCTTCTTCCATGATGGTTTGGAAAGAACACCAGGGCACATATTTAGATAGTTTATTACATGCTTCAATCCAACTAGGTAACAATTCTACATTATACAGCATTTTTGTCAAAAAGTGATCAAGAAATTATATTATACAAGCACACACTCTAAGCAGCTACTGTTCTACACGCGTATCATGACTTACACTAATATCCATAAGGGTGAGAAACATTGTGAGCTCAAATAACTCTTTTATCAAATACAACCTGATAGTCTTTTTCCTGTCATTGTGAGTAGCTTTGAATTGTTTCTGTCTCTAGCTATTTTGTGAGCGTTCACAACACCGTGGTATCCTGGCGTTTGGTTTCAAAGTCTTAAGAATGCCGAAGTTAACATTAAGCTATTTTTGTAGTTCAGGGTAATACTATGTATTTTACAGAGGGTACGAGTCCCATTTTCATCAGGTTTTGCTAACTCGTATCCATAGTTCTTTGGACCACCGCTTATAGAGGTAATAATTGAATTACCAGGCATTTCATCAGTGCAATCTCCTAGAAAGCCATTTAGTTCTGGTTTAAGCTGACCCTGTTTAGTCGTAAAAATCACAGAGTCGGTGTCAGCATACATAGCTCTTGTCCCTAGATTTTCCAAAAGAAGGTAAGAGAAAAGTCCAGGGAGTGCCACAATCACAAACCGCAGCCCTTCCCAGACCCCAAGAGGAAGAGGAAACCGACAAATCCAAACAAGCACAAATCGAACAAACATACGAAAAGCACTAAGATTAGCTCTCTCTTCTCCAAGCGAGGTGATCACAATGCTAAAAAGACTGATAACGCCAAGAACAAAATGATACGAGGTAAGACGTGTAATGAGATCCTATATATGACATGTTGATGATGAATATTTTTAAACCTTTAAAATTATGACCCCAAGTATCTGTGATACCAATCAAGAAAAATGGGGTCAGTCATATACTTTCTTGTTGAAAAAAGGGGGGGCTATCATATACCTGGCAGTGCTGAAAAAGGGGGTCATTCGGCACGCACATCCGTATTATGCCATATATAGGAAGTTACACTCACCCCCCACTCCCCCCGCCCCCCACTCCCACCCACCGAGATATAAACATACTAAAACACTCCGCTGTATTTTAACCATTTTAAAGATATTGTAAGAGCTAGATAAACATAAATATTGCATAAAAACGGTATTGTAAATTCTTACTCACAATGGTTTCTAACTCGAGTGTCACCCGAGTGGCAGTGTTCCATTTTGGGTCCTGTTAATTTGATTGTTTAATTCACAGTATTTCGTGTCCCGTGATACTGACTCAGTGAAATTTGAGCCTGTGGTTTCCCCAGTCGGTTTCCCAGTTTAATGACGTTGACAAAATATAGGGAAAGGTGTAATTTACAAAGGTGTACTCTATATTAAGGCGGTTTGAACGAACACCCAAACCTATCACTGTTATGTGTAGAAATCAGAAATAAGAAAAATATTGCAATAGTTCATCGGAAAATTGTCATTACTACATTAAAAAGCACATTATATCGCAAAGGTATTTGAACGTAATTGTCCGAGTTTGTGGTTTTCCCGGCTGGTTTTTCCAGCTTCCTGTGAACAAATGCTATTAATAGCCATTTAAAATAGGCATACACTTCAACGGTGTAATGCGGTTAGCGGAAAAATAAATATATTACTTCCTTTACAAAAATCAACCAGCCGACAAATAATGAAAATATCAAGCGATCAATCAGTCGGTCAGTCAGTCAATCAATCAATCAATCAATCAATTATTATCAATCAATCAATCAATCAACCAGTCAGTGGAGACTGCTTTAACGAGAACCCATCTCAGGTGGTTTTTCGAGTTTCCTGTGTATCATGTTATGAAGTATAGGTACGAGGGCTTTCCCCGTGTTTGCTGTTTATGGATTTGACAATGTCATGCTCTAGAATACTTTGATGAATTTATAGTATAAATCTCGCATTTTTTTTTTTTTCAAGAAAATATTAATCTTTCGGACTTCACAGAAAAGTACTATTTATAGTCATTTTTATAAGCATCGGTATTTTGTGTAGACGTTTGAACATGTACATGTAGATCACGGAAAACTAAATACAGTAAAACCTCAATAGCTCGAACCCGGATGGCTCGTCTACCATGGCTGATTCGAACCTGTTTTTGAGTCCCTACAAAATTCTTCCGATAGCTCCACAAATCAAATATTTAAGTAACTTTTGTTATTTTATTATGAAATTGTATGTTGTGTGTACTCATTAGAATCGCCTCATCGAGGCGATTCTAATGAGTACACTCAACATACCACTTTGGTATGGAAGATCGAAAAGATTTCTCTAAATTATCACCATTTGCTTCCTGAGGCTCGAACCTGAGGCTCGAACTACCCATGTCTCGAACAAATTTCCATGGTCCCAACGATGTTCGAGCCATTGAAGTTCGACTGTATATTACTTCCTGTATGTATTAATAGTACCAAATATAAACCAGCTGCCAAATAAACAAAATATGTCATAAGGTCAAGGACATGGTGACCTAAATTCCATGCTCCAGTAGTTTTGCCTTATATCTTGAAGATATGATGCCGGTTGGATTTAAGTAACTACGATTGACGTAATAGCAAACGGAGGTCGCCATAACCTAGATGTAAATGCCTCATGATTTCTGTCAGTGTTTCAACATTTTAATAATGTTATTGATGGCGCCAGCCGGGGCTCTAGCTAAAGCATCTGTTTAAATCGAAGTATACTGAAAGGAAAAAGAAACGCAGGGTAAATTTTATTCCTAAATTTCATTCAAGTTTGAAAAAGTTTGTTAAATATTTTACTATGATTACAAAACGGTACATGTATGGAACAAAAGTTCAAAATTTCATTGGTTTGTGATCAACAAGTCTCGAGTTATTGAAGTTCATTGGTAGCTACCCCCCAAATCTTGAAATCAAAATCAAACTAAAAATCAATATCGGGTGTGCCCCCCTCTTGCTGCCGTTGCTGCCCTAATTCTCCTTTGGATAGAGTTAACCAAAGCATTGACAGTTCGCATCGGGATGTTATTCCATTCATCGATCAACGCATTCTTTAGTTGTGCGAGAGTTGCGGAGGGGGGGGGGGGGTTCGGCGCTTCCTAACCCTTCTGTCCAGCTCATCCCACATGTGCTCTATTAGGGTCAAATCTGGACTGTACGGTGGCCATGCTAGTGGTGCGATGTTATTGTTTGCCAGGAAATCCTGACAAACTCGGGCAACATGTGGTCGGGCATTGTCCTGCTGCAGAATCAGATTACGTTGTTGCACAAGCGGGACTGCAACAGGACGCAAGATCTAATCCCTATACCTTACTGCGGTCATATTGCCCGCAACAATAATCAACTGTGATTTTATCCCGTGAGCAGTGCCTCCCCAGACCATAACGGAGCCACCCCCAAACCGATCCCGTTCGACAACACAGGCGTCGGCAAAGCGTTCTCCGCGACGTCGGTACACACGACGTCGACCATCTGCGCGATAGAGAGTGAACCTAGACTCGTCCGTAAAAAGAACTCGTCTCCACTGCCTCATCGGAAATAGCCTGGGCGCATGCGCCGTCAACCACGCCATACGACGCAACCTACGTGCCTTGGGCAGAGGCAGACCAACGTATGGACGACGAGCTCGAAGACCAATCTCACGCAATCGACTTCCAACAGTCTTCGGAGAAATTTGTCGATTATGCGTACCTACTGTAATAAGGGCAGTTTCGGTAGCAGTGAGATGACGATTCCGCAAATGTGCCAGACGGATTGTCCTGTCTTGATGTCGCGACGTCACGCGTGGACGCCCAGACCGCGGTCGGTCTGCTAAATGCCCTGTCTCCCTTAAATGTCTAACAAGACGTTCAATTGCTGAGACGTTAACCCCAAAATGATTGGCAACTTGCTGTTGCCTCTGACCCTGCATCAGCAACGCAATTGCCCTACCCCTCTGAACATCAGTCAATCGTACCATGATTGAAAAAAAGTTCAAAGTAGCGTAAAAATGAAGAGAAAAATCGGTAAAAGAATCGAAGAGCGTTGTGTCTCGTTGAAGTGTACCAAATGGTGTGAGGAAATCTTGTGCTGAAGGTTTAAACATGCTTGTTTTGCACGAAATTTTGGCTTTCCGTATTGTCCGTGCAATGCACTGTGTAGTGCACGGTTGAATGATTTCACACACTGGGTAGATAGCACATCGACCAAAGACTCGTATACCCGCGGTTCACATTCACAGGACAATCTGTAAAAGTGTATGGCTATAGTAAACACCGTAAAAAATGGTTAAAATAAGAAGGAAAAAACTCTACCCTGCGTTTCTTTTTCCTTTCAGTATATAAATCAAAATTTCTTTCATGAATTAGATTACGATATTTCAGAGAAACTGAAAACTTTTACTGTATGCATTCAATTCCATTAACCTATATACATAGTTAATGGAATCGAAAGTATAGAATATTAATGGTAACGTTAACGTCTTTGTTTGTTCATTTTCATAGGCACTGGTGAAGAGCGAGGAGTGAAAAAGTGGAGAAAACATTTCTCAGCTAAGGATACATTACGAAAACATGCCTATTCAAATATACTGAAAATTTTACCACCAAAAAATGAAAATTTTCAGATAAAAAATTGTGATATTTTTTCAAATTTCTGCTCAAAACATAGATTGTGGGTACTCGTTAGAACCGCCTTGAGGAGGCGGTTCTAACGAGTACCCATATTCTATGTTATTGAGCAGAAATAAGAAAAATAATGTATACCCCTGTAAACCCCAGTTTTACTATATAAAAGTGGGGTTTACGGGGGTCAAAATTATATAGGCATGTTTTCGTGATGATAATACTTCACTGAGCGCTGACGACACAACGTATGATCTACCGTTTATAAGAGCGTGTCAACGACGTCAAAAATGCTCAGCATATATTCCCTTCCTTCCACCGTTTAACTACAGCATCGGTACCTTGGTGAAAAGAAGGTTCACAAGATATAAGGTAAGGCAGATTCACCCGATTAAGCCCGGTGGACTCGTCTATCTCTATACATTGGACAAGTCAATTTATAATCTAAGGGGCCGACCATTTCATTTTCTTGTGGGGTGGGGGCTGCATTTTTATTTAAAAAAATATTATAGGTCTTGCTAGGCAAGGAAAACAAAATGAATTGGCTTTGACGGCGGGTATAATAATATTCTGGTCTCAAAAACAGTAAAAATATTCCGGCTCACTATATAGGAATTGCTTCCATTTTATTTGTTTTCTAAAATGTCACTGGCATCTCGGGAACCGCCCACAAGACCCCACCCCCTTACTGTATATACCATATTAATTGATTTATGCATTATAAATATATTTTTCTTTCTGTCTTCTAGGTATGTTTATATTTACATTTTATCTGTCCATCTATAATATTACCTCACCCTTATTTATTTACTTATTTATATATTGTCTATTTGTTCCATAACTAATACTTCCTTCTTTCAGCCTTCGTTTTGTAACACATTACATGTATACTGATTTAGATTAACTCGCATATATGCATTTTGTTATCAGCAAGATACTCAAATTCAAAACATCTAAAAACAGCATACAGTTGTATGTCTAAAGGTAAAACCCCATAAAGTTCTAAACACTGTGTTTAGATATACCATAAGCCATTATACCTCAAGTTAGCTTAATCGAAAAACTCAAGTATACTGATCCATCCATGAGACTCAAATTAAACATGACCCCCCGACACACACACACAGACACACACACACACACACACACACACACATATATACTCCCCGCGCCCCGAAAATGGTCTGTCCCTAAGGGATGTCAGGTCTATTTTAAGTTTATCACTGAAACAGAAAACGATGTATCTTTCAAGCGAACAGTATAGACCCTGATCGTCCGACCTTGGACTGGATTGTTTGCCTATGTCCTAGGCTTAAAAGGGTTAAATTATATACTCATAACAGTAGATAGCGTGGGTATTTGGTGATAATTATTTCCTCAACTTCGAAGAAGTTGGTAGGACATATTGTTTTGGGTTCGGTCGTTCGTTGCTTCGTCAGTCCGTTTGTTCGTCACGTTCTGCATACGGCCAAGTACCGTCAAAGATAGGAGTTTTTAGTTTTATATGTGGACTGAAGATGGAAAAGAAGCGGACCCGTATGTTTTCGGTCGGACTCGTAGTTTAGGACATGCCATTTTTTTTTTTTTTTTTTTTTTTTTTTTTTTTTTTCGATTTTTGCATTAGGGCCTATATGAGCTTGTTAGCAAGTTATCTAAAAAAAACTCTTTGAGCTAGGGACTTGAAACATGGCCAGCTTATTGGGAACGATAAGTTAATTACCTGATTAAATTTTGAAGAAAAGAAATATTACTTTTTGAGTCTGCTAGCAACAGCTAGCAGGCTCTTTGCAATCGCATGGGGTTTTACGAGCGGATTCTCATCACAGCTATTTATGCGTATATTTATACGCGCACTACTTCTTAATCAGACGCAATACGGCACTATTTCGGTGAACTGAATGTGAAGCAGCGGAATTTTGTATGGCTTTTTTTTATTTCGCTAACATAACTGTTACTGAAATCGATTTAGATAATGCAATTTGAAACATAGACTTCAAAATTCGGTGTAGTAATACACGCGCTACTTTTGTCAAGGCGTTAACTCGGAACGGGGTCTACTAATCACCCCATGGCACCCCACGACATCCCAAGGCACCCCACGGCACTAAATTATTTCATTGCATTTATTAACTGAATGCTGAAATTACACCAGGGTATTAGTTTTATGTATCCAAAAATTTGTTTTTGTGATAGTTTAAGACAGTAACCTTACTTCAAGCGATTATCTCGGGGCGCCTAAACACCAAGATTCAAACTGACGCTAAAATATAGCAAAGAGACCAATGGTGTAAGTTGATAGTCTATCAGAAATAAGTTTTAACTTAAAATTACATTTTATATATTCAAGTTCAAACACAAGTCATCAGTATAAATACTCTGTTTATTTAGATAGAGACAAGTATTACAAAACTTTTATTGGCCGTCTAAAACACTTATTTTATTGTAAATATACATATATTTTGATGCCATGGGGTGCAAAAAATTACGAGAGTTTTAGACATAATATTTTAAATCAAACACATGTCATCATCATCAATATAAAGCTCTGTTTATTAAGATGAAGACGAGTATTGCAAAAGTATACTTGTCCATCTATAACGTATTTCATGATAAATATCCATATAGTTTGATGCCGTAGGCTGTCATGGGGTACTGTGGGGTGCCATGGGGTGATTAGTAGGACCGCTCGCCATCTTTGATGTTGTGCTTAGCAATTGAAGCTGAACGAAAAGAAAGGTATCAGTATTTACATAATCAGAATCTACTTATTCGATATTGAATATAGCAAGAAATCAGGCACTTAATTTATTCCTTCTACATGAAATAACTTTATTCACACCTCAGTGACACGGAGTTGTTTTACGACTGCTGGCCCATTTATAGGTTTATGACCCTTCTTTTTTGGACATCTGAAAATCTCTTGAAAAGGGTAGGCATAGCTGGTCGGGCTAATCTGTTGATGCTTAGGTGAAGCACTAGCAAATGATAATCAGCTATTAAAGCTAATCTGGACTGAACATAGCCATTTCAAATTTATTTAATCTGCTCTTGTCTTAATAATAAGTTGATAAAGATAGAGTAAATTTATAAAATTGTACCAGAATAATCGTGGAGCTACATCAGGTGTTGAATTTGTATGAACTAGAGCATATCTTGAGTTGAACTTTAATAATTCTAGAAATTGGAAATTGCTGCTGGAGATACACTCATTTGGAATAATCAGGTGATAAACTTCATTGGAAAATAAAGAGGTTCATTACTCCAATCACTGCATTGGCCTATATATGCAGATAATAAAATGGATTTTTTGTGAAGAAAGAAACAAAACAGAAGAGAAATAATTGTATTTAGTTTTTCGGTACATGGTTAGATTATTTATGTATATCTGTTTTTACACAGATGCCTCAGTAAGGACCCATTCTTATTTATACATTAAAACAAGTAGAATGCATTTCCATCTGACTGATTTTGAGAAATTGATAGTGAAAGCATGTAGTACAGAGTGTTCATGTTGGTTGTCTTTCAAGGAATAGTAAATTTTCTCACAAAGCCTTGTCTCTGAATGTAAATTTAATATTGGATGAAGCCACTGGTTGTAAGCAAGTGTGAAAATATGGATATAGAGCAAAATCCAGGTCCATCAAATCATATAAATATACAAGAAAATGCATCTGTATTATTGCAAGGAAGTATCCATCAAGGAAATGAGATATTTAGTCATAATTCAAGAGGGCGTCAATGCCTACCATGTTGTTTAGTATTTTTGGTGAAAGCTGTACAGAAAAGGATCTGTACCAACATGTGGAATGTGAACAATATGAATGAAATTCTGTTTGCAGGAGATAAATTATACAAGTATGCAAAAAAGAATTCCAAGACATATCATGACTATTTAGAGCCATGTGATTTGCCATCTTATTTTTCACTTGACAACCAGCATTATCACTGGAAAGTGAAAAAAAATATCATATCCTCAGTGGAGTATCCTTTCCTTGATTTAGAGACAGCACTCGCTATGACTTTCTCATTCAACCCATATGCAGTCTTCGCTTGACGTACATTTAATAGAGTCTTTAAAGAAAGTCTTCTTTTCAGGAAGTGCAATGCCCAGATGCTTGATATATTCCATAGAGCTTCATCTTATGGTGTAATATTGGTAGCATTGGAATGTCACCTATCTTCTTTGCATGTATTGTGTTTGCATAGAAGAAACACAGCACTCCATCAATACTTTACATGCTAGCAGACTCTTAGGACTATCAGTCCTTTGATTTTTATTTTTGCATTAAAGCCTTTGGGATGTAAAGTTTGTTAACAAGATTTCTCAAACTCTTCATTAGTTAGGAACCTGAAGCTTGGACAGCCTTTTAGGGATGATAAGTAGATTATCTGATTAACGTTCGAAAAAATTATAAATTTAATTTCTGAGTTATGCCCCTTTTCCGATTTGTGCATTAGGGCCAGTATGGGCTCTTGTTAGCAAGATATCTAAAAAAACTACTTGAGCTACGGAACTTGATCAGCTTATTGGAGATGATGAACAGATTACTTGATTAAATTTTGAGAAATATAAAGTTAAATTTCTGAGTTATGCCCGTTTTTTTATTTTTTGCATTAGAGCCTACGTGATGAAATCTTGTTAGCAAGATATCTCAACAACTACTTGAGGTAGAGACCTGAAACTTGGTCAGCTTATTGAGGATCATAGATTACCTGATAAGCTTGTGAAAAAAAAAACAGCTATGAATTCTAATTTCTGAGTTATGCTACTTGTAAATAAATGATAATAAAATCTTGTGATGAGCAAGATATCGAAAACTACTTGAGCTAGAACCTTCAAACCTGACCAGCTTACTGGGGATGATGAGTGCATAATAAAATAGAAGTCTGCAAAGGGTATGGAGGTTTCGTTAGTACTTAGTACTGATGAAAGGCGGCGTACAAATCAGTACTTAGAACCGCCCTTCTTCCCACTAGACATTAAAGGTTAGGCTGAGTTGGAACCTCTCCGTCTGGTGCACTAAGGTCTGATACCAAATGTCCACACAGTGTATCCAGATTGTTGCATATTGTAAAAGTCAGCTCTGTATCGCAATTTGGGAACATCTAACGCATAGTCTAGCTTCTTATGTCAACTTCGGGAAAGGTAGTGACGTGGGAGAAAATCAAAAGAAACAAAAAGTTCGGACTTAGTTTGTGTGAGTGTGTCTGTGTGTGCGTCCGTGCATGTGTGTTCTGGGATCCTGTTTCTGCGAGCACGGGCCATTATTCGTAGCGAAGATCACTTGGTAAAATTAAAAATAAAAAAGTCATCTAATTTTTTAAGTTATGACCCTTTGAAAAATAATTCATTTTAAATTCGTTTATATTTGTTTTAGCTTTATAGGCAAGCATTTGTTTTAGCTTTATAGGCAAACTGTGTTACAGTCAAGCTGTGTTACGGTCATGCAGTGTTACGATCATGCAGTTGGAGACATAGTGTTACATAATAGGTCCGTACGCAGTGGGGGAGGGGGGGGCGGCGGGGTTCAGGTGCGGGGGTGCATTTGCATCCCCCACCGTTGGCTCTCCTAATCAATACGTACATACATGTTCAGCACATGTTTTGGAAGAAATAGGCCGATGTCATAGCTATGAATAACCACAACAGAATAATACTTTTATGTTATAGATAAAACCTGAGTAACAGAACAATCCCCACATTAATGCCCAAGGAGAATTTTGGTGAGACTGCTCTGTTATATGGGTATTATCATAGATAACATTTATCCAAAGCCGCCGCTGAAAGACATTTTTGTTTCTAATCCTGAAACATTTCTGAAGACATGCATCTTTATCAACTGGAAAATGGCTATTTTGTATACCCGTTTTGTGTGTATTCAAAATATATTCAAACTAATATTCGCATTTTCGTTTGTGCGGTAGTACCTTCCTTTATTTGTTGGTTTGTTCGTGCTTCCATCCATTAGTTTGTTTATTCAGTTGTTAATTTCTTAAACAAACCATTGTATCTGGTTATACATGCATGACTAATCAAAACGGGACATATATGTGGAACTTGATGTTAATTTAAATCCTTGGCCATGATTATAGGATGCTCTGTCGGAGTAAAATAGATCATTATAACTACATGTTATATAAAACGTTGTAAGGCTTTATGTGACAGCGCCCCGCTGTTTTATTTGCCATTTGTGCCGGATTGATGTTTGCCGCCCTGTTGAGGATTTTAAACATGTCACATTGATATTCCAGCTTGTTCGGATATGTCATCAACGTGGTTTTGTAATTCACATCAAGTAAAAAAAGACTATGCGCTTCAGATTATGGTAATAACCCCAATCTATACAGGACAAAATGGGGTTACAGGAGTAAACATTACTTTTCTTATTTCTGTTCTAAAGAATAGGTTAACTTCCCCCACGAGGCGGTTCTAACGAGTATCCACTATCTATGTAACAGTTATGAACAGAAATAAGAAAACATCGCAAGTTTTCATCTGAAAAATTTTCGTTTTTGCAGCCGTAGAATTAGATGATATTGCATAGGCGTGTTAACATTATAAGCCACAAAAGGCATGCAAGACCAACAATGTTCTTGACATTTTAATGAAACGCTATCAAATGTCTCCATGCTAAGCCCATTTGTACTCTGTCAGGTTTCTTTACATTTACTTCATCTTGGATCTTGTGATTCACTTTTAGTTGAGTAGTGAGTTTTGAGAAAGAAAAGTGAGTTTCGAGTACGAAAAGTGAGTTTCGAGTACAAAAAGTAAGTTTCGAATAAGAAAAGTGAGTTTCGAGTTAGAAGAGTGAGTTTCGAGTAAGAAAAGTGAGTTTCGAGTTAAAAAAAAAAGTAAGTTTCGAGTTAAAAAAAGTGAGTTTCGAGTAAAAAGGTGAGATTCGAGTAAGAAAAATGAGTTACAGAATAATCATTACAGAATAAATTCTGAATATGCATATGCATCAAACTGAAACGCATGCTCTCTTGATGTGATTTGCGTTCACGTTACATTGATTACACCCACAAGGGCACTAAGGGTTCCCAAATAAAGATGGTATGCCCAAACAATTTTCAATAGGGATTTCGCATTCTCAAGGAGATAATATAAACGCTGTTTACTGCACACGGCGTATGCGATTCAAATCAGCTTGTCAAAAAAATACGTTATTTCCATTTTGTACATAATAATCCATTAATTAATTAGTTTTAATTTATTGTGGCTGCAGAACTTTCTCTGTTTTACATCCGAACGGACAGAATACTATTCTCTACATTCATATATGTCTGATTACTGCAAAATCGGTGTAAAGATGCAGTCAAGGTGAGGTTTAACTATTGGTTTTCATTTACTCTGGCATACAGTAGAATTAGCCATGAGCACTCGTCTTTGTTTATTATAGTGATTAAATTTGATTTTTATGTTTTCGCTTTTTTATGTTTTCGCTTTTTCGCCGTGGTTCAACTATTGGTTTTCATTTACTCTGGCATACAGTAGAATTAGCCATGAGTACTCGTCTTTGTTTATTATAGTGATTAATTTGATTTTTATGTTTTCGCTTTGATGCATTGACTGAGTTGGGAGCCTTTATGCGAATCGATTTTTTATATATTTATGTATTAAAAGTAGCATCGGGACCCAGTGTGAAGTTAGCTAGCTGTAAAAGTGCTTTAAACCCCCCGGTAGTTTATTCTACTGACCGTTCTAAGACGATGGTCCAGGTGTTGTTCTTACTCTTTGTACTCTTTTTATGTGTTGTGATGCTAGCATTGTGGTCACCGTCTTCAATAGCTGCCCACTTTGCTTTCTGTTTTACTAGTTGTGTTGTGATGCAAGCATTTTGGTCACCTTCAACAGCTGCCCATTTTGCTTTCCGCGATTAAGAGTGGCATCGGGACCCAGGGTGAAGTTGGCTAGCTGTAAAAGTGCTTTAAACCCCCCGGTGGTTTGCTCTACCGACCGTTCTAAGGCGGTGGTCCCGGTGTTAGTCTTACTCTTTGTTGCTTTGTGGTTTATTCTACGAGGCGATTTGTTGTATGTCTTTCCGTGTGTCATTTTGTTCTTGTGTTTTTCAGTCCTTTTCGTAATGCGATTACCTCGCTTGGGGAAGAGAGAGCTAATCTTAGTGCTTTACGTACGTTTGTTCCTTTTGTGCTTGTTTAGATTTGTCGGTTTCCTCTTCCTCTTGGGGTCTGGGAAGGGCTGCGGTTTGTGATTGTGGCACTCCCTGGACTTTTCTCTTACCTTTTTTGCTAGGGTCTTCATTGCATGGTCTCACTCATGCGATGTAAAACTTAAACAAGACCTGATAGCTCGCCTGATATTGCACATTTTGTTTCTGGAAAAGTCTAAGTCTGTGACCTTGATTTTGATATGACCTAGGGTGGGGTTGGGGTGGGGGGATTGCAATGTGCAAAATATTCATCAAAGCAAAGATGAATCAATTCGGTGATAAGGTTAGGAAATAATAAGGTCTTAAACACGTTAACATTTTTAAAATTCTAAGTGTGTGACCTCGATCCCAGGGTCACTGTCATGAGTGCTGATGGTGCTGATAAAAACTTTGGACCAATATATAATATGATACCAAATATAAATTAAATCCTTCATTTGGTTTAGAAGTAATGAACTCCTAAAAACTTTGACATAAAATTTTAACAGGAAACTTTTTGCATGATTAAGACCTTGACCTTAACATGAACTAGGGTGGTGAGGACCTTAACATGAACTAGGGTGGTGAGGATGGAACTGGGCAGAATTTTGGACCAATATGTATCAGCATACCAAAGATGAATCAAATCGGTGATAAGGTTAGAAAATAATGAGGTCTTAAAAACTTTAACAAAACCTTTAACATTTAAATTCTAAGTCTGTGACCTCGACCTCAAGGTCACGGTCATGAGTGCTGATTAAGCTGATAAAAACTTTTGACCAGTATCTATCATGATACCAAATAGGAACTAAATCCATCGTGTAGTTTAGAAGTAATGAGATCCTAAAAACTTCGACGTAAAAATTAAACATGAAAATTCTAAGGTCTTGACCTTGACATGACCTAGTGTGTGGGGATGGTACTGCGCAAAAGTTTGGACAAATATGTATTATCAAACCAAAGATGAATGAAATCGATGATAAGGTTAGGAAATAATGAGGTCTTAAAAACTTTAACGAAATTTTTAACATTTAGATTTAAGTCTGTGACGTCAACCTCAAGGTCACGGTCATGAGTGCTGATGGTGCTGATAAAAACTTTTAACCAGTATCTATCATGACACCAAATAGGAACTAAGTCCATCATGTAGTTTAGATGTAATGAGATCCTAAAAACTTCGACGTAAAATTTTAACATGAAAATTCTAAGTCTGAGACCTTGACCTTGACATGATCTAGGGGGTGGGGAAGGTACTGCATAAAATTTTGGACTAATATGTATCATCAAACCAAAGATGAATGAAATCGATGAGGTCTTAAAAACTTTAACGAAAACTTTAACATTTAAATTCTAAGTCTGTGACGTCAACCTCAAGGTCACGGTCATGAGTGCTGACGGTGCTGATAAAATGTTTTGACCAGTATCTATCATGATACCAAATAGGGATTAAATCCACCATGTAGTTCATGTAATGAGATTCTAAAGACATAAAAAAATAACATGAAAATTCTAAGTCTAAGACCTTGACCTTGACATGACCTAGGGTGGTGTGGATGGTACTGCGCAAATATTTTGGACAAATATGTATTATCAAACCAAAGATGAATGAAATCGTTGATAAGGTTAGGAAATAATGAGGTCTTAAAAACTTTAACGAAAACTTTAACATTTAAATTCTAAGTCTGTGACGTCAACCTCAAGGTCACGGTCATGAGTGCTGTAGGTGCTGATAAAATGTTTTAACCAGTATCTATCACGATACCAAACAGGAACTAAATCCATCATGTAGTTTAGAAGTAATGAGATGCTAAAAACTTCGACATAAAATTTCAACATGAAAATTCTAAGTCTGTGACCTTGACCTTGACAAGACCTAGGGTGATGGAATGGTACTGCGTAAAAGTTTGGACCAATATGTATAACCATATTAAAGATGAATGAAATCGGTGATAAGGTTAGAAAATAATGAGGTCTTAAAAACTTTAACGAAAACTTTAACATTTAAATTCTAAGTATGTGACGTCAACCTCAAGGTCACGGTCATGAGTGCTGATGGTGCTGATAAAAACTTTTGACCAGTGTCTGTCATAATACCAAATAGGAACAAAATCCATCATTTTATGATGATTTAGTGTAGAAGTAATGAGATCCTAAAAACTCTCACATAAATGTGACCTTGACCTTGAGATGGCCTGGAGTAGTGGGGATGGTACGGCGCAAAATTTTGGGCCAATATGTATCATCGTACCAAAGATGAAGCAAATCGGTGATAAGGTTAGGAAATAATGAGGTCTTAAAAACTTTAACAAAAACTTTGTGGATGCCGACGCCGACGCCGGGGGTAGTACAATAGCTCTCCGTGAACGTTGTTCAGGCGAGCTAAAAACGATGATTTCAGTCGGTGCATTAAAATTTGATGATACCTATTACTTAGCAGTATCCGGATTCCCAGAACTGAACAATGGGAAGTTCATAAATTTAGACTTACTTATTTAGCGGAATGCACAAGCCATTTGTAACCACTGGCCCCTCCTAACCCACCAACAGGGATGCGAAGGCGATAGCGGGTATAATGCAGTGCCGGGCTTGTGTTGTTGCACACATATACCACCAGTGGAATTTACTGTATGAAAAGTGCAGTGCTATGACTGTCAGCAGGTCCTCGTAGTGCAGGGCTTTCAGCAGGGCTCTAATGGGTAAAAAGTTTATCCTTCTCGTTGTGTCCAGCTTAGTCTACATGCTCTTTCTCAGACTTGTAGACGCAAGATTCCCCTGTTGACAATATTTTCCGAAATTTTGATTAAAGGAAAGTGAGTTTCGAATAAGAAAAGTGAGTTTCTAGTAAGAAAAGTGAGGTTCGAGTTAAAAAAAGTGAGTTTCGAGCAAGAAAAGTGAGTTTCGTGTAAGAAAAGTGTTTCGAGTAAGGAAAGTGAGTTTCGAGTTACAGATTAATCATTATAGAATAAATTCTGAACATGCATCATGTCAGAGGTAACTTAAGTAAGATTCACTATGGGTCCACTAAAACGCATGTTCCCTTGATGCGATTTGCGTTCACCTCACATTGTTTACACCCACAAGGGCACCAAGTGTTCCAAAATAAAGATGGTATGCCCAGTCATTTTGAATAAGGATTTTGCATTGGCTGGGAGACAATATAAACGCTGTTTACTGCAAAAGGCGTATGCGATTCGTATCAGCTTGTCAAAAACACAAACACCCTATCCAGACTGTGCACTATGAGAGTCCAGAACATGGTTGATGAATGATTACTGAATCCTGAATCTGTACCTGCTGGATCTCTCAACCCCACCCCACATATGGATGAATTCAATATCCCAGTGGGGGGCATCTTAAAACTCTTAAAAAAACTTAACCAGGGAAAGCAGCTGGTCCAGATAAGCTAAAACCCCTTTTGCTAAGGAACTTGCAGAAGAGATAGCACCAATAATACAAATATTATTTGAGCGATCTCTTCAGACAGGCAAGCTCCCGGCAGACTGGTGTCACGCTCTTGTTGCATCGATCTTTAAAAAGGGGGACAAATCATCGGCTGCTAACTAAAGACCGATTTCCCGCACATGCATACTGTGTAAGGTCCTCGAGCATATCATGGCATCACAGGTGGTTGAGCATATGAATTCACATGATCTACTGTATGACCTCAACATGGTTTAAGAGAAAAACGTTCATGGGAAACCAAGCTCACCTTGTTGGTCGAGGAACTTGCCCGGAGTGCAAGTGTGGGTAAACAAACTGATCTTATATTGTTGGACTTTTCGAAGGCTTTTGACAAGGTAAATCACGCCAAACTCCTTTGGAAACTGCACCAATATGGGATCAGAGGAAAAGCACTTGGCTGGATAAGGGCCTTTCTGGGTAACCGGTCGCAGTCAGTTGTCCTAGATGGTGAGGAGTCAGATTCGGTTCCAGTCACATCAGGAGTGCCCCAGGGTTCTGTGCTGGGGCTGATTCTATTCCTCATCTACATAAATGACTTGCCAGACCTTATCACTTCCAAAGTCCGTCTGTTTGCTGACGACACGGCCGTTTACCTGACGGTTGAGAGCCCGAGTGAAGGACAAGTGCTTCAGAAGGATCTTGACACTCTGTCTGGGTGGGAGTCCAGATGGGACATGGAGTTCAACCCCTCAAAGTGCCAGGTGGTGAGGGTGACAGCCTCTAGGAGACCTATTAATACCTTGTAATACCTACATGGACAGGTCCTGGAGGCTGTGACAAGCGCTAGATACTTGGGGATTGACATCTCTTCTGGCCTGTCTTGGAACTCCCACATAGAATAACCGGAAACGCAAACAGTACACGGGGCTTCCTCAAGAGGAACATAAAGATAAAACTCCCCAAAGTGAGAGAGACTGCTTACAACACTAGTACGTCCCAAACTAGAATATGCCTCTCCCATATGGGACCCTCATACAAAGGATAAGATTTCCCAAATAGAAAAAGTTCAGCGCCGAGCCGCACGATGGACCACCAGTAACTACGACTGTAAGTCCAGTGTCACATCCATAACAGAAAACTTAGGTTGGCGGACCCTCGAACAAAGGTCAGATGCCCGCTTATGCCTGTTTTACCGGATCGTCTATGGGCTCGTGGCAGTTCCCATTCCAGACTATATTCAACCCAAAACTTGGACTTCTAAAAATTGCCACTCAATGACTTTCCGTCAGATTCACACCCACAGAAACTTCTATAAATACTCATTCTTTCCACTAGCCATAGTTCAGTGGAATGCCCTCCCTGAATCGGTTGTATGTTTGCCAACCCTTGATGCGTTCAAGGAGGAATTTGGTAAACTGCACCACTCCCGCCCCTAGGTCCCAAAAGTGTTTTTTTTTTTTTGTTTTTTTTTTTTTTTTTTTTTTAAGCCTTCTACCTCACCAACTATTTTAACCCTATCACCTTTTATCCTCTCACTATCCCCTCTTTACTCTTTTGTCTATACTTCCCTTCTTCTTTCAGCACGACAGCGCCCACCTGCCTAGAATGCCCGTGAGGGCGTGAGGCAGTATACAGAGAAAGAAAGAAAGAAACATTATTTCCATCTTGTACACAGTAATCCATTAATTAATCAGTTTTAATTTATTTGGGCCGCAGAACTGTCTCTTTAACAGCTGAACTAACAGTGCACTCTCTTCCATATACACATGTCTGATCACTGCAAAATCACTGTAGTCGGCGTGAGGTTTGCCAGGATCTTCATGGCATGGTCACGTTCACGCGATGTAAAACATTTTTAAAAATGATGAGTTCAGTCAGTGCATTAAAATTTGATGTTATAATTAAGCAGTATCCGGATTCCCGTGCCGTATTCTCCAGAATTGAACAATGGGAAATTCATGAATTTAGACTGACTTATTTAGCGGAATGCACAAGCCATTTATAACCACTGCCCCCGCCACCACTAACCCACCTATAGGGGGAGGGGGGGGGAGGGGAATAACCGGAATAATTTGCAGGGTAGCTCCCCGCAGTGCCGGGCTTGTGTTGTTGCACAAATGTACCTCAGTGCAATGTACTTTATGAAAAGAGCAGTGCTATGACTGTTAACAGGTCCCCGCAGTGCAGGGCTTTCAGCAGGATCAGTAACGGATAAAAAGTTAATCCTTCTGGATGTGTCAAGCTGAGTCTACATGCTCTCTCTCAGATTTGCAGACGCAAGGTTCCCTTGCTGACAATATTTTCCCAAACTTCGATTTAGAAAAGCGAGTTTCGAGTAAGAAAGTGAGGTTCCAGTAAACAAAAAGTAAGTTTCGAGTAAGAGTTTTGAGTAAGAAAAGTGAGTTTCGAGTACGAAAAGTGAGTTTTGAGTTAAAAAAAGTGAGTTTCAAGTACGAAAATTGAGTTTTGATTTTAAAAAAAGTGAGCTTCAAGTACGAAAAATGAGTTTGGAGTTAATAATATGAGTTTCATGTAAGAAAAGTGAGCTTGGAGTAAGAACAGTGAGTTACAAAATAAGTATTACAGAATAAATTCTGAACATGCATATTCATCAAACTGACGTCAGAGGTAAGATTCACTATGTGTCCACTAAAACGCATGCTCCCTTGATGCGGTTTGTGTTCACAGCATATTGTTTACATCCACAAGGGCACTAAGGGTTTCCAAATAAAGATGGTATGCCCAAAACCAATTATGAATTGGGATTTAGCATTGACAGGGGAGATAATATAAACTCTGTACACGGCGTATGCGATTCAGGAAATCAGATTATTATTATTTCACCCAGGAAATCAGATTTTGTAGTGTAGCGTTTTCGCTTTTGCTTGGTATATTTGTAGTGTGATTCGTATTTCGTGACTTGTATGCAACACTGGACTTAATTTGGACAAGAGTTTCAGCAGCAATTGCTATATGACATTGGCAGGGGTGGCAATAGCGCCGCACGTCAGAGCTTTCAAAATGGCATCTTTGTGTTTTAAGAAGCATTATTCATTTTACTAACTATTTGCATCTTCCAGTATGGGAGAAAGACGGTTGAATAAATCATGACCACTCTATAAATATTCAACGAAAGGAACCCGCGTCCTCCTGATCTCCAGTCGAGTGCGCATGTGATTGAGCTACCGTCCAGACTGGGCAGGCTTAGAGTTTATTTTAGACCTTCTACATTTGTATATAAAGTGTATCACTAGTTTCAGTGCCCATCCTTTCATCAGTCAATGGCAGCTGTCGTACTTGCATCAGCCAGTAGGGGATAATAGCCGTAGAATAATTAGTGAGTAAGTAAGTAAACTTTATTTTCAAACCTGCAAGTACATAACAATACAACATAGGCCCTTCATGACCGCTCTTAAAATGTTCCACGAAAGGGTTGGACCAGAGGATCGAACCCGCGTCCAGTAGAACGTGCATCCGACTGTGCCTCTTGGCCTGGCACTTGGGGCATGTATACTGATCTGTTTTGGTCAACACCATGGCACATATTTTCTCATGTTAGTTAATTCTGTCTAATAAGCTGAGGAACAGCAACTGCTACAAAATTACATGTGCGCCCCAGCAAAGACTCAGATCAGCCTGCACATCCACAGACATATCAGTCTTGGTTTTCCACATCAATTAGATTTGGGTCATTCACTTTCGATAGATTGCATGGACGAGCAAGTGCACGGATGTGCAGTCTTCGCTGAGTGCACATGCATTTTTGTAGCATTTGCTGTGTCCCCGCTTTTTCGTACATGTTTATTTAATGTGGACGGGCATTAAGTTTTACCCATGTCCATGTGTCCATTGGCCATGAAGTCCAGGTCTTTACTCCTTAACCATGACATTTAATAAGGAAACTTCACATTTTATAAAGAAACTAAGGTCACCTTAGGCGAAATAAAAATTTCCTGTAACCCGACTGAGCCCCTCCCCCCCCCCCCCGCCTCCCCCCCCTCACACACACACACACACAGACACCCCACCCACCCACCTCCTAAACTTTTTTCCTGAAAATTCAAAAGTTCAAAAGATTGATTTTAAAAACATAAAAAAATGTTAAAAACAAAGTGAAACAGTTACTGTTAAAAACATAAACAAGAAAATGTCATATTTCAGCTACCTTGCCTTGAATTCAATCAATACAACCACATACTTATGTTATATATAGGGTGTTCAATTATTTTAAGCATCATGTTTACTTTGTTTCCATTAATAACTTTATTTACTATGTTTCCATAAATAACTTTCTGGAACATGTTTACAATAACATGTTGTTTATGTCCTTGATTCTGGACTGAGTTACTTTTGGCATATCATAGAATATTTAGAAGTTTCTTGACTGAACCTGGAAAATAAGAGATGTCTGTAGTAAATTCTTTTTCCGGAATGTTCTTTGATATTATATAAGGAGAAAAAATTTTCATATCGGCATCTTTGTATACTTTCATCGGAAATTATTCTATACTGGATTACTTTAATCTTTTATTCATTCTGGACTTAAATTCTAAATTCAGGAACTTTAAATTGTGGGATCAGAAACTGTTATTCAAAGGATTTGTTTTATAAATTCTTGTGGATTATTTCTGAGGGACTTTGCGACATAAACTTGAAAGGTACTGTTAACTGACAATCTTTTGTTTAGAATCTTGTCTTATTTTTTTGTGAATTAATATTGTTAATAATTTAAAGCTTGTTGCTGGTTTCATTTTCATTTCTTTCTCGTTATGACTGGCTCATAACACTTATAAGCCATAATGCTACAGAAATACATGCACTAAAAAACATACACACACACACAAAAAAAACAACAAAAAAAACAAAAAAAAAAAAAACAAGAAGCCCACGGGCCACGGGTCGCTCACCTGAGTGACATAGCCACTGCAGATATGCAGATGTTATGCAACATTTTTCCAATCCTGTCATCGCAGCTAATGAAAAGATCATCATTTAAGCAGTTCTTAATTTTGAAGAAGAATATATATGGCATGCCAGTCAGTGGAGCGTGATCATTTGAACAAACTCTAAATGGCCGCCAGCTTGGATTTACGATCGGCACGATTTTAGCTATTTTTGATCTACAAGTCACCCCAATACTTCCTATCAAGTTTCAAGTCAACTGGCCTTTTGGTTCAGGAGAAGAAGCGAACAATTTTTCAAGATGGCTGCCATGGTGGCCATCTTGGATATCTGATTGGCACGATTTTAGCTATTTTTGATCTACAAGTCACCCCAATGTCTCCTACCAAGTTTGGAGTCAAATGGCCTTTCGGTGCAGGAGAAGAAGCTAAATATAGATCCGCATGATTTTAGCTATTTTTGATCTACAAGTCACCGAAATGCTTCCTACCAAGTTTCGAGTCAATTAGTGTTTCGGTTCAGGAGAAGAAGCGAAAAATAGATTTTCAAGATGGCTGCCATGGCGCCCATCTTGGATTTCCTATCTGCATGATTTTAGCTATTTTTGATCTACAAGTCACCCCGATGCTTCCAAGCAAGTTTGGTGTCAACTGGCCTTTCGGTTCAGGAGAAGAAGAGAAAACTAGATTTTCAAGATCATGGCGGCCATCTTGGATTTCTGATAGGCATGATTTTAGCTATTTTTGATCTATAAGTCACCCTGATGCTTCGTAGCAAATTTGGAGTCAAATGGCCTTTCGGCTCAGGAGAAGAAGCAAAAAATAGATTTTCAAGATGGCGGCCATGGCGGCTATCTTGGATTTCCGATCAGCATGATTTTAGCTACTTCTGATCTACAAGTCACCCTGATGCTTCCTAGCAAGTTTGGTGTCAATTGGCCTTTCGGTTCAGGAGAAGAAGAGAAAAATAGATTTTCAAGATGGCGGCCATGGCGGCCATCTTGGATTTCCGATTGGCACCATTTTAGCTATTTTTGATCTACAAGTCACCCTAATGCTTCCTAGCAAGTTTGGAGTAAATTGGCTTTTCGGCTCAGGAGAAGAAGCAAAAAATAGATTTTCAAGATGGCTGCCATGGTGGCCATCTTGGATTTCCGATCGGCATGACTTTAGCTATTTTTGATCTACAAGTCACCCCGATGCTTCCTAGCAAGTTTGGAGTCAATTGGCCTTTCAGTTCAGGAGAAGAAGCCAAAAAAGACTTTCAAGATGGCGGCCATGGCGGCCATCTTGGATTTCCGATCGGCACGATTTTAGCTGCTTTTGATCTACAAGTCACCCTGATGCTTCCTAGCAAGTTTGGAGTCATTTGGCCTTTCGGTCCAGGAGAAGATGCGAAAAATAAATTTTCAAGATGGCGGCCATGGCGGCCATCTTGGGTTTCCAATCGGCAGGATTTTAGCTATTTTTGATCTACAAGTCACCCTGATGCTTCGTAGCAAGTTTGGAGTCAATTGGCCTTTCGGTTCAGGAGAAGAAGCGAAAAATAGATTTTCAAGCTGGCGGCCATGGCGGCCATCTTGGATTTCCGATCAGAACGATTTTGGCTATTTTTGATCTACAAGTCACCCTGATGCTTCCTACCAAGTATCATGTCAAATGGCCCAGGGGTGTAGGAGGAGTAGGCTTTTAAAGCAATTGTTGACGCCGCACGACGGACATCGACTGACCACAATAGCTCACCATGAGCACTTCATGCTCAGGTGAGCTAAAAAATAACATCCAGACCAACCGACCAAAAGAAATTCAACAATGTTACAGGAAACACATCATTTTTTTTTCTCCTTAGGGCCATCATTTAAACAATCTATGATGGACCAATTCTCCGATACTGTATACCAAGCTCCATGGTCATTGGTCCAGTGATTCCAGAGATGTTTTAAAGGACTTTTATCATATGAAAAGCATAGCAAATTCAAGGTTTTGAGAAAGGTATGTACGTCTTTTTCAGAAGTTAATTCTTACTACTGATTGGATTATCTCCCTTGAATGCTGTCTGAAGTTTAATATACATACAAGTTAATTACCTAAACATCAATAAAGCTATTTTTCAGAGTTCTAACAGGTATATGAAATCAGTGCTGCTGCTTTTCAGTGTTAAATACTTACTGAAGAGTTGTAATCGACAGCTTACAGGACAAATTATTAATATTGGCTTTTTATATATAGATATAGTAGGACACAGAAGTGTGGATGGTTTGATTTGTTATAAAGATTACAACTTACATCCACAAGAAAGTTAAGAGATGTTAGAAAGAATCCTGTTCACAAAGTTTTGATATTTGAAGCACCTTATGTGTTGGAAGATCGTTTCATAATTACAAAACTATGGCCATATGGAATACTCCAAACCAACCAGATTCTTAGTCGTAATTATAGAGGTAACGACATCTTTAATGGCGTACGCTCTATTAACTTCACACAGATCATCAAATCAATCCCAACAACCATCTTTGTCAGAGGGAAAATCAGGGAATAGAATCAAATTAAAGCACAAAAGGCCAGGACAGATCACCAATATGCGGTATCTGTAAAGAGAAGGGACACTTCAGAAATGAATGCCCCCCACTCCCAAGACAGAGAATACACAGAGATGACAACCAAGAGACCGGAAATGAAATACAATCATGGGCTGACATAATAAAAGAAAGAAGAAAGGACCAAAAGGATGAAGAGGAAGAAAAGCTATAAACATATGTAAAACAAACACGAAAAACAAGGGAAACAAGAGGGCCATAATGGCCCTGTAACGCTCACCTGAGCAACATAGCACTTTGAGAGCCTGATTTAGAACTGATCAAGGCAAACATTCTGATCAAAGTTCAAAATGATTATATTAACAAGTAAGACAATGTAGCATGTCTAATGGACTGTGAAATAAAGGTCAAGGTCAAATATGGATGGCTGCACTCAAGAGGCCATGCTAAGATGTATGCATGTACTAATTATCACTGGCTGTAGGAGCAATAGTTACTGAGAAACTGACCTAAACACAAACACTTCACAAGTACCAAATATCACTCTGTAGGACCAATAATTACTGAGAAACTGACCTAAATGGAAAAACTTAAGAGAGTCACTGGACAGAACTATACATCACCTTGAAATCATCAAGACAAACATTTTGAGCCAGATTCACGATGATTTCTTCAAAAATGTGACCTCTAGAGCATCAACAAGGTTTTCCTTTGATTTGGCCAGGTGAACTAGTTTCTGATATCAAGTGACCCAGTTTTAAACTAGACCTAGAAATCATCAAGACAAACATTTTGAGCAATATTTATGATGATTATTTCAAAAATGTGACCTCTGGAGTGTTAACAGTTTTCTGCTGATTAGGCCAGGTCACCTAGTTTTTGACCCCATGTGACCCAGTTTCAAACCTGACCTAGAAATCATCAAGACAAACATTTTGAGCAAGATTCATGATGATTGCTTCAAAAATGTGACCGCAAGGTTTTCTGCTGATTTGGCCAGGTGACCTAGTTTTGACCGCAAGTAACCCAGTTTCAAACTTGACCTAAAAATCATCAAGACAAACATGTTGAGCAAGATTCATGATGATTGCTTGAATAATGTGACCACTAGAGTGTTAACAAGGTTTTCCGCTGATCTGGCCAGGTGACCTAGTTTTTGACCCCAGGTGACCCAGTTTCGAACCTGACCTAAAACTCATCAAGACAAACATTTTTAGCAAGATGATGATTGCTTAAAAAATGTGACCGTTAGAGTGTTAACAAAGTTTTCTGCTGATTTGGCCCGGTGACCTAGTTTTTGACTCCAAGTGACCCAGTTTCAAACTTGACTTAAAAATCATCAAGACAAACATTTTGAGCAAGATTTATGATGATTGCTTCAAAAAAGTGACCGCTAGTGATAAGATTTTCCACTGATTTGGCTAAGTGACCTAGTTTTTGACTCCAGGTGACCAAGTTTCGAACTTGACCTAGAAGTCATTAAGACAAACATTTTGAGCAAGATCCATGAGGACTGCTTCAAAAATGTGACCGCTAAAATGTTAACAAGGTTTTCTGCTGATTTGGCCTGGTGACCAAGTTTTTGATCCCAAGTGACCCAGTTTCAAACCTGATCTAGAACTCAAGACAAACATTTTGAGCAAGATTCATGATGACTGCTTGAAAAATGTGACCGCTAGAGTGATAAGATTTTTTTATGCTGATTTGGCCCGGTGACCTAGTTTTTGACCCCAGGTGTTCCAGTTTCGAACTTGACCTAGAAATCATCAAGACAAACATTTTGAGCAAGATTCATGATGACTGCTTCAAAATGTGACCGCTAGAGTGTTAACAAGGTTTTCTACTGATTTGGCCCGGTGACCTAGTTTTTGACCCCACGTGACCCAGTTTCAAACATATCCTAGAACTCATCAAGACAAACATTTTGAGCAAGAGTCATGATTATTGCTTCAAAAATGTGACCACTAGAGTGTTAACAAGGTTTTCTGCTGGTTTGGCCTGGTGACCTAGTTTTTGACACCAAGTGACCCAGTTTCAAACTCAACCTAGAAATCATCAAGACAAACATTTTGAGCAAGATTCATGATGATTGCTTGAAAAAATGTAACCGCTAGAGTGTTAACAAGGTTTTCTGCTGATTTGGCCCGGTGACCTAGTTTTTGACTCCAAGTGACACAATTTCGAACTAAACCTAGAAATCATCAGGACAAATATTTTGAGCAAGATTCATGATGATTGCTTCAAAAATGTGACCGCTAGAGTGTTAAAAAGGTTTGCTGCTGATTTGGCCCGGTGAGCTAGTTTTTGACCCCAAGTGACCCAGTTTTGAACTTGACCTAGAAATCATCAAGACAAACATATTGAGCAAGATTCATGATGATTGCTTCAAAAGTGTGACCACTAGAGTGTTAACAAGGTTTTCTTCTGATCTGGCCTGGTGACCTAATTTTTGACCCCAAGTGACCCAGTTTCGAATTTGACCTAGATTTAATAGAGGCAAATATTTTGAGCAAGTTTCATCAAGATTGGGTCAAAACTATGACCTCTAGAGTGTTAAGTTTTTCTGCTGATTTGGCCCGGTGACCTAGTTTTTGACCCCAAGTGACCCAGTTTCGAACTTGACCTAGAAATCATCAAAACATATTGAGCAAGATTCACGATGATTGCTTCAAAAATGTGACCGCTAGAGTGTTAACAAGGTTTTCTGCTGATCTGGCCTGGTGACCTAGTTTTTGACCCCAAGTAACCCAGTATCGAACTTGAGCTAGATTTCACAGAAGCAAACATTCTGACCAAGTTTCATCAAGAGTGGGTCAAAACTGTGACCTCTAGAGTGTTAACAAACTAATTGTTGACGATGGACGACGGACAGAGGGTGATGACAATAGCTCAACCTGAGCTTTTGCTCAGGTGAGCTAACAATAGAAAGGAAGAGAAGACAAGAAGTTAACGAAGAAGCAGTGAAGGACAGTGAGAAAATAGATACCAAAGAAGAATGGAGAGTTGTAGGAGATACAGCTAAAAGAAGAAGAAAGATGAGAAGAAGGAAGAAGAAAGAAAATTAAAGGATGAACAGGAACAAGACAGAGAGGAAGAGAAGACATCAACTGAGACGGAATACCAGACACCCGAAAGTGAAACAATGGATATACAGAGAGTACAGACATTGACGAAGAGACCATTGAGGAAGATTCTTATCTACAATGCGCTCAACCACACCAAAAAAAAAGATGATGAGTTAAACCTGGAAGATGAAGATATACAGAAGATGTCATCATGGGCTACAATTATGGACAATGAAGAAACCATCGAAAACATAAACATCTAACTGTATCCTTAAAATGTATCCTTTTTGAGGTTATGTATCCTTTTGGACTACCAGGAAGAAATGATTTTTAGTTAATTTCAAGCCTCAATATTTCATTAACTTTTATTCTTTTCCTCTCTAATTATGTGGCTCTCTGTCCGTCTTTTTGAAGCAACGCTTTTTACTCGTTTTGATATGCAGTTCTTTGCTAGTGTTCTTGAAGCAACTCTTTCTACTCGTTTTGAAGTAACTCTTTTTACTCGTTTTGATGTTACCCTTTTTAATCGTTTTTATGAAGTAACTCTTATTACTCCTTGTACCTTATTTTTTATATCATGGCTAAATTAATATGTTTAAATATTGCAGGGTTGAAAGCAAAACAAAATCGGGTATCCAGATTAGTAATAGAAAATAATAATAATATAATATGTATTCAAGAGATTCATAAATTTGATCAAGAGTTTATACACTACTTTGAAAAAGAAGTTCAGGGAATTTTTTATACAAATATAGATGAAGAATGGACAGGGATTGGGAATTTTACTAAGAAATAATTTCAAAATTTTGCCTACAGGAGTCTACATGTATGTAAAAGATTTTAACCTGTCCGTGAAAAAAAGGTAAAGGTTAACTAAAGGTCATCATTTTTTTAAACTTCATTGCGCCCATATCCCCAGTGCGGCCTACCAAGCCCCAGGGCAAGGTGGCCATCTTGGACATGTGACCTAGATGCGGTGAACAAACTTTCGTTCCCCCTATCCAATGAGTCTCAATATGAAATTTGGCTTTATTAGCCCAGTGGTTTCTGAGAAAATGTTTCAAGAGAATGGATGACAGACAGACGGCCAGATGACGGACAGTATGTGTTGAGGTTTTACGGCCCAGTCAACCCAATGGGGTCATGTCGAGCGCGGTCAGTTTACCTAACCACACGTTTACTGGGCAGGCTTAGTCCTCCAGCGGTTAACCAGTATTGTGCACATTCTTTTGCCAGAAACTGACAACTGCCCTTCTTGAATCAGCGGAAGGGAGAGAATGACCGTAGAAAATATTTCATGATCAATCTCCACGAAAAAATGTTGCCGACCTCGGCAGGGGTTGAACCCATGACCTCCTGGTCTCCAGTCAGACGGCGCATCCAACTGAGCCACCGAGGCCGGCTCAGATGACGGACAGTGGAGCCTACCTATACTATAAGCTCACCTATGAGCCCAAAGGCTCAGGTGAGCTGAAAATACTTATGTTTTGCCCTAGGCCACTACTCCTGTTGGTACTTGTCATTAGGTATAGGGATCCTGGGCAAAACATTTAATATCACTTTGCACTTCTGAATGCAACATTTACAGGCACAATGAATTACCTTTCACATGTCAACTCAAAAATGAACGAAAAAGTTTGGCATTGCCAATGAAAACAACAGCATATCTACTAGAGAGACTTTATTTATGAAGTAATCACTGACTAAGAAAAAGGACCTTAAAACATACACAAACAGTAAAAGACCAGATGAGCCTTCACCTTATAGTGCCAATCAAAACAGCAGCAGATGGCACCTTTAAGCAGACGGCACTTTTATTATCATTATCTTTATTATTATCATTATTCCAAATTAATATAAGATTTGATATTCCAAATGAATCTCAAGCCTTATTTTCTTAGAGGAAAAAATATTTTGGAATGTTGTCTGCTACAATTTTGAATGGTTCTAAAGGGTAAACAGTTTAATATATGTATTAGTAAATAAGATTTATTCATTCTCCTATTTTAAATATGGGATTTATAAACCGAGGGAGGTAAAAAAGATCCGATAAAGAAACGTGTGCGAAGCACGAGTTTCTTTATCAGATTTTTTTTACCTAGGTAAAAAAGATCCGATAAAGAAACGTGTGCGAAGCACGAGTTTCTTTATCGGATTTTTTTTACTCCCGAGGTTTATAAATCCCATATTTAAAATAGGAGAAATGAATAAACTGTATATTACATGCATTTCGCCGCAGTAGAGTACACCATTAAAGAGGCTTTTGTGGCAAGTCTAGTCTGCCAGTTTGTTTACGCTGTCATTTCTATTTGGGTCGGCGTAGTAATAAATAATATATTTAGGATAGCTTTTGTTTTTATCCTAAATGATATTGACAGCAGGGTCAAAATCTAGGCTGTTCATATGTTACAAAAAAAAAAGTAGTTCCGGTTAAAGAGATTTATTTCCCCGGCTAAGAGGAAATATTTCTTCTTAGAAAACAAGGAAAATACCAGTTTTATGTCTGGTAGAAATCATGGTATTTCTAAGTTATGCATGTAATATTAAGGATATTTGTTAGTTTCCTGAAGGAGAATCCACACTGTACTCTCCTCTGGCAAAAAGAAATTTGAATTTGAGTTTTATGGCTCAGTCATGAATGTTAAGGTCATATCAAGCTGGTCAGTCAACCTACAAACTTTTCCTGGGCTATCTTACTGCTGTAAGTGGTTAACCAGTACTTGTGCAGATACTTTCGCCAGTACTACCAAACTTACAACTGCCCTGCTTGAATCTGTTGAATGGGGAAATGATCATAAAATGATTTCATGATCAATCTCCATGAAAGTTATGTGGTAACTAGATCTGCAATCAGACGAGCTACCAACTGCACCATGGAGCCTGGCAGCAAAGAAATGGCCCTTCTGAGAAAGGCTGGCTAATCAGAGCTGAAAAGATAATCGATTATCAGTCCTGCCATTGCGACTGATAATCGATTAGTAATCGCTGACGATTTGACCATAATATTACCTGTTTGAGCATGACCCTATCATGTCAATACTTTATTATATGTATTTTGTCAGACAGGCCTCAGCAAACAGTGCAGACCCAGATGAGATGCCGCAAACGTGGCATCTCATCAGGGTCTAAATGTTTGCCACTCACCCAGCTATTTTAGACACAACAGTGGGTAGTAAATTGGACTTGTTCAAATTTTAGATGAAGTATGGTGAGGTGTCTGAATACTATGGGTAAATACGATAAAGAAACAAACACATAAATTAAAAGATCGATTATTAGCAAATATGTAATGATAGTCATTTTTGTGGAATTTATCGATCAATTAATCGATTATCGCATTAATAGTGCTGGCCTTACTTCTTAGACTATGTGGATTCTGATCTAGGTCCTTACAATTTGCACATCAAGAAAACACACCTATATAATTTAGACCCCCATAAACCCCATTTTTATATAGTAAAACTGGGGTTTACTGGGCTAAACAATATTTTTCTTATTTCTGCTCAAAAACATAGATTGTGGGTACTCGTTAGAACTGCCTCAGCAAGGCAGTTCTAACGAGTACCCACAATCTATGTTTTGAGCAGAAATATGAAAAATATCAGAATTTTTATCTGAAAATTTCCAGTTTTTGGTGGTGAAATTTTCAATATATTTGAATAGGCGTGTTTTCATAATGAAATCTAAGACCCAATTCTTCACAACATAGCTCAACGCTTAGTAAGCTGGGTAAAAATTTCAGCAGACAATGTTTTCAAATATTTTTCCAGATGATTGGATGACATTTCCTGTCAATCATCTTGCATCAAATGTCAAAGCCTATTTTTGGAGAAATATAAGATAAAAATATCATCAACCTGTTATCTAGTGAATTTGTCCTGAGAGTGCTATTAAAAGATTAACTCTTTCCCCGCTGGTGGCAACTTTTGTCTGCTGATAACCTTTGCAAACAGTTTAGGCCCGACAAAATGTCGGGCCTGATCTGGATCCAACTAAAACATTCTGATGGTATTCCTGACAGATTTGTTTTTGAAAAAGTTAATTTAAAAAAAAAATCCACAGATGACAAACAAGCATGCAAAATTACCCAGCATGCAGAGTTAATTATCTGAATATATAATTTCGCTGGCTAGACTGGATTTGATTGTTCATGTATGCCCCAGAGATGAACTTTCTCAATGCAAAGCTCAAATGAAGTACATTTTTATATTCTACCTGAATTCTATCGTTTTTAAAAAGGTAATCTATTTCAACATTTAACCCTCTGGGTAAAATTTTCAGCAGACAACATTCTGAAATATTTTCCTTATTTTTCCCAGATAACACATTTTGACATTAAAAGCAAATTGTCTCCAGTGGAGACAATTTGCAGTGGAGACAATTTGCATGAAATGTAAAATCTTGTTTTCTGGGGAAAATAAGAAAAAAACACCAATTAGTCATTGGCTGAATTAGCCCAGAGAATGGTAAAGGTAAAGTAAGCATGAGCTACAATGTAAGACAATGTACCCAGCAAAGACTCAGATCAGCCCGTGCAACCATGCAGTTGATTCCTTCATGTCTGCTTTCAGAAGGCTTGGATCCTTAGCTATCCGTAGAGTGCCCAGCAAAGTTTCTGACCAGACTGCATGGAAACAAAAGTTGATTATAGTCTTCACTTGGACCATGTTATACTGTATTTACCCTAAGTATTGGGACATTTTATCTACTTACCATACTTGCACTAAGATTTGAAATAGTTCATTCTACACCTCTTGATGTCTATAATATTGCTGCATGTATAGCAAAAAGTGTAGACCCTGATCAGACGCCCCATTCTGCAGCATCTGATCTGGGTCTACACTGTTTGCAAAAGCATGTCTGTTCCAATACTCAGGGTTATTATGGTAAAACACATATCCTAACACTGAAACTAATAAAATCTTTCTAATGACTATGCAAAATGCGAAGAGAGTGGAAAAGCCCTCCTTTGTTTGAACTGAAGTATCAAAAACCCAACTACTGTGTGTATAAACAACAATGCCCCCTACGTGTAATAGCACAGAAATCTTGGAGCACTGCAGCAGTTTTCTTTTCTATATATATTATAGAAAGGATTTAAATTCTACCAACTGCTGATATCGAGACTTGATAAAAATTGGATGTTCTTTTAACATCCATAAAAAGGATACAACCACTGGTTCATAACTCCAGATAAGGCTTGTTTTCAATGGGAATGTATTGATATATATTTTTTTTTTTTCTCAAAATAACATCTGTTGTGGGTACTCATTAGAAACACCTTACCAAGGTATTTCTAATGAGTACCCACAACAGACATATTTGTAGAGAAAAAAAGACATTTATCTGGATACATTATTATCTGAAGCATGTCCAGGTTTAAGAGATACAACCTACACTAAAACAAAACTGATGTTATTATGCTAATACTCACAGCTCCAGCTAAGGCACATTTTTCAACCAAAATTGTTGATATTTTTCTTATTTGTCCATAAAAAACATATGTTGTGGGTACTCATTAGAAATGCCTCATTGAGAACCCATTATATATGGAGATATTAATGGAGAAATAAGAAAAATACTTTCCTGATGCCTCCTGGAGCTATGATGATGTAAACACCAATGGAACCTTTACCAAAACCTGTAAGCCCATCAATCTCCCTTCAAGTGGGATGAGATGGATGTAATATATAAAAATATCAAATCTGAATAAATCAGTATGAAGGAATTTTAAATTCTAAATTTGAACTAATGATTAATATTATATATAAGTAGTACAACACACATTTTGACAACATAAAACCACACTTTTCTTGTCTACAATAAGATCTACATGTATACATAAAATATATCTAAGTATACAGTTTGTAAACTATGTACAACTGTTTAGCACTACAATCAATTTTTATTCTTTGGTAGAAATATTCTAATAAAAATATCTTACAACACATCAGAGATCAAATCTATGGAACACTTGCATTTGAGAAGTGTCATGCAAACCAGGTCCTAAACATATACAATATGCCAAACTCTGCCTGCTCCTGTCTGATCTTGGCTTCTGCTCATAGCTCCAGATAAGTGAACCCAGATATTATTCTCTTCATTTCTTCATGAAAACCTATTTTTGGGTAATTAGAAGTGCCTCGCTGTGACACTTCTAAAGAGTACCCTATACGAGGGCAAGTCAATAAGTAACCAGCCCATCCCATTTCCAATTGACCGAGACACCCAAGATTTTCATGCCTTGTTTCAATACATGTTTTAGGCCTGAGGGCAAAATTGCACCCTTATCGTTCCATTCACTCATTAGATATTAAATGTCAAACATGGCTAGGGATGCAAAATTAAGCTTTTCGTCAAAAGTTGAGTACCGTGCTGTAATTCGGTACTTGTATTTGAAAAGGAAAACAGGTCAGGAAATACATTGCGAGTTGACCAATGTTTATGGGTCTTCTGCACCATTGTATGCACAAGTTAAATTCTGGGTTGGGGAATTCAAATGCAGTAGAAGATGAAACCAGGTCTGGACGCTCAACAGATGCCACCGATGAAGAAATGTGTAACAAAGTACGGGATCTGGTGTACTCTGATAGGCGAATTAAGGTGGAAGAAATAGCAAATGCATTACACATTTCACATGGTAGCGTTTCAACAACTTTACATGATCGCTTGGGTAGGCATAAGCTAACAGCCCATTGGGTCCCAAAATCCCTCAGCAACGAGCAAATGGCAACCAGAGCATCAGTATACAGCGCATTGTTGAATCAGTTTAGGTCAAAGGAAGATGATTTCTTTTCACGTCTGGTGACTGTAGATAAGACCTGGGTCCATTATTATGAGCCAGAGAATAAAGCTCAAAGTCGCCAGAGTGTAGGGCCAAGGTCTCCTAGCAACCCTCTACTGGCAAGGTGATGGCAACTGTATTTTGGGATGCACAAGGCGTTATTATATTGGACTTTCTAGCAAAGAAAAGTACAATAACAGGTGCTGTTATGCAAATTTGCTCGACTAACTGAGAATTGTGATCTGTGAAAAACACCGAGATAAACTCTCCAAAGGGATTCTGCTCCAACAGGACAATGCGAGAGTCCACACTTGCAAAATTGCAATGGATGCTGTTGATTGATTGAGTTGGGGTTTAACGACACGTCAACCCTTGTGGGTCATTTTGTGTCGTCTCCCAGAGAAAGGGAGAAAAAAGATAGAAGAGATAGTAGAGGAGATGAAAGAGAGGGACAGGGAAGAAAGAGGAATAGGAATGAAAGTGAAGAAACAAAAGAAATAAAAACATCCCCCTCTACCCAAACCTGCTACAAGGATAGCAGGCCTTGCCCAGCTGTAAGCCAATATCAGTTGGGCGCCCCGGGGATGCTGTTGAGCGGAATGGGTACGAGCTAATACTGCACCCCGCCTATTCTCCGGACTTAGCTCCTAGTGACTATTTCCCATTCCCAAACTTGAAAAAGGATATCCGTGGACGTCATTTCCGGTCCAACGAAGAAGTTGTGGCGGCAATTGAGGAGTGGGTCAGAGACAAGGACCCTGGCTTCTTCAGTTCTGGGCTGATGGCACTGGAACACCGTTGGTCCAAGTGCATCATTCTATAGGGTAATTACATAGAAAAAGAAGAGATCAATCTCACCCAGAAATAAGTTAGGCTGTTTTTTTATTGACGTGCCCTCCCCTCGTATTTTCATGGAGAAATGAGATTATTTTTACTTTTTAAATAGACAAAACATCATATATTGAGGTATATCTGCTGTCACTGGTAGATTCTGCTACAGCAATGATACAATTTGCAAACGGGAGCCCATAATTAGATTGTGCAGAAGTATTGCTGTTCACTGAAATGTCAAAGCCTATTTTTATGTGTTAGGCACCCTTTTTGCATGATACAGTTATGGTGAAATACATCTGATGCAATAAATGGTTGAAAATGATTATGTATTTAAGGGTATTCCAAGTAAAATCTCTGTTTATGACCTGAGCATTTTTTTCAAGGGTACAATAAAAGAAATAATTATCTTTATGCTAAGCATGTAGAGGGTTATTCGTATTAACACTTAGCATGCTGGGTAAAAATTTCACCAGACAACACTGTGAAATAGTTTTCTTTATTTTCCAAGAAAACAGGCTTTAACATTTCATGCAGATTGTCTCCAGGAGAATATGAAATATCAAAGCCTATTTTTTGGAAATACATATATATATATATATATATATATATATATATAAATTTGTTTTCTGTGGAATTTGCCCAGAGAGTGTTAAAGGTTAAGCCACAACCACAATATCTGGGTTTCAAGATCTTCAGAAAAATGTACTTTTAAATGGAAAATCCTCACCCTAAATATCGGGACAGACATGTTGAAGCAAGCAAACAAAAAGTGCTCCAACAGCTTCTGCAGTAATTGCCCAGCAAGTTTTACCTGGTAGTCAAATGGATCTGTTCAGTTCCAGTTCAAGTACTGTATGTACCCTTAACTCTTTCGGTGCTAAATTTCGGACAACATTTGTCGTCTGCTTTTTTTATTTTAACAAACTATCGCTTGGAAAGACGTTTATATGTAAAGTTGACAGATTGAATGTCAAACAGGGTAGATCCAGAGACAGCTCATTGTCTCATCTGGATCTATGTTGTTTGCAAAAGCCTATTATTATCGCCTATGGCAGTGAAAGAGTTAACGTGATGTCCAAATGATGCTGAATAGATATGCCTAAGAAAACAGTCTAGACAAAATCTTTTGACTGAAATCTTGTCATCACGAAAACATACCTATATAATTTTGACCCCTTTAAACCCCACTTTTATATAGTAAAACTGGGGTTTGCAAGGTACACATTATTTTTCTTATTTCTGCTCAAAATCAATCATTGTGGGTATTCATTAGAACCCCCTCAGCGAGGCAGTTCTACAGATACCCACAATCTATGTTTTGAGCAGAAATATGAAAAATATCAGAATTTTTATCTGAAAACTTTCAGTGTTTGGTGGTGAAATTTTCAATATATTTGAATAGGCGTGTTTTCAGAATGAATGAAATGACACAGAGCAGACCCTGCAGTTTGATCAGTGTCTTCCCTGTGTCATTCCATCACAACATTTCAGTCACCTGACCAGGCAGTGAAATGCACTGGTTACATTTTAGCATATGCAACGTATGGAGAAAAGTGTGTACCATGTGTATAGAGTAAATACAGATTGAAGTTTACCATTTCCTAACCCTTGCAATGCTAAATAAATTAAGATGCCACTCCCACTTCTACTTTTCAGCCAATCAGATCACTTGATCCAGGTTGTGCATATAAATTCATATACTGAATGCATAACAGAGTAGATCTAGATCAGTTGGCTTCTTCAGAAGACAACTGATCTGGATCTACACTGTTTGCAAATACAGGGTATATCCAGGTTCAGCAGGACAAGGGCTAATATTTATGGCAATTACTGATATGTACAGCAGAGAATCCATATGCAGAAACATATTTTTATAATTTCACTACAAAACAAATATGCCGATACGGAAATTAACGTTTTCTAGAGCCAAATCCATGATAAAAACATCAATGCTTGTGGAAATTAAGATGGCAGCATGCATGATTGATTGAGTTGGGGTTTAACGACACGTCAACCCTTGTGGGTCATTTTGTGTCGTCTCCCAGAGAAAGGGAGAAAATAGACAGAAGAGATAGCAGAAGAGATGAAAGGGAGGGACAGGGAAGAAAGAGAAACAGGAATGAAAGTGAAGAAACAGAAGAAATAAAAACATCACCTCCCTACCCTTACCTGCTACAAGGATAGCAGGCCTTGCCCAACTATAAGCCAATATCAGCTGGACACCCCGGGTGACAAAAGATACATGACACCTTCGCACCACCCAACCACCCACGGCAGCATGCATGAACCGTCCATAAAAGAGAAATGTGAACTAAATAAAATGCCATCACTGCATCTATAGAGCAATTCCAGTGTGTACAGTAATAAAAAAAAAAAACAACTTAACTTATACTCTTCCAAGCCAGAGTCTCGTTAACTTAATAAAAATAATTATACAAGTTCCATTAATAGATACACATATAATGATGAAAGTTTGTGCCTGCTATGTGAACTAATTAATGATAATCAAGACTGTCCTGAGAAAGTATTTTGGTGTTAACCCTTAAAGCGCCAGTCACGACTATTGTTGTCTGCTTTGTCTTCTGCCCATTACTTTAAAAGTCATTTCTGCAAACAGTGTGGACCCAGATCAGACTGCTCCTTTCGAAGCAGTCTGATCTGGGTCCACACTGTTTGCCTGTATGCAAAAATAAGTTTGAAAAGTTTGCAAGAATATTCAGCAGACGACATAAACAGACGACATTTTCAGATGCAGGTTTTCTTGGCGCTTTAAGGGCTAAAGGGACTGGATACACCTGGTAGATTTTCTGCCATTTTTACAAGGGAGACAATTGTTGTGACATCCTGTTTGCTTTCCTACAAACAATGCCCCTTCTGAAAGGGGTCTACCGTAAGAGGTCTACTCTGAAAGGAATGAATTTGCTCCCCTTGAGAACAAATTCTTTTCTTTTAGAACAGACCCCTTTTCAGAATAGAGACATGAAAACAAAGTTTTATTCAGAACATTGCATATATACTAATATAATAAAGAAAATGAAGAAATTAACAGTACATGTACAATAAAATGGATACAGAAGTCAAAGGACTTGTTTAGAATCTGTTTCCCAGTGAATTAATTAGACAGAGTTATTGCCCCTGAAAGTGTATCCAATCCCCTTAAGTTACGGCCATCACTGTAAACCAATCCTTTTCTCAAATGAACACAGCAGACCATGGCCTTATGTATCAACTCAGCCTTGAGGGTCCCTTATGAAAATGATGTATATGGTAAACATAAATATATGCCCATGAGACAGCACAAATATACAGATCTATGATTCACTTTTTGCTATATTAGCCCTAACTATTCAGACACCATACCATACCTAAAATCTATCATCCATTAACCCATTTAAGCCTAGGTTCCTTAAAAGGGACATTGGCAAACTGTGAAGACCAAGATCAGATGCCACAGAATGCTGTGTCTGATCAGGATCTACATTATTTGCAGTAAATAAAGGAATTATATAAACATGGTCATAACACATCACAAAAACATACCTATATAGTTTTGACCCCATTAAACCCCATTTTTATATAGTAAAACTGGGGTTTACAGGGGTATACATTATTTTTCTTATTTCTGCTCAAAACATAGATTGTGGATAATTGTTAGAACTGCCTCAGCGAGGCGGTTCTAACGAGTACCCACAATCTGTTTTGAGCAGAAATGTGTATAATATCAGAAATTTTTATCCGAAAATTTTCATTTTTTGCTGGGAAAATTTTCAGTATATTTGAATAGGCATGTTTTCGTAATGAAAAACTAACATATGCAATGGACCTGTCCAAACAGTGAAGGTAGAAGAGACCATTCAGCATAAATGGGTTAATATGCTCAATTATGTGTTTAAAAATGGCCTACTGAATGGCAAACACGTAGACCTTGATCAAACTGCTCCATTTTAAAAGTCGTTTGATGTAGGTCTACACTGTTTGCTCATGTATGTCTGTCTGAATAATAAGGGTAAATATAGTCATACAAGTTTTCCTACCATAGTCCTTGATGACTATCGCACCTATCCTAAGTAGTTGGACAGACAGACTTGAGCAAATAATGTAGATCCAGATCAGACTCCTCAGAATGCACTGCCTGATTACGGTCTACACTGTTTGCCATTCATCAGCAATTTTTTGACAAATCAACAGTTAGTAATATGGACTTGTTCAAAGTTTAGGACCAGTATGTTGAAGAATTAAGGCTCAGTCAACCAAATGGGGGCATGTCGAGCGTGGTCAGTTTACCTAACCACACGTTTACTGGGCAGGCAAAGTTCTCTAAGCGGTTAATCAGTATTGTGCACATTCTTTCGCCAGAAACTGACAACTGCCCTTCTTGATAAGGTGTCTGACAATTTAAGGAAAATATTGCAGTAACAAATGCTGCCTACCAATGATTGTAGCATAGTCTCTCAACTACTGAGATGGATTTATTTGAATAACCTGAGTGATAACATTACAAAGTGAGCCACAAAATGAGAGAACCTGCCTTGTCATTGCTCCAAACCAGCAAGGTGTTGCAGCATAGATCCAGATTGAGTGTTTTGTCAGTACTGATATTTTCTTGTTTCTCCACAAAAAGGATGTGTTGTGAGACTCGTTGGAAGTGCCACACCAAGAACCTACCTAATATCATATGGCTCATCCCGACCAGTGAGGTATTGGTGCCTGGTTCGGATAAGGTGTTTTTTTGTTTTTCCAACATAAATTTGTATCAATATTTTTCTTATTTCTCCATGAAAATATTGAGGCCCTTCTAATGAGTACCCACAACATACACTTTTCCAGGCTTACTACTTGCTATTCTGGTGGGGATTTTCATCAAACAACCTTTTAGGCAATACAGGACTCATCTAAATTTTAAGACAGAAGTGCTTCACATATATGGGGTGAAAGTGTACCAGCAGGTTCTCTCCTCACATCTTATTAATACTTAGCATGCTGGGTAATAATTTCAGCAGACAACATTTTGAAATATTTTTCTTCTTTTTCCCAGAAACAGGCTTTGACATTTCATGCAAAATGCATGAACTGTGAAAGCCTATTTTCTGGGTAAAATATCAACAATTTGTCATCTGCTGAATTATCCAATAGAGTGTAAACTTTAAACGGACGAACAAATACACTTAAGATCACCACAACCTACCCTAATAACCCTAAATCTCGGGACAGACCTAAGCAGGCAGTGGATCCAGATTAGATGCTACAGAATGAAGATCGTGATCAGGGTCTAGTCCGGTCTACACTGTTTTCCACTGAAACAGCACTATTTTAGACACACTGACCATGTAGTTAAGGGATTCTGTTCAACTTCTCAGACACTTAGAGTAAGGAATTAAGATATCCCAATATTTAGGGTGCATACGGTACTATTTACAAATACACTTATGGTTACCACAACCTGCTATATATACAACATTCAAGTAATTATAGTGAACACAATGATCACACAGGCAAAGTTCTTTGCTAAAACAGGTTTATTTTGTTAAAGAAATAGAGGATATTCAAATGTTTGGAGTAAATATGACTTATTTCATCGAGTGAATTGAAAAAATGTATATTTCATGAGTGTCGAAGGCACGAATGAAATATACATTTTTTTCACTTCACGAAGCGTGTAAAAATAAAATTAAAAGAAAATTTACTCTTTTTCAGTGAATACCATAAAAATAAAATTAAAAGAAAATTTACTCTTTTTCAGTGAATACCATAAAAATTTTCATCTCGTGTAATGAAAACATTAATGTAAATAAGAAAAAAGTAGATCCAGATCTTGTATTTTTCACTGCTCAGAGGAGTGAAAATATAAGTTTTATATTTTCACTAGTGAAAATATAAAACTTATATTTCACTAGTGAAAGTATGCATTTTATTTCATTAATAATTCTCTATATTTCATTACTTTGTATAAAATAAAACTGCCTGTGTAAATGGAAAAATGCCACATTGTCAGATCTATGTGGTAACTTTGCCTGTGTAAGTGTGAATGTTGTCATGGGTTATGGATCACAAAATGTGATCCAGTAAATGTCCTAAAATTTTGAACACTTTATTCCTTAGTTTGTTGACTTAAATGTTGCTTTTTATGCAGTTATTTCTTAAAATACTTAACCCTTGAAACGCCAAGAAAACCTGCATCTGAAAATGTTGTCTGTTTATGTCGTCTGCTGAATATTCTTGCAAACTTTTCAAACCTATTTTAGCATACAGGCAAACAGTGTGGACCCAGATCAGACTGCTCCTAGGAGCAGTCTGAGCTGGGTCCACACTGTTTGCAGAAATGACTTCTAAAATCACAAGCAGATGACAAAGCAGACGGCAATTGTTGTGATTGGCTGTTTAAGGGTTAATGGAATGGAAACAGTTAAGTCCCTGATCAGACTGCTGATCTAGGACTGCACTGTCTGCATGTGCCATTTTATCACAAACTTTGGTATACAAGATTTTAAGACATTCACCATTGGTAAAAAAGGGACAAAGTGTCTCTATCACATTTCCTGTGATAATGATTACAAAATGTATGAATGTAAAATATTTGTTACAGTATCTATGAATAATTCATGTGGCAAAGAATATTTGCTTGTGGAACAAAGAGTTATGTGACAAATGTAATGAAAAACATTATATTCAAAGACTAATGAAACTAAAGTCAATGTACCCAGGACCATGTTTACATTACATACCCTAACAGACCTGTGTAAACTGTGTAAACCCAGATAAGAAACTGCAAAATGTGGTGTCTGTACAGGGGTCTCCACTGTCAGCTACTCTTCCAGCAGTTTTTAAAATTTAAACGGGTAGTAAAATAGACTGGCTCAAAGGATCTCATGGTAACATACAATCAGGGCCCGGTTGTTCAAAGCTAATGATGTCGTTAGTTAACGATTCGTTAAAATTTACATCCAGTATAGGCAAATATGCTGAAATTTTTTGCTGAAAAAATGTGAGTAGCTTTTGCAGTGCAAAAGCTACTCATATTTTTTCAGCAAAAAATATCAGAATATTGTATATTGAATCCGCTAAAACAGTTAACGAAATGACCCTTAACGAGCTCGTTAAGCTAACGACGCTTTGAACAACTGGGCCCAGGATGTTGTCCTAGAATGGTTGTAGTTCTTTACATCCTTTAAAATGCTATAGTGAGATGGAAAAATTATTGGAAGAAAAGTTGTTTTCATGACAATAACAATGGGTCATTAGAGGACTACTGCAATAATAATAATGCATTTGGCTGAAACTTCACTTTCCATCATTCTCTAGGCAAACTGACACTGATACTGTCAGAGGTTCTTGCCTGAATATCAAGGATAAATAAGGGTCAACTCAGAAGTGACCATTTCAGGCATGCCTGTCCCCAACCTGAACAGAAAAAAAAAAAAAAAAAAAAAAAACATTTATGCATGATTACAGTTTTATGCTTATAACATCCACTATCAAATCTCACTTCATAATGTAAGAATCTATTTATAATTCTGCATTTATCTACAACAAAAATATCAAACTCATCATCCAAGAAATGATTCAACTATAATTTCGGCTGATTATATGTGTAATGAGAAATGTGGACCAATGGATTTCTGTAATGAGACATGCAGGTCAATAAACATCTGGGCCCAGTTATTCAAAGCTGACGACATCCTTGTTAACAATTTGTTAAAATTTACATCGAGTGATACGCAAATATGCTGAAATTTTTTGCTGAAAAAATGTGAGTAGCTTTTGCAAGCTACTCACATTTTTTCAGCAAAAAATATCAGAATATTGTATACTGAATCCGCTAAAATAGTTAACGAAATGACCCTTAACGAGCTCGTTAAGCTAATGACGCTTTGAACAACTGGGCCCTGCCTAATACCATAACTCCAGATAAGGTGCTTTCTTCAAACAAGACATTCATATTTTTCTTATGACTCCATGAAAGCATACATTGTGGGTGCTCATTAGAAGCACCTCACTTATGTGCTTCCAATGAGTGGAAGGGAGAGAATGATAGTAGAAAATATTTCACGAGCAATCTCCATGAAGACTGTTGCCGGCCCAGCAGGGGTTGAACCCGCAACCTCCTGATCACCAGTAGGACGCGCATCCGACTGAACTGCCAAGGCCTGCATATACAGTGGAACCTCAATAATGGAGGTTCTACTGTAATTATCAATTTAACCTCCCCTCTCCCATCCCACCTCCAATGGTAGTTTTTACTACTGATCATTCTGAAGCAATAGTTCATTGCTTGTTGGGCCTTCTGGCTGATCACTGCAGGGCCTTTTTTGTTCTGTATGTTGTCTTGTGTTTAAGGAGTCTGAAACTATGAACATCTGGATTGCAATGCCTCATCTGCTTGATTGCTTTCTGGTTACAGCAGAAGGCAGGTTCACAATTCATATTATTGACCCTTAAAGTGGCCTTGTAAATTGTAGCAGACAACTGGCTATTTCTTTTAATTTTTTGCTATCAAAGACAATACCTCTGCTTAGCACACAATGCACATGGAATGTCATTTTATCAGAAAAGTAAAAAAACAAACAAAAAACAATAGAATGTCATCTGCTGCTGTTATGATTGATTGGTTGGTTTGGAGTTTAACGGCCCAGTCAACACTATTAAGGTCATGTCCAGCCAGCCAGTTTATCTAACCACACTTTTCCTGAGCAGGCATAGTCCTCTAAGCGCTTAATCTGTACTTGTGTTTTGTAACTGGTGCTTTAGCCTTTACCACACTCTGAGCTAATTCAGCAGACAACAAATTGACAATATTTTTCTTATTTTTCCCAGAAAACAGACTAATATTTCATGCAAATTGTCTCCTAATGAGACAATTTGCATGAAGTATTAGTCTGTTTTCTGGGAAAAATAAGAAAAATATTTCAAAATTGCCTCTGCTGAAATTTTTACCCAGCATGCAGAGCATTAGGTGTATAAATACTGTGTGCTCCAGATACTGTAAGGGCCAAGTTTTGTCTGGTAAAGTCTGTTCATCAGTTGCTCTGTCATGTTAACCCTTGAAAAGCAAATTAATAACAATTGCAGGAGACAACATTCTGTTTTTGTTTTTGTATTTTTCAGAGAAAATAAGGATTGAAATGTCAAGTCTTACTTTCTCTGAATAATAATAAAAAAGAAAAAAAATTAGAATGGTGTCTGCAACATTTCTGCTTAGTGCTTTAGGCATTAATACATAGTAATAGTGTCTGCTGGAAGACAACATCTACCATTTAATCTTTCCAACAAAAATATATACCAAAACAAAAACACTTTAACAATTTCCTGATATGCTACTTAAAACCTAGTTACATCATTCTTAACCTATTTCTTGTCACCGACTGTCTCTACTAGTAAACTACCAACATCAATTAGGTCAATCCTGGATATTATCAGGTGCCCCATTTTCTACAGGCTCTCCTTCATTTTCATTGGCTGCATTCTCATTTGCATCCCCTCCACCTTCTTCCATTCTTTCTTCTCCAGCCCCATCCATCTCTTCTTTCTCAACCTTTTCATCTTCTACTTTATCTTCTTCTTTCATTGCATCTTCCTTTTCTTCTTCTACATTTTCCCATTCTCCCTTGCTGACAACAAATGTGGTTGTCTCCCCTTCAAAATCTGTAACTTCGTCAGCACAGAAAGTGGCATAGATCATTCTATCACCCAGTCTTCTTGGCAGCATGGTAAAATCTACTGAAACTTCATCATCTGGATGAACAACTTTCCTGAAAAAAAATAACAGTCAAACTTCAATGACTCAAATATCTTTAGGTACATTCAATTTCTAAACACAGGGTAATTCAAGCCATTGTGGGTTAATCATAGTCCTAGGTCAGGAAAGGGTGTCTTTGACAGCACTATTTTTTACCCTTACCACCCATGAGATTAAATTTACTGTTAGCCCCACTGCCCCTCAGATCAAATTATCAGCAAACCCCACCACCCACATCACTGACTTTCTTCTTGACCCTCTTGATGCCACACCCAAAGGATTTGATTAGTTTTCACAGGACCCCACCAACATAATCACAATTTGTTTTGTCCCCGTGGTAGTTTGCCGAGACATCGCTGATAAATAGCATTCTGTCAAGCTATCAGCCACATTTCCCAACAAAAACGGGATATGAATTGCTCAAGGGCAGTATATACAATGGGGCATTAAGTCTAACAACATGAACTTAAACTGCCAATCACAACAATTGTTGTCTTCTTTGTCATTGGCGTGATTTTAAATGCCATTTTTGCAAACAGTGTGGACCCAGATCAGACTGCTCCTCTAGGATCAGTCTGATCTGGGTCCACACTGTTTGCCTATATGCAAAAATAGGTTTTAAAATTTTGCAAGAATATTCAGCAGACGTCATAAAAACAGACAACATTTTCAGATGCAGGTTTTCTTGGCATTTTAAGGGTTAATCTAGACTAGCTGATAAACTATGTTTGAAAACAACAAATTGCTAAGTTGACAATTTAGGATGCCATTTTGGATGTCCTCGTTCCTTGGAACAGCAATGGGAAGCAACTCAATTTCCCAAGTGCTTGGGAAATTGAAGTTGCTTCTCTTCGCTTAATACACTGCAACGCCGTTATTACATGGTCCCTTATAACGCGGAAACCGTTATAACGCGGTTGGTCTGTGGCTCCCATTTTTTGTGCAGTTTTTTTCCCAATTTTGAAAGTTTTGCCCTTTTTCCGCGGAACTCAGCAGTCAAAAAGATCGTTAGTCTCGCGGATTTACACATTCTGTTTTACCAAAGTTATCATCGGTATTTTGCCTTTTGGCTATTTCAGACACAAAATAGGTGTCATATTTTTCATTCATCTACCTGGTGACCGATAAAAGTTTAACCCTTAAAGCGCCAGTCACAACTGCAGCAGAAAAAAATTTTACTTTTATTTATTATTTTATTTATTTATTTTTTTTTCAGAGAATAAAGTCTTGACATTTCAGGTGAGTCATCTGCCAAGCAGACGATTCACATGAAACGTCATGACTTGAATGATGCTCTGAAAAATTAATGGTAATAAATAAAAACTTCAAAATGTTGTCTGCTACAATTTTTTGCTTAGCGCTTTAAAGGTTAGTTTAAACGGTAGCTGTCAATCAGCTCTTTGATCTTGCCTGCAGTAACGGTAAATGACCTTGTGTCATTTATGAGTGAAACCCATTTATGAGTGAAACCCGAGCAGAAAAATCCTTTGATGTTATCCTAGTTTGTGAACACATTTGACCCATAAAGTGCCAAGCAAAATTTGTGGTAAACGACAATCTTAATTTATTTTCCCTATTTTCAGAGAAAACAAGTGTTGACATTTCATGTGAATTGTCTGCCAAGACGATTCACATGAAACGCCAGGACTTGTTTTCTGTGGCAAATAAAAAAAAAAAAAAAAATAGTCAAAATTGTTGTCTGCTGCAGTTGTGATTGGTGATTCATATAGATGAGCTGCCGAAATAAAAAAAAAATGCCCAAGAGTGTTTTTTTTTTTTTTTTTTTTTTTTGTGTTGAGGTTTTACGGCCCAGTCAACCCGACAGGGTCATGTCGAGCGCGGTCAGTTTACCTAACCACACATTTACTGGGCAGGATTAGTCCTCTAAGCGGTTAACCAGTATTGTGCACATTCTTTCGCCAGAAACTGACAACTACCCTTCTTGAATCAGCGGAAGGGAGAGAATGCCAAGAGTGTAAAATGTATAACTTCATTTAACCCTTAGAGCGCCAATCACAACTGCAGTAGAAAACAATTTTACTTTTATTTTTTTCAGAGAATAGTCTTGACATTTCATGTGAATCATCAGCTGATGATTGACATGAAAGGAAACTTTAAAAAAATCTAAACGGGTTGAGCCCTTCGAACATATGCAGACAACGCGGTTCGTAAATCAACCTGCACGTCATCATACGTTTGAAGTTCTCTTCCATCATTTATTTGTTTGTTTTTTCGGACGAGTGCGAAACAGCAACTAAGGTCAGGAACATCAGCAGGCATGTAGAAAAGCACTTCAGAGGAAAGTTACAACAAACTTCTTTATCAGCGGACATCAACGAAAACGAGTGGAAGCAGGAAAAAAAACAACAAACAAACAAAAAAAAAAAAAAAACACAAAAAACGAACATATGCAGACAGCGGGGTTTAAAAAATCAAGCCTGCGCATCATCATATGTTTGAAGGTCTCTTCCACCATTTATTTATTTATCAATTTATTTATTTATTTGTTTTTATTTATTGGCCATTTTCGCTGTTTGGTCTAGCGGTACAGCTGAAGCTATCCATACCGCAAGACTGTTGCAGTTAGTTCCCTTGATTAGGGGTGCTTGATTGGTCATAAAAGAGCAACAAACATTTTAAAGTTTACAAATTTATTATTCACTGGATAAAAACAATGAAGCGGATATCAAGCAAGGTACATGCACAAAATTTCAACAATAAACAAACATAAACAACATGCAATATAACTTATAAAATACGTGCAATACGTAACATCTCATAATAACAGGAGGAAACGGCTATCATGCGTGCAAAATAGTGGGTGGGGGTTGTTGAGATCGGTAGAGCGAGAACCGCATAAGTCGCGGTCGGCGTTCATGGATCCCGACTACCGCGCTATAACGGCACTGCAGTGTAGTTGTGTTGCGGGCCCAAAAACAATTATTTATCAAAGTTGATTTTTTTCTCTTTTAAAATTATTATTTGCTAGAGAAGTGTAAAGTTAGAGGGCTAAGAACTGGATGTGTGGGATAGACATCATAAAGCTACTCTTTTGTAAATATTTGTTGGTCCTGAAAAAGAACCATATTTGCCCGTTGAGCAAAATTAGTTTTGTGAGCATCATTGACTGGTTGAGCACTGAACAGAGCTATGAACTCAATAATGACACTGATTATGACAATTACAAAGATTATACAATTCTGTTTGTAACAAATATCTCAATGGCTGAAAAGAAATTTGCATATCTGCAAACCAATAAAATGCAACGACTTAACTTGGCACTTGGGGTACCGATAATTAAAAATGTGCCCTGTTGGCATGGCTCAAGGACTTAGTGAGTTTAAGAAAAAGTGCTCTGCAGCAACCGCCATTTCTGGCTGTTCCTGGAGACCTTAACTGCAAGTTGCAGGCAACTTCAGTTCTCTGTTAGATGCAGATTTTGATATTGGTACCCGGCTTGTTTTCACTTTCTGCTAATCGAGCGCTCCTCAGTTAGACACTTATTTTGTTTCAATATTGTTTATCTACTTCTAGAAGACCATTCTTCTGGGTTATGCAAAAGGACAACACCACACCATACTAAATTTTTGAAACCAACACCAACCATCAGGATTCTTTTTTTATGAGACCCCAGCACCCACAGGGTTTGAATATAGCCAACCCCTACAACCCCTACCAAACCATAGTGCTTTGCCATCAAATACACCCACATAATTTTGCTGGAACAGCCCTTACCATTTTGTTTGTGTTGAGGTTTTACGGCCCAGTCAACCCAATGGGGTCATGTCGAGCGAGGTCAGTTTACCTAACCACACGTTTACTGGGCAGGTTTAGTCCTCTAAGCGGTTAACCAGTATTGTGCACATTCTTTCGCCAGAAACTGACAACTGCCCTTCTTAAATCAGTGGAAGGGAGAGAATGACCGTAGAAAATATTTCATGATCAATCTCCACGGAAGAATGTTGCTGACCTCGGCTGGGGTTGAACCTGCGACCTCCTGGTCTCCAGTCGGACGGCACATCCAACTGAGCCACCGAGGCTGGCAGCCCTTTCCATATTGTCAGAGACAGAGCTGAGCAGACAGCATGGATCCAGATCAGATGCCACAATATGCAGCATCTGCTTAGGATTCCATACTGCTTACAATTCATCCAGCTGTTTTTAGACAGACCAACAGTAATCAAACCTGCTCAAATTTTAGGACAAGTATGGTATGTTGTCCATATGTTTTACCATATTCGATCTAATTACCGCACATACCCCTATAAGCGCACACTCATGAAATTCCGTAGTCTTATTACAGCCAGTGTACTTATTATTTACTTTTTTTATAAAGGCATATGTTGTGGGTTCTCATTTGAATTGCATCGACTTGTCGATGCAATTCAAATGAGTACCCACAACATATGCCTTTATAAAGAAAATCAGAAAAAAGAAATCGCATAATCATCATCAAATAAGTCCTTTTCTGATCTTTTTATAGTATATCCTTAATAGGTATAGGTACATATTTTATCACATCTGAGTGTTCCCAGTAATTTTGAAAAACGTAAGCGCACAAAGCGGTAATTAGGTCGAATACGGTAGGTAAACATGGTGTATGCAGTTCTGATTTACCTGAAATGAACTGTCCTAGGTTTAACAATATAGGATCCTTCGATGTGGAACACTCCATTATGTAACCTCAGGTTGGTCCTGTTCTTCAGGATTACCTTGCCTTTTGTTTCAGCGTATGAGCAAATTCTATCTGGAATCTGAAAACAAAAACAGTATATGGTAAAAGTCCTAAAATTATCAAGTTTTCAAGGTATCACAATAAATAGAAGAACAGGTATTCAAGGTATCACAATAAATAGAAGAACAGGGTTAAGCCCCTGGGGGCTTCAACCAGTTCTTCTATTGCGATAACTCGAAAACTAGGATTCCTGCTGGCTGTTCCCAAGTGTTTCCTCTGTTGCAGTCCTTATTTGTTTGTACGTCAGCAGTTTCATTTGTGGTGTTTATGTTGTTCTTCTTTCCTCCTCTTCTCTCTTCTCTCCTTCTTTTGATGTCTTGGGCCCAGTTGTTCAAAACTAAGGATGTTGTTAATTAACATATCATTAAAACTTTGATTATTAAATATTGCAGGCATGCCAACATTTTTGCTGGAAAAAAATGTGAGTAGCTTTTACATTTGCAAAAGCTACTTTTGCATTTGCAAAAGCTACTCACATTTTTTCAGCAAAAATACCTGTGAATTAGATATTATATTTACTAGAACAGTTAACATTTTGACCACTAACGAGCTAGTTAAGGTAACAATGCTTTGAACAACTAGGCCTTGGGAGGATATGCTTCATGATTGTGGTTTTTCCTGGGCAAATATCTTCGAATATATATGTCAAAACTTCTCTTATAGGAAGACATTTTGAATATTTAATAAGGATCTATGATGTCACAAAGCCTGAATTAAACTTGCCAAACCTAAATGAATAATAGCTGTAATAATATTCAATCTCTGTATCGGCGTGCACAGCTTCTCTAGACATTTATTGATACTGCTTGAAAACTGCATTGTTTTGAAGTGTTTAAAACCTCATTAAAATATTCAATTTCTTGATAATGGTTTTAAATCTTTAAACACCTTTAACTTCCTTAGTTTTAATCCAATTATGATAAAGTTTACATCAAAATTCATGGTCAGTCAAGATCTTTCATCTTAGATACATTTTTCACCAACCTTGCATTTCCCTTGAACATAATTAAATCACTTTTACATTATCATTTGCAGCTTGTCTAAGTATAAGAGATTCTTTTTTTTTTTTAAACCCATTTAAGTCACGTGGGCTCTTCTGCCACAACTCTTTGGGACTGTCTATTTCTTATAGCAGGGTGTCTGGTTGTTTTTATACTACTCTGTTTTATAGAAATTCCTCTAGTAATGCAACCAGTGTAGACCCTGACCAGATGGCATATATTGTGGTGTCTGATATGGGTCTGCACTATTAGCCAATTACCCTTATGGGGTCTCCAAACTAAAATGGGTTCATAATTTATCCATTCCTTCCTGACAAACATTTTATATAAACAGGATTCTCTGCCATTTTGTACAAACAGACTACTTTAGTGACTTTCTGTTATTTTTGTTTGTGATGAGGTTTTTTATGGCCCAGTCAACCCAATGGGGTCATGTCGAGCGCGGTCAGTTTACCTAACCACACATTTACTGGGCAGGCTTAGTCCTCTAAGTGGTTAACCAGTATTGTGCACATTCTTTCGCAAGAAACTGACAACTGCCCTCAGCGGGAGAGAATGATCAATCTCAACGAAAGAATGTTGCCGACCTAGGCGGGGGTCAAACCCGGGACCTCCTGGTCTCCAGTCAGACGCGCATCCAACTGAGCCACCTAGGCCGACCTTGCACCTTCTGAACAGGGGTCTCCTTTAAAAGGAAAGATTTGCTCCCAAAGTAGACCCCTTTTCAGAAGGAGCTTGGAGTGCAGAAGTAAGGATACCCAGGAAATGCCACAATCACAAAGCACAGCCTTCTCAAAAGAAGGTAGAAGGCAGGCAACAATTTTTTTACAGAATCTCCTGCTCTAAAAATGTATTAACCCTTGTCATGCTGAATAAATTAAGATGCCATACCTACTTCCAATTTTCAGCCAATCAGATTACTTGTTCCAGGCTGTTGATATAAATTCACACACTAAATGTCAAACAGTGCAGATCCAGATCAGGTTAACATTTTCAGAAGCATACTGATCTGGATCTGAACTATTTGCAAAGGCAGGGTATATCCGAGTTCAGCAGGACAAGGGTTAATTGCCGGTTAGCCAACACTGGAAATCTGACAAACATGGCATGTATGTATTGCAACAATTTTTAAACTGTAATGTCATTACAGTCGAACCTCAATAGCTCGAACACCGATGACTCTTTTACCATGGCTATTTCGAACTCATTTTCAAGTCCTTACGAACTTCTTCCGATAGCTCTAGCAAACAAATTTTCTTATTTAATCATGAAATTGTATGTTGTGTGTACTCATTAGAATTGCCTATAAGTATGCCCAACATACAATTATTGTGTGGAAAATCGAAAAGATTTCCCTGATTTATCGATGTTTGCTTCCTGACCTGGCACTTTGATTAACCCTCAGTGGCTCGAACTATCCATAACTCGAACAAATTTCCATGGTCCCAAAGCTGTTTGAGCCATTGAAGTTGGACTATATATGTATGAAAATTCATGTTCTAACGGAAGTCTTACCTCAAATTCAAGAGCCGGTGTTTTCAAATAAAAGGATTCAGCTGTAGCGATCATTCTTTTAGTCTCAACTCCTCGACAAGCCACTGTCAATTTGAACTGACCTTCAGCATTCATGCTGGCCTCATACAAATCTGCTGGTACATTCATAAGGATCTGTTTTTCTGAAGGTAAACAGAGTTTACGTCAAAGCTAATCATGAAATAATAATAAATAAAACTAAGTAAAAGTACTATTATGTTTAGAAAAAAACAAAAAAACGCTACAAAATCTTACACTTTCAAGTTATAACTGTAGACATAATTACCTCCAATTTGTAGCCACAGATTACATTTGAGTCATTTATTTTGTTTATTAAAGCATTTTTCCAGTATCTCTTTTAAATTATACTTAACTGGTGTTTATTGGATTGTAAACATGAGCATTTTGGTCACATTGAACCATACAGTTTTTATACGTAACATAAGCACAGTAGAGGCCTAGAGAAATAAAATGCTTTTCTAACCAAAAATGAAGTTTTTTAAAAGTAAAACGTATTTTAACGAGTAATACTTAACCTACAGATAATGTGCTGTTTTCACACCTTCCACAGAAAAAACGACCTTTCAGTCGTTAATTAAAGTCTTAAACCAGAAGGTCCCTTAGGCAGTTACCTGTGTGACGTAACTCCTCCCGCTCAATTGATCACGTGTCAGTTTCTTTTATGTATAAAACAATAGACACAATTAGGAGATAAGCGAGGGTGGACGGAGGGAGATTATTGATTATCTATAGGTTAAGTATTACTCGTTAAAATATGTTTTACTTTTAAAAAACTTCATTTTAACTTCATAATACATTAACCTATAGATAATGTGCTAGAATTTGCAGAATAGGAGGGAGGTGTTCTCCTAATTCTAACACCAATAATATCTCACCACTTCTGGTTAAAGACTCAGGAAGCTCTAAGGAATCAGATACATTCTAATTCTATATTTAATAGAAAGAATGATCTAGATTCACAAAATAGCATATCTTTAAGGTGTTATGATCTAACAACCTTATATATAATAGTAGACTCTAGAGGAAGCCAGTTCTTAAGTCTCAGAGACCTAACATTGCCCCCCCCCCCCCCCCCCCCCCCAACCACACTTTTTTTTCTTTTTGGGAAACAACAATTGGCTTCAAAAAGAAAAAGGAGTCATTGAGACATAACATAAATATTCCATCGCAAAGTAAGCTAGGAATAAAGAAATAATATTTTCAAAACAAAATTTGTAAAACAAAAAGCCAAGACCATATACTGTAAGTAGTCTATCTAGGGTCTTGAATAAATAAGGAAAAGTCTACTCGGTGGAGTTTCCTATAGATAACTGACATATGTAGATATTTTGGATAAAATTCTAGATATGTGAAGCTATCTAATTGTAATAGTCTAAGCTATTAGAATTATAAACTAATTAAATTCTGTTAATTGGAGCGACAGGACAGACATAGACTTAATATAACCATAATGTTGTATAATTATTCCCCTTTGATCAAATTAAAGAAGGGGAGTAATAAAAGTAGATGGAGTTAACTTAACTGTAACTCAGTTATCCATCAGAAGAAAAAGGTATAGACAAATATAATGGTTAAAAACTATTGCTAGACTAATTGTGTTACGAATTTTTAGTCAAGCAATAAAATAATACAGAGTTTGCATAAAACTGCTGGGAAGAAAAAACAACCTAAACCATTGATAATTAGTTTTGTCATAGACATGTAAAAGCGTTTGATGTCCTGACAAAATAATAAAGAAGAAACTGTCAACATCATAACTTAATGTTTGACAGACAATAATAAATAAGTTGGATAGACTCTTTCTATACCAGAAGATTGCCATGAAAAGTACTCCTGAGTAAATAATCATGGAAATCAAGAAATGTTAAAAAATCCACTTCGTAATGACGAATCAAAATGTTCATAAAAGAGAAGGACTCAGAGAAAAAGTAATAGTGTGATAATCTCTGAAGAAAGATTATACAATGGTACTGATTAATAATCTCTAAAACACTTTATTTATAAGTTAAAGAGATAGTATTACTATTCTATACGCACATTTAAGAATAGTAAGAAAAATATGAATACAAAATTAAAATTATACTATGGAACAAATTCCAGCTATAAATAAAAAGTTAAGCGTAACTATTTATTAAGCAAGGAATTATTAAACATATAACTCGCTATAAAATTACTGCCCAGAATTTTATAGATAAATATTCAATCAAATTTTTAGAATTGAATATTAATAGAATAAAATCTATGTCTGCATAATTGGTAATTCCTGAAATATCAAATTACGTACTCGCAAATGAATTCAGGAAGAAAATATATATACATATATACATATATATACATATATATATATATATATATATATACTCTCGAGATCTATGCGTAAACCATAGAGAGTAATAAAATAATATTATTACCACGATCCCTGATGGAAGGGTAAAAACGTATAAATATGAAAGAGATAATAATTAATTTAACGTCATATAGGTTTAAGATAAATTTTGTTTAGTCTTTAACCAATATGTAGCAATAGTGACTCGATATTCTGTATTCGTACATAGAAAAAGAGTACTAAGTCATTAGAATTTTGTATGATTGAAATAGAGATAATGGGATCTAATTGAACTGAATCGAAGGATAATATCCATTCTAAAAACTAGGGCTTGTTTTAGGCTTAGTTTAACAAGCATAGAATTGAATTATTTCCAAGTATTCATTAAGTCGTTATGCTGTGAATACTGAGAAAAACTGTTAAAATATTGTTTAGGAAATAAAAAAGTGACTGGTTCATAATGTTAGCTAGATTTAAACCTGGAACGTAGCGAGAAGGTCAATCTAACTTAAAAGTAATTTGAGAAAGATAAATAATGAAGATAGATATATAAATATCGGTATAATATATTATCTCCAACTATTATCAAATAATCTGAATGTTTAAAAGCATAAATGCTACTCGAAAGTTTATTTACCAAATGTATAATCGGAGAAACTTTCAGTATGTTCAAAAACGTATCACAAAAGTAAGATCTGACCAGGAACGTAGGACCTACTGCAGCACTTACAATGTTGTGAAGTTTATATAAACATATTCTAGATTATAAATTGAAGCAGTGCATTTCAAAATCATTGAAACATCTTGAAATGACTTATTGTGTGGAAAAATAAATAAATATCCAGTTTCCGAAAAGATATTTATCTATATATATAGACCATTTTTGATGCGGACTGGAAATCAAGATATTAATCTTTGCATTATTCGCAAACTGAACTTGAACTCTTAGCAAGAATTACTAAGATCCCTTTAACGAATGTAAACATAAAGAAGGGGTAAAGAGATAATTAAGTGTATCTTAATTCTTTACCGGCTCGTAATTAAGGATGTTTTCCCTTTTGTCTAAGCCTAGACTGTACACTGATTAATATGAATATGATAATATCTGCTATTATGAGGTAAACTCTCGTTAATTAACCTCTAAGCATATATTAAAAATATATATCAACATAATCTAGAGCTTCGGTAAGTTTAGAGGAAGGAAAAGATCGACTTTGGCAGTTTCTGAATAGTTACAAAGTCAATAAAAAAAATATCAAAAGGAAAGTATTGTATATAATATCTTAACCAATGGATGTTCCATTGTCTCTATGTAAATAAAACTAAGGTTAAATCTCAATAACCGAAAATTATACCATAGATGGACCATGGGATAATTTTCAGATTTGAAAATTAACCCATGGTTTTATTTATAGATCTCACAGGTGTACATTAGAATGACTGCACCTTAACCTTTTTCACTCTCTGGGCTAATTCCGCAGGCGATGACAAGTTGATATTGTCCCCAAAAATCAGGTTTTTGTTTTCTGGGAAAAATAAGAAAAATATTTCAAAATGTTGTATGTTGAATTTTGTTTCAGCAGACAATTTGAACATTTTCGTATTTTTTCCTAGAAAACAGAATTTGACATTTCATGCAAATTGTTTCCAAATGTTAAATGTTTATTGGAAAAAAATAAACTATCGCCAGTATGTTGTCTACTGAAAATGTCCAGAGTGCAAACCATCAATTTTCAGCAGATGACATTTTTTAAATAGTTTTCTTATTTTTTTCTCAGGTATCTGGATTTGACATTTCATGTACATTGTCTCAACTAGAGACAGTTTGCATGAAATGTCAAATTCTGTTGGCTGGAAAAACTAAGAAAGTATCATCAAATATATTGTCTGCTGATATTATCCAGAGAGTGGTAAAGGTTAGAGGAACTTCAAATTTACTTCTGCACTGAGCAACTTTCTATTTAAAAATGACATTTTTTGTTGAATAAAACACATGAAACCAGACAGTCTGTCTGGAGTATATTATAATGAGCAAAGGTACAGCTGACCAACCAGATTGCAACAAAGTTAGACCACGACTGACCTAGACTCTTATATAATCAATCAAAAGATAGTATAAAATAGAATAATAGCTTAACGGATCAACTATTTTCCATGTAGAAAGGCAAAAGGAAAATATGTACCTCAACTAGAATTTTAAATCATAGTAATCTAGAGAGGTAGCGGATAAATAAATAAACTGTTAATTTATTTATCTGATTCGTGTAGATTTCCGATACCTTATGAATGAAATATTAATAGAAAGTAGAAAGGATCTATTACTACTTTCTTGTCAATTTACTCCATAGATTACATGCTGATTACAATCGGGAGCATGTAGAAATTTTAGATTTCGTGTATATTTTTCTTCTTAGAACTAAGGATATTTTTATAGAGTTCACCTTTGTCTTACAGCCGAATAAGGTGAATATGTAAGAAGTTAATCTCTTTGTAGCGAATAAAAAGAGATATAAATTATATAATTAGAGATGGAAGTATCATCCACACTTTGTGAATGAATTGCGAATTTGATCGTAACCGATAATTCTTAATTCATTTTCAAGAATAAATATATATATAGAATTTTAAGTCTAGTTCAAAAAAGACTTGACAGAGTTCAACAATATAAGGGGCTACGAGGTATTAGAACCCATCGCTGTCATTCTATAACCTATAACCCAAGACTACACATGTCTATAGAGCTCAATGAATAAACATATATTGAGCGAGGACTAGTGACTACTACTCGGTCACTAGTAATCCGACACAATGCTCTGGCACTAGTCTACGAAACTACTGCCCGGTGAAATTTCGTTAGAATGACCTGGCACTAGTCTACGAACTAGTGCCCGATGAATTTTCGTTAGAATCTGAAGTTAACCTCTTTCTAGCGAATGAAAGAGATAAATTGCATAAGTTAAGTTATAGATAAACCATGGTTATTGTCGAGGTTTTGGGTATACTGTAAATTATACCATAGTTTGGTGACCTTTCACTGTCTGACCCCAAACGAGGCGGAGCCGAGTTTGGGTCAGACAGTGAAAGGTCACCAAATTATGATATAATTTACAGTATTCCCAAAACCGAGACATGGTTTATCTGTTTTGACCAATGTATGGGACTGTTTTTGTTTTTGTTTTTTTCTTACAAAGACTATACTTTTATTTATTTAGTATATCTTTTTCTACTTTTTTACTTTTATTTCTCTTTTTTTATATTTTTATGGTAAAGTGGTAACAGGCAGTCTGATAAAATGCTGTACCAATTGACCTTGTGTACTAAAAAGGATGAAACACCCCACCTTTTTTGAATTAAACTAACTGAGGCACTACTGCTAAAATCTGATTGGTTGCAATCTTGTCAATCACAAGAAATTGCATCAGCATCTGAATTTGGTCAAACTTTGTTGCAATCTGGTTGGTCAGCTGTAGCTTTGGTCATTATAATATACTCCAGACAGACTGTCTGGTTTCATGTGTTTTATTCAACAAAAAATGTCATTTTTAAATAGAAAGTTGCTCAGTGCAGAAGTAAATTTGAAGTTCTTCTAACCTTCACCATTATCTGGATAATATCAGCAGACAATATATTTGATGATACTTTCTTAGTTTTTCCAGCCAACAGAATTTGACATTTCATGCAAACTGTCTCTAGTTGAGACAATGTACATGAAATGTTAAATCCAGTTACCTGAGAAAAAAATAAGAAAACTATTTAAAAAATGTCATCTGCTGAAAATTGATGGTTAGCTCTCTGGACATTTTCAGCAGACAACATATTGGTTTTTTCCAGTAAATAGTTGACATTTGGAGACAATTTGCATGAAATGTCATTCTGTTTTCTAGGAAAAAATACAAAAATGTTCAAATTATCTGCTGAAACAAAATTCAACATACAACATTTTGAAATATTTTTCTTATTTTTCCCAGAAAACAAAAACCTGTTTTTTGGGGGACAATATCAACTTGTCATCGCCTGCGTAATTAGCCCAGAGAGTGAAAAAGGTTAAGGTGTACAAGATGAGTTGACAGTCATTCTAAAGTACACCTGTGAGATCTATAAATAAAACCATGGGTTAATTTTCAAATCTGAAAATTATCCCATGGTCCAGCTATGGTATAATTTTCCGTTATTGAGATTTAACCTTAGTTTTATTTACATAGAGACAATGGAACATCCATTGGTTAATTTAAAATATTAATAGAATTACACTTCTATAATAAGTCAATGGAATATTTAGAAATTTATTATATAAAATGTTACTATGTATTTCATTTTATAACCTATATCCATTGACTTGACTTATCTATAAAGCTCTATGAACAATAATAGATTGTTCAGGGACTAGTGACTGTTACCCAATCACTAGTAATCCGACACAATGACTGGACACTAGAACTCGTAACTATTGCCCAGTAGACGCCACTAGTAATCCAATACAATAACTGGATACTAGTAATCATAAGTATTTGCCAGTGGTAAAAACTAGTAGCTGGACATATGACCGGACACTAGTACCCGTAACTGTTTGCCCGGTGAAGTCACCAGTAATTCGACACAATGACTGGATACTAGTACTCGTAACTGTTGCTCGGTAGGAGTGACTAATAATGCAACACAATGACCGGACACTAGTACTCCTAACTGTTGCCCGGTGAAGTCACTAATAATTTGACACAATGACCGGACACCAGTACTTGTAACTGTTGCCCGGTAGGAGTCACTAATAATGCGACACAATGACCGGACACTAGTACTCGTAATTGATGGAGTAACTAGTAATCCGTCACAATGACCGGACACTAGTACCCCTGATAAATGCCCAGTGATTTAATCATGCCTGGATGACCGTTGACTGGATGACCGGTGACTGGTAAGAAATGCCCGGTGATTTTATCCATGCCTGGATGCCCGGTGACTGGTGAAGCTGACAATGAATGACGTGACTGGTGACCGGTGACTGGTGACTGGTGGACTTATGACTTATTTTGGATACTAAAGCATCCATAAGAAGCCACCTTGATGGGTCTTACCCCGGCAGTATAGCCATATGGGGTGGGGCTCCCATCAGTAAAGAACTGTCGTATAACCCATAAGGGTTGACAAGTTCTTTACTAATCAGCTTCTCCACCATAGAAATCTTCGCCAACTCGCAAGATATCCAGTAACAGTCCAGGTATAGCATGTCGCATCGCTGAATAATCTGGAACAAAAAGAAACAAGTTAAAATTTTTGATATAAGAAAACACGACTTCCGAACCGACCGCACACGAGCGTTGTGCCAATTATAGCGAGAGCCGCGAAAACGCATGTCAAAATAGCCAGTCAATAAATGCAAAATCGACAATCGAAAACTTTAAATAATGACATGGTTAGTGAAAGGAGTGATAAAGAAACAAAAGAAACACAAGGATACAGAAATTTATCTATGAGGAATAGAAATAATCCAAATTTCTTTCACAGGTAAAAATCCTTGTTGAATTTCTTTGTTCACAGAAAAGAAACTGACACGTGATCAATTGAGCGGGAGGAGTTACGTCACACAGGTAACTGCCTAAGGGACCTTCTGGTTTAAGACTTTAATTAACGACTGAAAGGTCATTTTTTTCTGTGGAAGGTGTGAAAACAGAAGAGAATAGCACATTATCTATAGGTTAATGTATTATGAAGTTAAAATTATTGAGTTTCTTATTTCTCCATGGTATGTTTCCATGCTGAAATAAAGATTACTTTAACACTTGGGTACTCTTATCAAAAGCTACGAGTCTGATCAGGCACTCGACTTTTGCTAACAGAATCACACAGTGGACTATTAAGGACTACAAAGCAGTTCTACAAAAGATATTTTTTTAACCAAAAAGTCTGTCTTTTCCTTATTTCTCCATGAAAACTTATGTTGTTGGGGCTTGATGCAGCAACTAATAAAGCTGTTTAGATTTATTTGTTTGAGTTGGGTTTAACATCGCTTTCAACAATCTTTCAATCATATCGTGCTGCCTCACTAAAATATCACGCCCTAGACACTTTTGACATGATATTCCACCCAGTCACATTATTCTGACACTGAGCTGACCAGTTTTAGCTCTGCTTTCTTAATGCTGAACGCCAAGCAAAAGAGCAGCTAGTACCATTTTTAAAGTCTTTGGTATGACCCGGCCGAGGATCGAACCCGCAACCTCCTGTCAAAAGCGGACACTCTACCATTGAGCCACTGTGACAGTATATAAAGCTGTTTAGGTACAAGTATAACAGACTGCATTTTAAAGTGGGATGAAAAGGGAGGTGAAGGATCAAAACAAAGTTCATGAATATGAGGTTAATGAACTAATTATTTTGATTACTGAAAATCTCTAAGACTTCACTTCACAAAATATCTCTGATATAGCTACAGATAAGAGGAATAAACATATGCTGCCATACTCATTAGAAGTGCCTGAGTGAGGTGTTCCTAATAAGTACCAACGACATCTTTTTCTGGAGAAATAAGAAAAATATCAATATTTTTCAGCTGAAAAAAGCACCTGGTCTGGCGCTATGACATGAGAGCTATCTCTTGAACAGTCTGGTCAGAATACCCATTATACATTCTTATACAACAAATCTAAAACAATTGTGAGAAAAGCAAGAGGGCTGGTGGTGATTTGGGCCAAGTGGTTCAAAACTTAACGCAGTTGTTAGCTAATGTAACGTTAAAATAATATGGCACGAACACTGATATTTTTTGCTGAAAAAATGTGAATGCTTTAAGCTACTCACATTTTTGCAGCAAAAATATCAGTGTATTTGAAAATACCTTAGCTACAACAGTTCACTAGAGCTGTCAGAAGACCTGACTATAGCCCCGCTGCAGCGCTATCAGCTTTCATAGTTCCTGAGAAATACGTTATAAAAATTTTCAAGAAGGGCAAAATTTGAAAACCTACCTAGAGTGATTGGCCCTCGGCCACCATTTTGCCACTACACCTTCCTTACCTTAGAGACCAAGTGTGGTAAAAGTTTCATCGAAGTAGGACCACAAACATATAAAAGTTATTAAGCAAAATGCATTTTAATTTTTTGAAAACCTACCAAGGAACATAACTCCAAGAGTTATGGACCCCTGACCCTTTTTCTGGTATACACAATACATCCAGTCATTGTCCAAGTTTATAGGAACTTTCAGCTTTCCAGCTTTCTTAGTTCCTGAGAAATCTGTTAAAAAATTTTCAAGAATGGCAAAATTTGAAAACATTCCAAGGGACATAACTTCATGAGTTATGGGCCCTTGGCCACAATTCTGCCATTACATCTTCCTTACCTTAGAGACTAAGTGCGGTATCAGTTTCATCAAAGCAGGACTACAAACATAAAAGTTACTGAGCAAAATGCATTTTAATTTTTTGAAAACCTACCAAGGGATATAACTCATAGAGTTGGCCCCTATTCCAGTATACACGATACATGCAGTCATTGTCCATGTTTTTATGAACTTTCAGCTTTCTAGCTTTCAAAGTTCCTGACAAATCTGTTACGAAAATTTTCAAGAATGGCAAAATTTGAAAACTTATCAAGGGATATAATTCCAAGAGTTATGGGGCCTTGGCCATCATTCTGCCATTACACCTTCCTTTCCTTAGAGACCAAGTGTAGTATAAGGTTCACTAAAGTAGGACCACAAACATTAAAGTTATTAAGCAAAATGAATTTTAAATTTTGAAAACCTACCAAGGGATATAACTCAAAGAGTTATGGGCCCTTGGTCACTATTCTGCGATTACAACTTACTTTAGCGAGCAAGTGTACTATAAGTTTCACTGAAGTAGGACCACAAACAGAAAAGTTATTAAGCAAAATGCATTTTAATTTTGCAGTCACAGAATCACAGAATGACGGAGTCACGGAAGGACATGGCAAATCCAGTACAGCCCCACTTTTTTCTAAGCGGGGCTATAATAAGTTTGTCATTAACAAGTTTGTTAAGCTAAAGATGCTTTGAAAAAATGGGCCTTGGTGCTTTATATCTCCTTCAACAGTATTTAAGTCATATCATGACGATAGTAAGAGACTCTGTGCACAGAAGTGCCATGCAGTCACCAAGAGGCCCTGACCCATAGCTCCAGATGAGAAGAGTCCCAAAATAAATATTCTTTCTTCTCTACGAAAACGTATGTGAAAGATATCATTAGACGGGCCTCAGCAAGGCACTTCTAATGAGTCCTACAACATGTCTTCATTGAGAAATAAGAAAAACTGAACATTTTTAGGCTGGAAAGAGTGCCTTATCTGGAGCTATGATGACCAAACAATTTTTCACTCTGATAAAGTCTCATTTTCAGTAATGCATCTACCTTCTCCAGCTTTAAGAAGATGTTCCGATTTCTCTCCTTTCACCTTCTGTCCCACTACACCAGTGTAGAAAGTACTCGCCAATGTCAGATGAACTTTGAAATTCTTATCAGTTTCTGTGATGTTCTTCACAACTACACCAACATCAAAGTCGTCACCAATGAATTTATCTGTCGGTATAACAGCATCTAATGAGACTTCTGGTTTCTGATCTTTCTTGTAGATGTTCTGTTTCTGTTTGTTTTTGCTAAACCTGTTAACAAACTTCACAACTTTCCTCTCTTCCTCAGAACCTGTAAGACAAACTCAAAGCTAGTTTCCAGGAACCATGCAGCACTCCAAAGAGGAGATGTATTTCAGTTATTATTCTCCATCAAACCATACACTGTGTTACACATTCAAGCTATTCAATGAACTGCCACATTACAGTTGTGGTTTATGGAGAATTCAAAAAAAAAATATTTATATGTATTTACTATAAATACCTTGCTTGTCTGAGCTTCTACATAAATGATGCTTCTTCTGCTCAGCTTAATATTGCAAGAAGACATATTGTACTGAGAGGAATTCAGAACCTTTAACCCTTAAAACACCTAGAAAACCTGCATCTGAAAATGTCGTCTGTTTATGTCGTCTGCTGCATCTTCTTGCAAACTTTTCAAACATACATTTTGCATATAGGCAAACAGTGTGGACCCAGATCAGATTGCTCCTAGAGGAGCAGTCTGATCTGGGTCGACACTGTTTGCAACAATGACATTTAAAGTAACTGGCATAAGACAAAGCAGACGACAATAGTTGTGACTGGCGCTTTAAGGGTTAAGATAAACTGCTTTACTATTCATGTCTGTAATCTTAGTTCTTTCTTCATACTGTTGTTCAAGTAACAAAATACTTGTAAATATAACATCAGATACTTGTCAAGGAGTAGTTCAAGGAGATAATTTTCCCCAGTTCTCTATAAAACATATGTTGTGGGTACTTATTAAAAGTGCCTTACCCAGCTGCTTGAAATGGGTACCTACCACATATATTTTTATGGAGAAATAAGATAAATATCTCAGAATTATTATCAAAAATGCCGCATTAACAACTCTTAACCTAACAGGCCTCTTCACCCTTCAACCAACCAAAGTATATATAGTCACAACAGAATAACCTCTTCAATTACTGTCCATTGTGTTCATGCTTATGTTACAATCAATGGAATATTTTCTATATAACATACATAGCTCTAGATAAGACAATTTTTTTCAATCAAAAAATTTCTTATTTCTCCACAAAAACATGATGTGGGTACTCATTAGAAGCATCTCACCAAGGCATTTCTAATGAGTACCCACAACATATGTTTTTGTGGAGATTAAGAAAAAATATTTAACTGATACCAGGCTTGTCTACAGCTATGACATGAGTACCTATGTTTACTTAATATAGCTCTTGATAAGGTGCTTTTTTCAACCGAAAAATAAAGATATTTTCCTTCTTTCTCGACAAAAACATATGTTGTGGGTACTCATTAGAAGCGCCTCAGCGAGGCGCTTCTAATGAGTACCCACAACATATGTTTTCGTCCAGGAATAAGAAAACTCTTTACCTGATACCCATCCTTATCTAGACCTATGCTTACCGTCATAGTGTTTGTAATCCCAGGTAAGATCATGTCTCTCGTCACTGTTCACTGCTTTTGTGCTAATGTTACAGCCAACAGAATATTTGTCAATATGGCACACTTCCATACTTCCATCTTCCTTAACCTGCGAGGATACAAACACATAGTCAAAAGCCATGAAATGTCCTTTTGAGATGGTAATACACAGCAAGAAAAAACACTTAACTGTAATTACCCTATACATCACAACCTCTTTATAAACAACACTATTTTTTGGGTCCAAAGCATAAACTGTGTTAGCTACCGGTATCCAAACTGTGTTATATCCAAACAAAAATGTATAGATTATACAGACAAGAAATCCGCGGAAAGCGATGTTGCACCTGCGGGGATTAAGTCATACAAGTTCCTATTTGTATTGAAAAAAATTTATTTTGCAGTATTCTAGAAATTGATAGGTTAGAAAAATGGACAAAGTAGAAAATTTGCAAAATTTTATCTAAACCTGTCCATTATTTCACAAGATATTGATACTGAGCGGATATCATTTTTGCCCATTAATCAAGGCCAGTAACTCAGCTGAAAATTGACGAAATCCCAAGCTAGGTATTGTTAACAACAACATGTATGCAAAATATGATCCTAATTGAGCGGAAACCAATTTTGGGGATAAATCAAGGACCCCTAACTCTGCTGAAATGAATCTGAGATTTATGTGCAAAAAATATGCACATCTTCAGACCATGTCCTAATCATATGTGAAGTTTTAAAGCTATTAGCCTAAAACTGCAGGAGGAGTTGCCCTCACGAAACACCAACTGACTATAAGGGTTTTAGGCAAAAACTGACTAAGTTAACAAAGCGAAAAAAGTTGAAAAAAAATATCTGAGATTTATGTGCAAATAATATGCAAATCTTCAGACCCTGACCTAATCATCTGTGAAGTTTCAAAACTATGGGCCTAAAACTGCAGGAGGAGTTGCGCTCACGAGACACCCACTGACTATAAGGGTTTTAGGTAAAAACTGACTAAGTTTTAAACAAAGTTGAAAAAGTTGAAAAAAAATCTGAGAATTATGAGCAAACAATATGCGCATCTACACACCATGGCCAAAACATCTGTGAAGTTTCAAAATGATTGGCCAAAAACTGTAGGAGGAGTTGCGCTCACGAGACACCCACTGACTATTATGGTTTTAGGTAAAAACTGACTAAGTTAACAAAGCGAAAAAAGTTGAAAAAAAAATCTGAGAATTATGAGCAAACAATATGCGCATCTACACACCATGGCCAAAACATCTGTGAAGTTTCAAAATGATTGGCCAAAAACTGTAGGAGGAGTTGCGCTCACGAGACACCCACTGACTATTAGGGTTTTAGGTAAAAACTAACTAAGTTAACAAAGCGAAAAAAGTTAAAAAAAAAATCTGAGAATTATAAGCAAACAATATGCACATCTACACACCATGGCCAAAACATCTGTGAAGTTTCAAAATGATTAGCCAAAAACTGTAGCAGGAGTTGCGCTCACAAGACACCCACTGACTATAAGGGTTTTAGGTAAAAACTAAGTTAACAAAGCGGAAAAAGTTGAACAAAAATCTGAGAATTATAAGCAAACAATATGCACATCTATACACCATGGCCAAAACATCTGTGAAGTTTCAAAATGATTGGCCAAAAACTGTAGGAGGAGTTGTGCTCACAAGACACCCACTGACTAAAAGGGTTTTAGGTAAAAAACGACTAAGTTAACAAAGCGGAAAAAGTTGAAAAAAAAAAAAATCTGAGAATTATGAGCAAACAATATGCACATCTACATGCTATGGCCAAAACATCTGTGAAGTTTCAAAACAATTGGCCAAAAACTGTAGGAGGAGTTGCGCTCACAAGTCAATTGTTGACGGACGGACAAACGGATGAACGGACAGGTCACGGCACGCCTATATCGCACCTGCGTGCTAACGCAGGTGCGACAAAAAATGACCTATATAATCTATACATTTTTGGGATCCATTTTTGAACCATGTAATATACAAAATCATTTTATAATGAACTGTGTTATAAAGAAATTGTGCTGTATATGTTAAAGTCCCAACAATGTGCTCTGCATTAATGGACAATAGACAGATAGATCTGGACACTGTAACCTCTTGAATAAAGTTGATTTCAGTGATCTGGGCCTGAACTGTTTACTCAGGCATGTCTATTCGAATTTTCTGGGTACATTTTATTTTAATCATATGCAAACCATAAAACAGAGACTAGGCTATCAACTACATAGCTTTTGATTAAGTTTTTTTGTTTTGTTTTTGTTCAAAAAGTTGATATTTTTACTCCAGGAAAACATATGCTGTGAGTATATGTACTTGTTAGAAGAATCTCACTGTCAGAGGCACTTCTTTTGAGTACCCACAACATATGCTTTGTGAAAAAATAAGAATAATATTCATCTGGATACCCCTATTACCTGGAGCTACCTGAATATTCATTCACATATTCATGACATTTACGGGCCTGGTAATTCCAAAGTAAAACAAAGGCTTTTATAAATTAGTGTTCCCCTAGTCCCTTTTAGCACAGTGCCGTGCCTGAATTTGCTAGCGCCATGCTTTTTTCACATGCCTCATGCCCTTTTTCCATCCGAAAATAGCATGCCTGACTGACCCTGCCTGCTCTTAATTAACCAAACAATTATCTAAAGAGTACTTTGTATATTCACTGAAGTGTTTTTACAGTGCAGGATGACACCTGTCAATGACTGCCTAACTCACTGACCATAACAATTTATGACAATAGTCCATTGCTTTTGATAAGCAGAAGGTAGGCATGAAGCGAGGTTTTTGACTGGCTGCTACTGATCTCTTACTCTGATAAAAACATGCTGCTGACTGGTTCTCAGTTGCTGTTGTGTAAATTGATCGGTAACAGAATCAGTCTGTATAAATGAGCAGGAACTGAACTGGGCTTAACTGTTAAAGTTAAATATACTGACAGCTCAAGTTATCTAAAAATTAAATTGCCCTGTTCTGTGTCACTTTTGATGAATTTTTTGCACAGAAATAGCTGATATAATCTGCTAATCAACATGATTCATTTTGCAATTTAGGAATGTACAAAATACTTAAAAGTTTATCAGTAAGGTGTAGGAATACTAGAGAAACAGTTTCATGCAATATTTAAGCATTTTCATCCAGCTTTTCAGTTAAATTCAAGAAAACAACCACGGAAATTTTACCTATTACACACTAGTACCCGACACTGAACTAGTAGTCTGACATTTTATTTTTAATACTTCCTGAACCACACATGAACATGGACAATGATATAAACAGCATTTTTAAGGGACATAGTTAAGTTCACTCTCTATGTTAATTTCTTTTATTATTCTTTCCATACGAAAAAAAAAGCGCATGCTTAACTGAAAAATAAGTCACTGAGGAATAAAATGACATATGCCTTGATATTGTATATAGAATTCAGTTATTGTGCAGAATAAGTGAATGAACATGCAAACATAAACATGAACATTGTAATTTATAGACTGAAAAATGTTTACGTTAATGATAACTTTGATAAATATGGTGAAGAATTCTGGTGAAAAAAAAAAAAATACAAATACAAATTTTTATTCATACTAATTTCCCAAATGCATGGTAAATGCCCTTTTAGAGGAGAAATGTGGATTAAAGTGCCCTTTTTGAAAACAAAAATACCATGCCGTTTTTAATTTCTGGGGGAAACACTTATAACCACTAACTTTTTGTAAGATGCACACATTTTCACAGCAAACTGCTCAAAGATAATTAGCATTTTTTTTTTTTTTTTAAATTTCCAATTTCATATGTGAAGCTTCATTTCATACACAATTGTGAAAAAACAATCAATTTGTGACCACATTTTAAATTAGTTTCGGTAATCAAATGAAGGGATTTGCAAAAGTTAAATACTATTTAGAAAAAGACAGATTTAACTACAAGGCAAGATACATTTAACTACAAGGCAAGATACAAAGTGATTTTCTTCATAGCAACATAGATCAGAAATACACTCTTTTAAATTATCATTTTAAAAACTTGCAAGATGGAAGTCCATTAAAGTTTTTCAAGCAAAATAAAGGGTCAATATTATTAAAAAAATAAAATAAATGTGAATAAAGTTTTACAGGATTTTCTCATCTAAGGATTTACACTTATTTTAATAGAAGGATTTTACAAAATTCTTTATACATACAGATGTACACAAACAATCAGCCTATACATTCATACAATCAGATTGTAATTCTGTCCCAACCTTTTAATGCATAGCATACTGGGTAAAAATTTCAACAGGAGACATTTTGAAAAAAAATTTTCCCAGAGCTTAGGCTTTGACATTTCATGTAACTAAGGAGACAATTTGTATTGAAATGTCAAAGCTTATTTTTATGAGAAACTAATAAAAATATGGTCACTTTATCATCTGCTGAATTAGCCCAGTGTGGTAAAGGTTTAGGTTACCTACCTCCCACTCAATTTTGTCACCATTTACTTCTGAGAAAATGAAGCCAACATCAAAGTTCAGATACACATGACCCTCTTTGATTGCTTTCAAAGGTGCAGGACCACATCTCATCACGCCTGGAAATACAAACAAAACAAATGGTTGGTTTGGAGTTTAACAGCCCAGTCAACACTATTAAGGTAATGTCAAGCCAGTCAGTTTACCTAAACACGCTTTTCCCAGACAGGAAAAACAAACAGTTAATAATCTACAGAGCCCTAGATAAGAGGGAGTAAAGAGTATTTCAGCACTGATTTTTTTAAAAATCAGCATTGAAATTGAAGTTGAGGGGTAAAAATACTCAATGAAATTTTGTGTTTCAGCATTGACTTTACTGCTTCTAAATAAAAAAAAGCAATTTCTCTCACACTGATTCTTTGTGAGCAGTAGCAGTACAATAGATCAGAAAGGGTTTAACCTTTAAAGCACTAATGACAAATACATTTCTTATGCTTGATGCTTTAAGAGTAAAGAATTGCAAATGGGCTTTTAAGCATTGACCTTAAAAGCAGGGGGTAAAATACTCTTTGCATCAAAACCTTATCTAGAGCACTGAACTAGAAAAAGGATTATACATTTTGAGGAATAGTTGTGTACAAAGATTAAACATGCATTGCTCAAGATATCAGGAATTTATTTTTTTTTCTCATTTGTCCAAGAAAGCATGTTTTTTTTTGTTTTATTTTTTTGTCGTTTTTTTTTTTTTTTTTTTTTTTTGTTTTCTTTGTGGAGAAATAAGAAAATCAGGGCCGTGGAATTACCATGCCCGACTTGTCCAACTTGTCCCATTTCCCTGAGGACAAGTAAGAAATTTCACTTTACTTGTCCTGGGACAAGGACTGCATTACTCCAGTTAAGGAGTGTATCCAGATTATGAGATATATATTTTTCTACTTTTTCGAAGGAAACATATCTTGTGGGTACTCATAAGAAGTGCCTCAATGAGACACTTCTAATGAGTACCCACAACATGTTTTCTATGAGAAATACGAAAAATGTCAATTTTCAGGCAAGTAAATGTTGGCTTTACAAATGGATCTTGATCATTTACTTGTCCGTGGACAAATAGTAAACTTTGATAATTCCACAAACCTGAGGAAATTATCAAAAAATTTTTGGTTGAAAAAAAGAATGTTTTCTCTGGAGCTATGAACCTAAAATTAGCTACCAATGGTTTTTTGCTTAATTTATGAGCATAGGTATTTATTTACAACAAAACATTTTGTGTTGAGTCATGACAAAAGATTGCAAATCCGCTTCTTCAGAGTAAAGCGCCAGACAAATATGTCAAAAGCAGAGTAATTGCAATATGATGCACAGTGCACAAAGAGTTATTTGCGGACAATGCAGGCCCTGATCATAAGCGCAGGCTGATCTTGGCCTTTGCTGTCCTCTTATAGAATCAGTGGATACTGTAATATATATGTTGACGAACAGAAAATGCCAAGATTTGACTGCACAGATGCACACTAATTTGCACCTATGATGTCATCGAAATGCATAAGTGTCCTTTTTGTGTGTTGTGCATCAAATGAAATACACTTGTGATACAACATGAGAAAATGATAAAAGTGGATAACAAAGATAGACCAGTACAGCCTTTCAAGGCTTTAACTGCCTGCTTTCTGAATCACTGGATACTGGAAAAATATATCAACAAACAAAGGAAGTTCTGATCAGATGGAGATGCAAGGCTCTGTTTATGTTGAGGTTTTATGGCCCAGTCAACTAATTAGGGTCATGTTGAGTGCAGTCAGTTTATCAAACCACACTTTTTCTTCGGCAGGCTTAGTCCTCTAAGTATTTGTGCACATTCTGCTGCAAGATGCACAGGTTGATCTGGGATTTTGCTGTCTGCATATGGCATAAGGGTCCTTTTCTTATGCTGCACACCCTTAAAACTTAAAAAAATCACTCTAAAAACTAATATTAAACTTTACCTCCAATTGGGCTAATTCAGCAGATGACAAACTGGTGATGTTCTTCTTATTTTCCCAAGAAAACAGGATTTAATATTTCATGCAAATTGTCTCCATTGGAGACAATTTGCATGAAATATCAAATCCTGTTTTCTAGGAAAATTAAGAAAACTATTTTAATTTGTTTGTTTGATTTGGGCTTAACATCGCTTTCAACAATCTTTCAGTCATATCGCGACAGTGTCTGGATCACTTTTAGAGTGCTGCCTCACTGAAATATCACGCCCCAGACACTTTGACATCTTTGACATGATATTCCATCCAGTCACATTATACTGACACTGAGCTGACCAGTCCTAGCTCTACTTTCTTAATGCTGAGTGCCAAGCGAAAGAGCAGCTAGTACCATTTTTAAAGTCTTTGGTATGACCCAGCCGGGGATCGAACCCGCAACCTCCTGTCACAAAGCGGACGTTCTACCACTGAGCCACTGTGCCCGTAAAACTATTTTAATATTTCATCTGCTGAAAGTATTATCCTTAGTGCTATACATGAAGAAAATTTCTGCTATTAACAAACAATTACCATCACTGACTTCCTGTGGTGTTGCATCATGGGCCTGCCAGCCATCATAACCTTCAGGAAGATCAAGCCGTCGATAACAGGATTCATTCCAAACATGAAAATTCCTGGAAAAGATATTTAAATATCTACTTTTTTTCACTTGATTTGGAGTTTTACCACCCAGTAAAAAGTGTTTAGATCATGTAGATTTGTTCAGTTAACCTACTCAACACTTTTCCTTAGTACACCGAGTACTCAACTCTTTTCCTCAGTACGCCGAGTCCTCTATTACTTAAAGCATTTAACCAGCATTTTGTGCACATATTTTTGCCAGTAACTGACAACTGTCCTTGATAGGGAGAATGACTGTAGATATTATTTCATGATCAATCTCCATAAAAGTTATGTTGCCAAGCTGGTTTTCAAACTTGCGATCCCTTTATCTACAGTCAAATGCACTACCAACAACATTATGGAGCCAGGCTCTTAACCTTAAACTGCCAATCACAACAGTTGTCGTCTGCTATGTCATCTGCTTGTGATTTTAAAAGTCATTTTTGCAAACAGTGAGGACCCAGATCAGACTGCTCCTCTAGGAGCAGTCTGATCAGGGTCCATACTGTTTGCCTGTATGCAAAAATAGGTTTGAAAAGTTTGAAAAGAATATTCAGCAGACGACATAAACAGACGACATTTTAAGGGTAAATTGTTGGAGACAATTTGCATGAAATATCAAATCCTATACTTATACTATGACACCCTCCATGCAATAAGGTCTTTTATATTCTCTTCTTTCCATGTTCTAGTATTGATATTCTGTGTCTTTGTAACATCGAAATAACATCCCTAATCAAAATGCAGATAACTACAATCTCAGGTAGGAAAAGGGCATCCAAATAAATACCAATCATTTAACAAATATATACATGTATATGAATACCTCACAGTTCTAGATAACGTGTTTTGTTGTTGTTGTTTTTTTCTACCAAAAAGTATAATAGTACTTTTTTCCTCCATGAAAACTTATGTTGTGGGTGCTCATTAGAAGTACTTTGCTGATGTGCTTTTAATGAGTATCCACAACATATGTTATTATGAAGAAATAAGAAAATACTTAAGTGGATACCCACTTTTATCTGGAGCTATGATACTGTTATAGAAATAAGAAAATATTATAACTTTCCCAATGAAGAAGAAGGTTTACGCAGAGTTGTAATTGACTTTAATATGCTATTAATCTGAAATCTCTGAATATTAATTAACCAGGATTGCATTTTCTGAGAGATGTCTCTAAGATCATGCTTTTAGCTTGGATGGCTCTATTTTATCAAGTACATTATATATTCATAAATAGCAGCTCATATTCTGTTTTGTGGTGCTAAAATGATCAATGACAGGCCAGAAGTAATGTAAAAATTTGTCAGCCGGTCTTTGTTTGTGTTGAGGTTTTACAGCCCAGTCAACCCAATGGGGTCATGTCGAGCGCAGTCAGTTTACCTAACCACACATTTACTGGGCAGGCCTAGTCCTCTAAACGGTTAAGCAGTATTGTGCACAGTCTTCCGCCAGAAACTGACAACTGCCCTTCTTGAATCAGCGGAAGGGAGAGAATGACCGTAGAAAATATTTCATGATCAATCTCCACAAAAGACTGTTGCTGACCTTGGCGGGGGTTGAACCCGCAACCTCCTGGTCTCCAGTCGGACAGCACATCCAACTGAGCCACCGAGGCCAGTTGTCAGCAGGCTTCTATGTTTTCCTAGTTATAAAATATTCCAGTCAAAATGTTAAGTTTAAATAACATGAAACAATAATACCCTGCCACTACCATCAGTCTGGCAGGCAACTCTGACAAAAAGTGATGAAATTTGGCCATTAGCAATCCCAGACCAGACCTCCATAATATCAATGCATATACCAAGTTGGGTGAAAATCCATTGATGTTTACTCAAGTGATTGTCAGTAAACATAAATACTGACTTAAGGACATGCATCAGACAGTTTTTTTTATATCTTAACCCTTGTCCTGCTGAACCCGGATATATCCTGTTTTGCAAACAGTGTAGATCCAGATCAGTTGGCTTCTTAAGAAGCCAACTGATCTGGATCTGCACTGGTTGCCATCAAGTATGCAAATTTATAACAACAATCTGGATCAAGTAACCTGATTGGCTGAAAATTAGTAGTGGACGTGGCATCTTAATATATTCAGCAGGACAAGGGTTAACCCTTGTCATGCTGAATAAATTAAGATACCACACCCACTTGTAATTTTTAGCCATTCAGATTGCTTGTTCCAGTTTATTAATATAAATTCACATACTTAATTTTTTTTTTTTTGGTGAAGTTTTACGGCCCAGTCAACCCAATGGGGTCATGTCGAGCGCGGTCAGTTTACCTAACCACACGTTTATTTGGCAGGCTTAATCCTTTAAGTGGTTAACCAGTATTGTGCACATTCTTTTGCCAGAAACTGACAACTGCCCTTCTTGAATCTGTGGAAGGGAGAGAATTACCGTAGAAAATATTTCATGATCAATCTCTACGAAAGAATGTTGCGGACCTCGGCAGGGTTGAACCCGCGACCTCCTGGCCTCCAGTCGGACTGCGCATCCAACTGAAGAAGCCAACTGATCTAGATCTACACTGTTTGCAAAAAAACAGGGCATATGCAGGTTCAGCAGGACCAGGGATATGGGCAAAAATTGAAGAACTTTGCCTGTAAGCAATATCAAACCAGATCTCCACAATATCAATGCACATACCATGTCTGGTGACAATCTATTGATATTTACTCGCTTTGTTTGTTTGTGTTGAGGTTTTACGGCCCAATCAACCCTGTGGGGTCATGTTGAGTACGGTCAATTGACCTAACCACACTTTTACAGGGCAGGCGTCTTCCTCTAAGCGGTTAACCAGTATTGTGCACATTCTTTTGCCAGAAACTGACCACTGCCCTTCTTGAGATATTAACTCGTTATTGTCTGGAAGCTGAAATACAGATGAACACACGGACAACCAACTTGAAACCATAATGCCCCAACATTATCATGTAGATTATGTAGAAAACAATTTTGTTTGGATACAACATGGTTGTTTAGCTGACAATGTTCTTACTTTTGACCTGTCCTGTGGTATTATAAAGAGGTTGTGTAGTGTATCTTTAAGCATAGTTTTGTGGACTTACCAAGTAGAATCATTGAGGTCCTCAACTGGTTCCCCTTCTTCATCAAAGTGCATGTCTATTGTCATGCTACAATCAACATCATGGGCTGACTCAAAATTTGTCACAGAGCGGGTAGGGATTCCAAGACAACGCAACACTATAACAAAAACAATCAAGACCTAGATTTTATTTAATTGACTGGATTTAGAGTTTTATGGCCGAGTCAACACTGTTAAGGTCATGTCGAGTTTGTCAGTTAACATATTCACACTTTTCCTGGGCAGACAGTTCTCTAATAAATGTCAAAAAGATTGCCTTTGGAAACAAAGAACAAACTAAAGATTAGAAAATGGGAATCTCGATTTTATTGAGACTCTTCATAAGCAGTAATGAAGTTTTCAACACTGCTTACGCCCTCTAGCGATGATCCCAAAGGAAGTGAAATGTAATCTGCACTATCTAAGCATTTAACCAGTACTTTGTGCACATACTTTGAACAGTGACTGACAACTGCCCTTCTTGAATCATCAGGAGAGAGAAATTGACCTTAGAAATTATTTTATGATCAACTGCCACGAAAGATATGTGGCCAAACTGAGATTTGAGCTTGTGACCCCTGGATCTGCAGTCAGATGTGCTACTAACTCACTACAGAGCCCGGCGCAAAACCTAGACAAGAAATTCACAAAACAGCTATGTTGTAACTGCCAGTGGTGTTAAAAAAATGTAACTAAATGCACAGACTAAACATTGTTTAACAAAGCGCGAAAAGTAGGTCAAGGCCAGTAATATTCGATGGCAGTAGGCAGGGTGCATCATGGCAGATGTTTATATCAAGCCTAGAAGCCTTGGTGTTTGAAAAACAGAAATAAATGCACAGACTAAACATTGTTGACGCCAATGCCAATAACAGCACCGGAAATTACCAGCAAGAACTACAGCTTTCATCTCTTTTAAGCCATGAAATGTTGTAATCTTCATAACGCCTTCATGGTGAGGAGATTAGGTTTGGGGAAAAACAACCATCTGACTTACGCCAGTCTTGCGCTCAACCTTCGAGTCTTGTCCTTAAAAAGCCTGAGCAAGCAGTGAAGCCAGGGTCTGTACTGTTTGTCACTGAGCCAGTGTTTTTGTAGACATGTCACCAGGTAGAGAAATGAACTGGTTCAAATTTTTGGCTTAGTAAGGACTTACTGTGTCTTAATATTTAGAGTATTGTGCCAAAACTGTCTGCCAAAACCCAGAACCTGTCTTGACCCTTGTCCTGCTGAACCCGGATATACCCTGCCTTTACAAACAGTGTAGATCCAGATCTGCACTGTTGGCCATTCAGTATGTGAATCTATATCTACAACCTTGACCAAGTAATCTGATTGGCTGAAAATTAGAAATGGGTGTGCCTTCTTAATTTATTCAGCAGGACATGGGTTAAATTCTGAAATCAATGCATTTTCTCAGATAAGACATAAAAAGAACATACATGTAGTAACAACTCCTGAGAAGACCCAGCACTGTCCATACTCAACTGGTTTACCCGTGTTGTAAAACTGCTCTATAATAGCCACACTACCAGTCCACTCCCAGGGCTTTGTACAGCCTTTAGGATATTCTGATGTCCATCGACCCGCCAACAAACCTTCATCATCCATGCTGTTTGCCTGTAAAGAGTATATAAAAATACTCACAGCTCCAGACAAAGAACTTTTAAATAGCATAATTTTTGTTTCAAATTTCTTCATAATTACATGTAGTCTGATTCAGGGGCGTTATTTAAACAAACTATTCTTCTTGTAGCTTCTTGTGAACCCTTTTTACAATGACAGCATTTGTTCCCAAAAATGTTGCCATTACAATGAATTTGCTGTTCTAAAGAATCATTAATGGACAGAGCGATATGTAAGAAAGGCCGTGTTTCATTCTTATTTCCTCATAGAACATGTTTTCTCTGAGGCAATTCTAACAAATATCCAAAACATATGTTGCTTGAAGATATTATGCAATGTTTTTGCATAATTTCTCATTAACCATCACCTCTTGAGCGAATGTTTCTGACATTCAAATTGTCATTCTAATGAATTTTGTCGTTTTATCGAGTGTCGGTATAAAGAGGGTTGACTGTATCTTTAAAAAATAATTGTCTCTATATTTGTTACTGTTTTAAGATTTTCTGAATGTTGCCAGGAAAATTTAAAGAAACAGAAGTAAATTTAAAACAATATTTTTATTTTGTTTAGAAGTGATAAGTATGTTGAGAACCACAAACTTTTTGTACAAGAAACTGAAATGCATATCCACAAAAACAGTGAATTAGACTTCAGTGAGACAATTCTACCTTATTTACCCTAAATATTTAAACACCTCATGTCAAGCAGGTCATTTAACTTACTCATACTGTTCCTTAGTCCTCTAAGCAGTTAACTACAGTCGAACCACAATGGCTCGAACATCTTTGAGACCATCAAACATTGTTCAAGACATGGGTAGTTCGAGCCACTGAGGGTTAATTATGGTGCCAAGTCAGGAAGCAAATGGCTATAATTTAGTTTATTTTTCGATTTTCTACACAATAATTGTATGTTGAGTGTACTCATTAGAATTGCCTTAATGAGGTGATTCTAATGAGTACTCACAACATACCTGATAAAATAATGATTGATTGTGTTGGGGTTTAACGACACGTCAACCCTTGTGGGTCATTTTGTGTCGTCTCCCAGAAAAAGGGAGATAAGTGATAGAAGAGATAGTAGAAGAGATGAAAGAGAGGGACAGGGAAGAAAGAGGAACAGGAATGAAAGTGAAGAAACAGAAGAAATAAAAATATTCCCCATCTAACCTTACCTGCTACAAGGATAGCAGGCCTTGCCCAACTGTAAGCCAATATCAGTTGGACGCCCAGGTGACGTAAGATACACGACACCTTCGCACCACCCGACCACCTCGCATGATAAAATAAAAAATCCCTAAATATTTGTTTTCTTGAGCTATTGGAAGGATTTTGTAGGGACTGAAAAAAGAGTTCGAATCATCCAGGGTAAACGAGCCATCCGGGTTCAAGCCATTGAGGTTATACTGTAAAGTGAACCCTCGTTACAATGACAGCATTTGTTCCCAAAGATGTTGCCATTATGATGAATTTGCTGTTGTAAAGAATCCTTAATAGACAGAATTATATGTTAAATAGACCTTGCTGTATTCTTATTTCCTCAAAGAACATATTTTGGATATTTGTTAGAATCGCCTCAGTGAGGCGATTCTAACAAATATCCAAAACATATGTTGCTTGAAATTCTACTGCAATGTTCTTGCATAATTTCTCATTAACTGTCACCTCTTGAGAGAAGGTTTCGTGACATCAAATTGTCATCATAACGAATTTTGTTGTTGTATCGAGTGTCGGTATAAAAAGGGTTGACTGTAGTACTTGAGCACATCCTTTGGCCAGTAACTGACAGCTGCCCTTTTTCTCCAGAAGGGGGAGAATGACCATAGAAATAATTTCATGATCAATCTCCAAGAAAATTATGGTCAGTGCCGAGCTGGGATTTGAACTTGTGACCCCTGGATCTGTAGCCAGATGTGCTATAGGCTGCGCTATGGAACCCTGCTTCATACCAAGGATTCTTTCTTTTAATACTTATTTAACATTATGCCAAATTCGATTCCTAATGGTAACTGAAAAAATACCTAAATGCAGTGGACCATATATGAAAACTAGAGAGCCTTTACAACATAAGAACAACTCAGATCAGCCTGCCATCTGTGCAGTCTGATCACATAGCTACAGATAAGAGAGGGTAATATTTTTCTTATTTCTCGACAAAAACATATGTTGTGGGTACTCATTAGAAGCGCCTTGCCGAGGCACTTCTAATGAGTACCCACAACCTATGTTTTCATCAAGAAATAAGAAAGATATCAGCATTTTTCAGATGAAAAAAGTGCCTTCTGTGTTGCTATGTGATCAGGCTTCGTTGTTGGCATTAAGAATCTTTGCATCCTCGGATATTCAAAATGTCCCAGTAAAGATTCTGATCAGACTGCGCAAATGCATAGGCTGGTCTGAATATTTGCTGGATGTACACGTCAGAAGGTACCTTTTCTCATGCTGTGGCGCCAACACAATCAAAACTGGAACTCTAGTGAAAATTAGTCCAAAGAATTAGAATGCAGTTTAACGGTTTTCAACATTTCTGTCTTTATTTTATTTTTATCTTTTAACCAGTAAACATGACCAAAATGCAAATTCTATGTTTTACTTTTGGGACAGATATTTCCGACAAAATTGTTTGTGTGTGTTGAGGTTTTACGGCCCAGTCAACTCAATGGGGTCATGTCGAGCGCGGTCAGTCTACCTAAGCACACGTTTACTGGGCAGGCTCATTCCTCTAAGCAGTCAACCAGTATTGTGCACATTCTTTCGCCAGAAACTGACAACTGCCCTTCTTGATCCGCCAAAATTACTTTGTTGTAACAGGAAAAAATAAGCAAGGCTTTACATTCCCCCACTCTATCCCCTTTCCTCCACTTCCCCCACCCACCCTCACACTCACATATAATGGACAGAAAGACAGACAAATGTACATACAGTTTAAACAGATGGATAGTTTAGCATAGAAATTTTAGCCATATAACAGAAGTTGTTTTATATGGCTAACTGAAAAAATCGCATCCAAATACATATATAATATTTACCATGGTGATAGGTTTTCAATATCAGAAGAATGGGTCAGGCAAACATAATTTATTTTATGGATGGCCTACCTAGAAAGAGCTAGCAGCTGCACATTTACTATATTTTGTTCATCAGGGCCAAGTTGTTCAAAGTGTCCTTAGCTTTTACGAGCTTGTTAAGGGTCATTTCGTTAACTGTTTTAACAAATTCAATATACAATATTCTGATATTTTTTGCTGAAAAAATGTGAGTAGCTTTTGCACTGCAAAAGCTACTCACATTTTTTCAGCAAAAAATTTCAGCATATTTGCATATCACTCAATGTAAATTTTAACGAATCGTTAACTAACAATATCGTTAGCTTTGAACAACTGGGCCCTGATTTTTTCATATATAATGCATAATGCATATAGACAATCTGGAATAGACATCTTTAACACTTACTATATTATGGGCATATTCAGCAGATGGCAAATGGATATTTTTCTTATTTTTCCTGGAAAACAGGATTTGACATTTCATGCAAACTGTCTCCTAGGAGACAATTTCGTGAAATGTCAAATCCTTTTTTCTATGAAAAATAAAAAAAAAATGTTTCAAAATGTCGTCTGCTGCCAGTTTTACCCAGCATGCTAAGCCTTATACCAACACTTTAAACCATTCATCAGCAGAGGCCACTCATTTGGTTTGGAATTTCAATAAGACTACATGTACTTACCAGGGCAGACAGACACCTGATGACTGAGGAGACATTATTTCTAGCAGAGTTGGCCAGCTCACCCTTGTCCAGAAGATTTAGAGTCACATCAAGAACAGGGCTCTCAAACTGCAAAATACAGGCCATACTTCCATACAGCTCCAAATAAGATGTTGTTTTTTTTTTAAACAAAGTGTTTATCTTTTTCTTATTTCTCCACAAAATAGTCGGTTGTGGATACTCATTAGAGGTGTCTTGGCAAGATGCTTCTAATGAGTACCTACATTTACCTGATAATCTTTCTTATCAATACCTGCAGCTATGGTTCAGGCTTATGAAGGGAATTACAGGTTAGATAAGGCACTTTTTACAACCAAAATTTCCTTATTACTCCATAGAAAGATGGGTTGTAGATACTCATTATAAGGTGCTTCTCATGAATACCCACAACAGGTTTTCAAGGAGAAATTTAGAAAAAAAATATTTATCTGACACCCAATCATATCTGGACTATAGCTGCCGGTCATGAGGAATATCACAGGCCTACAGCACAGCTACAGATAAGAGGGGGTACCCACATAATATTTTTCTTATTTCTCCATGAAAACATATGTTGTGGGTACTCATTAGAAGCGCCTCGGCAAGGCGCTTCTAATGAGTACCACAACATATGTTTTCATGGAGAAATAAGAACAATATCAGCATTTTTCGGATGAAAAACACGCCTTATCTGTTGCTATGCTGCAGCACTTTTTTCAACCAAAATATCATATTCAACCTAATTACCGCACATACCCATGTAAGTGCACAGTCAAGCAATTTCCTAAGGCTTTTGTTTATCAAACAATTTAAGACTGATTAATTGATTAAAGGACTATTGATGATTGACTGTTTACACCTATAGGATATTGGGATGGTCAAATCACTGAATGTGAATTGTTCAAAACGACTGACACCTGTGTATTTTGAGTAATTAAACAACTTTACTTTCAGTTTCACTATTCCTATTCAACTGACTTGCATGCAAACATGGCTTCGAAAAGGCATAAAGTGCTGACTCTAGACGAACGCCAAAGCAATTAATCCTTAAAGCGCCAAGAAAAACTGCATCTGAAAATGTCGTCTGCTTATGTCGTCTGCTGCATCTTCTTGCCAACTTTTCAAACTTACATTTTGCATGTAGGCAAACAGTGTGGACCCAGATCAGACTGCTCCTAAAGGAGCAGTCTGATCTGGGTCCACACTGTTTGCAACAATGACTTTTAAAGTAACCGGCAGAAGACAAAGCAGACAACAATAATTGTGATTGGCGCTTTAAGGGTTTAGCTAGCAGAATCAGGAAAAGGCTCCAGGAAAGTTGCCGAAGAGTTTATTGTGGATCATACATAATGCCAAGAAACTTTGAAATATGGCAAATCGTGCAGACCCTGATCAGATGTTGCATTCTGATCTGGGTTTAAACTGTTTGCAAAGGCCTATCTATCCCAATATTTAGTGCTATTATGGTATAGTATTTAGCATGCTTCTGAATACTTCTTGAGCAAACAGTGATTTTTATCCTAACAATTGATCATTATGAAAAATATATGTTATTTTGGACAATTTTGGCATGTTACAGACAATAAAGAAATTATATATAAACAGACACCATTATGCTGAAGGAGCAATCATAATCACAATGTGTATATCACCAATAGCCCACCTTTGAAATATATCAGTCCTCCAGCTGTCTCAAAATTGCCTGTATGGGAGTACCTCCACTGAGCAGCCAAAAAGGGCCATTCCCCTGTGTGGCTGCTGAATAGAAGTTCCACTGTATAAAATTGTAGTTGTGCTCACAATGTACCCACTGTCTATATACTGAGGGTGAAAAATGACTAAGTTCACAATGTGTAAAAAGTGGCATAAAATTTATAATCTAATGATTATATCTAAACCACATGCACATCCTCATACCATAAAGAAAACATACATGCAAAGTTTCAAAACCATCGGTACAAAACTGTATGAGGAGTTGGGCTCACAGACACCCAGGTTAAATGTTGATGGATAGACAAATGGACAAACGGACATTCTAACAAATGGATACTTAAGTGGTTTTCCAGACTAATTTTGATATTTACGTTACTATTCAAAATAGGCCCATAAGTCAATTTTAGCTGCACAATTCAATATTTTTATGTGTCTCTGGAATAAATCCCATTTAAATACACTGAAACTGTCCATCAAATATAGCCACCTAAGTACTCATTTATGTGTACAGAAGGACGAATGGACGGAAACTTGCACACCTTAGTCTCCTGCCCTAAAGCAGGTGTGACAAAAAGGGCCATAGCTCTGTTAAGAATAAAAAAAATTACTGTTTAAATCCAAAACCCCTCCTCCCCCAAATTAATGCCTATGCAATGTTTCAAGAAAGTTCATAAAAAAATTACTCAAGTCAAAGAGCTAACGGACATATGGACACACTGTAAAACATAATACCATGCCACTATTTTGTAATGGGGTATAAAAAGCTGACAAATGACTAACCCAGATGGCGACTCAAATGAAAAATTTATGAAAAATGCAATGATTGCTTTTAGGCTCTTTATAAAGCCGGACACCATGCTCCAAATTCCACATGTAAGTTTTGTTGAGCACAATAAACATACCTGTCCAAAGAACCAAGGTCTGCCATAGTTACGACGTTTGGACCCAATCCAGATTCTTCCAAACTGGTTCAGAACATATTCATTTCTTTCATCATCATTCTCCATATATACTACATCCTCTGAAAGGGTAAGTGTAGCTTCAGCATGAAACACTACAGTGTTGGCAGTTTTCTCATGGTTCTAGATATGACACTTTCATCAATTGCAAAGTAGTGAAAGTTTTCTTATTTCTCAATAAAAACATATGGTGTAGGTACTCATTAGAAGCCCGTCAGCGAGGCGCTTCTAAGGAGAACCAACATGTTTTTGTCAAAAAATAAGGAAAATAAAATATATGGATACCCTCTCTTTAATATCTGTAGATATGGTTTTCTGATTTTTTTTTTTTTTTTAACTGAATTCTATCTACTAAAAGCATTCTAAAAGTAACAAACTCTTACTACATGAAAACTGTAACAAAGGAATGAAGCATAACTGAAAAAATTTCCCGCCTAATGAGGGTATCGAACCCGGTTAAAAATCCAATACTCTAACCACTGAGCCGAAGAGACGACTCCCTGACACAGTTGTCAGAGATTGAATTTATACTTAGAAGCTATGCATAATCTGCCAAGGCAGATAATCGAAAGTAGGAGTGCTGGGCCGTAACACTCCCCCTTTTCAAGGAAGTCATCATTTATGATGACGTGAAGCTATTTTCGGCTAAGTAAAGTCCTATCCCGGACAAGCCCCCATCTTACGACATGGAAGTCGTAACAAAGGAATGAAGCATAGCTGAAAGAATTCCCGCCTGTCATGGGTATCGAACCCGGTCAGCCCTGATAAAAATCCAATGCTCTAACCACTGAGCCAAAGAGCTGACGCAGATGTCAGAGATTGAATATATACTTAGAAGTATACTTAAAAGCTATGCGTAATCTGCCAAGGCAGATAATCAAAGGTAGGAGTGCTCAGTTGTAACACTCCCCCTTTTCAAGGAAGTCATCATTTATGATGACGTGAAGCCATTTTCAGCGAAATAAAGTCCAATCCCAAACGAGCCCCCATCTTATGACATGAAAGCCGTAACAAAGGAATGAAGCATAACTGAAAAAATTTCCCACCTAACATGGGTATCGAACCCGGTCCTCTAACCACTGAGCCAAAGAGTCGACTCCCTGACGCAGTTGTCAGAGATTGAATTTATACTTAGAAGCTATGCATAATCTGCCAAGGCAGATAATCGAAGGTAGGGGTGCTGGGCTGTAACAAAACTGATAAAAAAATGTTTAAAATTAAGAGTACAGTATAGTCATGTAATAGTTAAGTGTGCTTCATGATGTTTTCTATTCTATGACAGTACTTATATATTCAGCAAAGGCCCAGATCAAAGTATCCTCCATGATTTTCTTTTACCTCAAAACAAAACCTACGTTGTGGGTAGTCATCTAATGTGTCTTGCAACAACTTTGGTTTTTGTGGAGAAATCAAAAAAATGTTTAACCCTTGTCATGCTGAATAAATTAAGATGCCACGCTCTCTTCTAATTTCCAGCCAATCAGATTACTTGATACAGGTTTTTGATATAAATTCACATATTTAATGACAAACAGTGCAGATCCAGATCAGAAGCCAACTGATCTGGATCTACACTGTTTGCTAAGACATGTCGTGTTCAGCAAGAGAAGGGTTAAACAGATGCCCTTCTTTTCTAAAGCTATGATCTGTGCTGCCTGATCAAGGTCTTTGTTGTCTGTTTTTCAAAATTTTATGGATAAGTAAGACAAATATGAGCAGGAGCACATCATTTCCTACACGATTGTATGTGCACCCAGCAAAGACTCAGATCAGCCTGTGCATTTGCACTGTGAAATCAGTCTTCACAGGGCACTCTGTGACTATTTTTTGTTTTTTTTTTTGTTTTTTTTTTCTTTGTCAAGAATATTTCACTTGTATCGAGCCAATCGTTCATCAAATGTGGGCGAAAACCGGAGAACCAGGGGAAAAACCACCTGACCATCTGTCAGCAGAACTTGGCTTTCCCACATGTGACCCTAGCTAGGCTCGAACCACAGCGGTGAGAAACCTAATGGATTAAGAGTCAACTCTCCTATCCACTAGGCTATGGGGGCCCACTACTCTGTGACTAGCCAAGGTTCCAAAATGCCTTCAGGCAGACAGAGAAGACTATGACCAGTCTGCACGGATGTGCAGGCTGATCTGTGTCTTTGCTGGGTGCACATGCAATCTTGTAGGAATGCTGTCGCCCAGTTCATATTTATTTGATACCATTATATGGAGCTATGGTCACTAGACTAAATTAAACATAAAAAACACTAAAAATTTAAAAATCTGGGCCCAGTTGTTAAAAACTAATAATGTCGTTAGTTAACATATAGTTAAAACTTTGATCATTAAATATGGCATATATATGCTAGTATTTTTGCTGTAAAAATGTGAGTAGCTTTTGTATTTGCAAAAGCTATTCACATTTTTTCAGCAAAAATAACTGTGAATCAGATACTGTATGTACTAGAACAGTTCATATTTTGACCACTAAGGAGCTTGTTAAGCTAACAACGCTTTGAACAACTCCGCCCCCAAGTTAAAAATGAAGTTTACAAACCTTCACACCATGGATTGAATAACATATAGATATAGCCATCATGTTCATGCACTGTGAAATTGTCTTCTTTAGAAAAGTTCTCTAACTTTGTTTCTATGTACAGTTCATATCTGCCGACGTTAGAATCAGGTTCTGAGGTTATGGAAACTTTCATGGTCTTGTCACTGATCTCCTGGATTTTAGCCTCCCAGCCGCCAACTGCATCATAAGTAGTTTTGCCTGTATCCAGACTAAGTGGAATTCGCATCAGTGTCCCTTTGCTTTCCTGAGGTCTTGGTCCTGTGAGCAGTAATGGTAATAGTAGATTTTTTATCAAAACAAGTATGGTACATGTTTTAAAATTTCAAACACTTTCTTCCACATTTTTTGACCTAAATTAGATTTTTTGTGTAGTTGGTACCTAGTGGAATGGCAAACAGTGTAGACCCTGAGCAGACTGCTCCTGTGGGAGCAGTCTGATCTGGGTTTACATTGTTTGCATATATGCAGTTTTGTGAGAAAGTTTTGTATACAAGATTTTAGAACAGTTACTGTACCACTTTTTTTTTTTTTGTCCTTTAACCCTTGTCCTGCTGAATAAATTAAGATGCCACGCCTACTTCTAATTTTCAGCCAATCAGATTACTTGATCCGAATTGTTGCTATAAATTCACATACTTCATAGAAAACAGTGCAGATCCAGATCAGTTGGCTTCTTCAGAAGCCAACTGATCTGGATCTACACTGTTTTCAAAGGCAGGCTATATCCGGGTTCAGCAGGACAAGGGTTAACTCCTTGCCTCACTTGTCCTAAACAAGAATTGTCAATAAGCAGTGCTTATCAGATATCCCTGCAATGTAAACAAAAGGGTAACGGACGAACATACGGATGTGAAAACAGCATATCCCACAAACTGTCCCCACAAACAGTTTGTGGGAGATACAAATATGATCAAGTTTATTTTACTACCGGATGATATATCTAAAAGATGCCTAATGAGTGGCATTGTAGATCCCCGAGATGCCAGGTTCTGCAATGTCTGCATGTATTATACATTACAATCATATAACACTCTTTCTCTTACACAAAATAACTCTTCAACAGAACAGAAACACATGGAAAAACAAGATGCTGAAATATTTGTTAAACAATGCAAAATCCCTACCAGTCTGTTACCAAAGATCATCTCTTTGCCACTTAAAAATGACGCCTGTGTCATGAGGCTAGCACTAGTTAATGCAGGATATAGATTTTGTTTACAGAACTACAAACAGAGGGATGGAAGTGGGTAAACTGAGTCCCCTCCATGGTATGGGACTATCAAGCATAATTTGTCAAACTTCCCCATATATCACTATAACAAATTCAAATAAAAGAAAATATTCTGCTCTTTAAAACACCAAGTATCTTTTTTTTTTATTTGAATCTGGAATTTCAGAATATACAGTTGACTCTCTTTATCTCGACCTTGCTTATCTCGAATAACCGCTTATCTCGAAGTGAAAATCTGGTCCCTGCCTAAACATGAAAATCTAACAACATGTAAAAAATATTGTGGAAAAGAGGAGAAATTGCTCCAATTTCTCCTCTTTTCCACAATATTTTTAATATATCTAACTTCAAGAGTCCAATTACATATATATATATGTTAAATGTGGTTGTTCGAATTATTTTTCCTCAATTCTGCAAATCTAATATGTCGAGGTACGGATATCTCGAAGTATTTCTGAGGGTCCCTTTGAATTCGAGATAACGAGAGCCAACTGTACATGTACATGTAAACCCAGAATGCATAAATACAGAAGTCTAATCAGACTTTGCTTTTGTCTGTCAATATATTCTATGTACAATATCTTGTAATTTTGAATGGACAGAGAAGGTCCTGATCATACTCTCAGTGAGCAGGCAGATCTGGGTAGTGGACAGCAAAGGTTCAAATCAGCTAAAAAATGAACTGCAAATGAAACCTCCTTCTTTACAGTGGGCTTGTTTTACTTCAAGCCTTAAAGAAAAGCTGTTAAACAGAATGTAAAACATGTAGTGATACTATACTGAACAAAACAGGAACTGTCCAAATTCAAATGCCCATTTTAACCCTTGTCCTGCTGAACCCAGATATACCCTGCCATTGCAAACAATGTAGATCCAGATCAGTTGGCTTTTGAAGAAGCCAACTGATCTGGATCTGCATTGTTTGCCATTAAGTATGTGAATTTATAGCAACAATCAGGATCAAGTAATCTGATTGGCTAAAAATTAGAAGTGGGCACGGCATCTTAATTTATTCAGCAGGACAAGGGTTAAACCCCCACCTGTTCTATAAAAGGATGTAGGCGGGGCTTATTTCAAAATGGTGCAGGACTTTTACATTTTGTTACTTGCAGAAGCTTTATCAATGAAAATAAAAGAACTAGAAAACCTTCATACACAAAATTTGGTTTGCTAGAAGGCATGTCTTTACTTTATACATTAACACAAAAATACTGTGTTATAAATGATTATTAAATGAGCAAGCTGAATAAAATAACCTGAAAGTGCTGAGAAATTCAAACTAGATATAAGCTTTAACCTTGGTCATGTGATGTAAACATAGCAACCTGGAGTGTAGAGTACAAACACTGTCCACTTGTAAGATGGCAGTCACAGTAAAAGCAGATGAAGTATCATATCTTTGATTCCTTCAGAGAAAATTGCACTCCTATTCCATGATTCAAACAGAAAATTGTTAAAACCATTATTAATAGGCATTTATAGAAGCTTATGCAATCTGCATACATGTAGGGAGATATTTTAAGTAGTCAGTTACAATTTTATTCCAGCAATGGAAATTGCACTAAAACATGTAATATATTGTGAATCCTGTTTCTTTAAACCAAGTAAAATATAGTAAACAAATTTCGAACCCTGTTATGCCACTGTTTGCTGGGTACAATTTATTAAATGTCACAACCATTTGTGCCCCATGTAAGCCAGGCGTGTTAGGCACAAGTTTTAAATCTTATTTGCCATATTCATACCTAGTAGTAAGTATATACATTATTTTGTAGCCAGGAGGCTAGCAGACCCCAGGTAAACATACAAACAGCTGATCAGTAATCAATAAGCCCCGCCTACATTTTCTGGTGGTAGCTGCTACCGCAAATGCCAGTTTAAATACATAGGAACCTCTTTATAACACAGTTCATTACATAGCTCTATATAAGATTGCTATCCACATGTTTTCTAAGGCTGGGCATGATTAATCTGGGCCCAGTTGTTCAAAGCTAACGATGTCGTTAGTTAACGCTTCGTTAAAACTTACATTGAGTGATACGCAAATATGCTGAAATTTTTTGCTGAAAAAATGTGAGTAGCTTTTGCAGTGCAAAAGCTACTCACATTTTTTCAGCAAAAAATATCAAAATATTGTATATTGAATCTGTTAAAACAGTTAACGAAATGACCCTTAATGAGCTCATTAAGCTAACGACGCTTTGAACAACTGGGCCCAGATTATTGATTAATGAATCGATGAATTCCACAAAATGATTATCGGCACTGATTTGCTAATAATCGATCATTTGATTTATGTGTCTGTTACATTACCCTTTTTACCTTAAGTATTCGGACACTTCAGCTCTTTACCATACTTGTTCTTAAATTTGAACACGAAAAACTTACTACCCAATGTTGTGTCTAAAAATATCTGGAGTGGCAAACAGTCCAGACCCTGATGAGACACCGCATTCTGTGGCATCTCATCTGGGTCTACATTGTTTGCTCAGGTCTGTCTGTCCGAATACATATGGTAAAGTATAACTTTGGTCACAGTCATGCTCAGACAGTAAGCCAGAAAGGTAAAATTATGATCAAATCTTCAGTGATTACAAATCAATTATTAATCACAATGGCAGGACTGATAATCGATTATCTTTTCAGCTCTGATTAGCCAGCCCTAATATTTTCCTTATTTCTCCATGAAAAGATATGTTGTGGGTACTAATTAGAATTGCCTCACTGAGGTGCTTCTAATGAGTACCACATTTTCCGCATTATTCCCAAAGGCATATGCTGTGGGTACTCATTAGAAGTGCCTTGGTGAGACACTTCTAATGAGTATGACAACATATTTTCGTGGAGAAATAAAAAATATCACTATTTTGGGGTTTAAAAAAAAAGCGTCTTAGCTGTACTAGAGCTATGCATTATAGTGTGGTTTTGGACAAAACCATTTAACGCTTAGCATTCTGTGTAAAATTTTCAGCAGATGACAAATTGGTGATATTTTTCTTATTTTTCACAGAAAACAGGATTTGGCATTTCACGCAAATTGTCTCCATTTGTCATCTGCTGAGTTAGTCCAGTGAGTGGTTATGGTTAAAGATGGACCCTAAAAGTGTTATATCAAAACCAAACATGACCATACGTTACAGATTATATAGAAAAAGGATCCATTTATCGTCATTTGTTTCTATACAATCTAATCAATTTTTTTGACTACAACACTGTTATTTTGGTATTACAGTTTGTGCTTTGTTCCCAGTAACAGTGTTATAAAGGGGTTAAGGTGTACTTTGGGGTGAAAAAGAACATTCTCCAACACAGCTCCAGATAAGAGGGGTATCTACATAATATTTTTCTTATTTCTCCTAGACATATGCACCCACAATATACATTTTCGGGGAGAAATAAGAAAATATCAGTTGTAAAAAGTGTCTCATCTGGAGCCGTCTCCTACCTGTTGTAATGAGCAGAGCAATAAGATCTTCCTCATCATTAGGATTTCGGTCAAATGTGATTGTCAAAGAGAACACTTGCCCTCGTCGTATGATCAGCTCGTCCTGTTCAAAGTCAGCTGTATGGTGGAGCTCTCTGTTCTTCTCCTTCTGAAGGTCAATTGATTTAACCTTCAATGAAGTACCTATTGATAAGAAAATATGCCATAATGCCTTAACTGTTACTACTCTCTGGTCTAATTCAGCAGATGACACGTTGATTATTTTTTTTATTTTCTCCCAGAAAACAGGTTATTACATTTCATGCAAATTGTCTCCAATGTTATTTTATTAAAAGGGAAATAACTCTAAAATGGGTGATAATTCGGATAAGAAAAGAATACTGGTCACCTATATTTTCATGAGTTATCCATATATGAAATTTTAAAACATTACCATACATGGTTCTAAACTTATGCTATGCACAATAAAGCAACAACATTAAATGGCCAGAAATTGCAAAGGGCCATAACTCCAACAACATTATATTTAATTGGTTAAAAATTTAATCAGGTGATCTCCTCTTCAGTTCCAATCAGTATATCAAATATCAAGGCTCTAGCTCAAATACTTTTTGAGATATCTTGCTGACAATATTTCAATGTTGTTTTATCTAAAAGGGAAATAACTAAAATGGGAGATAATTCAGATAAGAAAAAAAAGTATGGGTCAGCTATTATTTTATATCCATATATGAAATTTCAAAACATTAGCATAAATGGTTTTAAAGTTATGCTATGCACAAGAAAGCAACAACATTAAATCGCCAGAAATTGCAATGGGCTATAACTCCAACAACATTTCATTTAATTGGTTGAAAAACCAATCAGGTGATCTCCTCCTCGGTCCAAATCAGTAAACCAAATATCAAGGCTCTAGCTTATCCTTTTTGAGATATCTTGTTATTAGTTGTTAATGAGATTTCAGTTATTTTATTAAAAGCTAAATAACTCTAAAATTGGAGACAATTTGGATAAGAAAAAAAATACGGGTCACCTATTTTTTCATAAGGAATCCATATATGAAATTTCAAAACATTAGCATACATGGTTCTAAACTTATGCAATACACATGAAAGCAACAACATTAAATCACCAGAAATTGCAAAGGGCCATAACTCCAACATTTCATTTAATGGTTGAAAATTTAATCCTCCCTAGTCCAAATCAGTATATCAAATGTCAAGGCTCTAGCTCAAATACTTTTTTAATTTCAAAAAATTAGCACACATGGTTCTAAACTTATGCTATGCACCTGAAAGCAACAAATGGCCAAAAATTGCAAAGAGCCATAACTGCAACAAAATTCTATTAAATTGGTTGAAAATTTAATCAGGTGATCTCTTCAGTCCCAATCAGTATACCAAATATCAAGGCTCTAGATCAAATACTTTTTGAGATATCTTGCTAACAAGATCTCAATGTTATTTTATTAAAAGGGAAATAACTGTAAAAGGGGAGATAATTCGAATAAGAAAAAAATATGGGTTACCTATTTTTTCATGAGGAATCCATATATGAAATTGCAAAACATAAATTAGCATACATGGTTCTAAACTTATGCTATGCACATGAAAGCAACAAGATTAAATGGCCAGAAATTACGAAGGGTCATAACTCCAAGAATATTTCATTTAATTGGTTGAAATTTTTTATCAGGTGATCTCCTCCTCAGTATACCAAATATTAAGGCTCTAGCTCAAATACTTTTGAGATCTCTTGCTAACGAGATTACAATGTTATTTTATTAAAAGGTGAATAAGTCTGAAATGGGAGATATAATTCGGGTAAGAAAAAACATAGGGATCACCTATTTTTTCATGAGGAATCCATATATGAAATTTCAAAACATTAGCATATATGCACAATAAAGCAACAGCCAGAAATCGCAAAGGGCAATAACTCCAACAATATTTAATTGGTTGAAAATTTAATCAGGTGATCTCCTCCTCAGTCCCAAATATCAAGGCTCTAGCTCAAATACTTTTGAGATATCTTGCTAACGAGATTTCAATGTTATTTTATTTCAAGGGAAATAACTCTAAAATGGGAGATAATTCGAAAAAGAACTAGAAATGTGTCAGTATGACACAGATGCCCCTACCAAGGGCCATCCTCAACCACACGCAGGTATTTTGCAAAAAATGAAGTTGAAAAAAAGGGACAATTCAATCTTTTTTAAAAAAAATATTGGAAGGAAAACATCTTTTGAAGGAGAAAAAGGGCCATAACTCCCATAATAATGGGTTGATTTTACCCTACTTGGAACTTGACATCTATTTTATGATTATATACCTGTGTGTTAAATTTGAATTCAATAAACAAGTGTTTTCAAAAGATATCAAACTGTAACTACTTTTCAATCTTGAAAAAGGGCCGTAACTCCAAATATAATTGGTGGATTTTACCCTAAATCAAACTTGACCTGTATTTTATAATTATATGCTTGTGTATAAAATATGAATCCAATTCACTAATCTTTTCAAAAGTTATGGAACGGAAACCGTTTTTTAAAGGTGAAAAAGGTGACTCCAAAATTAATTGGTGGATTTTACCCTAAATCCAACTTGACGTACATTTTATGATTATATACCTGTGTATAAAATTTGAATCCAATACACTAATCTTTTCAAAAGATATCGAACGGAAACCATTTTTCAACTATTTTTCAATATTGATAAAGGGCCGTAACTCCAAAATAATTGGTGGATTTTACCCTAAATCAAACTTGACCTATATTTTATAATTATATGCTTGTGTATAAAATATGAATCCAATTCACTAATCTTTTCCAATGTTATGGAATGGAAACCATTTTTCAAAGTTGAAAAAGGGTCATAACTCCAAAAATAATTGGCAGATTTTACCCTAAATCCAACATGACATACATTTTATGATTATATACTTGTGTATAAAATTTGAATCCAATACACTAATCTTTTCAAAAGATATTGAACGGAAACCATTTTTCAACTATTTTACAACATTGATAAAGGGCCGTAACTCCAAAAATAATTAGTGGATGTTACCCTTTATCAAACGACCTATATTATATAATTACAGTCGACTCTCGTTATCTCGAACTTCACTGGACCTGATAAAAATGTTTGAGTTATCAGTAGTTCGAGACAACCAAATTATGACGTCATAGGTATGACAACTGTTCGCCTCAACGTGCTTGGAAGGCACATGTATGTGGCAATTTAAATAATTTACGCGTACTTCAGTTTGCATTGTTACTGTTTGTTTTAGGAGATGCAATGGTTTTCTTGAAATAATGTCATCAATAAATGTTAATAATAATAAATTTCAAACGTCTCTTGTTGTCATTTAATACTCCTGCAAATTTGGATTTCCATGAGCTATAAATAAATTACTGGTTTCTGGGTTGTGTTAGCTATATGTTATGAACTGGTTTGGATAAGCTCCCTTCGCATAGACAACTCGATAAAGAGTTGACTGGTTTCCGCTTTTGCATAAAACGCTTGGCAGCTGTAAGCTAGTTTGGCATAAACGAACCTAAACGAACCATCTCAGCGCGGCAAACTGTAGATCCTGCAGAGAAAGCTCGTTATGAACCGTCTCATGTGGACCTACACTATTTATGCGGGTATCCGTACCAGTCTACAGGGTCGGAAGGGTTAACATCGGTATCCACGTGTGATTCGTCTATTTGAGGCCATGCACAACTCCTATTAGAAGACTGTGCGACTGTCAAAGACTCGGATCAGCCTGCACACCCACGAATTTTCCATGCATGAGCCTTATCTGGGCTTACCAAAGAGCACCGCCTGACCAAAGAGTAACAAGACTTAGCTGGCCTGATCAACACAGGCTGATCTGTCGGAACCTGTCGCGCACTGACTTTTCTTGAAGACGCTATATCATTCAGACGGACAGTACTCAGTAGTGAAGAGCATATCTAAACAATAAATTAAAGAAACTTAGTTGATTAATCTTCCATAACACTATTCTGGGCCGCTTTTTATCTTACAAATCAATGACACGAGACGGTGTTGAGCGCCGCGTGTCAAACCCGACTCGACACGCATGTGATTTCATAATTACGGATTTTAGACATTGTCTGTGTTGTTTGTAATTACCTGGACAAAGGGGAAAATTGAAATTTTGATTTATTTATCAATGGCCTATTATGATTTTCATTAACTGAGAGACCGGCGGCGCCACATCTTACATTTTTTTTCCTTCGTCAGGTCCGAGTTCGAGATACGCGGTAGAAAAAACTGTGAAAAATGTATTCAGGGACTGAAAATGATGGACGAGATAGCCGAAGTGTTGACATAAAAGTAGTTCGACATACGCGAAGCTGAAATACAATAAATACATAGGGAAAATAATCAGGACTTAGAAATCAGTTCGACATAAGTGATAGGATCGAGATAAGAGGGGACCAGATAACGAGAGTCAACTGTATATGTTTGTGTATAAAATATGAAGCCAAGTCACTAATCTTTTCAAATGTTATGGAACAGAAACCATTTCTCAAAGGTGAAAAAGGGCCATAACCAAAAATAATTGGTGGATTTTACCCTAAATCAAACTTGACCTACATTTTATGATTATATACCTGTGTATAAAATTTGAATCCAATACACTGATCTTTTCAAAAGATATCAAATGGAAACCATTTTTCAACTATTTTTCAACATTGATAAAGAGCCGTAACTCCAAAAATTATCCGTGGATTTTACCCTAAATCGAACTTGACCTATATTTCATAATTATATGCTTGTGTATAAAAATATGAATCCAATATACTAATCTTTTCAAAAGTTATGGAACGGAAACCATTTTTCAAAGTTGGAAAAGGGCCATAACTCCCAAAATAATAGATGGATTTTACTCTAAATCGATCTTGACCTACATTTTATGATTATATACCTGTGTACAAAATTTCAATCCAATATACCAATCCTTTCAAAAGATATTGCACGGAAACCATTTTTCAAAGCTGAAAATTTTTCAAAGTTGAAAAGGGCCATAACTCCCAAAATAATTGGTGGATTTTACCCTAAATCAAACTTGGCCTACATTTTATGATTATATACCTGTTTATAAAATTTCAATCCAAAACACCAATCCTTTCAAAAGATATCGCACAGAAACCAAAAGTGTTACGTACAGGACGGACGGACAGCGGTGATACTATATTATATGCCCCCCCCCCACCACATTGAAAATGGCGGGGCCATAAAAAAATATGTTATATAAGTTATATATATATATATATATATATATATATATATATATATATTACATGTTAAATAAGTTATGCTATGCACAAGAAAGCATGACGAACGAACAAACGAACGAAGAAATGGACAAGCCAGAAGTAATATGCCCCCAACTTTTTTCAAAGTTGGAGGCATAAAGAGTGGCTCGACTGAGCCCCACTGCCAACAAAGGCTGGCACAATTAATCAGATAATCGATTAATTGATCAATAAATTCCACAAAATGATTATCATTCAAGATTTGCTAATACCCCATAATATACGTAAGTATTGGGACGAAAAAAAATAATTAAATTTCTGCCTGTCCCAATACTTAGAAACACGAAAATTAATTATTTTTTTAGGTGTCCCAATACTTATGTCTCGTAGTTGAAAATGGCACCGATTAATGATGAAAAATGTGTCATATTTGTGTTCATTGTTTTGTGTATTTTCGGACCACTGTCTCGTTAACCTAATCTATTGTTAATATTGAATAAACAGATTGGCACTTATTGTTTTGATTTATAATCCCCTCGTTTATCTATCGTGTTGAAAGCGTCCAAGTAAAAAAAATAATCATATGCTGCTTCCCCGCTTTAAAGGTTAATTGCGCATAACCGATACCGCGAATGCAGGGAACAATCTACCTGTTCTAAAAATACTGCCATTACATCGGGTAATGACGTTATTACTGGGGTTCATCTCAACGATGTTTTGGGGTTCATCTCAACAGTGTCTGAGGGTTCCCCCAATGCCGTTTTGCATTAAAACGTTATCGGTAAACAATTCTGTTGAATATCTTTTTATTATTATTATTTATTCATAGTTTTTTTTCTTTTTTTTTTTGTTGTGTTTGTTTTTTTTTTGTTTTTTTTTTGTAGAACTTTATTGATGCACTCGGGTTGCAAATTAAAACGTGACGTGTCACGCGACAACCACAAAATGGCGACGCATCCAGACTGATGCAAACACATGTGCGTTTTCGTTTTTGCAGATTTCTTGAATAAATTTCATATTAATATTCTCTAAGAAAGGTTTTATTTATTTTCTACTTTCTAACCAGCCTGCAGTAGGAACCCCCTGTTGTATGCTTAAGACGTAAAATATTGCGTGACATCGCTTGTAAACAAAACAAAACACAAACCAAGAAAACAGTTTTACCCTGTTAACTAGATCATTTTTTCACCCAAATGCACTGTCCCAATTCATATGGTACAAAAAATTACTGAAAATTTTAGCGATTTTTGATATGTCCCAATTCTTAGGGTGACGAAAAATAATTATTTTTACAAATTGTAAGGGTGTCCCAATACTTTAGGTGTCCCAATACTTCGGTATATTACGGTAATCGATCATTTGATTTCTGTGTCTGTCACTTCTCCATTTACCCTTAGTATTCAGACACCTCAACTCCTTACCACACTTTATCTAAACTTTGAACAAGTACAAGTCACTACCCGATGTTGTGTCTAAAAATAGCTGAATGAGTGACAAACAGTGTAGACCCTGATGAGATGCCACATTTTGCGGCATCTCATCTGGGTCTACACCATTTGCTTAGGCCTGTCTGGCCAAAAACATACAATAAAGTATTACATATGGTAAGAGTCATGCTAAGACAGACAGGTAAACTTATGACCAAATCTTCAATGATTACTGACTGATTATTGATCACAATGGCAGGACTGATAATCAGATATCTTTTCAGCTCTGATTAGCCAACACCACCCCCAACCCCATCTGGATCCGACCCTGCTTTTTGTAAGTAAGGTATATTGATGCTCCAACCTTTCCTTACCTAAACTCGCAACTTTAAGACTCTTGTTCCTATCCCTGAATTCCTCATCTGAAAGAAGATGGCGTCTCCCATCCTGATCTCCTCCTAGTGCTTTATCTCTGTTCAATCGACTTCTGTCAACATAAAAATAATAATGAAAAGTTTTGAGCTCTTGTTTAATGACACATAGTGTTCCTTTTCAGTCTTTTGGGAATGTGGGCAGGGCCTTCCTAATTGGGAAAATACATTTGTACGCACTTAAATATGAGAAATTGGGAAAATTTGAAACCTACAAAATTACTTCAGACACAACAGAATTCAATTTCAGTGCTCTGTATTATGTTTAAAAGATAATACAGGCAGTTCTTTGTATTTATAACTTAGACTTCATGAATAATACATGTATGTTTATACTGAATTTCTAAGAATTTTTTCCAAAATTTTCCAGTTAGGGAATTTTTCGTCAGCAATTGGGGAAAAAAGATACTTTTTGGCTTTGGGAATGGGGTCCCATTTCAGCCCCAAATTAAGCAGATACGGAACACTGACACATCAGTCCTTTGGCCCAGCAGACACATGACGTCTGTACAACGTCACTGCAAAGTCATAACATTGCATCGATGTTGTATAGACGTCATGTGCCCGCTGGGTGGACAGGGTTGTTTTGTGTTGTCTCCCAGAGAAAGGGAAAAAAAGGGAGAGAACAGCTAGCAGATGAGGGGATATAGAGAAGGATGGGGGAAAAAAGTCAATGACAAAACTATAATACTAACCCTTTCCATGCTGAATAATTAAAGATGCCACACCTAATTTTCAGCCGATCAGATTACTTGTTGTTGATATAAATTTACATACTTAATGACAAACAGTGCAGATCCAGATCTACACTGTTTGAAAGGCAGGGCATATCCGGGTTCAGCAAGACTTGGGCTAACATGCACAGGACTTCCCCTCCTGATGCTAGTGAAACTACAGTCATTCTACCAACCACCCAGAAGAACAAAAAGCATTTGTGTCAACATTTTAGTCTTAATTTTCCTGCCATGATCTTACATGTACATCATTACCTTCAAGTATACTTGAAAACTTTCTTCTGAATCCCATCTGTATACCATCGCAAAAGAAGGCATTTTTTTTCATCCGAGAAGTACTTAATTCTCCCAAAAACGTGTTGTTGGTACTCATTAGAAGTGCCTCACCGAGGCGCTTCTAATAAGTACCAACAATATATGTTTTCATGTAGAAATAAATGGTATCCAAATAAAACTTTTTATCACTTCTCTACAAAAACATATGTTAGGAAGAAATATGAAAAATATCCATTTTGGGTTGAAAAAAGGGCCTTATCTGGAAATATGCTACTTTTTTGTACCTGATAGTGGGTGCAAAGACATGCCTGGAATAAAAAAAAGTGAAAATCATAGCTCCAGATCAGAGGAGTATCCAGAAATATATCCACATTACGAAACATGCCTATTCAAATATATAGGAAATTTCACCTCCAAAAACTGAAAATTTTCAGATAAAAAACTGATATTTTTCATATTTCTGCTCAAAACACAGATTGTGGGTACTTGTTTGATTTTGTTTGTGTTGAGGTTTTACGGCCCAGGCAACCCAATGGGGTCATATCGAGTGTGGTCAGTTTACCTAACCACACGTTTACTGGGCAGGCTTAGTCCTCTAAGCGGTTAACCAGTATTGTGCACATTCTTTCACCAGAAACTGACAACTGCCCTTCTTGAATCAGCGGAAGGGAGAGAATGACCGTAGAAAATATTTCATGATCAATCTCCACGAAAGAATGTTGCAGACCTCGGCGGGGGTTGAACCTGCGACCTCCTGGTCTCCAGTCGGACGACACATCCAACTGAGCCACCGAGGCCGGCTGGGTACTTGTTTGAACGGCCTTGGGGAGGTAGTTCACTTATATAGGGAAAATGGTTCTGACATCTCCTTTTACAATCTATGAGAAAAAATGGGGTACAAAAAATTCCTTGGGAGCTTTACTTCCATGTTTGTGTTTCATTGGTTGCCATGACAACAGTAAAATGTAAACATGGGTTCTCACGACTGCCCATATGACAATGGTAAATTTATAACACTCATAAACTGATATCTCAAAAATTAATGAAGGGATTTGCACCAAAGTTGGCAGTAGCAAATCTTGGTTTGATTTCTACAGTCTTTTACATGAAGTGTGTCTCAGCAAAGCTAAACAGTGCTTATGCCTGTACATTTAGGTTTCCCAGAACCAATAAGGCCTAAGATGGCTTCATAATTTGATTGCAATTATGCCTGGGTTACCACCATTACCTAAATTTCACGTTTCACTGACTTTTTAAATGTGTGTTTATGTTCCACTATGAGGCTGAATAATGCTGAAATTTGACATACAGTAGGAACATAATTAAATGAGGTTCTTATTCTTCTTCTTCCACAGTAAGGTAGAAATCTTCTTAGATTGTTGGTTACCCTGCATATAACTGTGATGCCTGATAAAACAGATAAAATGCCCCACATCCCCAGTTACAACTATGTACATGTTGGTGTTGTTCTTGTAGGGTCGCAGGAGTATTCTGAATCCTACTTGACAGTAATCTTCTTTTTTTTGACTAAATGCTCCTCTATTTTTTTATATATTTTTTTTTTAGACTTGCTATTGATTACTTTGATACTAGCTGTGGCATTATTTGGCTAAGATAACTGTAATGATTTGGGGGTGAGGATGGGAAAGGGGGGTGTAGAATTCACCCATTTGCAATGACTGTTGCATTCAGGCATGCAAGTTGTGGCCCACTGGCATACTTTTTCGTACTGTTTATTACTATTGTTTGTTGCTGACAGCAATAAAAAAAAAAAAAAAAAAAAAAAAAAAAAAAAAAAAAAAACATTGCTTCGCAAGACTTCTGTACAGATCGTGAAACGTACCCTTTATGTGGCCCCTTCTAATTACACGCTTGACTGTTTTTTGTAATAGACTCTGTATTTGTTCCAGAAACAACACTAGAGGCTTCTTTCAAAATAATGACATACTATTTGAAACCATTTCTTTCTTCGCTGCAATAAAAACAATACCGACAAAAACACAGATATCTGACCTTAGATAAACTGGATATAAAAATGAAAGTGGTTGAAAGCGTACCCAAACACCGGTTCTTCATGCCGGTTTTCAACAAACTATTTTTAAAAAATAGACTCCTAACACTACAACTCTAAAATACTTACGAAGCTGCAGCCGCACTTCGGCTAGTCCTAGTCCTTTTAGGTGGAACGGGCGACGTACTGTCCCCTGCACTGCGTCCCCTCCTCGGCATTTTTGTGTATTGCCTTTGTTGACAGAATGTATTTCCCGCCTGTCAGGCCAATCCATCCGAGTGTGTAGAAAGTGGATACGCTTCACTTGAGAAATCTTTGAGGCTCACCGTGGGGAAAATATATCTAAATACACTTTTCGACAAAGTTTAAGTCCTTTAGACCGACAGCTGTTCAGTAGCCGCATGGAAACTTAAAACTAGGCTATTATTTATTCATTTATTTGTCATTTTACCTATATGCAAAATTCTCTTTATTCATTAAATACCTCTCTCTCTCTCTCTCTCTCTCTCTCTCGACTTTACGTAGTTATTGGAAAAACCGTTGACGGTATTATAGGCAATTTGCCTATTTCAGCGGGTTCAGAGGTGTGGGAGGGGGGTGGGGTTAGGGGGTGGGGTTCAGTCGAACCACCTTTTACTCAAAATTTCAATTTCATGGGAAATTTTGGATACAGTTGAAAAATTTGAGATACCGTCTGTATCCTAAATATATCAGTATGTTTTGCCGTTTTTAAACAAATTAAGAAGGTTTAGAATCTCATTAGATATACAAAACAATACTACCAATAAGAATCCAGGTCATTTTTGTCACAGTATTTAATAATAATAATAATAATAAAACAAGAGGACCATGATGGTCCTTTACGCTTACCTGTGCTGAAAATTAAGTATATAGTCAAGATCATTCAATGTTTATGAACATTCATTAATCTGGAGGACATAATTCTAAACATATACATCATTTTATGAAAATTTGGTGTACTTGAATCTCAAAATAATATGCCCTGTATCACCTCATGGTCTAACTGTCCACCAAGTTTCAATCCCATGTAAGGCTCAGGAAGATCTGATCTAAACTGAAGTAGTTGTGCCAATGACAAGGTCGAAAATACCCGCTTTCAGTAATCAAGTGGACGTAACGCTAAAATAACCGAATAATTTGATCTGGACAGTTTTCGAATTTATCCAAGACTTCATCCATGTCCACCTTATCTGCAAGTTTCAGGATGATCCGATCAAAACTGAATATGCTAATGATAAAGTCTAGGATAAAGTCAAATATAGATTGTTGTTGTTTTTTTTGTTGTTGTTGTTTTTTTATAACAATCAGAGACACACGTCTAAGACAAATTATCCGATCTGGCCAGGTTTCAAACTCATGTGAGATTCCATCCATGTCCCCCTTATCTGCAAACTTCAGGAAGATCGAGTCAAAACTGAAGGAGTTAGCCTAGAGGACTAAGCCTGCCCAGTAAATGTGTGGTTAGGTAAACTGACCGCGCTCGACATGACCTCATTGGGTTGACTGGGCCGTAAAACTTCAAGACAAACAAACAGTCAGAAACTGACTTCCGCCTCCAGTGGGATTCGAACCGGGGACCTCGTGATCCAAAGTCGGCAGCGCTGACCACTCGGCCACATGAAAGCTTGAAATAAATAAATAAAATAATGAAATACGGCTTAACATTTTATTATCAAGTGATATAATCAATAGTAATTATTATTCATAATTTCGAAAAGAAAGAAGAAACTAATATCCATCTTATATCTATATGTTAACATTAAAGTAAAATTTTGAATTTAAAACAGTTATAAAATCTGTTATAGGCCATTTTCACTCTTTCTATCTGGTTGAAACCAAATTAAAGACTATTTCAACCAAAGTATATTATTTTATCCAATCAGATTCATTAAAAGTTACATAACTTAAATGAAATAAATTATCTAAGGTTTAAAAGGAAAGGATAAAAATCTTTATAAATCATTTTCTCGCATCGGTTTACCTGATAATGAAAATCTTTGAGGCAATTTAAACGAAATGTATGTGGTTTTATCCCAATATGGCCTACTTGTAAACATATCAATTGAGATTTGAGTCAGTTAAATAAAATACTTACTTTTAGAATTTAAGCCGTATTTGCAACAAATATGATCTTGGTAAAGTAAATAAAAGAACTCAGGAACTGATACAGTCATATTCACATCAAGCCCCAGCACCAAAGGGAAAGACAGATAAATACAATAAAACAGCCATAAAATAAACAGATGGCAAGCAGAGTTGGCAACCCTTTCCCAAAAAGTTGGGAACTATGTTACTCAAACTTAACTGATTATGCAATCAACTTACATAATTTTTTAAAGAAAAACATTAGAAAGTTAAATAAACATAAAAAACGGCCTTGGAAACAAATTACACACTACAGATTAGAAAATGGGAGTCTCAGTTTTATCGAGACTCTTCAATAATTGTTAATTGTCATGACACACTACATGGCAATAAACAAAAAGAACCACAATGAAAGTACCGCCTTAGAACGGTAAGAAATGAATTACTGGGAGCTCAACCTAGCTTTACGGGATCCCAACCCTCGCCCTCAGCTTCCATAGTGGTAAAAATATATTTGTTCGGTCCGTGTGGAGGTCTTCTAACTTATCCATGAATCATTACGGGCAACAGATAAATCACAAGAGTTGTCTTTAGATCACAAAAATAAGCCGGCCTCGGTGGCTCAGTTGGATGCGCGTCCGACTGGAGACCAGGAGGTCGCGGGTTCGACCCCCGCCGAGGTCGGCAACATTCTTTCGTGGAGATTGATCATGAAATATTTTCTACGGTCATTCTCTCCCTTCCGCTGATTCAAGAAGGGCAGTTGTCAGTTTCTGGCGAAAGAATGTACACAATACTGGTTAACCGCTTAGAGGACAAAGCCTGCCCAGTAAACGTGTGGTTAGGTAAACTGACCGCGCTCGACATGACCCCATTGGGTTGACTGGGCCGTAAAACCTCAACACAAAGATCACAAAATAGCAAAATACAAATATCAACCAGATTAATTTAAGTTACCGCGTATTTAAAGACTTCAAAATCGATGTTCACCTATGACGTCTTATAATTGCTCATGGATATTAATGAGGCAGATGAAAAAGTTACGTCTCAGATTTATTTTTTTTATTTTTATTTTTTTTATCTATAGAACTGAATAATATAATTTGATGCTGTTTTCAATTTTGAGATGCTTTCGTGCAGTGCAATATATTAATAGAGAGTTCAAACAAGTTTACTTAAAATACGTTTAACAATTGCAAGTCGCCAAATAAATAATTAAAATAGAAATAGAGATGCCCAGGAAAGACCACAACAATGGAATATTAGCACTCCGAAGTTACCAAAAGACGAGAGGGAGATAAACATTTTAATACTGGCTTACTGTGCCATCACAAAACAACATGCCCTCAATGTTAGAACGAACAAACAAATAGGAACCACAACAGAAGCACAGGAACTAAGCATATGGATTGATGCCGTTTTCAATTTTGAGTTGCTTACTAAAAAGAGATTTTCATTTTATAAGCAAGCATAGATCTTTTATTTTAATTTATTATTATTATTATTATTATTATTATTATTATTATTATTATTATTATTATTATGTTTATTATTATTATTATCATTTTGTTTATGGAATCCAACAGTTAGTTCAGAAAAAAGTGGGCCCGCATCAGAACTTTCGCCTGTGTCGGAACGGACAGACGTATAAATTGCTAAGATAAGCTAATGAAGAAAAGATTTTAGTTAGAGTCAGCAAGACCTGCAATAAAGTAAAATTAGCTTTAATAAGCTTTTAATAACAATAGTACAAAACGACATGCGACAGAGCAGCAACAAAATATACAAGAATTAAACGTAGAAACCTGACAAATTAAGAATCGTTTTAGCGTCATTTACGCATATGCATCTGAAATAACTATTCACAGAAGCAGAAATAAAATACAGCAAATACCAAAATTTTCGGATACATGTTATAGATGGCGTCCCAATGGACAAACATTACACGTACTCATATCCCTAAGATCCTATAAGGCATTGGACAGGACGGAGATGAGGGTGGGCTTTTTATGAGTGTTGGCCCTGCGACTTGCGTCCTGATGACGTTTCAGATACACACAGTTTGTTGGATCCATACCACGGTTGCATCTGGAAAACAGCAGTTTAAACCTACAATCAGTACATAAAACTCACTAACTTTTCATGTTTCACTGATATAGTTAATGTTGACTTCGTTAACTTTATGTTAGTGTGTTTAGGTCAGTTTCTCAGTAACTGTAAGGGCTACAGTCTTGTGCATTTAGGGTCGAAATGCCAAAGCCCTTGATCAGTACATGGCGCTCTTGGTCAGTACATGACCATTACCTACATTATATACTTTAGTGACGCTGATACTTTTACGTTTATCCTGTGTTAATTGTGCTTCTCTGACTTACTTAATTTCATGTTCAGTGTATGTTGTGAAAGAGTGGTTTTAAACTTCGTAAGGCGTTTTTAAAATTTTATCGCAGACACAGTGCCTTGTTAGAAAAATATAGCGTCAGCCTGAAAACATTTCTGCAACAAGGTATATCGGAACCCGAATTTTACGGTGACTTAGTGTACAGATTTAGAAAAATTGTAGGTAAATCTAACTTTTCGGAGCAATTCAGAAAACTTATTAACCGTTATAAAAGAATTGGCTATAGCCTATATATTATGCGGCAGACTGCATGCCTAGTTGTCAACCCAATCATTGTTGATGGCTATGCTTCACTCTTTAATTGCATGACGGCGGTTCGGGCCTCAGACTCAATGATGGCCTCTTCGTAAAACTTTAACCAGTGGGTTGGGGCTTGACGATATGTCTTTGGCTTGGTCCGCCGTGGTTCAACTATTGGTTTTCATTTACTCTGGCATATAGTAGAATTAGCCATGAGTATTCGTCTTTGTTTATTATAGAGATTAATTTGATTTTTATGTTTTCGCTTTGATGCATTGACTGAGTTGGGAGCCTTTATGCGAACCGAATTTTTATGTATTTATGTATTAAGAGTAGCATCGGGACCCAGGATGTAGCTAGCTGTAAAAGTGCTTTAAACCCCCGCCCCCCGCCCCCCCCCCCCCCCCCTGGTTTGCTCTACCGACCGTTCTAAGGCGGTGGTCCCGGTGTTAGTCCTACTCCTTGTTGCTTTGTGGTTTATTCTACGAGGCGATTTGTTGTATGTCTTTCCGTGTGTCATTTTGTTCTTGTGTTTTTCAGTCCTTTTAGTATTGCGATTACCTCGCTTGGGGAAGAGAGAGCTAATCTTAGTGCTTTTCGTACGTTTGTTCGGTTTGTGCTTTTTAGATATGTCGGTTTCCTCTTCCTCTTGGGGTCTGGGAAGGGCTGCGGTTTGTGATTGTGGCACTCCCTGGACTTTTCTCTTACCTTTTTTGCCTAAAGCTCCTTTTGTTCTCCAGCCCAAACTATTTGTTCCCCAGCTACTTTACTTTGATTTAAGCAAAGGGACTTATTAAAGTCCTACAGAATAAGAAGTATCATGAATGAATGTGGGAGAGGGACTGTAGCTATTCGTCATCATTTAACTTTTTCCAATATTTCATGTTTCACTAACTGCGAAGTTTCTCATTAACTACAAGACTTACGGCCTAGATAGATAGCTGTAACAACCATAACTATTTGACTTTGACCTTGACCTACGTTTCAAGGTTCACTGAACTGATAAATTTCTGATAAACTATAATGGTTGCAGTCTTGATGATTGTTCCAATGTGTATCTTGGGAAATGCACGCACTGCAGCCAACATTGCTTATATTTGGCCTCGGTCTATATATCGTGGTTCACTGAATTTGTAAAGCTTTAGGTCTTGACGTTTGGTCTACAGCTGCATCTAGGGACCATCAGCTGTTCAATCCAATTGTCAATATTTTAAGTTGACATATATTTATGGCAAGACTTTTTATTATTTATTCAATAAATCAGATATCTGATTTAATATATAAGATATCCTATATATTGTATAAGATAGCTGATACTTTATACATGATATCTGGCGGTTCGGGCCTCAGACCCAATTACGGCCTCTTCGTAAAACTTTAACCAGTGGGTTGGGGCTTGACGATATGTCTTTGGCTTGGCCCGCCGTGGTTCAACTATTGGTTTTCATTTTCTCTGGCATACAGTAGAATTAGCCATGAGTACTCGTCTTTGTTTATTATAGTGATTAATTTGATTTTTATGTTTTCGCTTTGATGCATTGACTGAGTTGGGAGCCTTTATGCGAACCGAATTTTTATATGTTTCTGTATTCAGAGTAGCATCGGGACCCAGGGTGAAGTAAGCTAGCTGTAAAAGTGCTTTAAACCCCCCGGTGGTTTACTCTACTGACCGTTCTAAGGCGGTGGTCCCGGTGTTAGTCTTACTCTTTGTTGCTTTGTGGTTGGTTCTACGAGGCGATTTGTTGTATGTCTTTCCGTGTGTCATTTTGTTCTTATGTTTTTCAGTCCTTTTAGTATTGCGATTACCTCGCTTGGGGAAGAGAGAGCTAATCTTAGTGCATTTCGTACGTTTGTTCGATTTGTGCTTGTTTGGATTTGTCGGTTTCCTCTTCCTCTTGGGGTCTGGGAGGGGCTGCGGTTTGTGATTGTGGCACTCCCTGGACTTTTCTCTTACCTTTTTATTTATATAAATAAGATATCTTATATGTCAATTAAGATATCTGATATGCTATATTAGATATCTTATATAGGATATCAGATATCTTAATTAATAAATATGATATCTGCTTTATTCAAATAGATTAAATATTTTATACAGTATATTAGATATCTATTATACTATATTAAATATCTTATATATCAGATTTCTAATATAGAATATAAGATATTTTATATACCGATATATTTGACTTAATCAGATATCTCATTTACTGATTGAGATATCTGATATACTATATTAGATATCTTCTATAGTATATCAGATATCTTATTTATGTATATAAGATATCTTATATAACATAAAAGATATTTTATTCGCATTTGCATATAAGATATCGTATTCGCTAATTCAGATATCTTATCTAACGTATAAGATATCTGATATATTATATAAGGAATCTTATATCGTATATAAGATATCTTCTTTAGTTTCCTATATGAGATATCTATTATATGTTAATCAAACTGAAACTGAAGCCTTCCTAGCTGGATGTAATCGAAAAGATCCGAACAGGCTCGATTTGTATTCAATTGCCCTCGAATTAGCCATGCGTTTCTTTCTCTGTCAGTGTAGTCGCCGTGTTTTATTATCAGCTCAAACCTTGGTCATTACGACCTTAGTCAACTCGGATCTATTCCTTGGTCTATTCCATCCTTCGTCATATTGCAACTCTATGAAGCCCATCAACTCGATCCACTATTTTTCGCATGCATATTGTCGCACCTTTTAGTCGAACTGTTGCGGAGGCTAAACTTTGTTAACAGTAAAATCTCCTCTGATGGATACGTTTACATTACATCATGAATCGCGGTCAGGAAACTTCATCGGAGCCAGTGGCTCTGATAAGCAAATGTTGTGTGCGTCTTCCGGAGCACGTGCGGCTCAGAATATAGGGGCTGAAAAAGTAAACAAAAGAGGTAGGTCAGTCACTCGTCGAAAGATTCTGTTTTTGTGGGGTAGTTTTTCTCAAAAAGGAGAATTACATGCTGCTCTCAAGTCTTTTAACAGTTTTCTCCCCTAATAGATAGTTTGTAAATGTGTACGATCTCGTCTGAATTACTTGTGGCGTGGGCTGATCGATGCTGAATAAACTGATCGTCGAAGGTTCAGCGACGCTATTCCAGGTATTTTTTTCATAAAATGCATATGTGCCTATCCCCTATCATACATAGTTACCCCTACCGCTAAAACAAGACCACAAAAATTGCACCTGTGACGTGATCGATTTCATCGCATATCTTGAAACAGAAAAATCCACGTAAATCCACTACCAGAGGCCATAATCAGTTTCTGTGCTTGTTTTGATGAGGTTGTACGTCCCCGTCAAGACAATTAAGAGCAAAAATCAACTGTTACAGCACAGAATAGATGTCCAAAGATCAGAAGAGACAAACGTTGCTGCAAGCTAGGCTTCAATACTCGCAACTGGACAGAGGCTGTCTTTTATAATAATAGTTCTGCAAACATTAGCCCTCAGCTATCAGAGCCGACCGATATATTTAGAGCCGCCCTACATCATCGGTGCCATTGTTTATTTGCCCTCCATTTCCATTAATTTGTTGTCAGTTTTTATTTTCCGGTAAGTGGGGCAGGTCAAACAATCATTTCACACATAAAAAATGCCAAACAGTCCAGACGCATATGCATTTGATGAAAAAATAACCGGGAATAGCGTCGCTGAACCTCCGACGATCAGTTTATTCAGCATCGATCAGCCCACGCCACAAGTAATTCAGACGAGATCGTACACATTTACAAACTATCTGTTAGGTAAGAAAACTGTTAAAAGACTTGAGAGCAGCATGTAATTCTCCTTTTTGAGAAAAACTACCCCACAAAAACAGAATCTTTCGACGAGTGCCTGACCTACCTCTTTTGTTTACTTTTTCAGCCGCTATATTCAGAGCCGCTATATTCAGAGCCGCACGTGCTCCGGAAGACGCACACAACATTTGCTTATCAGAGCCATTGCATCCGATTATGAAGTTTCCTACCCGTGTGAATGCATAGAAAGAATACATCTCACTTTCTTTAAGCCATGAGTGCCAAGAACGGCCTTGTTTTAACTGATGATTTTATTGGCATTTTATGAATTCAAGCGTTTCGATTTAAGGATTTTAAAGTTTTATACATTCTTATCTGGGTATGAGAAAAAACCAAGAATGCAAGTGCATTGAAAGTAATATGATAGTATCGGGGAGGCACCATGTCATTCAATGTGATTTATGTGGTCAGTGGTATGTAATGCGTATCATCTGCGGGAGCGACAACTGTTTGGTGTTGTTTTCATTTTCCCTCCAATTTATATAAGATAGCTGATATACTGAATTGCTGAAACAAATAAAATATCTGATATAACATTCATGGTATCTTCTTTAGTACATAAGATACATCCTGTATAAGATATCTTATATAGGAAATAAGATATCTTATATAGTGTACTGGATATCTTATTTAGCATATAAGATATCTAATTTGACATATAAGATATCTTATTTGGTATATACGATATCTTATATAGGATATAAGATATTCTATTACCTAAAGAAGATATCTCATTTAGTATATCAGATATCATAGTTAGTATATCAGATATCTATATTGATATATAAGATATATTATTTAACAAATATGATATCTTATATGGTAAATAAGACATCTTATGTGTGGAATTAAATATGATATCTAATATGATATATCAGATATCTTATATAGGATTTAGGATATCTAATATAGGATATAAAATATCTAATATACTCATTCAGACATTTTATATCCTGTATTAGATATCTTATATCCTATATAAGATATCTATTTTGCCTAATAAATAATAAAACAGCTTGCCATATATATTTTATAATTCGGCGCAGTTTTGTCAGTCTCTCGTCATCTATTTATTTCTCGATACGGAGTCGATCACCTCATCGTTTCGTCTTCCGTATAAAGGTCAGGAGTCTTCTTAGACTTCTTAGACCTCAGGCGAGTGAGTAGCTAAATTTTTGATTTAGCAAACATCGAAAAAATAAGGGCTGCGGTTCTGGTGTTCAGAACACAGTAAAACGTAGGATTCCATAAATGACACACTCCAAAAAAATGGGCTTTTCATTGCCCCTCGACAACTCATGTTTGATTTTTTTACTTTATGGGTCACATATGGGTAACGAGTGCCTGAGACATACGTTAAGTTTCAAGTTTCCTATACGCTATAGTATATAGAGATACAGTATTTAGCTTATATGAAAATTAAAACAAAAACAAAACAAAACAAACAAAAAAAAATATGTGTTTCAAGAACCTGTATTATGGTGCTGTCTCTCTAGTTTTATTGACCAATCCAGTTACCCCTATGGCATAATGATCAAATGTGATTGAGTAGTTTAACCCTTTCATCCCTGCAAAATCAATACAGATACCTCTGCAAATCGTGCAGATTCTGAGGAGAAAGTTCGTTACGAGCCGTCTCATCAGAATCTACACTGTTTGCCATTGGCTGGTTGGTTGGTTGGATGGTTAGTATAGTTTTCGCCGTATCCGATGCACCTCTTGTAGAGTAGTATGTTATGATTTGATAAAACAGTTGTTTTTTTTACATCCCACATTTAAAACAATGTACAATTCTCCATCGCCGTATTTACAACCTAAGAAAGTCTCTAAAATAACCAGATTAGTTTGGGTGTACCACGGCTCTCGTTATTGCATGCAGAAGCATCTACGCAAATCTACACAGATTTTTTTTTTTTTTTTTTTTTTTTTTTTTTTTTTTTTCTATTTCCTTTTCTTCCGGAAACGATTGAAAGCCTCTTATATCTTTCAGTATATAGTGTATAACACAGTCTTCTTGCGTAGAAAATGACCTCAGGAACAGTCTTGTGACTGACCAGTCAGTTTTGATTTTTAATAATGTGTCCTTATCGTTCATATCTATGTCATTATCTATAAGACTATATACAAAATATGTCTTCATGATAAATAACCTTACCTGGAGATATATTTATATGCATTATTTTTTCAAGCGATTAAACTGATATATTTCCCATAAAAATTTTTATGATGCTAATCACACCTCCTATGGGTGTCACCGGCACACACAAGTTTATCATAGGATTAAGTTGTCTTAACAGTGAACAAATAGCCCAGAGTGTATTAATATGCTTGTCTTAAAAGAAATGTCTTGACTGTACAGCTCTGTCTATCTGATGATATATGTGAGCTTTGTAGACTGGTTTCAGACTGCTGTTTTAATTTGATGCACTAGACTAAATCACCGATATTTGACAATATTTGCCAGTATGCTTCCTGACGTTTTAGGAAAAAAAATATCGTTGTGTCCAAATGTTTTATTGGAATCATTACATAAAATAGCATGGTAAAAACTGACAGAAATTGAAGGGATAAAACGAAACACAACTAGACTTTTTTAAAACGCAATGTGGTATTGGTCTACAACGGGTACATATCTGAAGGTCGTTTTCACTTTGGAGGGACTCCAACTTTAATAACAGCAGTAAAATAAACCAATGTAACATTTAATGAATATTAACCCATTTATGCCTTAAGAAAGACATTGGCAAATAGTGTAGACCCAGATCAGACGCATCTGATCAAAGTCTACACTGTTTGCATTTAGGAAAGGAATTTCTTTAAAAAGTAGTGTCTATTTTTGCCATAATAAAGCTATTTTGTGATTCAATCTATTCTTATGTCTAGTGGATTTCTACCCTCTTAAACTGAATGAGTTCATTTGTGATTTAAGGGGTGTCTGCCATGGTTTAATTTATTACTATTTCGTTTAAAAAAAAGAAGACACATTTTCTTTATGCAAACACCATTGACCCTGATCAGAAGTTCTGCGGCGTCTGATCTTGACCTGCATTGTTTTCAAAAGTCGCTTTGTTTTGGATGCTAGGCACACAGCTCGTAATTCATTAGATAAAGGAAATATCAGTATATCGGACTAAATAAATCATATGTCCATTTAAAATTAAATTAAATTGTAGGTTTTTTGTTTGTTTGTTTTTTTATTGGCTGCGCATCCGCATTTGTTAAACCACTATCCAAAGACACTTTTTCGCTTGCCGCGGCTCAATATTGTTTTATTCTGTAATGTATTTTCGAGCTGTCTGCGCCTTGTCGCCCGAATATGTGCAAAAACAACTTCTAAATGTTTCTAAAATGAAACGTTTTATTGCGAATTTCTGTTAAAAAGACAGTTTCAAAAATTGTCATCTAACCGGGGAAGTATTCTAACCCAATTACTGTGATCATGGCAATATCAACACACGTCACGCACCAGTGGAGACGCGTAATCATGTGCTCTGTTGTAAATTTAACATGATTACGCTTAGCACTCTGGGTAATATTTTCAGCAAAAAGATTTTTCTTATTTATCCTAGAATCAGGTTTTGATATTTGATGCAAATAGAGATAATTTGCATAAAATGTCAAATCCTGTTTTCGAGGAAGAACATCATCAATGTGTCATCTCTGCTGAATTAGCCCAGAGACTGGTAAAGGTTAATGAGATATTTGGTTTTGTATATTAACAGTCGTCTTTGTTTTCGCTTCAGCCAATACGCTTAATATTTTAGTCAGAGTACATAATTTCCAACAATTAAATTCTAATTAAAAGACAAATTTTCTACAATTCATCTTTCTGCTTAGCGCAAGCTCAAATATGTCTGTGCATCAGCACAGTCTTATCATACTGTTCGTTGCGTGTTCTATGGATAGCCAATGGCCCGAAGCCTCATGCCAACAGCAATTACTATGGTCAGACTATGCCAACGCATGAGCTGATCTGAGTCTTTTGTGATTATCATTTTTGTTGCTTTTGCTTTGCTTCGGTTCAATTTATTGCGCCTAGTAGCCTAATCCACAACTTAATTATCTAAAGCAGTCGTGTGCGAGCAGGTAATACTCAGATCAACAAGCATCTGATTTGATCCGTCGCTGGTTACATGAGCTTTCTATAATTTTCATATTATCCATAAATGATAGGCCTATTAAAATGATATCGGCATCTCATTTGTTGGATTTTCAGGCCACGAGGTGGCCAAATATCATAAAATATGTTTTATTACTGCTGCTGCAGATTTGAAAAACGTTTTTTTTTTTGTTTTTTTTTTTGTTTTGTTTTTTATTTATTTATTTTTTTTTTTTTTATTTTATTTTTTATTTTTTTTTTTTTATTTATTTTTTTTTTTTTTACAATCAATACCCAAACAATTACCTGTCCGGTACATGATTTGTGTCAGCTTACTATGGCAAACCGTTTTACTATTTATTATGCAAAATAGATATCTAATATATTATATCAGATATCTTATACAGGATATATGATTTCTAATAAAGAATATAAGATATCGTTGATGCGCACGTGATCGATAGAATGACATAAAGTAGGCGGGGCGGTATTTCGTTGACGTTCTTCTCGAGGTGGTGTCAAATCGAAGGGTAGCTATGGTAAGCCGCTTTACTATTTATTCTATAAATCAGATATCTTATATGATATATAATATTACATAAGATATTTTATATAAATACGATATCTTATATATTATATAACATATACCTACCTTTCATGCCCATTAGACGTCAATAGGTAAGCCTGACGTTTCTTGATATTGGTCTCGTCTGGTGGTTGTTGGGAGTGGGTTGTAGCAAGCGGCCTCGAACTTACGTGGATGCCTTTTCCAACACTGATTAAGTATTGAAGGAGGGTGCACGAACAACATTTTCGATGAGCGAATTCCAAGTGTTCACAACCCTATTACTGAAAACTATAGGAATGTACCGACAAGTAAATACTCAAAACAGCCAGTGCATATAAATGACACATGCTCAAATCCAAACATTGTATATAACACAGTCAGCATGTTTTCCATTTGTATGCACTGACTGTAGGAGTATATAGAATGTACTTTGATGTTTCCGTTTTTGAAGTAACTTAGAAATACCGGTTTTTCGAACTTTTGTGGTCATCGTGGCCATCGTTTTAGAAGATAGTCGTTAGGAACATTCCTTTCGCACTTTAGCTGTACCTGCGGTGCTTTGCACCAAAAAGTCGGTCCTACTGATCACCACAGAACACCGCAAGACACCGTAGGACACCACAGGACACCGCAAGACACCTTTATTTACTGTAAAATACCCACCAAATGAAATAAAAATGCCTTTCAATGCATAAAAATAATAAAATAAACAAATATTACTTATATTCCAGTCTCTTATATTGGCCAAAGATACCTTATGTCTTTGGAGTACACATACATTGTATTTATTATCGGAGGTCGCTCTACCTGTATCGGACACCGCAGGACATATTTATTTACTATAAAATACCCCCCAGATGAAATAAAAATGCCGTACAATGCATAGAAATAATAAAATAAACAAATATTACTTGTATTCCAGTCTCTAATATTGGCCAAAGATACCTTATGTCTTTGAAGTACACATCGAAGTTCGCTCTCTACATGTAATGGACACCGCAGGACATATTTAGCACAGATACCTATTAGTAATATCCATACACGCGTAAAAAGGTATAATATGAAAACACAAAAGCGGCTCATTATGGAACTTATTTAATCTGGATTTAATTTAAAGTTCCTTATTACAAGTTTCAACATGCTCATTTGTTAAACTTGCTGAATTATGGTAAAAAGTCCGACCGCTCTTATGTTTGTCCGTGCGTCTGTCCAGCCATCCATCCATCCATCCATCTTTTTTTCTAATTTGATATCAAAGGTTACAAGTATAATTATCTTAAAACTCTTTAATGTCTGAAATTACTTACTATGAGAACATCCGCAAGCTTGTTTGCTGATTACTTAATGATGTACTGCCTAATCCGTTTAAAACCAACAAATAACAACCACAAAGTTGATGATGATATTGTTTATTCTGCGAAGATGGTCGTTTTAGTTATATTTCTATTTAAATCATATTAAAAGTATACAACTATTAATCTAGATTGAACATGAAATCCTGTAAATTAAATTTTGCACAAAAGAGCAGCAATAATTTAACCTCACCCACCCATCAAATATTCATGTAATCAAAGCTCAGGACTTAATTATACTGGTCACTTAGGATGAACTATAATCAGCTCCGATTGGCACCTAAGCAAATAATTGCACTCAGCATATAGCCACTGAAATAGACAATGAGGTAGAGGCTGTTGAGCTACGATGGTCAAAAGATATTGAATTCGGAACCGATGATGAAAAACCTTTGACTAAGGCCATTGATTATGTCTTTCCATCAGCCACACGATTGCTATGTACCAAACATTTGAAAGACAATGTCAACCATTATTTACAGAACAATGTTGGAATCGAGAAAGGCTTAAGGGAAAATGTTATGAGCCGGATCTTTGGTGAAGATGGCATAACTGATGCCAACTCCACCATTGATTTCGAATCAAGATCTGAAGACCTCAAACAGTCTATGCATGAAAACTAGCCAAGATTTGAAACATACTTTGACAAATATTTAAAAGACAGACTGAAACAGTATGTTTTCGAACCATGCAGAGAGGACTCAGTGAGAAAAAACTGGACGAATAACAATGCGGAATCAATCAACAATATTCTCAAATTGGCTGTAGACTGGAAACCCCAGGGAGCTAGGGAACTCATTGAAAATATTTACTCCATCACAGAGCTCCATTTTCTTGATTATAGAAGCGCGCTGCACGATGATGGGAAATACAGACTTACCAAGGCTAATTCCCAATATCGTGTAGCGGATGCTCTGTGGCAGTGTAAATCAGAAGCCCAGAAAAAAGAGTTGTTCCTTAACTTCCTGAAAGACTCCAAGACACGAAAAAGGAAATACATTGAGTCCACAGATGGGAAGTTCTCTGTTGTGGCAAAAGCACAGACAAAGGCCACAAAGGCAGGTCAATCCAAACGGCCAAGAAATGAAAGGGCTATAAGCAAACGATGATTATGGTTGAAGCTGTGTTACAGAGCATGGTTCAACCATCGCTTTTCCTCGTCGGGAGCACATCTTTTTGACTTGTTGGAAGAAAAGCCTTAATTAAGCATTCAGGCAACAAATATAAAGGGGATTTAATTCTGGTGGGACAGGCGAAAATTTCAGTATCAATGAGCCATAACAGATATTTTTTCAACTGCAGATACATGCTGGAACCTCAAGCCTAATTAAAGCTTTTCTTCAGTTTCCATATATGTTTTTAAAGTCAATTAGATCTATACATGTGTAAAAATTAAATGACAATAAAAAGAATAGCAATAGAAAAAAAAAATAAAAAGAAAAAAAAATCAAGAAAAAATACAAGAAAAAAAAAACAAAGAAAAAAATTAGCATAAAAAATAAAAAAAAAAACATACAAACAAACAAATAAACAACAATAAGATACAAAATAAAAAATAAAATAAAATAAAGAGGCTGGTAAATGGCTGTCATCAAAATGTTTGACAATTTTGGTGATAGCAAGTCCTAGTCACATAGTCACACCTCCACGAGTCGCAAATTGAATTGCAGGCATTTGCTGCTGTGCAATAACACTTGCGCGGTGCCAGCTGGAAACTAAGGATAAAATTTTATCGTTAGATAATATTTTATCCTTGGGCTAACGTGACAGGTCGCATATAATGTAAAATGAAAATAATTTTGTAACAACAAACCATAGAAACAATTTCCAATGTTTAACACTGTGATATTCATTGATATTCATACTGAGGCAAAACCATACCATATTGACTAACTTTTTTTCACCAATGTCTATTCAAAGTACTATAAAAGATATAAAATACACTTTTACACATTTTTCAAGTCAAAATGTATCAGATATATAGAAAATAAAGGTGTCCTGCGGTGTCCTGTGGTATCCTGCGGTGTCCTGTGGTGTCCTGCGGTGATAAGAGTGACCCACAAAAAGTCACATGATCAGTAAAATGGTGGCCAGGAAAACAAAACTCGTCTATGAAAAATGATTAATTATTTCCACGCTATAAAATAAACAAAATAAGAGGTCTGTGTCGATATTCGAGTTTAATAATACTAATTTTCTTGTAACCAAACATTTGGTAATCTTTTTATCTTTATGGTCGAAAGGCCAGTGGATAAACTTTTCCCAATCCGCCCCTATTGTCGTGTCATCATATGTTTTCGACGGTCACCTGTTTCCGACAACATCTAGTTACTGCCACTCACACAGTAAATTAAAGCAAATCAACAGGTAGTAAAATGCCTTGTTCAATTTTAGAAGTATGGAGAGGGATTAATGTGCCCAAATACTTCTATAGGTTATGGAGTATCACTATGCAGAGATGGGTCCACTACCGGGGTCCAATACATGCTTGCAGCAAGTGGGGAAAGCACAGGCATGTGTTCTAAGAAGAAAAAAAAAAAAAAACACCTAAAGAGGATATTTTTGTCCATAAAATAAGTGCCTGTGGAGAAACATTGGACATGATTGTACTGCCACTGTTAGTCTGAGTCTTCTCTGTCGTTTAAGTGGCTTTTCTTTATTTTGATATTTATCACTTACCATCAGAGCAACTTAGCTATCGAAAATGCAGAATTTTCCCAACCAGCCCTGGCTGAGCACTTTCAAAGAAAATTCTAAATATCATCTAGCAGATAGCAACATAAAATTTTAGAATAAACAAAAGAAACCAATTATACAATAAATTAAGTAATTTGTTTCATTGGAAACTTGCATAACCAGCATTTTCTCTATACCTGGCAAAGTCTACCTGCTTTGCCTAGACTGTACATGATAAAAGCCAATTTGTTACCCCAAAATGTCAATTATTCATTACGAAATTTTTCAGTCATAAAATATTAGTTTGATAATCCTTAGTAGCTATCTACGTTACAAATTAATTTTCATGCCTCGATTTTGGTGAAAACCCTCATTTTAGATAGGACAGGAAAATTCCTGATTTTCATTATAGGAGTTACTCTGATGTTAGTGGCAAATATCAATGCAAAGAAAAGCCACTAAAACAGAGAACTCGGATTATTCCACTGTCTCTTATCTCTTCCATCCATTTCCTCCCTTTCTCTGGGAGATGACACAAAATTACCAAGATGGGTTGAAGTGCCATTAAACCACCATACACCACTATAAAATGGCCTTGCTGTGACTGCCAGTTTTTATAACAATGGTAGAGCAGTTTGCATTTTCACAAAATTCAGCCTCATACATCTTCATCTTCCAATTAATTAAGTGCATGACCCGTGGGCATAGTCACATTGTACATTGTGGTTAGTACCTGGATGGGTGATCTCAGTGCTTGACTTTGTAGAAGATCCAGCAAACATTACTCTTTGTGGCGATGGTGTGCTGATGGAAAACACCACTATCCCCGCCACTATTCTCTCTGGACTCGCTTGCAGGGTTTGGTGTCCTTGGCAACATTGCATAGGCTCCTTCCTCCAGTCTGTAATGTGTGTAGTATTGATGACTTTGGGGCAAAGTCAGGAGGAAAGGGGAAAAATGCGATGGATTAGAGATATAATTTTTTTTTTTTTTTTGCAAGTTGGCAGCCAGCTTTCATGGCAATGCCGGTAGAGTGATCAATTGGTAATGCTCGATGCTTGTCTTTGTGGAAGACCTGGCAAATGTTAGACCACAATAGATTTCCACTGCACAGCTAATGTTGGGTAGATATATGGGATAAATATCTTGACTACCGCGTATATTCAAGTTCATCAAACATTCAAGAATAATAGCAGAAAATGGGATTGTTCTGGGAATTCAGCTGTTCCAGTGAGTACCAGCAAATACCGGTATGTTTTGGTGCAGATAGAAAGTTATAATAATTTTCTGAAAACTTCCTCTATCTGGAGCAATGTTGTAGTACATATATATTGTTTACTTTCAGTGTTGGTGTTTTCCATTGAACAAATGAATGAAGAACAGATAACAATGAGTGCACAGGAAATTACTGAGTACAGAACTGTGGATGAAGCTCAAGTCCCTGTGGGTTCAGTGACAGCCCCTCGACGCCGGACAGTACTCAGCAAGCATGGTACTACTGTCCGTGAGCCTCGCTATGATGATACAAAATATGTTGCTGATGACAGTTATGGATTTTTGGCTTCTGTATGTATCTTAAGTTTTATTTTTATGTGCAAAATGTTTTGGAAGTAATTTCAAGTAAATAAGCTGCACCATATGAAAATGTGTCTTTATTTATAGCAAACACACATTATAGAGCGGCTGACAACATACTCAGGCACCTAAATCTGGTGCCTTGTAGCAAACTTCGTTTTATCTCGTTTGCCATCTTGAATTTGGCATCACAATAAGCAGACCAATAAAAAATAAAAATGGTAAATAACTTATTGATAAACAGATTTAAAGTTGCTTTTGAATAAATAATAATAAGCTCTACTGAATTTAAACAAAAAAACAAAATGAAAATAAAAAAAATTACTGAACCTACCAGGTGATCTCATTTGACCCCGGTGCATGAGGCTAACTGTTTGTAAACAAACTTCTGTCAAATCTTATACATAACAGAAAAAAAAATAGTTAGCAGAGTGTGTTTGCATCAAAGGCAGTGTCTTTATTTCATATTAGTAGAATAATTAACAAGAAAACAAATAAATGGTGGGATCATTGCTACTGTACTTTGCTGTCAAATTTACAAAAGTTTGACTTTTTTCATTCCACTAAAGTTTTTCTAAACAGTTTTAAAAAGGTACTAGTTGCAGATTCCTTCATCTCTTAGCATATTCTGTCAATTACCCATAGTGTTTTGTTGATTATAATCGATGATCAGTTGAAAGTTAGTGTCAATTCTACTAAACAATTGTGTTTAGTGATAATTGATTATAATTGAAAACATGTACTTCTGATCCCTTTTGAAGTTTCAGTTCAAATTTTGCAACTTTGAAGCAAAATATTTGCTATCTCACAAACTGTTTATCTTAAGTATGTCAGAGATGCAAAGCAATAGTGTTTGTACAACAACTGGAAACATACAGCACCACTTAGAAATTTATTTCAGTGACTTCAAAAATGAATGTTATGTCTGAGCCTGTTATGATATGGGTATTGGAACTCAAAGCATGCATGTAAATAATAAAGTATGTTTTTTTGTTTGTTTTTTTTTATAATTTTTATGGAGTATAATGAAAGTACCCAACCTGTCTAGAGTAAAAGCTGGGTTTTCATTTTATTCAATAGCTTTCGATTATAATCAATAATCAGTCTGATTATTTTCAATGATCGATCATGAAAAATCCTATAATCGAACAACACTATTGTCAATACAGTCAATGACAGAACATAACAGCCAAACTACCTAAATTGCTTTTAACATGTAAACATTTGGGAAAGACATAATAGCAGATTTTTACAAAACCAGACCAGGTAGTAAAATGGATGGCTCAGTTTTAGGAGATGTATGATAAAGAGCTAAGGTATCCAAATACTAGCATAATTATGGTATACTCAGTTTGTCGGCATTAAGCACTTGAATTTCTGCTTTTTGCTTGATGGGTGGTGATTGTCCAAGAATTGTTTTAGTAAATGTACCATATTTACCCTAAATGTTTGTACATGGTATCTCCATACCATTTTATCTTAAAATTTGAACAGATCCATTTGACTACCTGGTGATGTGACTGAATGGCAAACTACACTGTTTGCTTGGGCATACCTCTCCAATTATTTGTTAACTCGAGAAAGCCTTTACAAATTTTAGAAAACAAATACAGAATGATGTAACCTTTTAGGAAACTATTTTTTCATTTATTTTAATTTGGCAGGGAAGAGATTTTGAGCCTATGAACATAACCCATAAATATACAGATCAAGAAAAGGAAACTCTAGGAACATATGAAAGCTTTGACTATCTCCCTTCTCACAGTGAGATCTACAAGACATGGATTCGAAGACAAAAAATCTCAGTGTTAGTATCACTATTTATGTTCATTAGTTCAACCAAATTGTATGTATATTTTTCTTATTTGTCCATGAAAATGTGTTATGAATACTCATTAAAAATGCCTCAGCAAGGCGCTTCTAATGCGTAACAACAGCATATGATTTTATGGACAAATAAGAAAAATACTTATCTGAGTGCTCTTTTTATCTAGAGGTCTGCTTTATTCATACTCCCATCTACTACACATTACAAAAATAGTTTGAGTGCATAACAAAATGTACAGCTTTAGATCGTTCTATCAAGTCTGCATGCTTGCATTATTGCAGTAAATTGGTCTCAGGCCTATAGAATCCAATAATTCTGTAAGTCAACAGTGAAAGCCCTACTCAGATGCATTGATGCACACAGACTGATCTGGTCCTTTGCTGTCAGCATATGCCCAAAGACATCTTTTTGTTTGGGCAGCTCATATTTGGATGCCATAACCCTTGTCCTGCTGAACCCAGATATGTCCAGCTTTTGAAAACAGTGTAGATCAGTTGGCTTCTGAAGAAGCCAACTGATCTGGATCTGCACAGTTTGTCTTTCAGTATGTGAATTCATATCAACAATCTGGATTAAGTAATCTGATTGGCTGACAGTTAGAAATGGGTGTGGCATCTTGTATTCAGCATGACAAGTGTTAACTCCTTACTGTATTTATTGTAGCTCTAGGTAAGGTGTTTTATTTTATTTTATTATTTTTTTTTATTTTATTTTATTATTATTTTTTTTTTTTTTGCTTTTTTTTTTTTTTTTTTTTTGCTTTTTTTTTAATTTGTTTTTTCAGGCAAAAGGTACCAATATTTTACTTATTTCTCCATGAATATGTAAGTTGTGGGTACACATTAGGCTGTAGTTTCAGCAACATGTAAAGCAAGAAACTAGTATGATCTGTCATATGAAATTGTTATATTTCATTAATTGGCAGCACTACAATGACTAGTCTCCAGTTAATTGTTTGATCTGCATAGCAGTATGAAACAGATTCAGCATAAGTTCCAGATATGTGGAGAAGCAAAGCAGATATGATACATACTTGTATTTTTCTGCCATGAAAAGATATTCTGGGATCTTATTTCAGCCAATTATGAGTATTTTCTTCTCCACAATAGCAGTTGACTTTTTATGGGAACAAATTGTTGTGATTTCCTGATTTTGGACATTTTCATTGTCATACATTTTTGTGATTTTACTTCATTTCCCTTCATACACCTATATAAATTTTACATATTTGCTATAATTAATTTTCACTTGTATGTCAAACATACAAAATAAGTCACAAAAGTTAATACCACAAATGTTTGTTCAGTTAACCCTTATCCTGCTGAACCCGGATATATCCTGCCTTTACAAACAGTGTAGATCCAGATCAGTTGGCTTCTGAAGAAGCCAACTGATCTGGATCTACACTGTTTGTAAAGATCTGAAGAAGCCAACTGATCTGGATCTGCACTGTTTGCCATCAAGTATGTGAATTTATAGCAACAATCCGGATCAAGTAATCTGATTGGCTGAAAATTAGAAATAGGTATGGCATCTTAATTTATTCAGCAGGACAAAGGTTAAATTGAAGTGTGCAAAGCTTTGCTGCTATTTTGGCATCAAAATGTAAGATGTATTTCACATCTACAAGATAGGATCAGTTTCAATCACTGCCATTTAACCAATTTTAGACTGAATAAACACTCTCCCCCCCCCCCCCCCCCCACCCCTTAACCACTCTCCACACACACACAGCTCAAACAGTATATTGGAAGAGTCTAATTTCAGTTTTAGGAGTGTCAGGCTATGTGATTTAAATATTCCTAAGGAAAATGGCTAAACTATCTGCAAACATTGGAGATGCTGATCAGAGGCTGCATTCTGCGACATCTGATTAGGGTCTGCACTGTTTGCCATTTACCCTTTCTCCAGACTAAAATGGGTTAAGATCAGATATGTCTCTGCTTCTGTATAACTATCTGGATGTGTGTTTTGGTTTCAGTTACCAGTTTGACATCTGGCTTATGATGGGTTTAATTGGATTTGCAACTGGTCTTATTGGTTTCCTCCTTCATCAGCTCATAGAGAAAATTGCTGACGTCAAATGGGAAATTACTCAGAGATATATTGAGGTACGTCCTTGATATAGATCCAGGTAATATGATTTTCTTTTTTATCAAAACATTATTGACATTTCTCCGCAAAAACATTAGAATTGCCACAGCAAGGTGCTTCTAATGAGCATCAAGAACATGTTTTTGTGGAGAAATAAGAAAAACATGTACACCACAACCTCTTTATAACACGGTTCGTTATAACATGGTTTGCTATTTTGCATCAAAATGTAAGAAATGTACACCACGACCTCTTTATAACACGGTTTTGTATATAACACGTTTCAAAGATGGATCCCAAAAATGTATAGATTATATTGAAAAATGACCATAAATGGTCCAGGTAATATGATTTTCTTTTTTATCTAAACATTATTGACATTTTTCCGCAAAAACATTAGAATTGCCACAACAAGGTGCTTCTAATGAGCATCAAGAACATGCTTTTGTGGAGAAATAAGAAAAACATGTACACCACGACCTCTTTATAACACAGTTCGTTATAACACAGTTTGCTATTTTGGCATCAAAACATAAGAAATGTACACCACGACCTCTTTATAACACGGTTTTGTATATAACATGTTTCAAAGATGGATCCCAAAAATGTAAAGATTATATTGAAAAATGACCATAAATGGTCCAGGTAATATGATTTTCTTTTTTATCAAAACATTATTGACATTTTTCCACAAAAACATTAGAATTGCCACAACAAGGTGCTTCTAATGAGCATCAAGAACATGTTTTTGTGGAGAAATAAGAAAAACATGTACACCACGACCTCTTTATAACACAGTTCGTTATAACACAGTTTGCTATTTTGGCATCAAAACATAAGAAATGTACACCACGACCTCTTTATAATACGGTTTTGTATATAACACATTTCAAAGATGGATCCCAAAAATGTATAGATTATATTGAAAAAATGACCATAAATGGTCATTTTTCAATATAATCTATACATTTTTGTTTGGATATAACACGGCTGTTTAACTAACACGATTTATGCTATGGACTCCAACAATATTGTTATAAAGAGGTTGTGGTGTATCTAGAAACTCCTCTTATCTCAAACTATGGGCCCAGTCAAAGGAACTGTTGATTACATCAACAGGAAGTGTTGAAGAAGAATAACACTTTGAATATGGTAAATTTCCTAAATTTTCAAAATTTTTATTCCATACTTTTTTGACCTAATTTTGCTTTTTATGCAGTTGTTTCTGAAAATACATATTGGAATGCCAGACAGTGTAGACCCTGATCAGACTGCTTCTGCAGTCTGATCAGGGTCTGCACTGTTTGCATATGCCATTTTGAGAGAAACTTTGGTGTATAGAATTTAGGACATACACCATACAGTATTTAATGTTGAAAAGTTATACCTGTGCAAACTGTAGATTCAGCTCAAACTGGTGCTTTAGCAGTGGTGTAAAATTCTCTCAAAACTTATTCGCCCTTATGGTCTAAATTTTATTTTTCATTTAGATGCTAAAAATGAAAAAAAAAAGTGAAGGAAGTTCTGAAAATCTCACTCACCCTGCCTTAAAATTTACTCGCAAGTGCAAGCAGGCGAGTGAAATTTTACATTCCTGTTTAGGGTCTGTATTGTTTGCAGTTCAGTCAATATTGTTTAGACACATCATTGCAATTGTTCAAAATATAAGGTTGGTACAGTAAGGAGTTATGGGATCCAAATTATTACATAGCTCTTGATAAGATGCTTTTTCAGTCCAGAAGTATTGATATTTTTCTTAATCTTATTTCTGCACGAAACCCACATCATACATTTTCATGGAGAAATAAGAAAAATATTTACCTGATACATACTCTTATCTAGACCTATCCAAATATTCAGCTTACTTATACTACTAGTGAAGTAGGTCCTACTGCAATGATTGATATGAAGAAGGCAAACAGAATTATATGGAAGTAGGTGTGTTGAGGAAATGGTTGACGTGAACTAATGACTTACTCAGAACCATGCATATCTAATATAAATCAAAATGATGAAAATGCTGAAGTGAAGATGGTGGTTGTGGTGAATGGATGTACCTGAAAGACTTTGTAAACTAAGATGTCAGTTTAATTTTGTGTCAGAGATTTTAGTTAAGCTTGTAGGGGAAGGAGGGGGAGCAGTGGGGATTCCGTCAACTGTGCTTTCTAATTTATGTAATCTCTATTTCAGTCTGGTAACTTCACAGTGGCCTGTTTGTTTGCAGTTGGCTACAGCGTGGCTTTTATTCTCTTCAGTGCTGGTATAGTTATTGTAAGTATACAAGTTGTAATACAACATACACATGGTTAAAAAGAATAACAAAAATAACCTGAATATTACATAGGTCAAGATAAGAGTGGGTATCAAGTAAATATTTTTCATATTTCTCAATGAAAACATATGTTGTGGGTACTCATTAGAAGCACCTCGGAGATGTGCTTCTAATGAGTACCCACAACATATGTTTTCATTGAGAAATATGAAAAATATAGATACTTTTTGGTTGAAAACGGTGCTATATCAAGCTATATCAAGAGCTATGAATATTACCCCAGCTTCATCTGGAACTGTACGATATCTAAGCCGGCCTTGGTGGCTCAGTTGGATGCGTGTCTGACTGAAGAGCAGGAGGTTGCGGGTTCCATCCTCGGGGATCAGCAACATTCTTTCGTGGAGATCGATCATGAAATATTTTCTACAGTCTTTCTCTCCCTTCCAATGATTCAAGAAGGGCATTTGTCAGTTTCTGGCGAAAGAATGTGCACAATATTGGTTAAACGCTTAGAGGGCTAAGCCTGTGCAGTAAAAGTGTGGTTAGCAGACCATGCTCGATATGACCCTATTAGGTTGACTGGACTGTAAAACCTCAACACAAACAAACAAACATGATATCTTAAGAGAATGGATACACTTGCTAGTTTTTCTGCCATGTTTTAAAAGGGAGACAACTTTTTATGATTTCCTGTTTGCTTTCCTGCACACTAAGCCCTTTTTGAAAAGGAATATACTCGAAAGAGGAACAGGAGTAATTATTTTCCTTTTAGAATAGACTCCTTTTCCAGAGGAAGACAAAAACTGTTTGACAGAGTCGCTGCCCTGAAAGTGTATCCATTCTCCCTAGGCCAAATAAAAACAAATATGTGTATTTCAGGTTACATTGAATTTTAAAATATGGATGGTTGGTTGGAAAATATTTTTATTTTGTTAAAAGTTTTTATTTGAGGTTAATAGGAAAACAATATGGCTGTACAGGGAAATCCCACAAAGAATCTTAAAAAAAATTAAGGTTCAGTGGTGAAAAATTAGGACGTCTTACAATACTTACTCTAAAATAAACAAGTACTTTTATCCATGAAGTAATGTGCCTAAATCATTGATCATGTGATCGTTGGATGTCAGACTGTACAGACCCTCCTCCAACTACATGTACTCAGTTTCTGGGTCTACACAGTTGGTTCAGGCATATCTTCAGGGTAATTATGTTATACATGTATATGCAAACTGCATAGACAAATTTGGCCTCCTCACTCATGGATCTACTGTGCCTTCAATATCTTTCAGAAAGACGTTTTTAGCCTGGCCTTCCATTCTGAATAGAAAAACTGATTTGTGATTGATTTAACTTATCAGGAGCCATTTGTCTTTTCTGTTCTTGTGCTTTGTTTTCAAATATGTACTGTAAAATTAATTTTATAGTCTAAAATGGGTCTTACCTATGCAATTTCTATAGTAAACTAGATTTTTTGAAAATTCGTTTTAGAACATATTTTCGACTTTTCTTCAATGGTTTTAAATTATTGATGTTCTGTAACAATATTGTAAAAATTTCACAAATTTTGAACAGTTGGAAATTGTTGAAAATCTGCATCCAAACTACCTACCCTATCAATTTTTAGATTATTTGCAGCCAATTTTACCATGGAAAAAAAGGAATTTTTCAACATTTTTCAAAACCACTGAATAGAATAAAACTTTTTGTGAATACCGTAGGTAGATACAAAAAAATGGTTTTGCTTTGAATCATGACAAAAACTGGCTAAGTTACTCCTTCAGAGTAAAGATCCATGCAAAAACAACTTTCTTAAAGATATCAAAAGCAGAGTAGGTAAGAGGAATATCATAAGAAAGGTCTTTTATTTATTTCTCCATTAAAATGTATGTTCTAACTTCTACATACCCATTATAATTGCACTATGAACAGGTTTTCAAGCAGATATTAGAAAAATATTATCCCTGGTCCTGCTGAACCCAGATATGCCTGTCTTTGCAAACAGTATAGCTCCAGATTAATTACATATGTAGCTTCTTTGTTTGTGCGTCTGTGGTGGAAAATGTGGTGTTTGTTCTGTCTTTATTTGTTCATCTTCTCTCCTTCTTTTGGTGCCCCAGTAGGGTTGTGCTTTGTGACTATGGCATTTCCTGGGTATTGTCACATATTTTTTTCTGTAGAAGCCATTGTTTGTCATTAACCCTTGGCATGCTGAATAATTAAGATAGCATGCCCACTTGTAATTTTTAGCCAATCTGATTACAACTCTGGTACTGCTGAACCCATATATTCCTGTCTTTGCAAACAGTGTAGGTCCAGATCAAAGAAGCTAACTGGTCCCAGTTGTTCAAAGCTAACGATGTTGTTAGTTAACGATTCGTTAAAATTAACATCAAGTAATACGCAAATATGCTGAAATTTTTTGCTGAAAAAATGTGAGTAGCTTTTGCAGTGCAAAAGCTACTCACATTTTTTCAACAAAAAGTATCAGAAAATTGTATATTGAATCCACTAAAACAGTTAACGAAATGACCCTTAACGAGCTTGTTAAGCTGGCGATGCTTTGAACAACTGGGCCCTGATCTTTATCTGCACTATTTGGCATTTACTATGTGAATTTGTACCAGCAATCTGGATCAAGCAAACTGATTGGCTGACAATTAGAAGTCGGCATGGCATTTTAATTTATTCAGCATGGCAAGGGTTTTTAAATGCTGTACTTATTAAATTTGTATACATGTACTTTTCAAAACTGTTTATTCCATAAGTACATGTAACTCCACTAATACTTTTGTAACCTGTGTAGATGTGGGTATTTTTATGTATTAACATTTAAATTTGTCTGTTAACTTTTGTCATGCTGATTAAATTAGGATGCGATGCCCACTTCTAACTGTCAGCCAATCAGATTACTTGATTCAGGTTGTTGATATAAATTCACATACTTACTTACAAACTGATCTTGATCTGCACTGCTTGCAAACATATCCGGGACCAGTAGGACCAGGTTTTACAATATAACGCTGATGTAATATTTCTCTTACAGTATCTTCGTCCTTGTGCTGGTGGTTCAGGTATCCCAGAAATCACTGGATTTTTAAATGGTACAAATGTACGACATATCTTCAACATTAAGACAATGGTTGTAAAGTTTTTCTCTTGTGTGGCATGTGTGGGTTGTGGTCTTCCTGTAGGACCAGAGGGCCCTATGATTCATTTAGGGTATGTATAGTTCATTACTTGTTCCGTATCAGTTACTAAATATAGAATTTGATTATCTGGCTTTTGAAAATTTAATAGATGTGCTTCAGAAAATCAGTATAATCAGATAATCATTTTTAGCTCGCCTGTACGAAGTACAAGGAGAGCTATTGTAGTCACCCCGGTCGTTTGCATTTGCGTTTGCGTTCCCGTTCCCGTCACACTGTGTTAAAGTTTTTCAAATGCTTATATCTCAACAGTCACTCCTCACAGAGGCATCAAATTTGGAACTTAGGTACCTTGGAGGGTCTTCTGAGATTCCAAGAGAATAAACCCCTGGGTTCATGCCCCTGGGTGGGGCTAGGGGTCAGACTCTAGGACACCTTTGTAATACTGTGTTAAAGTTTTTCAAATTCTTATATCTTGACTTTCACTCCTCATAGAGCATTCATATTTAGAATTTGGGTACCTGGAGGAGTCTTCTGAGATTCCAAAAGAACATACCCCTGGGTTTATACCTCAGGGTGGGCCTTGGAGTGGGGCTAGGGGTCAAAATCTAGGACACATTTGTAAAATCTTATATGCCTGCAGGTTATAGACACAACTGGTTATACATCAGCTAACTATGTGACATCGGTTTAAGTGTAAGAGAGTGAAGGTCATGGTGACCTACATTTTACGGTCCAGCTCACCTAAATTTCACGGTCCAGTGATTTTGCCTTATATCTTGAATACTATTTGTTGGATAAATGTCACACCTGGGATATTACTTCCATGTGACCCAATGAATGACCACTTACTATATCTAGATCATTGTGACCTATATTTCATGGTTCAGTGATTTTGCCTTATATCTTGAATACTATTTGTTGGATAAATGTCACACCTGGGATATTACTTCCATGTGACCCAATGAATGACCACTTACTATATCTAGGTCATTGTGACCTATATTTCATGGTTCAGTGATTTTGCCTTATATCTTGAATACTATTTGTTGGATAAATGTCACACCTGGGATATTAGTTCCTTGTGACCCGATTATTGACGTCAAAATATATCTCTGTTGGTGTGACCTATATTTCATGGTTCAGTGATTTTGCCTTATATCTTGAATACTATTTGTTGGATAAATGTCACACCTGGGATATTACTTCCATGTGACCCAATGAATGACCACTTACTATATCTAGGTCATTGTGACCTATATTTCATGGTTCAGTGATTTTGCCTTATATCTTGAATACTATTTGTTGGATAAATGTCACACCTGGGATATTACTTCCATGTGACCCAATGAATGACCACTTACTATATCTAGGTCATTGTGACCTATATTTCATGGTTCAGTGATTTTGCCTTATATCTTGAATGCTATTTGTTGGATAAATGTCACACCTGGGATATTAGTTCCTTGTGACCCGATTATTGACGTCAAAATATATCTCTGTTGGTGTGACCTATATTTCATGGTTCAGTGATTTTGCCTTATATCTTGAATACTATTTGTTGGATAAATGTCACACCTGGGATATTACTTCCATGTGACCCAGTGAATGACCACTTACTATATCTAGGTCATTGTGACCTATATTTCATGGTTCAGTGATTTTGCCTTATATCTTGAATACTATTTGTTGGATAAATGTCACACCTGGGATATTACTTCCATGTGACCCAATGAATGACCACTTACTATATCTAGGTCATTGTGACCTATATTTCATGGTTCAGTGATTTTGCCTTATATCTTGAATACTATTTGTTGGATAAATGTCACACCTAGGATATTAGTTCCTTGTGACCCGATTATTGACATCAAAATATATCTCTGTTGGTGTGACCTATATTTCATGGTTCAGTGATTTTGCCTTATATCTTGAATACTATTTGTTGGATAAATGTCACACCTGGGATATTACTTCCATGTGACCCAATGAATGACCACTTACTATATCTAGGTCATTGTGACCTATATCTCATGGTTCAGTGATTTTGCCTTATATCTTGAATACTATTTGTTGGATAAATCTCACACCTGGGATATTACTTCCATGTGACCCAATGAATGACCACTTACTATATCTAGGTCATTGTGACCTATATTTCATGGTTCAGTGATTTTGCCTTATATCTTGAATACTATTTGTTGGATAAATGTCACACCTGGAATATCAGTTCCTTGTGACCCGATTATTGACGTCAAAATATATCTCTGTTGGTGTGACCTATATTTCATGGTTCAGTGATTTTGCCTTATATCTTGAATACTATTTGTTGGATAAATGTCACACCTGGGATATTACTTCCATGTGACCCAATGAATGACCACTTACTATATCTAGGTCATTGTGACCTATATTTCATGCTTCAGTGATTTTGCCTTTTATTTTTATTACTATTTCATGGAGAATTGTCATACCCGGATTATTATATCTATGTGACAAAATGATTTACATACAAATACATCTAGGTCAGTGTGACCTATATTATATGGCTTAATGATAAAAATGTTACAATATAAAATGTACCCAGCAGGCGAGCTATGCTGTCCTACGACAGCTCTTGTTTTTTTATTTCTTCACTGAAACAGGTTAGCCACAGCATGCAGTCTGATCAGGGCATTTGCACTTCTTATACAGATTCATTTATCAGATTCTGTAGAATGTATCAGTATGGTACTATCATTATTTAGTGGATAATGTCCTGTCATAAAATTATATTTCCACATATCATATAACACTCAATTACTGGTGTGTAAAGTTTTGATGCCGACTGTGACAATTTTATGATTTCTATCGAAAAACTGTTTAACTTCTATGGCCATAATATTCAGTCATATGATTAACAGAATCATACATGTATGGTCATTTCATATGAAAAAGCTTGTTTCATAAATTTCAAATGAAATGACCACTCATGTAAGAGCCTCTTTATAAAAGAAATGGACTTGCCTCCTGGCAAATCTGGTTCTTGGCTGTCCACTTATGTCCTGAAGAGACCTTTTCTCTCATGGCATGGCTTGGATGTTTTAACATCTTATTCAGATTCTTAACCCTCTCAACCCTGAGTTTCTGAAATAGACTTTTCCATCTCTGCATTTGAACACATCCATTGCTGCCAAAAAGGTGACAGTTGTAATTCAAGAACAGAATGGCAAACAGTGTAGATCCAGATGAGATGGCTCATATGAGCCATCTCATCTGGATCCATACTGTCTGCAAAAGTGTCTGTCTTGGTCTACAGGGCTGAAAGGGCAACTCCACAAAAATTGTTTCTGAATCTCCAAATTATCCTTGCATTGATTCCATTGAGGTCCCAGACCTAATGTTTTCCTGGAGACATGGCTCAGTGAGACAGTTTTTAAGAGAATAATAAGCATGCTTTTATGTCAAGAAATAACAAGAATGCCAACATTTTAAATTCAATAAGCATTTAACTGGTGTGTTTTTTTGTCCAGTTATAGGGACATCTGTAGAACTTGCATAAGTAGACAAAATGGGTAGCATTACTTTTCAAAGATTCCTATTTTTACATGCTTCTTTTTTTTTTATCTTTTCGTTGTTTTTTTTTTTTTTTTTTTTTTTTTTTTTTTGCAATCTTTAGTTGCAAATTTATTTGTTGGAGAATCTGTTTTATGTTTGTTATTTATTGAAGTCACTCTTTGTCTTTTTTTCAGAGCCCTTGTAGGAGCAGGGCTAAGCCAATTTAAATCAGAGACTCTACGAATCAAATTTCCTATTTTTGAGAGGTTCCGCACCTCAGAGGCCAGGTAATTACATGTACTCCTAACAGTTTGTCGCTTGTCTCCTGACTGAGACGTCTTTGATCTAATCCTTTTGCCTGATAGCGTAAGGCAGGACTGTGGAAATACTATGCCCAACTTCTCCCAACTTGCCCTATTTCACTGAGGACAAGTAAGAAATTTCAAGTTACTTATCCTGGGACAAGGACTTCATATCTCTAGCTAAGAAGAGTGGAAGAAAACCTATGTTGTGGGTACCCACATAGGTTTTCTTTGATAAATAAAAAAAATGTTAATTTTCGGGCAAGTAAATCTTTGTTGAACAAGTGGATTTTGACAAGTGAAAAAATCTGGTAAGTCCACAACTCTGCATAATAAGGCATAAACTTTTAAGTGTAGTGAAAGAAATACTATTGATATTATCTCTCAGGATAAGTGGAGTATCCAGATAAATAGTTACTTAGTGATGCATTAAAACAAATGAGGCACATCTAATGAGTACCCACAGCATATAATTATATTCTTGGAGAAATAAGGAAAATGAGCCAGAGCATGCAAAACCTACAAAATGTCATGTATGCCCAGTGAAGACTCGGATCAGCCTGGGCATCCGCCCAGTCTGATCAGAGTCTTCGCTGTCTGCATGAAGAAAGCTTGGGTCCTTGGCTACCTATTGAGTGCACTGCAAAGACTCTGATCAGACTTGGCAGATGCCCAGGCTGATCTGATTCTTCGCTGGGTGCACATGCCATTTTGTAGGTTTTGTCTGGCTGGCTCAGATATCAATTGTTTTATCTGGTGCTATGGATATGTTGTAAAAATTCAAAGAATCATCATCACCATCATCATTTCTGAGTTTAGATGACTATGCAAAATAAACAAAGGTTCTTTGAGCTTATATGGAATGTTTAGTCTCAAATCTGCAGGCATATTCACGCAGTCCACACATGACATACACATTAAGTAAGCTAAAAAATACTACATGTACAACTTCCTGTTTTTTCCTAAGGTTTGAATATGGCTATATTACTAACCTGTTGATGATCTTTAAATTGCTGGATGAGTTGCAAGCTGTGTAGACCCTGATGAGACCACATCCTGCAGTGTCTGATCTGGGTATACACTGGATGCTCAGACTTTTCTGTCCAAATTTTAACAGTAAATACTATATCTTTAGTCTCTGTCTCAAAAGAAAACCTGTATTTTCATTGGCTTTAGACTTGTGTTCAAAACTCATACAAGAAAATTTTATTACACAATGTAGCTTGTTATATCCATTAGTAAAATGACACTGTAGAAAATGTCACATTGTTTTCTTAGATTTTCACTTGCGAATTTGCCAGATTTTCATAAAAGTATGGTAAATGTCCTAAAATTTCCAACACCTAAGTGTCTGACAAAATGGCATATGCAAATATTGCACTCAGATCAGACTGCTCCAAAGGAGCAGTCTGATCAGCATCTTCACTGTTTGCCATTCCACTAAGCACTTTAAGAAACAGCTGCATAAAAAGCAAAATTTAAGCAAAAAAGCATGGAATAAAGTTTTTGAAATTTTAGGACATTTACCATATGCATAATATTATGGAAAGGTATTTTTTGCATGATGAAATATGCTGATTAATTACTATATTTACCCTAAATATTAGGACAGTTTGATCAGGGTCTACACTGTCTGCCATTTGAGCACAACAGTTTAGATGTCTTAATAAACTTGCTTAATTTGTAGGATAAGTATGGTAGATAGTTAAAATGTTTGAATATTTAGGGTAAAGATGGTACAATTTATGTATTTTCCAGGAGAAACTTTATATCAGCAGGGGCTGCTGCTGGAGTTGCCTCAGCTTTCGGAGCACCAGTAGGAGGGTTGTTATTTTCTATGGAGGAGGTGTGTTCCTTCTGGACTGTGACATTGTCCTGGCAGATATTCTTCTGCTGTATTGTGGCAACTTTCACCACAGACCTTTTCAATTCAGCTTTCACAGATTTTGAATATACAGGAAGTTTTGGTGCATTCAAAACAAACAGATACATACTGTTTGAGGTAGGTTTTACAAGACCATACCCTCAGTCAAGGGTCCAGATAGGTTGATAATTTTGTTGATAACTGAGGTAAATTTTGAACTGAACATATCTTGTTGGTTCTTATTGGAATTTCTTCACGGAGGCAATTCTGGTCAATACCCACAATGAATGTTGTTGTTTTTTTTTTTGTTGTTGGTGGTGGTTTTTATGCCCCCCCCCCCCCATTTTCAATCTGGGGGGTGGGGGGGCATATAGTATCACTTCTGCCCATACGTACGTCCCGTACGTAACACTTTTGGTTTCCATGCGATATCTTTTGAAAGGATTGGTATATTGGATTGAAATTTTATACACAGGTATATAATCATAAAATGTTGGTCAAGTTCGATTTAGGGTAAAATCCATCAATTATTTTGGGAGTTACTGCTCTTTTCAACTTTGAAAAATTTTCAATTTTGAAAAATGGTTTCCATGCAATATCTTTTAAGAGGATTGGTGTATTGGATTGAAATTTTGTACACAGGTATATAATCATAAATTGTAGGTCAAGTTCAATTTAGAGTAAAATCCATTTATTATTTTGGGAGTTATGGCCCTTTTTCAAAAACTTTTTGAAAAATGGTTTCCGTTCCATAACTTTTGAAAAGATTAGTATATTGGATTCATATTTTATACACAAGCATATAATTATAAAATATAGGTCAAGTTCGATTTAGGGTAAAATCCACCAATTATATTTGGAGTTACGACCCTTTATCAATGTTGAAAAGTAGTTGAAAAATGGTTTCCATTCGATATATTTTTTAAAAGATTAGTGGTATTGTATTCAAATTTTATACACAGGTATTCAATCATAAAATGTAGGTCAGATACAATTTAGGGTAAAATCCACAAATTATTTTTGGAGTTATGAAACTTTGAAAAATGGTTTCCCTTCCATAACATTTGAAAAGATTAGTTAATTGGATTCATATTTCATACACAAGCATATAATTATAAAATATAGGTCAAGTTTGATTAAGGGTAAAATCCAAAGATTATTTTTGGAGTTATGGCCCTTTATCAATGTTGAAAAACAGTTAACAAATGGTTTCCGTTCGATATCTTTTGAAAAGATTAGTGTATTGGATCCAAATTTTATACACAGGTATATAATCATAAAATGTATGTCAAGTTGGATTTACGGTAAAATCCACCAATTATTTTTGGAGTTATGGCCCTTTTTCAACTTTGAAAAATGGTTTTGGTTCCATAACTTTTGAAAAGATTACTGAATTGGATTCATATTTTATACACAAGCATATAATTATACAATATAGGTCAAGTTTGATTAAGGGTAAAATCCACCAATTATATTTGGTGTTACAGCCCTTTTTCAACGTTGAAAAATAGTTTCAGTTTGATATATTTTGAAAACATTAATGTGTTGAATTCATATTTAACCAGAGCTCCAGATAAGGATGCGTAAAACGTGATGACGCATTGTTTTTGGCCTATTCACATATTGAAAATCAAAGAAAGGGGTTGCAGTTACGCTTTCAAATTTCCCTTCACGCATTCGGTAAAATGCGCCAGGCATAAACCCGGCATACAATGAGACAAATAATCGAGCACGTCGTTTCATTAAGTTGACTGGTAGTATAAAAATTAATTGATAAACAATGCCGCTTATGCAAAGGTAGTAGACCCGTCAAATAAAAAGATTTGTTTTAGTAATTATACCGGCTACTGAGTGGTTTTTCACTGTTAGAGCTTAAACCAGACCAAAATGGCGTAGGGAAGACGTAAAAGTCATTGAATAGAGAAAGCAACCGGAGTTTGTTTGAATTCTTTACGAGAAATGAAAGCGAAAGCTATCCAAGTAAAATCGTGCGTAGCATATTGTCAGACATCGTCTCTGCATCAGCTGACAAAGCGAATAAAACCAGGTCAGACCAGCGGCATCATGCATCAGCTGATGATAAAAGGCTCGAGAAATGGAAACTGAATCACCCGTGGTTAATTGTTGTTCAAACGGACAGTGGGGTCAGATTGAAATGTTCCCTTTGTTGTGAGGCTAAGGTTAACAGTATATGGGCAGAGGAGGGCTCTGGCAATATTCAGGGCCCAGTTGTTCAAAGCATCGTTAGTTTAACAAGCTCGTTAAGGGTCATTTCGTTAACTGTTTTAGCGGATTCAGTACACAATATTCTGATATTTTTTGCTGAAAAAATGTGAGTAGCTTTTGCACTGCAAAAGCTACTCACATTTTTTCAGCAAAAAATTTCAGCATATTTGCGTATCACTCTATGTAAATTTTAACGAATCGTTAACTAACGATTTTGTTAGCTTTGAACAACTGGGTCCGGAAAACTAGTGTCACTTGTCATTCTCAAGCTACTGAACACAGTAAAGCTGAACTGTTGATTATGAAATATCCACATCTGTAAGACTGAAGACACTGATTCAGACTATAAGCCAACAGTGAATGAAGAAGAAAGAAAACTTTTTCGTACTGTTTTCTGCTTGGCCAAAAAGCTTCAGCCGTCTGATATGACAAATACATTTTTGCATTGGCAAAGCCTAAATGGTGTAGACATACAATTTATAAATCTGAGTTGGGATTCTATCAAAGACATCCAAAGTTGCATAAGTGACACCATCCAAAGATCTATTACAGAAGCAGTTGCAAATTGTCAGTACTATGGAATTCTTCTAGACGAAAGCACAGATATTAGTGTCCAGAAACATTTGTCTATTTGTATCAGATATGTTCATTATGGAGAACCTGTTACTAAATTTTTAACCAATGTCAGTCTTGTTGATGGGAAGGCCCACACAATAGTCAGTGTTACAGTAAAATGTTTAGAAGACTTTGGTCTTCCTCTTTCTAACATGGTATCTCTGGCAACAGATGGTGCGTCTGTTATGACCAGAAAGAAAACAGGTGTTGAAGTTCAGTTAAAAGCCAAGTATTCCCCATTTTCAACTCAAACACATTGTATTGCACACAGACTTAATTTAGCAGTTTCAGACTCAATAAAAAAAAATGAAGTGTTCAAAACAATGAAAATTAAATTTGAGAGTCTTTATTATTTTATGAGTGGCTCATCAATCAGGGCCCAGTTGTTCAACGCATCGTTAGCTTAACAAGCTCGTTAAGGGTCATTTCGTTAACTGTTTTAGCGGATTCAATATACAATATTCTGATATTTTTTGCTGAAAAAATGTAAGTAGCTTTTGCACTGCAAAAGCTACTCACATTTTTTCAGCAAAAAATTTCAGCATATTTGCGTATCACTCAATGTAAATTTTAACGAATCATTAACTAAGGATGTCGTTAGCTTTGAAGAACTGGGCCCAGAACCACACAACTGAATAAAACTGCAAGAAATCGTGGATGAACCAGATCTGACAATCAAAGAACCTCACTGCATCAGATGGTTACGTCTACGAAATGCAGTATTAGCTGTGAATGAAAGTTATGGTGCATTACTAGCTATGCAGTCCAGTTTTTTGCAGCAGAGGGCAACTCTCAGGCTAAGGGCTTATTAAAGTACTTCTCACAGTATAAGACAGTTATATTGGTATCATTCGTACTTGATGTTCATGAAGTTCTTGCTATATTGAGCAGTCAGCTACAGAAGAAGAATTTTGTATTTAGTGAGTATCAACCACTGATAGATGCTACTTATGCAAAACTTAGTTCCTGGGGGAAAATGAAGGTGCTGCTGTAAATGCTATGAGGAAATGTATTGAGATCAGGGTTGAAGATGACAAGAGCCATGCTTATTTATCTGGTGAAAAGTTGTCACACTATTCTGAAAATACAGAGATGCATGTGAATAATGAAAGAAAGGAGTACATATCACATCTGAAGAAAAACTTGAAACATAGATTTAGAAAAGAAAGTGAAATGATAAATGACCTCAGCCTGATACTTTAGCCCTCTGTTATGCAAAGATCAAATCGAGGGTTGAGCGCAAGACTATAGTAACTCAAACATATTTTTGAAACCCTTGTTTAGGGGCAATTTGGACCCCTTTGTAAACAATGCAAATTTAGGTGCCATTGCTCATACGAGCAATGGCACCTAAATTTTCATTGTTTACAGAAAGAAATGTTGTAATCTTCATAATGCCTTCATGGTGAGGAGATTAGGTTTGGGGAAAAACAACTATCTGACTTACGCCAGTCTTGCGCTCAACCCTCGAAATAATGAAGAACTAGAAAATGCAATTGAATGTGTAAGCTCATTCTGTGGCTCAGACAAAACATGTCAGATAGTGCATGGTAATCTCGTAGAAGGAGTGACTGAAGAAGAGGAGACCTTTGATAAGCTTCTTGACCAAGATAAACTGAAACAGGAATGGCCATCCCTTAGAGAAATGATAAATGGGTCTTACAAGGGACTGTCAACTGAAGATCTTTGTAAAAGGGTCATAACCTTGCACCAGGAAATATTGCCTGAATTTTCAAAACTTTGCAGAATAGCTCTGTGTTTATAGTTGTAACTTCAGTGGAATGTGAGAGAAGTTTCTCTGCACAAAATAAGATCAAAAACAAATTCAGAAGTTCACTGAAAACTGAAAATCTTAACTATTTGATTAACATTCACATGAGTAGTGAAGACCTTGAGACCTATACCGGTAATCCAGTAATGGCAGTAAAACTCTGGAAAATAAAAAAGAAAAGGAGGAAAGGTAGACTTTTCCAGCCATGTAAGGCAAGGACCTTGAAAGAAGCAAAGAGGTGTTAAAAGCTCTGAAAACCCTTTTTTGTATATATGTTCAGTTTACCAATTTTATTGTTATATTCTGACTGATAAAGACTCACTGACTCTAATTCAATGATGAAGAGACAGTTTTCTATAGACTTATCATGCTGTATATAACTTATGTAGAGCTGACTATTTTTATGAGAATTCTTGATGGCTGGTGAACAGAGAAAGACAGTACAGTACATCTTAAGTAAGTTCCCCTTATCATTAAAGGCTGTAACATCAGCATTGATTTTAATTGGAGGGGTCGTTTACTCATTGCACCAAAGATTAGGGGGTGAAATACTCATTACACTAAAAGCTTATCTGGAGCTCTGTTTAACACACAAGTATATAATCATAAAATAGAGGTCAAGTTCCAATTAGGGTAAAATCAACCCATTATTATTGGAGTTATGGCCCTTTTTCACCTTTAAAAGATGTTTTCTTTCCGATAGTTTTTTAAAAAAGATTGATTTGTGTATTGGATTTATATTTTATACCCAGGTATATAATCATAAAATATGGTCAAGTTCGATTTAGGGTAAAATCTGCCAGTTATTATGAGAGTTATGGCCCTTTTTTCAACTTTATTTTTTGCAAAATACCTGCATGTGGGTGAAGAAAATGGCCCTGCGCGGGGGCATCTGTGTCATACTGACACATTTCTAGTTTGTTCTTGTTTTTTTTTGTTTTTTTTTATTTATTTGTTGTTCTTTTTTTGTTTTGCTAAAACAAAAAAATAGTAAAAATGTCTGAATGCTGCCTTTACCTGGACCTGTGTAAGCTAAGATTGTGTCTTGTTTGATATGGAGAGTAATCACACATTACCATATTCGCCCTAATTACCATCTTGTGCACTTAAGTTCTTTAAAAAATCACCAGAAAAACTTGTTTTAAAATATCCTCCTAATATTGGTATGCTTTAAAGAAAGATCAGCAGAGAACTTCATGAGGGGTGTATTTTTCTGATTTTACAAAAGCATAACACTATGTTGTTGGCACTCATTTGAATTGCCTTGACTTGTGGAGGCAATTTAAATGTGTACCAACAACATATGCTTTTATAAATAAGTAGATACATGGCCTGTAATCTGAAGACTATGAAATTACATATAGGGGTATGTGCGGTAATTGGATCAAATATGGTATTAGTTCCAGCTGGAGCTGCCTTATACCATACGAACTACACTGGAACAAAACACAGTACACTGGAACTTCATTATAAGATAGTTCATTATAAGATGGTTTTGGATATAAGACAGGTTAACCCTTTCATACTGAAGAAAATTAAGAATAAATAAGGTTTTCGCCCACCTTCGATGAACGATTGGCTCGATATAAGTGAAATATTCTTGAAAGGGCCGTAAAACCCAAATCAAAAAAAAAAAAAAATAAGAATAAATAAATTAAGATGCCATGCCCACTTCTAATTGTCAGCCAATCAGATTACTCAATCCAAATTGCTGATATAAATTCACATACTTAATGGCAAACAGTGCAGATCCAGAGCAGTTGGCTTCTTCAGATTCAGAAGCCAACTGATCTGGATCTACACTGTTTGCAAAGACAGGGTATATCTGGGTTCAGCAGGACTAGGGTTAATGTTGGACCCCAAAAGTGTTGTGTCCTAGCAATAGTGTTATAAAGAGGCTGTGGTGTGCTCTAAATTGGTCCAGATAGGTTGATAATTTGTTGATAATTTTAGATATTACCCTGTAGTCTGCCGTGGGCTCCCTTGTGAGCTCAAATAAACATGCATTATTTGAGCCTTATTGTTAAAAACCTGCCTTATATGATATGAAAAACACTGGGACAATCCTGTCAGTGGCTATATAACTGAACTGTGCATGTCCAGAAGGTTTTAAAAACAGATCGAGCAACTATTGACATTTATAATTGTAATTTATTTATTTTGATTTATAAAATATCATTGCATTTAAAATTTCTTGTGTTACAATACATGTATTTTAGTGTAGCATTACATAATGGCTTTATAGAAATTCCTATATTTAATGCAAACAGTGTAGACCCTGCTTTCTGTGATGTCTGATCTGGGTCTACACTGTTTGCCAATGTCCCTTTTATGGGATGCTAGGCTTAAATGGGTGAAGGTTAATGTCCTTAAATTTCATATTCTTTGTCTAAATTTTGCTTTTTATGCAGTTGCTTCTTAAAATACTTATTGGAATGGCAAACAGTATAGACTCTGATCAGAGCTATCTGATCTGGGTCTGCACTGTTTGCCTATGCAATTTTGTTTGAAACTTTGGTGTATGAAATTTTAGGACAATTACTATAGAGTCTTCACTGCAGGCCCATGTTAACTTTCTGATGTTTTATTAGATTGATTCAGGTGTAGACGTTAACCTGCTGATGTTTATACCAACAGCTGTGATAGGAATTATTGGAGGTGTACTGGGGGCATTGTTTACAATCCTCAATCTCAAGATGACAAGGTTACGGAAGAAGTTACTCAGTCAGATCAAAAGAGAATGGGTACAGAAGCTGATCAGAGTTCTAGAACCAGCACTTATAATGGTAAGAGAATAATTCCACCTACAAAAATATAAGTGAAGCTACCCAGGAAATGCCATAATCACGAAGCTCACCCTTCCCAAGTCACCAAAGGAAGAAGAGTAAATGATGTCATTCACAAAGGAAATGTGATAAGTGATTGTAAATGCAATCCCTGAAACCAGCTGATTTAATAAAACTCTATCATACTTTGCCTGAAATGAACATGGACGAATGATTTTTTACCTGATTTTTTACTAAACCTATTTAAGCCTAGTGTCCCATAAAAGGGACACTGGCAAACTGTGTAGACCCAGATCAGATGCCAGTGAGAGCAGCATCTGATCCGGGTCTACACTGTTTGCATTAAGTTCAAAAATTTCTACAAAACATGATAGTTATAAAAACTAACCAGACACTCCTTATATAGGAAATGGACCTGTCCAAAGAGTTGATAGAAGAGTCCACTCAGCATAAATAGGTTAAATAAAGGGCTTGACATATCATTTAAAATTGTGAACAAAGGAGACGCTTTATAGGCCACACACTTGGAATTTTTCTTCTTAAAGTTTTACATTGCAATATTCAAGTTTTATTTCTCCTGGGCCCAGTTGTTCAAAGCTAATGACATCGTTAGTTAACGATTCGTTAAAATTTACATCGAGTGATACGCAAATATGCTGAATTTTTTTGCTGAAAAAATGTGAGTAGCTTTTGCAGTGCAAAAGCTACTCACATTTTTCAGCAAAAAAATTCAGAATATTGTATATTGAATCCGCTAAAACAGTTAACGAAATGACCCTTAACGAGCTTGTTAAGCTAATGACGCTTTGAACAACTGGGCCCTGATTGCATGAAAGGTTTTAGCTGATACTTGGAATTCATTAGATACTGGTCCAAACTTTTGCTACATCTTGCTACACTTTAAGCTACATCTTCTCCCCCTCATTGACCTTGAGCTGAAGGTCACAGACTAGAAAGTAATATTTCATAAGATTGGCAAGTGCCAGTGTAGGTGAGAACCCTGTCCTGTTAACAAAAGTATTAGTAAAGACACCCAGGAAATGCCACAGTCAAGAATCACAGCCTTTCTGAGGCACCAAAAGGAGGAAAGATAAGGAACAAACAGTGAAAAAATAAATGTCATATATGAAGCCACTGATGCATGAATAAAGAAGACCTGCAACAGAGGAACCATCTTGGAAGGGCATAAAAGCTATTGAGGGGGCTTAAACCAGTTTTGCTCATGCAAAGTCTTGTTTAATAGATCAGTAATGAGCAAATGGCCATTTCAGCTATGCATTTTGTTTGCTGATAGAAGGATATCATTTGAGATGGATAAACTATTTCAGTAGTTAATTGTTGTAGTTGTCAACAGATCAGGGCCCAGTTGTTCAAAGCTAACGATGTCCTTAGTTAACGATTCGTTAAAATTTACATCGAGTGATACGCAAATATGCTGAAATTTTTTGCTGAAAAAATGTGAGTAGCCTTTGCAGTGCAAAAGTTACTCACATTTTTTCAACAAAAAATATCAGAATATTGTATATTGAATCTGCTAAAACAGTTAACGAAATGACCCTTAACATGCTCGTTAAGCTAACGACGCTTTGAACAACTGGGCCCATATTTTTATGATTATTTCAGGTGATTGTGACAGTATTTTCTATCCTTATTCCTGCAGCTTTCTCCTGCACAAAGTTTACTTGTATAGAAGGAGCAGACGGACAAGCTGTGTAAGCAAAATCTTGGGATTTAAATTTATCAATATCTAATGATATAATCTCTACTAAAATTTATGTCATGGGAGATGACTTTGATTTTGATATTGCTAATTTAATTATCAGCTTGCATGCATGAAAGTACAGGTCCCGAGGTTATAAAACTTTTTTCATGCTCAACTCAGCTGAGCATGAAATTTGTCCTGCAAATAAATCAAATTACTAACAATTTCAAATTCTTTCTTGCTAAATATAGCTGAGCATGAAAATTTCTCTGCTAATAAATATGAAAATACAAACTATTGTTGGAATAGTTGACATTTTCATATTTATTAGCAGAGAAAATTTCATGCTCAGCTGAGTTGAGCATGAAAAAAGTTTTATAACCTCGGGGCCAGGTTGAGCTATATCAGTCACCGCAGCATTGGCATTGGTTAAAGTTTTTGCTGAAAGTTTTTAAAAGGCTATATCTCCTGAACCACTAGATGGAAGTAGTTCATACTTGCCCTGATGTTAGATACTGGTCTGAAGTTTTATGCTGTACTGTCCTGAATCATATGAATGACCTTGAGATCAAGGTCACGGACTTCAAAAAAAAAATGTGTTTTTGTTTAAAGTTGTTTAGAGGCAAAGTGTGATTCAGTTGAGCTACACTGTCCTGCGACAGCTCTTATTTGTGAAGTTTTAGTGTTTTATGTCTCATATATCGAGGGTTGAGCGCAAGACTATTGTAACTCAAACATATTTTTGAAACCCTTGTTTAGGGGCAACTTGGACCCCTTTGTAAACAATGCAAATTTAGGTGCCATTGCTCATACGAGCAATGGCACCTAAATTTTCATTGTTTACAGAAAGAAATGTTGTAATCTTCATAATGCCTTCATGGTGAGGAGATTAGGTTTGGGGAAAAACAACCATCTGACTTACGCTAGTCTTGCGCTCAACCCTCGATATGGTATTTCAGTCATTTAAGGGTGATTCAAGGTGTTTATATGACTGAGAGTCTGTGCAAGGTAATAAACACTGACATAGGTAGTATTCAAGTCCATTATGGATTTGAATGTACAGTTGACTCTCGTTATCTCGACCTCGCTTATCTCGAATAACCGCTTATCTCGAAGTGAAAATCTGGTCCCTGCCTATGCATGAAAACCTAACAACAGATGGAAAATATTGTAGAAAAGAGGAGAAATTGCTCCTAAGGAGCAATTTCTCCTCTTTTCCACAATATTTTCAATATATCTCTAACTTCAAAAGTCCAATTACCTATTAGTTTGTTAAATGTGGTTGATCAAATTATTTTTTTCCTCAATTCTGCAAACCTGATATGTCGAACTACGGATATCTCGAAGTATTTCAGAGAGTCCCTTGGAATTCGAGATAACGAGAGTCGACTGTACATGTATAACATGTAGATCAGCAGGTAAATGCTAAGTGTATTGTGATACCTGTTCTTCTCCACTCAGTTATGTTCCCACGCCTAAGGGGAGGGGGACATATTTTTTTGGTGCAGATCCCCTTGGCATTCACGTCACACTTTCTTTTCTGCACAACATCTTATGAACCAGTGGTTGGACTCTTACAAAATTCATGGATATATTCAATTTGCTTTTCTAATATTTAAATCCTTTCACAAATGGGGGCTACTACCAGGAGCAAATTCTTTCCCTTAAAAGTAGCCCATCTCCCATTGGCCAATGAGAAGGTAAGTAAACATTTTTGTTAGAGTTAGTTTATTTGAAGGTGTGTCCATTGTTCTTAAGACACAATCAAATTTGTAAAGTGAACAACCAAGATCTTGACAAATTCAAAATATACCAATCCAGTTCATCAAATATTGAATATCATAATCACTCTAAATTGTCAGACACTTTACCATATCGAGGGTTGAGCGCAAGACTAGCGTAACTCAGATGGTTGTTTTTCCCCAAACCTAATCTCCTCACCATGAAGGCATTATGAAGATTACAACATTTCTTTCTGTAAACAATGAAAATTTAGGTGCCATTGCTTGTATGAGCAATGGCACCTAAATTTGCATTGTTTACAAAGGGGTCCAAGTTGCCCCTAAACAAGGGTTTCAAAAATATGTTTGAGTTACAATAGTCTTGGGCTCAACCCTCGATATGTAACCTGAATCTTGGACAAGTTGATTTGTCACCTGTATATGTGTCAAAAGAATGCTGACTGAATGACAAACAGCACAGACTATGCATCAGACTGCTCCCTCAGGAGAATTTAAATCTGGATCTGTACTGTTTGCTAGTGCAATTTATGTCTGAATACAGTTAACTCTTGTTATCTTTTGTTATATATGCTTATCTCAAATAACGGCTTATCTTGAAGTGAAAATCATGGAAATTGAACAAAATATTATGGAAAAGAAGAGACATTGCTCATTAAGAGCAATTTTTCTTCTCTTCCATAATATTTTCAATATTATTCTAACTTTATGAGTGGTGGTCCCGGTGTTAGTCTTACTCTTTGTTGCTTTGTGGTTTATTCTACGAGGCGATTTGTTGTATGTCTTTCTGTGTGTCATTTTGTTCTTGTGTTTTTCAGTCCTTTTAGTATTGCGATTACCTCGCTTGGGGAAGAGAGAGCTAATCTTAGTGCTTTTCGTACATTTGTACTTGTTTGGATTTGTCAGTTTCCTCTTCCTCTTGGGGTCTGGGAAGGGCTGCTGTTTGCGATTGTGGCACTTCCTGGACTTTTCTCTTACCTTTTGTTTTTATGAGTTAAATTGCATATTCATTTGTGTATTGTGGTTGTTAAATTTATGTTTCCGCAATTCTGCAAATCTGATATGTCGAGGTACAGATATCAGGTTGTATTTCAGAGTGTCCTTTGGACTTCAAGATAATGAGAGTCAACTGTATTTTGGGTAAATATGTTAACCTTTAGTTTATATAGTCATATGTTTGGTTAATATTTTCAGTGAAGGGTGTTTTAATGACACAAGAAATCCACTACATGTTCAGCCATTGGTAAAGCACTACACATGTCCTAAAGGTCAGGCATGGCCTCAATCCAACACTACTTATTACACAAATGGAACATATAATGAAGGTAGGTACTATCATATGCATTTGAGCCCCTGCCCTATGAAACTGTGCCTTTAGGGCATATACAGACAGCAAATGCCAAGAGCAGCCTGCACATTCCTTCAGTCTGATGAGGCTTTTTGCTTTCTGCTTATAGACTCATTTCAAACTAGAATACATTGTAGTTAATTAGAAGTCACTGGGTCAGCTGAGGAATCATTCCATCAAGATAACATACCTATATAATTTTGACCCCCTTTAACCCCACTTTTATATAGTAAAACTGGGGTTTACAGGGGTATTCATTATTTTTTTTATTTTTGCTCGAAAATATAGATGATGGGTACTCAATAGAACCGCATCTTCGCCTCCAAAAACTGACAGTTTTCAGATAAAAAACTCTGATATTTTTCTAACGAGTACCCACAATCTATATTTTGAGCAGAAATATGAAAAAATATCAGAGTTTCTTTTATCTGAAAACTGTCAGTTTTTGGAGGCGAAATTTTCTATATATTTGAATAGGTGTGTTTTCGTAATGCAGATGGCAGAGTGGTTAGTGGTCCTGACTTTGGATCACGAGGTCCTGGGTTCAAATTCCACTAGAGGCGGAATTCAGATCATGACTGTAAGGCGCTTTATTCCACAGAGCCTTTTGTTATCATCCATCATCTCAATATGACTTAAATGATGTTGAAAGGGAGGTAAAACACCAAACCATTATCATCATCTGGGTCAGATTATTTTGAGGAAACCTATAAACATACATCGTATGTGTTTAGGTATAGGCATGTGCATGTATCTTGCTTATGAACCATTAGCTTTCTGTTGGCAATATCAGCAGATAAACAATGTGTGTACTTTTGTTATGTTTCCTCTGGAAAATATTTCCTTCAAACTTTCTCCTTTGGAAAAAATTAGAATGAAATGTCAGTCCCTGTTTTCACTAAAACAAATATACATACTTTACTTCTATACAACTATAATCTAATTTTGTCATTACTGGGGACGGGTGGGTGGGGGGGTTGGGTAAGACAAAGGTGTCTTGTATCTTACATCACTGGGGCGTCCAACTGAGATTGGCTTACAGTTGGGCAAGGCCTGCTATTCTTGCCCAGTCTTTCAACACCTCTACTATCTCTTCTATCTCTCTTCTGCCTTTCTCTGGGAGACAACACAAAATGACTCACAAGGGTTGATGTGTCATTAAAACTCAACACAATAAGACAATAAATTTGTCACTTATGATCTTATGAACTTATGAACGGACCAAAATTAAATTGTACTGATATGCCATTCCTGTAAAACTACCAAATTTGATGGAACAGATATTAAAAGTTTTACTAAAATGTTAGTATGTTCATCTGGAGATATCTTGTGTTTTTTAATTCATAAATTTTAATGGTTTAAGATTTCTGAAGCTTAGCTGCTCCAGTTTGCAGAGAATATTTGAACACATGTGATGTATATTTTCAGTTGCTTCTCTGCTGTTTGGAACTCTAGAGGATGCTGTGAAGTACCTGTTCTCGCGTGACACTCACTTGGAGTTTAACTACCCAGCATTATTCAGCGTGCTGCCATTTTATTTCCTCTCAATATGTTGGGCATGTGGAACTGCAGTGGCTTGTGGTGCCCTTGTGCCTATGTTGTAGGTTTATATTATATACATGTAGTCTTATTTAAAGCAGACACATTCCCTAATTTCACTTTTGGTTACATATATGCTAAAAAGAAAGATGTTTGTCTTGTGAAACCAGTGGTGAAAACCCCATGGAAATAATCTGATTCATTATTGAGTTACCGAAATTTATAGTTTTGCTCATTTGCATCTCATTAATACATGTATTCATGAGGAATCAGTGATATCATCAGTTCTTTCAAACAAAAATTAAAACTGTTTCAAAACTTTAAATTGTAAAATATTAAGGGAACGTAAACACAGTTACACAGATTTCCTTCATATTTACATGAAGGGCTGCAATATATATACAGTATTATAAGCAGTTTAATTTCTAAATGCAAATTCAACTTAAAACCTTAAATTTAACTAAAATTTTAAAATCAATTTAAATTCCAGTTTCTGAAGTAATTTGATTGAAATTTTATATAATCGTCATTCAAAAAGGTAATTTTCAACCATTTATTTGTCCTTGGTAAGCTTTATTCCCTTATAATGATCTGTATCTTGCAATATTAACATTTTGAAAAATATTTTTAAAATTTAAGTTATTCAGTTGTGATCATTTTTAGAAGAATGCTAAGTTGAAATATAAAATCTAAATGATCAATAGTAAGAGAATATTACTATTTTCCAGTTGGAATAAAATTACAGTGATTAAACTAAAATTTAAATTTTGGACTAAAATTTAAAAAGAATCAATGACATCATAAAGTAGTGCATTGTGAAAAAGCTTTTTTTTTACTAAACTATAAATAGTAATACAAGTAACTTTGACTTTGAATGTGTGTAACTTTTGAACCAGCAGGAATGTTCACATGCGATTTTCAGCATTATTGTCATCATAACTATATCTTTATTATACCAAACTTAGGGATGCCTCATCTTTAATAGTCCATATAAATACCTATTTACCGGCTTTAAAAGCTCCAGATTTATTAAAGATTTAATATTTGTCTAGTGTAAATTTACCAAACTTGTGATACACAATATTATATCATAAAACAGGGATCAAGTGTAGTTTTCAAAAAAGAGAGAATTTCACTTATTATATAGACATTTGAGAAATTTCTACTGTTCCTTTGCATTTCTCGTAGTTAGCTTCATTGTCTTCTTTGCTGTTTTTTTGATTGCTCACAGCTTGGCAAAGAGTCAATTTTTTGGGCATCTACATAGGATATCAAGGTACAGTCGAACCTGAATGGCTCGAACATCTTTTGGACCATGGAAAATTGTTCGAGATATGGGTAGTTCAAGCCAGTTATGAGGGTTTATCATGGCACCAGTTCAGGAAGCAAATAGCAATAATTTAGGGAAATCTTTTCAGTTTTCTACACAACAATTGTATGTTGAGTGTACTCATTAGAATTGCCTCGATGAGGCAATTCTAATGAGTACGCACAACATACAATGCCATGATAAACTAAGAAAAAATCCCTAAATATTTGTTTTCTTGCGCTATTGGAAGAATTTTGTAGGATCTGAAAAACGAGTTTGAATCATCCACGGTAAACGAGCCATCCGTGTTTGAGCCATTGAGGTTATACTGTAAATATGTTTCTTAATGCTCCTTGAAAACATACATTGTGATACTGAGTAGAAGCAACACAGCAAAGCATTTCTAAATGAGTACACACAACATACATTTTTTGTGTAAAAAGAAAAAAAAAATATCTATGATTTTTTGTTGAAAAAAAAATGCACCTGAACTAGAGCTGTGACCCATATTATTTTAGGTCTAGCTTATAAACTTGTATACATACATTGTAGTCATATTGTGCTATAACAAGTAAATATATCTAGGTAAAAACAATGTGGAATGCAAGGTTCACAGGTCTTTATGAATAATACAGATAACAAACAATATTTGTATAAAATGTGCTGCTGCATGAGGCTATAGATGCTTACAAGATGTTTTGTTGCTGCAGGATAGTTGGTGCTATATATGGTAGAATTGTAGGGAGGTTGATGGTGTCCATGTTTGGTATTTACACTCATGCGGAATACTGGGAGTGGATGGACCCTGGAGCATTTGCTTTGATTGGGGCAGCCTCATTCTTTGGTGGAGTGACTAGGTTGACATTAGCTGTTACTGTCATAATGGTATGTATAATTCAGTGCAGATACATTTAAACCATACCACGTAAAAGTTATCTTCAGGGCATATCTAGGGTTGAGCGCAAGACTATTGTAACTCAAACATATTTTTGAAACCCTTGTTTAGGGGCAACTTGGACCCCTTTGTAAACAATGCAAATTTAGGTGCCATTGCTCATACGAGCAATGGCACCTAAATTTTCATTGTTTACAGAAAGAAATGTTGTAATCTTCATAACGCCTTCATGGTGAGGCGATTAGGTTTGGGGAAAACCAACCATCTGACTTACGCCAGTCTTGCACTCAACCCTCGATATGCAGTCGGCAAATGCTCAGATAAGCCTGTGCATATGCACAGTCAGGGTCTATGCTGTCCACTTATAGAACCATTAGATAGTGTGCAAATTTGGTGGCTAATCTGGCTCTTTTTTTTTTTTTTTTTTTTTTTTGCATTTTTTTTTTTTTTTTTTTTTTTTTGCATTTTTTTTTTTTTTTTTTGCATATGCCCAAAGACACCTTTTCTGTTTGAAACTAAGATTTTACCCTCAGGCTGTTTTGCTGTAGAGGAGAACTGAAACCAGTTTTATGAATTTCAGATAGTATTAATAATGTTCAAAAAATAAGTGAAGTTACCCAGGAAATGCCACGATCAGGAAGCACAGCCTTCCTGAAGCACTAGAAGGAGAGATAAGGAACAAACAATCACAACACAAATGCCACATATGAAACAATCAGAGCACAAAGAAAGAAAAACTGCACTTTGAAATGGTCAGTGGAAAAACTACTATGAGGTTTAAACCAGTTTTAATCATGCAAAACTGCACCAATGTTTCTGATGCAGCTCCAAATTACAAGCATATGCTCATCCGCATAGGAGTCTTCTAACTCATTTGTGAAACATCACAAATAAACATCACGAAAACATACCTGTATAATTTTGACCCCCTTAAACCCCACTTTTATATAGTAAAACTGGGGTTTACAGGGGTATACATTATTTTTCTTATTTCTGCTCAAACCATAGATTGTGGGTACTCGTTAGAACTGCCTCACCGAGGCGGTTCTAACGAGTACCCACAATCTATGTTTTTGAGCATAAATATGAAAATTATCAGAGTTTTTTATCTAAAAACTTTCAGTTTTTGGAGGTGAAATTTTCAATATATTTGAATAAGCGTGCTTTCGTAATGGATATATAAATACGAAGACTGTGATGAAACAAAGCAAAGGGCTCAATGGCAGTCAGAAGCTAGAAGACAAGAAAACCACAGACAGGACCAGGATGCGCCCAACCACAGCCATCAAGTTTGATGTTAAGATGAAATTAACCGAAGATGTTTTGAATTTCAGATAGAATTAACCAGTGATGTATTGAATTTCAGATTGAAATAACCAGTGATTTATTGAATTTCAGATGAGATTAACAATGATGTTCAAGTATTCAATTTCAGATGGAATTAAACAGTAAAGTATTGAATTTCAGATGGAATAAATGAATTATTTATTGGATTTCAGGTTGAAGTATCCAGTGATGTATTGAATTTCAGATGGTATTAACCAATGATATTTATTGAATTTCAGATGGAATTAACCAATGATATATTAAATTTCTGATGGAATCAACAAGTGATGCATTGAATTTTGCATCGAAGCAACCAGTGATGTTCGGGTATGGAATTTCAAATGGAATTAACCAATGATGTATCAAATTTCAGATGGAATTAACCAATGATATATTGAATTTTAGATGGAATTAACCAGTGATGCATTGAATTTTGTATTGAAGTAACCAGTCATGTTCAAGTATGGAATTTCAGATGGAATTAACCAATGATGTATGAGTATTGAATTTCAGAGGTGTAGGGGTTGTGCCTGTTATGGTTTCGTAACCTGGAACCCCCTGCACTGTAGTATATAACTGAACAACAACGTGTTGAATTTAAGATAGAATTAACCAATGATATATTGAATTTCATACGGAATTAACCACTGATGCATTGAATTCAGGTATGGAATTTCAGATGGAAGTAACCGTTGATGTATTGAATTTCAGATGGAATTAACCAATGATGTTCAAGTATTGTTACCTGTAATGGCTTCAGTGTTAATATCCAAGTGGGTGGGGGATTTTTTCACCCATCCAGTATATCATGCTCTGCTTGAATTGAAGTGTATCCCATTCCTTGATCCTGAACCAAGGGTTACAATAGACAAGACAACGTGAGTAGAGTTTTGCTTGTACTCATCCTAAACACTTTTTATGTTAAAAAGTTTGCTGTAGGGAAACCATTTCACTATATTTTGGTTCCTTTGATATATTTTATAGGTATTATGTCCCCTTACCTAAGGGGAGGAGGACGTATTGTTTTTGGTGCGAATCCCGTTGGCGTCAGCATAAGCATTGTCGTTGGCCTTGGCATCACACTTTCTTGTCTGCAGAATATCTTGTGAACCAGTGGTTGGATTCTTACCAAATTGTCGACATTGGGACATAACAAAGATTTTGGTGACCTTGACCTAATTTTCAAGGTCACAGCAGTAAAAAAAGCCCTGAAAATTCACGGTGGAAGGGGGCATCTCTTTTCTCTGAAAAAAAAACCTGTTACTAGTTATTATCGTATACTCAGAAAATGTCCCATAAAGCGTGCACTAAGTAAGAATGCAAGAATGCAATATTGTTCATATTGCATGTGTTTAAAGACACATTTTTTCCTTCTTTGGCTAGATCTCCCTCTAATGATCAGCCCCAATATACAGTCATGATAAGAGAGCACACATCAAAGGCTTATCTTATCTAAGTGATTACGAGGTGATTTTTAGGATGTTTAGTCTCCCTAGGTGGGGCCCTATAAGGGGTAATTGTGAAGTATTCAATATGTTACTTTAGAACCAAATAAATTAATTTGCAAATTTTGCATTTAATTTGTTGATTTGTGTTGTATCACTTTATTCATTTATTTATTTATTTATTTTTTATTGTTTTTTTCCAAAATGCAAAAATGCTTTTTCTTGCATTGTGAAAAAAACAAACAAATAAACTGAAAAAGAAATATAGAATTGAAAGTAATTACATATTTATTAGCTCACCTGAGCACGAAGTCGTGCATCTTGTGGCATATAGAATTGCTTTAATAGCCTACTCCTTCACCCCTGGGCCAATTGACTCGATACTTGGTAGGAAGCATCGGGGTGACTTGTAGATCAAAAATAGCTAAAATGGTTCTGATTCGAAATCCAAGATGGCCACCATGGCCGCAATCTTGAAAATCTATTTTTTCGCTTCTTCTCCTGGACCAAAAGGCCATTTGACTCCAAACTTGATAGGAAGCACTGGGGTGGCTTGTAGATCAAAAATAGCTAAAATCGCTCAGATTGGAAATCCGAGATGGCCGTCATGGCGGCCATCTCGAAAATCTATTTTTCGCTTCTTCTCCTAAACCCAAAAGCCAATTGACTCGAAACTTGGTGGGAAGCATCAGGGTGAATTATAGATCAAAAATAGCTTGAATCATTCTGATCGGAAATCCAAGATGGGGGCCATCTTGAAAATCTATTTTTTGCTTCTTTTCCTGAACTGATTATTGACTTTAAACTTGGTAGGAAGCATCAGGGTGATGTAGATCAAAATAGTTAAAATCGTCCCTATTGGAAATCCAAGGTGGTCGCCATGGCGGACAACTTAAAAATCTATTTTTCGCTTCTTCTCCTGAACCGAAGGGCCAATTGACTGGAAACTTGGTAGGAAGTATTGGGGTGACTTGTAGATCAAAAATAGATAAAATCATTCTGATCAGAAACCCAAGATGATGGCCATCTTGAAAATCTATTTTTCGCTTCTTCTGAACTGAAAGGCCAGTTGACTGGAAACTTGGTAGGAAGCATGGGGGTGACTTGTACATCAAAAATAGCTAAAATTGTTCTGTTACAAAATCCAAGATGGCCGCCATGGCAGCCATCTTGAAAGTCTATTTTTCCTTTCTTCTCCTAAACTGAAAAGCCAACTGACTTGAAACTTGGTAGGAAGCATCGGGGTGACATATAGGTCAAAAATAACTAAAATCTTTCTGATCGGAAATCCAAGATGGCCGCCATGGCAGCCATCTTGAAAATCTATTTTTCCCTTCTTCTCCTAAACTGAAAAGCCAATTGACTGGAAAGTTGGCAGGAAGCATCGGGGTGACTTATTGATCAAAAATAGCTAAAATCTTTCTGATCGGAAATCCAAGATGGCTGCCATGGTGGCCATCTTCAAAATCTGTTTTTCGCTTCTTCTCCTAAATTGAAAGGCTTATTGACTTGAAACTTGGTAAGAAGCATCAGGGTAACTTATCGATCAAAACTAGCTAAAATCATCCCTATTGGAAATCCAAGATGGCCGCCATGACAGCCATCTTGAAAATCTATTAATCGCTTCTTCTCCTGAAGCGAAAGGCTAATTGACTAGAAACTTGGTCGAAGTCATTGGGTGACTTGTAGATCAAAAATAGCTAAAATCGTTTTGATTGGAAATCCAAGATGGCCACCATGGCTGCCATCTTGAAAATCTATTTTTTTACATAGACTTATATAGGATGGTCCCATTCTAAGTATAGAAGCAGAAATTTGAAAAATGCCATAGATTATCATTACCCATGCCAATGACTTTAAGGTCTAAGAAGCACACTATGAGTTTTTGTGTCATAACTTTTATGTTAAAATATTTAGAGAGCTCATATTTTTCTAGCAAATGATGGATTTAGTTAATATTTGGTATGATGTTAGATATCAGTCCAAAGTATCGAAATTTCCCTCCGTTTGTTTGTTTATTCCTTCATCCATTTGTTCATCAGGCCTTCAAACGCCATAGGAAGGGCTGATTTTCCATAAAAGTTAACATGCATACATTGCAACTTTTACTTAAAAAGACTTCTCCTCTGACACTGCTGGACAGACTTTTCAATAATTTCACAAGAATGTTCCTTGGTGATCCTCTACCAAAATTGCTCAAACCGTCCTGCTCTGCTGAACAAGGCAGCCGCCAGAGCTAAAAATAAAAGAAAAAAACTAAGGCACTATTATGGGATCTTGCTTCAGTCAAGCACCCCCCCCCCCTCCATACCCCCATTCCCCCAGGCCTGTAATACTGTACACGCCAAAATGCTTTTATCTGTGCTAAGCACCATCACATTCTTCCCAAGGCCTGTATAGCACAGTTCTTAAACCTCAAGCCTGTCATCTGAAAACATTCATTTTCAACAAATTTTCATAGTGCTTTTCGTATTTTTGTTCGATTTGTGCTTGTTTAGATTTGTCGGTTTCCTCTTCCTCTTGGGGTCTGGGAAGGGCTGCGGATTCGTCAAAAAACATGGCCGCCAGGGGGCGGGGCTTATTTTCCCTATATATCTATATAGAAAATTTTAAAAATCTTCTTGTCAGAAACCACTGGACAGATTTCAATATAATTTTGCAGAAATGTTCCTTTGGTGATCCTCTACCAAGATTGTTCAAGACATTTGGATTCGTCAAAAAACATGGCCGCCAGGGGGCAGGGCTTATTTTCCCTATATAATCTTTATAGAAAACGTTTAAAAATCTTCTTGTCTGAAACCACTGGACCGATTTCAATATAATTTTGCAAAAATGTTCCTTTGGTGATCCTCTACGAAGATTGTTCAAGCCATTTGGATTCGTCAAAAAACATGGCCACCCGGGGGTGGGGCTTATTTTCCCTATATATCTATATAGAAAACTTTAAAAATCTTCTTGTCCGAAACCACTGGACCGATTTCCATATAATTTTGCAGAAATGTTCCTTTGGTGATCCTGTACCAAGATTGTTCAAGCCGTTTGGATTTGTCAAAAAACATGACCGCCAGTGGGCGGGGCTTATTTTCACTGTATATCTGTATAGAAAACTTTAAAATTCTTCTTGTCAGAAACCACTGGACCGATTTCCATATGATTTTGCAGAAATGTTCCTTTGGTGATCCTGTTGCAAGATTGTTCAAGCCATTTGGATTTGTCAAAAAACATGGCCGCCAGGGGGGGCGGGGCTTATTTTCACTGTATATCTGTATAGAAAACTTTAAAAATCTTCTTGTCAGAAACCACTGGACCGATTTCCATATGATTTTGCAGAAATGTTCCTTTGGTGATCCTGTTGCAAGATTGTTCAAGCCATTTGGATTTGTCAAAAAACATGGCCGCCAGGGGGGCGGGGCTTATTTTCCTAATATATCTTTATGGAAAACTTTAAAAATGTTCTTGTCAGAAACCACTGGACCGATTTCCAAATGATTTTGCAGAAATGTTCCTTTGGTGATCCCTGTTGCAAGATTGTTCAAGCCGTCATTATTCGTTTAAAAAAAATGGCCACTAGGGGGCGGGGTTAATTTTCCCTATATATCTATATAGAAAACTTTAAAAATCTTCTTGTCATAAACAACTGGACCAATTTCAATATAACTTGGCAGAAATGTTTCCTTAGTGACCCTCTATCAATATTGTTCAAGCCGACATGATTTGTCAAAAAACATGGCCGCAAGGGGGTGTCGGGTTTATTTTCGATATAATTCTATATAGAAAACTTGAAAAAATCTTGTCGTCAGAAACCACACGAATGATTTCAATATAACTTTGCAGAAATGTTTCCTTGGTGACCCTTTACCAAGATTGTTCAAGCCGTTATGATTTGTCAAAAAACATGGCCGCTAGGGGGCGGGGCTTATTTTCCTATATAATTTATCTATATAGAAAATTTTAATAGTCTTTTCAGAAAGCACTTGACCGATTTCAATGTAACTTTGCAGGAATGTTTCTTATGTAACCCTCTATCAAGATTGTTCAAGCCGTCACGATTCGTCAAAAAAACATGGCCGCCAGGAGTCGGGGCTTATTTTCCTTATATATCTATATAGAAAACTTTAAAACTCTTCTTGTTAGAAACCACTGAACCGATTTCATTATAACTGCAGAAATTTTTCCTTGATGACCCTCTACTAAGATTGTTCAAGTAATCATGATTCGTCAAAAAACATGGCTGTCTGGGGCAGGGCTTATTTTCCCTATATATCTATATATAAAACTTTAAAAATCTTCTTTTCAGAAACCAATGGACCGATTTCAATACAACTTGGCAGGAATGTTTCTTGGGTGACCCTCTACAAAGATTGTTCAGGCCGTCATGATTCATCAAAAATCATGGCCGCTAGGGGGCGGGGCTTATTTTTCCTATATATCTATATAGAAAACTTTAAAAATCTTCTCGTAAGAAACAGTTGGACCGAGTTCAATGTAACTTGGCAGGAATGTTGCTTTGGTGACCTTCTACCAAGATTGTTCAAGCCTTCATGATATATCAAAAACCATGGCCCCTAGGGGGGTGGGGCTTATTTTTCATCTATATCTGCATAGAAATCCAAGAGCAGTGAACTTGGCTGAAATTTCAACAGTAAATATGCAAATCTGTTTGGTCAGGTGAGCGATATAGGACCATCATGGTCCTCTTGTTTATTTATTTATCTATTTTATAAAGTAAATAAGAACACTTCACAATTATTCCATAGCTGCCTCAAAACTAAATATTTTAGCTTCAATCAAATTGAATCTGCAAATTAGTCTTGAGACTAATTATAACAGTTCACTAGGAAAGAACAACAAAGGAATACTAAATAATACTTATTAATAAAAGTAAAACATACTGGAATTATCAGGAAGTTTTCTTCAAGAACAAAAAAGTTCTTAGACAATTTAGAATGTGTATTTTATGCCATAAAGCTTTTTATTCAATGAATAAATAAATAAAATATTATCTATTTTACTAATTTTCTATATTTGATCCAAAGAAGCAGATAAAGAGGGTATTTGATGATAAATTAGCATATAACTGTAAGTATCAGTATTTCTCCATAAAACATGTGGGTATTCATTAGAACTGTCTTGGCGAGGCAGTTCTAATGTATAACAACCTGGGCCAGGTTGTTCAAAGCGTAGTTAAGGGTCATTTCGTTAACTGTTTTAGCGGATTCAATATACAATATTCTGATATTTTTTGCTGAAAAAATGTGAGTAGCTTTTGCAATGCAAAAGCGACTCACATTTTTTCAGCAAAAAATTTCAGCTTATTTGCGTATCAGTCGATGTAAATTTTAACGAATCGTTAACTAACCACGTCGTTAGCTTTGAACAACTGGGTCCAGATATACGAGGGTGAGTCAATAAGTAACCAGCCTAACTTATTTCCGGTTGAGAGCCACCTCTTCTTTTTCGATGTAATTGCCCTCTAGTGTGATGCACTTAGACCAATGGTGTTCAAGTGCCATCAGCCCAGAACTGAAAAAGTCAGGGTCCTTTCCATTGACCCCAGGGCTCAGGAAATTTTGAAATCTGAATCGGTCCAGCCGATGACGATGACGTCATCAATGGGCCCATTTCCAAAAAAAAAAAATATGTATATATCACCTGTCACGAAAACGAATGACAATTGGCAGTCCTATAACTCCTTTTAAATAATACACCTCAACTCCGTTATATGACGGAAGTCCGGGTATAACGAGCATGATCAAAGCTGGCGTCATCAATAAATACAGTCAGGTATGTAAAAAGAAAAAAAAAAAAACAACAAAAAACGGTTTTGTTGTTATTTCCACCTCCGCAGGGTTTTCCTAAACTATTTATAAACAACTGATTCCCGTCTTGTATAAGCGCGAAGACGGCGGGAAACAGGAGAGAGGGAACGAAACGACTTTCATGGACCTAATTAGGTCTAATAAAAAAGTGCCTGCGCCACGGGCGGTTTTGCAGTTTTCAATGTTTCAAGATTTGATCAGACTGCTTAAATTTTAAGCACTGACCAATCTTGTCTAACGCAAGTGGTGCATTACTTATTTTTACCGTGAAATTTACCTTGAATTATACTCGCATGTTACGGCAATCAACAACAACAAAAAAAATAACCAGATCAGACGCCGTTGTATGCGACATCTGATCAGGACGTACACTGTTTGGGAATTTATTTATCGAATCTGGGACAGACAAACCGTGTTGATCAAAACAAAAAAGAAGAGGAAGAAAACGGGTGCGTTCAAGCGGTGCATTCTTTTATCACTCTCAGTAAAGCGACCTTTGATCTTTTGGACATGCTGACTGCACCTGGAAGTTTTGCAGTCTCAGTGTATTCACACGTGTCACACAAACGGATTAATTATCAGACTACCGTTACTGATGATTCCTGTTAATCGCTTGTTTACCACACAAAGGTCAGTGAAGTGTTGATTTTTTGACAATGTTTGGATAATGACGTAATTAATTTGTGCTGCGGTAGGTTGCCGTTATTCAGCTGTCTCTCCAATATACATGTCAAATGACCGTTTAGAGCCTTTTAACTACCATAATATCGCATTTAAAAGGTGCGCGGACGTTGTCAGTTTGGGGAGACTTGACTGTTTGTGATTTTTTAGACATTGATTCATGAAAATTGGTTGGTTGGGGAAAAATGGGGTTCATGGCACAAACCTGTTGGACCGATTTATTAGCGTTTTGGGGTGTTTGAAATCGGTCCAGAATTCTTAATTTCGGTCCAGACCGGCTATTTTTCCGGTTTTCCCGAGCCCTAATTTACCCACTCCTCAACTGCCATCACGACTTCTTCATCTGGCCGGAAATGAAGTCCACAGATATCCTTTTTCAAGTTTGGGAATAGGAAGAAGGTGCTTGGAGCTAGGTCAGGCAAATAGGCAGGATGTGGTATTAATTCATACCCGTTTGGCTCTAAAGCATCCATTGCAACTTTGCAAGTGTGGACTCTTGCGTTGTCCTGTTGCAGCAAAACATCTTTAGAGAGTTTACCTCGGCGTTTTTCACGGATGGCGGTTCTCAGCTGGTCTAACAAGTTTGCATAGTACACTCCAGTTATTGTACTTCTCTTGGGGTAAAAGTCCAACATAATAACGCCTTTTGCGTCCCAAAATACTGTGGCCATCACCTTGCCAGCAGATGGTTTAGTCTTGAACTTCTTTGGCCTCGGGGATCCAGGCCCTACCCACTGACGACTCTGAGCTTTATTCTCTGGCTCATAATAATGAACCGAAGTCTCATCTACAGTCACCAGATGCAAAAGAAAATCATCTTTTGATCTAAAACGCTTCAACAAGGCACTGCATACTGATGCTCTGGTTACCATTTGCTCATCACTAAGGGATTTGGGGACCCAACGAGCTGTTAGCTTGCGCATACCTAAATGATCATGTAAGATTGTTGAAATGCTACCATGTGAAATGCCTAATGCCTGCGCTATTTCTTCCACCTGAATTCGCCTATCAGAGTATACCAGATCCCGAACTTTCTTACACATTTCTTAGTCAGTGGCATCCAGTGGGCGTCCAGACCTGGCTTCATCTTCTAAAGATGTTCTACCACGTTTGAATTCCCCTACCCAGAATTTAACCTGAGCATAAGATGGTGCAGAAGACCCATAAACATTGGCTAACTTGCCGTGTATTTCCTTGCCTGTTTTACCTTTTAAATACAAGTACCGAATTACAGCAGGGTACTCAACTTTAGATGAAAAGCATGCCTTTGCATCACTTGCCATGTTTGACATTCAATATCTTATTAAAGAATGACTCGATACGCGTGCAATTTTGTACCCATGTATAAAACATATATTGAAACAAAGCATGAAAATCATGACCGTCTCAGTCCATCGGAAATGGGATAGGCTGGTTACTTAATGACTCACCCTCGTTTTTCATTGAATAAAGAGGAAAAAATCAAATTATCAACAAATTACCCACCTTATCTGTTTCCCTGTCTTCATCTTAAACTTTGCTGATACCTAATCTAATTACCCCTTATCAGGCCCTACCTGTAAGGGTGGCCATAGTCACCAAGGATTTCGAGGGTTGAGCGCAAGACTATAGTAACTCAAACATATTTTTGAAACCCTTGTTTAGGGGCAACTTGGACCCCTTTGTAAACAATGCAAATTTAGGTGCCATTGCTCGTATGAGCAATGGCACCTAAATTTTCATTGTTTACAGAAAGAAATGTTGTAATCTTCATAACGCCTTCATGGTGAGGAGATTAGGTTCGGGGAAAAACAACCATCTGACTTACGCTAGTCTTGCGCTCAACCCTCGATTTGTAATCTTAATCTGCTCAGATTCATTAAGGTGTTATGCTATCAAAATTGTGACTTTAAGTCCTTATTGCACACCGATAGGGAAGCATACTGACAGAGAACTATTTTTGTTATGAGTTCATTTGAAGGGACTGTATGAGCAGCCATCTTGTTACTCAGCCGAATATTATATTAAGTCAAATTAGGGTATTGTAACACATTCGATATGACACAATGCATGCACATTCATCAGGAATGACAATATCTTCACTGTATTATAATTTACAGAAGCTTACATAGTCGAAGTTTGAATTTGGTTTGTCTACCCATGAGTAAAAGTAATTTAAGCAACCCCTTTCCAACACACACACACACACACACACACACACACACACACAGTGTTATGCTGCTTGTGGATTAAACAATGCAGCATCATTTTTATGACTGACATATTTTTCATGGTCCAGTGATTTGTCATTTGTTTTTCATATCAAACCTCGTGTTTAATTCCATTTTGATTAACTGTAACACACACAGTCATTTTACATGACATGTGTTTTCACCTTACAGGGACTCAAACACTGCAGTGTCAGTTTATGACCATGATCTATATTTCACTGTCAAATGAATGTTATTTTATATCAACCCTAGCACTTAGCTCCGTTTGTGATAAACCACTTGACCTGCAATCATTAAACCTGACAGACACTTTCTCCCTAACAGGAAGTCAAATATTGCAAATATTGCATTATCACTATTCTACTTGTATTCATGGTCTAATGACTGTCATATTTTTGCATCAACTCTATCGTTTAAATCCATTGTTATTTTTTGCATCAACCCTAGCATTTAAATCCATTTAAGATCAACCATATGACCTATATCATCAAACCTGGTATACTCTGCCTCCCAATTAGTGACTCGAATATTGTGCTATCATTTTATGATACTGACCTATATTTCACAATCTAATGACTTTGTTACTTTTTGCATCAACCCTAACATACATTTTCTTCCTAACATAACATTTTTAACCATAACCTACATATCACTGTTCAGTGACTTTGGCAGTCTGTACATAAATTTTAGTGTTTCACTTGTTCGTAATACTGACAGATGCTGGCAGGTATGAAACCCCCTTCCACAGAATTCTTGTGTGCGTGTGTGTATGTGTGTGCTTCATTCTTCATTTTGATTAATTCTTCTTCACCTCAAATTTATTTCCTTGTTGTTAGCTGGTTGAACACAAATGCCATTTTATAGTGAATCCTTGGAGCCCCAGCTTTTATATTTCTTGGTTCATATGTTTGTCCATGTGTGTGTGTGTGTGTGTGTGTGTGTGTGTGTGTGTGTGTGTGTGTGTGTGTGTTTTAACCTAGTTTTTTATTGTTTCTTACTCACTATAACATCTCAGCCTAAATAATCGTTGTATACTTCCCTGAAATATATAGCTACTGTAGGGAAAAAAGGAAATAAGTAAATGCAGGAACCGATACAATCAGATCCACATCAAGTTCTCAACATCAAAGGGAAGGACAGAAAAATATAATAAAACAGCAACAAAAGGAACAGATTGCAAGCAGATATGGCAGCCTTTTCCCAGAAAGAGACAACTTTTTTACCCAAATTTAACTGAATATATCTTTAACTTAAATAATTGTTAAAAGAACAATATTTGTAAGTAAAACACTATAGAACATTTAACAAAATGTACCACAATGAAGGTACTGCCTTGGAACAGTCAGTAATAAGTGACTGCAGTTCTTAAGCTAGCTTTACGTGATGCCAACCCTCACCCTCAGCTTCTATTGTGGTAAAAAACATATTTGTTCAGTCTGCATGGAGGTCTTCAATTCATCCATGAATCATTACAGACAAGTTAAACGTTTGATATGCTGTGTGAAAATTAAGAGACAACAAAAAGGGTGATGTCTTATCTGTTTCCTGAAAAAAGGGCTTATCAGATAATGTGAATGAAAAGCCTTACTTTCACTGAGAAACAAAACTCATTGAATAATATAAACTAATATTCACATGTCTGACATTGATAACTGACCATAAAGCTTTTTTTCAGAGTGGAAGATGCCAGTCGTGATGTGTAAGTCTGCACTCGATACCTTTCACAGCAGAATATGCCTTCAAGTGTTCGAAGAATTATAATTAACCCATTTATGCCAAGTGGACTCTTCAACCTTAATTGTTAATATTTCCAATAAAGGGAATATCTTGTTAGTTTTCATCATTGCCATGTTTTTTATAAAAAAAAATCCTGTAATTAACGCAAACAGTGCATTCTGCATAGGTCTATACTGTTCACCGGTATCCCTTTTATGGGACGCTAAGCATAAATGGGTTAAATCTTTATGGAAAAAGCAACATTTTTTCATAGTCTTGACTGAAAATCAAGATCGGCCTGTGCACTCACAGTCTATTCAGAATCAGTTTTATAGTATTGGCCCTAAGTATATATAAAGCTTGAGAAATTTTTTTGTTGTTGTTGTTTTTTGTGTGTATGTACTGGAGATTCATTTTTATACAGAATTACTAAATCCTTGATAACACATTTTGCTGTGAACTGGTAAAGATTTTTGTAATGTTTGTTTCTTAGTAGTGGATATATTAACCAAGGCATGCTTCCTTCACAATGATCTCTCTGACTGGTTGTTTATGTTATATATAACAGTTTCTTGCTTTGCAGGTTTTATTTGGTGAAAATTATGAGGGTCAGCCAGTACATTATTAAAAATTAATTGATTTTCCTGACATAGATTTATTGTCACCCGCTTTTTCGAAGAAAAATGAGGGGACATGGTATTCTGCTTTCCGTGATGTGTGGTTCATGGTTCTGAGTTTGTAGAGCGCAACTCCTCCTACAGTTTCGGACCAATCCTTTTGAAACTTTACAGGTGTTTAAATCATGGTCTGAAGATATGGATGTGCTTTTTACAGAATCCTTAAATTATTTTATTTCATTTTTTTCACATTTTAACTTAGACTTTTTTGGATTACATACCGATCCTTCTGAAACTTCACAGGTATCTTAATCATGTCTGAAGATATGCGTGTGTTTTTTACAGAATCTTGAAAGTACTTTTTTTTACTTTTTTCACATTTTTAACTTTTAACATAGACTTTTTTCATGCTTCAATACTATTAAAGTGCATATAGTAGTAGGTACCTTGTGAGCACAACTCCTCCCACAGCTTTAAGCAAATGCTTCTGAAACTTTACAGCCATTTCCCTTGTGGTCTGAGCATATACATGTGCTTTTGGAATCTTGAAATTATGTTTTTTTAATTTTTTTCTTATTTTTTCCACATTTTTAGCTTCAATTTTTTCCTGCTTCAACACTTAGGTAAGTGATACAGGACCAATGGTCCTCTGGTTAACTTACTCATTTTTAACAGCTCAAATAAAAATAAGGCGGGGGACATAAATTCCCTATGGAATTAGCTTGTTATTTATGTAACCATACCAAATATCTATGTATTTTTTGCATGAGTACAAAATTTGGACACTTTGCAACAACCTTGAGTTATTTCTAAGCATTAATATTTCCATACAGTGCATTCTGTGCAAGAAAATAGGATGGTTGTGACCAGTCCTCGGTAAAAAATTACATTCCATCTCCTACTGATGTGTCCTAATGTTACACGTCTGTGTCCGTAATTCTAAGAAAAGTTGTATACATGATGTTGTGACTGTTAACAAAATAATGTGACAGTTTGCAAAGAAATTTGTTAGGCTTGGCTAGCAGAGTGCCAAAATATCATTATCACTGCCTACTGGATGACGGTCACACAGGGTTAAATTATTAAACAGAAATCTAAAATTATTAACAGGTTTTCTTCATTTCTCTCCTGATTATACGATTGCATGTTTTTCTTTTTTTTTTGTGTGTGTGTGTGTGTTTTTCTTTCAGATTTATTTATCTTTAATGTTTTAAGGCATATGAGATAGTTTCTTTGAGTTTCATCAAGGTAATACACTATGGTATAAACAGATATAATAGTATGCAATAAATGTAGGATATTCAAGAATTATGTTAGACAAACGTTTGAATCTCATGTGAAATTAAAGACCATGCTAGGAGAAATATGAAGAGCTTTACATTTTAAAGTAATCAGATTTCATTTTTTCAACCTGTGTATTTTAATACGCCTGTTTTGAAAAAAAGAACGGTTGTATTATAGCGTGGCGCTGTCAGTCCATCCGGCCAGCCGTAAACATTCTTGTACGCTTCATAACTCAGTTACCGTTCAGGATATCTTCATGCAATTTTATAGGAATATGTATTAGGTCAGGATGATGTGTAGCGCACAAGAATGATTGTTCTCCCTTTCTTAGTTTCCAGCTTATGCCCCTTTAATTACTATTTCCAAACATTCTTGTACGCGCCATAACTCAGTGACCGTTTGGGATATCTTCTTGCAACTTTATAGGAATATGTATTAGGTCACAACGATGTGTCGCGCACAAGAATGATTGTTTCCTCTTTCTTATTTTCCAAGTTATGCCCCTTTTGTTAATTTTTTTCTAGCCGCACGTCTGTCAACATTCTTGTACACTCCATAACTCAGTAACCATGCAGAATATCTTCATGCAATTTTATAGGAATATGTATTAGGTCAGGACGACGTGACACGCACAAGAATGATTGTTCCCCCTTTCTTAGTTTCTAAGTTATGCCCCTTTGATGAATTTTTTCCAAACATTCTTGTATGGGCCATAACCGTTAGGGATTCTTCATGCAGTTTTATAGGAATATGTATTAGGTCACGACGATGTGTCGCGCACAAGACTGATTGTTTCCCCTTTCTTAATTTTCAAGTTATGCCCCTTGCTTAATTTTGATTTGTTTTTCTAAACATTCTTGTTCGCTCCATCATTTAGTAACAGTTCAGAATATCTTCATGCAATTTTATAGGAATATGTATTAGGTCAGGACGATGTGTCGCGCACAAGAATGATTGTTCCCCCTTTCTTAGTGTCCAGGTTATGCCCCTTTTATCAATTTTTCCAGAATTCTTGTACACGACATAACTCAGTAACCATTAGGGATATCTTCATGCACTTTTATAGGAATATGTATTAGGTCACGAGGATGTGTCTTGCATAAGAATGACTGTTCCTCTTTTCTTATTTTCCAAGTTATGTTCCTTTGATTAATTTTTCCAAACATTCTTGTAGGCTCCATAATTCAGTAACAGTTCAGAATATCTTTATGCAATTTTATAGGAATATGTATTAGGTCAGGACAATGTTTTGCGCACAAGAATGATTGTTCTCCCTTTCTTAATTTCCAAGTTATGCCCCTTTGATTAATTTTTCCAGAATTTTTGTATGCACCATAACTCAGTAACCATTAGGGATATCTTCATGCAACTTTATAAGAATATGTATTGGGTCACGACGACATGTGGTGCACAAGAATGATTGGTCCCCCTTTCTTAGTTTCCAAGTTATGCCCCTTTGATTTTTTTTTTTTTTCAAACATTCTTGTACGCGCTATAACTCAGTTACCGTTAGGGATATCTTCATGCAACTTTATAGGAATGTGTATTAGGTCAGGACGACATGTTGCATACAAGAATGATTGCTCCCCCTTTCTAGTTATCAGTGGTCGGAGCTTTTTATTATTATCCATAAATACCCATATGCAAATTAATTGTTTAGGATATTCTCATGCAATCCATAATGTCCTAACCTTTTGAAATATTTTAATGAAATTTTGTAGGAATGTATATAATAATGGGGCAGTATACAATGAGCAAGAACCACAACTCTGGCTTACTTACATCCTGAATTATTTGCCCTAAAACTGAATTCCCTTTTCCTTCTCTAATTCCTCAACCATTTTAAATATTTTAATGAAACTTAATGGTGGTGTGTATATTGCTAATGGAATACATTAGGACCAAGAATGGTAACTCTATTATACTTAGTTAGTAATTATTTCCCTTGTTTGACTTCTGCATTTCTCAACGTCAGTGCCACTTCATCCTGGAACTTTTTTTATATATACCAACAGTATTTAATATGTTAATTGTTTTAATATAGGTGCAATCATTAATTACAGAGTTGCTATTCCTGTTTGTCTGCCTGTCCGTCTTTTCGCCATACACATAGTGTACATTGGTTACAGTTTCTTTACAAATGTTGGCAAAGCTCTTGTTATATGTTATATTATCGTATTGTTGAAATTCGTTGTAATGTACATTGTACATCAAATTGTGATGCATATATAATAAGCTTGTACAAATGCACACACACACACACACATAGATATATATATATATATATATATATATATATATATATATATATATATATATATATATATATATATATATATGTATAATAAACTTGTATACATGGATGTATAGCAAACTTGTACACATACATGTTTAATAATCTTCTTGTACACCTGCATGTATAATAAACCTTAACACAGGCATGTATGATAAACTTGTACTCATGTGCATATAAATATGTTTGGAGTAAAATTTTTGAAATATTGATCGATACTTTACTAAATACTATTTATTTTAGTTTGCGGATAGATTATGTACATATATTTATTCTTCTAATAGAAAGACGAAAATTGCGTAAGACAGGCACCTCCCAAACACACTTTCAGCAAACAGTCCCCATAATGCACCAGTTCAGACATAAATTGCTTTATAGTGTATTTGACAAGAATACACACATTTTTATCAATATCCTTATTTATCCTAAATATATGCACAAACATGACTAAGCAAACAGTATAGACCAGATGAAACTACTCCTGAAAGAAAAATCTGAGTAGGGTCTGCATTGTTTGCCAGCCATTCAGTCAGCATAGTTTAGAAACATCAACAGTCAAATGGATGGTCAGATTTTATAATAATTATAGTAAGGAGTTTTGTTTAAATTTATAACATTTAAACAGAATTTGTCATGACATATATTTCATGGTACCTTATGGAAAGCACATTAAACTTTGCTGCCTTGCTACCCACCCTACCTTGCTATGTACGCACCCCCACTCCCCCCACCCCCCCCCCCCCCCCACCTCCACTGCACACTCTTTCCCGCAAAATACATGTAGCACTACTGAAAGGTATTCCATTTTGCAAAATGAGTCGCACAGTAAGAAATGGCTAATGCCCTACACTTTCAAACACTTTATTCCATACAGGTTTTGCCTGTTTAAATTTTTGCATTCGTTTTTCAAAACATTTTTTGTAGGAATGGCAATATTTGCAGTCATTTAACAAACTGTTGGCTGCAATGGCAACAAGTGTATACCCTGATCAGGTAACTCCATCTGATCTGGGTCTGCATTGTTTGCCTATGTCATTTTGTCAGAAAAGTTGGTGTAAGGATTGTAGGAAAGTCATCATATTTTCTATATTGTAAGACGTGGTCAGTTTAAGCAACTATGTAGACGTTTTCATCATTTTTCTAAAAATAAGAAATAAAAAATAATAATTTTCTTTTATTTAATTAATCTGAAACATTTAAAAGGAATTAAGAGATTTAAAAATATTATAAAAGTGTTTAGTGATAAAAACATATGTCGTCAAAATTTACTTACAGAATGAATACATCCTTATTTTTTTCACTTTTTGTTAATTCAGTTTTTACTAGTGTAGAGATAGATCTAAAGAATTTCAGAACTATGTAGTTTAATTGTTGATATTCCCAGGATAGATCTAAAGAATTTTAGAACTATGTATTTTAGTTGTTGATATTCCCAGAAGTCAGTTATCTTATGATGTGGCTTAAACAAAAGAAACACCTGAGTAAGTTTATTTATGCACTTGCAGGATTAACTTAGAACTATATGCTGCCAAAGATATAATGTCTCATCCTGTGATAACTGTACAGACAAAGGAACTGGTTCAAGTGTTGTCAAATCTCCTGCTCAACACAACCCATGGAGGATTTCCTGTAATATTGAAGGGGGAGGATGATGAGGAGCATTTCTTTGGTGTCATTACTAGGTATGCTCTTACCATATTTACCCTAAATAACTGAACAGAATTTCTGTTCCTGTCTTTGTGAACTTATATAAGTTTTTTTGCAATGCACTTGCAGGGTTTTCTTGCAATGCATTTGCGGGGCACGACGTGTGGTTTTTGTTGTATAATTCTTATTACGTACAGTAGATGATAGTAACTTGAAAACACGGAATCTCCTATTATTTGTTATAAATATAATAAACCTATCCGTAATACTATACTTAATTTCAATAAATTAGTTTCTGATCTTGATATTGAAACTAGTTCCCCTGTTTCTTGAGATTGTAAAGATTCTAAACTTTGTTATCAACCAGCGGGTCATATTGTCACTGGTAACTTGAAGATTATAGTAGATCTTCTCCCTCCTAAGCCTAAATTATCTTTTCAATATTTAATGTTGTTGTTGTGTGACGACTTTATTATATCAATACTCTAAAACAAGAACTTGTTAGTACCAAAACATATGAATGGATTTCTACTGACGAGAGATCTATTGTCAATACCCATTTCTATCGATATTACTGCTAAGTTTGCAGTGAGTATTAAAGAAAAGCAATACAGACTTCCTACGTTATATTGGTTACCGAAACTTCATAAATGACCTTATACAGCACGTTTCATTGCTAATTCTAGTTCTTGTACAACTACTGTTTTGTCCAAACTGCTAACTTCATGCCTTACTGCTGTTAAAAAAACATTGGATTAGATACTATGATACTGTTTACGAAAGGGATGGAATTAACTATTTTTGGTCAATTAAAATTTCTAATGATGTTCTCAATAAATTTAAATCTAAACACTTTCAGGCTTCTAAATTGTCTACATATGATTTTTCTACACTGTATACTACGTTACCTCATCATCTTATAAAAGATAAACTTATAGATTTAATTAACCGAACGTTTATTCGGGAGAATATCCAATATTTGGCTTGCAACGAAGAATGTGCTTTTTTCACTTCTGATGTATATAATAATCACAATTTATGGTCGTGTCAAAAAGTCTGTGATGCCCTTGTTTATCTTTTGGATAAAATTTTTATTAGATTTGGAACTAAACTTTATAGACAAACTATTGGTATTCCGATGGGAACTAATTGTGCTCCTCTTGTTGCAGATTTGTTTCTTTTTTGTTATGAGAGAGATTTCATGAAGTCTCTCTCATGTGAAAATCAGGCTGACATTATTGAGGCTTTCAATTCAATTTCAAGATACCTTGACGATTTATTAAATATTGACAATATTTACTTTGACCAAATGGTGGACCGGATATACCCTACAGAACTCCAATTAAATAGAGCGAATTCTTCCGATACCGAGGCACCTTTTTTGGATTTGAATCTATGTATATCTAATGGTACAGTTTCCACCAAAATTTATGATA